>LS997563.1:29281896-29881896 GCA_000469685.2 Haemonchus contortus | reverse complement strand
GATCGTAAATAACAAAGGCGCTAGGATTTACTTGGTGATTGGATCCTGTTCTTTAAGGCTTCCTCTATCGTCAGTGTTCCCATTCTGCCTCCTCTACTCCCAAAAATTTTGCTCTCCAACTATACGGCATCAGCAGTTATGGATTTTCGCTTAGACATTTATTTCGCACAAACCCCGCCCCCAGTGGGCGGATATCGGTCTTACTATCCACCATAAGTGTTCGCATACTGTCGCCTATGCTCCTGCCAAGTTGAACGCTCTAGGGCCAAACTGACTATTTTACGCAAAGCCCGCCAAGTGTGGCCCGATCCTGCCACCCACCATGAATGTTCCCACCCTGCCTCTGGTACTCTTACAAGTTTGAACTTTCTAGGTTCACCAAGGCTGAAGGTATTTCGGTAAAAATCCTTCGTGAGCAAAAAGTTTTTTTTTTGCCCACGAAGCCTAACCTCTTTCCTCCCTCAGTTGGTTGCGAGCGGATAGATGAATCGTCTATAGTATAGGGATGTAGCCCGACGGTAAATAGCCAAAAAAACGTTCGGTGTATAAGAATAAAATGATATTCCTCAGTTTGAACGATCTGATGTCGCTTGTGGGTATTCATCTCTTAATACTAATAGGTGGTCGTGGAATTGTTTCCATTCTGACCTCCCCTAGTTCCTAAGGGTTTGATTGTCCTGCGTCGTGGGAGGCGAGTTGTGATTTTCAGTAGGTGGTAGGTGAAAATTGACATGTTCTCCTTTTTTGGATGTATAGCTTTTCCTGGCCCATGTTCCTACACAGATCTCTTCATGGTAGACGACTGGGAAGTCGATACCACGTGTTTAGAATATTGAGGTAGAGTAACTATTAATAGAGAAGTTCTAGTTAATGTAAATATCTATTGATAGATTAAAGGACAGCGAGAAAGAACAAAGGAGAAAAACAATACATGATTCGTTTCACCTCTTGCTCATACGAATCATGTTTTTCGCTTAACCCTTGAGGATCTTCAGTGAGCGGGGTTAGCGAAGAATGGAGTAGGTGATAGACAGATGGATTAGTAATAAGGTTAAGTAAACGAGAATAAAAGGAAATACTGAAGGTAAAAAGGTATCAAAAGGTATATTACATGAGATAAAGGTTAATGTAAGAATACTTGTTTAGGTATCGTAGCCTAAAATTGTCTAACGTGAAGAGTACGGTATGCATATTAGAAGAATGAGTGTTCACATGAATACTCAGGTAGAATAGAGCGTATTATTTATTTAATAGTTATTACCTAAATATTCCTTTATGAAGTTTAAGGTAGTATTACGCTAAGTTAAGATCTAGTTTGTAAAGAGTTTATTACTTCATTTACAAGCTTCTTAATAGTTTTGAAATCATTATTAATGGCGTATTTATAAGAGATAAACTTATTTTTGTAAAGGCATTTTAGTAAATTAGCCAATATAAATTCTTTTTTGTAGCCATTATTTAACAACATCTTAATAAGTGTTCCAAGTTTGTCGGTGAAAGTTACTAGTTCACTACAAGTGTTTGCTATTCTGAGCGTTTCGGTATAAATGACTGACCCTTTATTCTTCTTGGAAATATTAGATGCTGCATGGGGAAATCTGATTACTTTGAAATTGAAGTCGTCAGTTTTGTTATACATTTTTGTATTAATTTTATTGCTACTTATTGTGATTACCAAGTCTAGATAGTTGCTGGCTGTTCCGCTCATATGTGTTGTTTGTAATAATAGCGCATTTTTATATACTTTACACAGTTCTGTGTTTATATAGTCATCTGAATAATTGTGTATTACTAATAGGTCGTCCATATACCTGAAGGGGATGAATACTTTATTTTTAACCCTCATGGTATTCTTGGCATAACTGAACTCCATAATGCAAAGAGTAAGGTCAGCCAGTAAAGGGCTGAAATTACCACCTTGAGGGACACCATTCCTTTGTTTAAACAAATATGTACCGAAGAGACAGAAGCTGTTTTCCAACAAATATTGTACTAGATATAGCAAATCCTGTTTTTTATAATACCTATAGTTATGTTTAGGTTTTACCATATCTGTATAGAAGACTTGATATCCGTTAGTAGCAATCATAGCTTTACTTGAATTATTAAAACATATATTTAGGAGTGTTTTTACACTGCATAAAATATCAGTATGTTTCAAATTGGTAAACATATCGGTAAAATCTGCAGTGTATACTTTGAGGTTATTACCTTTAATATTGATTAACTCGTGACTGATATTAGTATTATTAATAGACCAAAAGGTTTTTATACAACCACTGCGCTCTTGTACTATATTAGTATAATTAATAAAATGTCTTTTGAGATAACTAAAGATGTTATGTAATTCATCGGAAATAGGTTTAAGGCTACTATGTGAAGCACCAGTAATGAACCTAAACTTCACAGGAGTTTTATGTAGTTTAGGTAATGCATATATTCTAGGTAAATCTATTTTGTTGTTAACTGTAATGTTGTTACCCTTACATAGCATTTTATGTTTGGTCATGATCTCACTTTTATTACCTTGTTCAATATAATGATAAGTTTGATTGCCTTCTGTACTTAATAACAAGCCAGTAACGCAATCGAACTTTATTCCCATTTCTTTATTAAAATAATCAAATAGTACTTCTTAAATATTACGCCGTAGTTATTACTTGCTTTATCTAACGGACAAAATATATAATTTTTTTGATATTCTCTCAATGTTTGAAAAGGAATTTTGTCATATAAACTTTTTATGTTGCAATATTTTAGCTGACTTTTTATTTTTTTATGATAGCATTTATTAAAGTATTTGACCATATAATCAGTTTTTGATTTATTCAAGTTATACTTGCTTCGGAAATAATTAACTACTTTGTCAATAATGTGGCGAAATATATTCTTTACTTCTTTCCGCGTTATTCCCGAATCTATTCTGTATTTAGTTCCCTTTTGTAATATACAGCGGAGTTTGGTATTTGTTATAATGTTCAAATCACCTGTAATTACGTGTCCATGTGTCTCGTCTCTATATTCTTTACAATTTCCGCTACTACATATACATTCTTCAGTGAGGATATTTGTCATCTCACTTATATTAAGATTTTTCAGTAGCTTATTATAATTAAATATCGTCTTAGAAACTTCATTGGTGTAGTTATAAACTATTCTAATAGGAATATATTCCGTATCTTTATGTTTATTATTATAAATAAGTTTTTTAATGAATGAGGAATTAAGTATTCTTTGTAATTGTAAGTTATCAAAAATTCTACTTCTATAGTTAACTACTACGTTATGATATTTGGTTCCTTTTTGATTAGCTTCTTCTTTATTAAAGTTGAAATAAAATTGCGATAAAATGCACATTATCATTAGTTTTGTTATATTATTAACTTCCTTTGAAAAAATTTTCTTGCACCGATAATTGTATAATATTATTTTTTTGATATCTGATTTTCTCAAGCTCTTAATTAATCTGTAATAATAGGACGGCTCTTGAGTATTTTCTTTAACATTGATTATATCTAAAATTTCTTCATATTTGTTGTTTTTGTTTCTTTTCTTTCTCTTACATCCTCTATTTTCCCTTATTTTAGTATTTTTTAATGAGTAGTAGGGTGATTTTCCTTTCATCATAAAAGGGTTGACTATATTACTAATATTACCATACCCTTTAATACTATCATTTAATCCAAATGGGTATGGTGTCATTAGTAACTTTATCCAAAAAAGTTCTTTTTCTAATAAGATTGCTTTATTATTTGTTTTCACCGAGTCTAATACTGTAACGTTGATCCCTTTATTACAAATAAGAAAATGGTCATATAATGGTGTATGCTTTTTATGTGTATTTATGTTAGTAATATGCTCTCCTATTCTTTCTTTTAATTTTCTAGTTGTCATCCCTACATACTGTTATCCACAATTATTGCAACTCAGACAATAAATAACGTTATTAGTATTGCAGGTGGTGTTAGGTCGCTTAAATGTTTTTAATTTAATTTTTGTAACCTTCGAATAGATGAAATGTTCATTAACCGTGATATTGCAAACTTTACAATTTATACTACATGTGCAACCTCTGTTATCGTTACCAAAATCTTTAATAATATAGCTATTGGCTTCTCTTATTTTTATAAATTGTGAAATTGTGTGATAATTATTTTCATTGATTGTGACTTTTTTTGACCTTTGATCTAAGCGTGTGGACGGTCAAGCCCTGCACGCAGAGAGGAGTCATCCCATTGAATCGGGTTCGGCAGGACTGCTGCCAGGGGTTGGCCACCCTAAGTGTTCCCTTATGGGAACGACTAACGCTGGAGGCGCCAAGGACCGACCCCTCATGCCGCCCTTGACTTTTTTAACCCCATCAGCATTAGTCCCTATTTTTTAAGAGGTATGGCCCTCTTACTTCTTACTCGCAATACTTCTAATCTGAGCACAAACATCAAGTCCTCAAACTTCACACGGCCAATAGCTCATTCTGAGGGGTCTTACCAATTTGCACGTATTATTGCAGATGGAAAAAGTAATGCTGCGCGAAATTCTTTACGCAAGAAATTCTCTGCTTTGTGTAAGCAGTCAGTCAACAGATTTTGAGAGTATATTCCAATATTCTTTTTTAAAAAATAAGATCAAATTGGTTGATTGAACAGGAATTGCTGAATGGCGTAGTACATCTGAGGAGCTTTCATTCGTGGTGCTTCGTGACCCGCACCTCGCACTGAAATACGGTAACTGAAACTTTTGAGTGGAGGCATTTTTCAAAGCAAACCGATCGAAGCTGGACAATAGAATACGAACCTGTGATGAAGGTGAGCCCTTCGAATAACGTCTTGAATCCGGCGATTTGACGGTCGAACTTCCATGGAGTTTTACCGAGGGTTCGCTGAAAAACATGCTACTCTGAAACGGTACCTTGCGATAGAAGTGGATGCAGCGCAGGAGCGAGTGAGGCTATCCCAGGTAGAGCTAGTGGATCGATGCTATTGGTTCGACCTCAGTCGGGCTTCCCCCTCCTCAGACCACTTAATGGCACAGTTCACGATAGAGTGGTTTCTGAAATTGACCATAGGATGAATTCGACGACTCTCCGTATACCATATCTTGGTTCTATTAGGTTGTTCGGAAAGGAATGCGCGCTAACTTTGTCCATTCATTTCTCCCCTACTATAAAAGATTTTTCAGAACGATTGTGTCAATTAGGAAGAGATTTTCATTGCGCATCTTTTGATATATTTTTGGCTGTGTCTGCTTTTTTTTCCTAAGAATTAAAAATTTAAAAGGTGCCTGACCAAAAATGCCTTTTGCGGGCTTGCATGTGGTACAACTTCAAGCAAGGAAAATCGGCTGCTGAATCTCATCGGGCCACATCTGAAGTATACGGCGAAAAAGTCCTGTCAGAAAGTCAGGGTCGACGATGGTGTTGGCGTTTCCAAAACGGCAATGAAAGCTTGGAGGACGAAGAACATGGAAGTCGGCCTCAGTTCGTCGATAACCAAGTGTTGAAGACCGTCATCAAATTGGATCCACACCAAACCACCCGAGAACTGGCAACACATGTTGGCTGCTCAAACTCTATCATCCATGAGCATTTGCTGGCAATTGGCAAGAAGAACAAGTGCGGGAAATGGGTACCGCACCAGCTGGGCGACCCAAACCAGGCAACACAAGTGGCGGTGGCCGAAATTCTTCTCCGTCGCTCCAAGAACAGCGGTTTTTTCAACTCTACTATTACATCAGACGGGAAATAGATCTGCTTCGACAACACAATACGAAAAGGACAGTGGTTAGACGCCGATGACACTCCAAAACAAACTACGAAACCGGATACACACGGCAGAAAGGTGATGCTCTGTGTTTGGTGGAACAGCAAAGGTTGAGTGTAGTTTGAAGCCCTGAATTCGGGTCAATCGGTTACGGCGGACATTTGCAAAGATAGAGTGAACCGCGTTGATCAAGCACTGCGTCGTCAAGGTGTCGAAACGACGTCGAAAACATTCCTCCTCGACAACGCTCGTCCACATGTTGCGAAAACCACCTTGGAAAAAAATTGAGGAATAGGGGTTGGGAACTCCTGCCTCATCCGCCTTACAGCCCAGACCTGACTCCGATGACCATCTGTTCCGGTCAAAGCAGCACACCTTGGCCGAGAGAAAATTCAAAAACCGCGAAAATTCCAACTCAAGGTGTCCAACTACTTTGTGTTGCAGCCGGCCTAGTTCTTCAGAAGAAGAATCCATTCTTTGCGTAAATGTAGACAAGAAGTCATTGATAGTAATGGTAAGTATCTTTTAAATTGATCTTGTTTAGTTTTGTTTTTATAACAAAAAATCTTTTGAACTCAAACGCGCATTCCTTTCCGAACAACCTAATAATTAGGTCAGGAAACGGCCTAGTGAGGGGTTATAATGGCTCAAAGACTGCACCGTACGTATGCTCGGACGAGTTTCATCGGCATTGTAGAGACTGCACCAATCGCAAGGGTGCCATTGTAGGAAATTCAAACGACTTGTCTTAACTCACACCGACAGTGAAAGACAGTTCTATACAGGTCTGACTTGATGTTGTCAGCTCTTTGTGCAATTGCAATAACTGAAATCTCGTCCAAATACCCTTCCATGTTATTTCCGTCATGGCAATCTCGTCAACCTCTATTTTCCCCACTTTTGAGGAGCTATATTTTACTCGAAATCGGCAAACTCTCTCGCTTTCTTCAGTACCGATGAACTATTCCCAATCTATACTCCCGCTTTTCGAATGAAAACGGGTACGTCAAAATTATCGTGAACTGTGCCTTTAAGCTTTACCGGATTTATCTCTTAAAGTATTTCGACGCTTCTTTCCAGCTTTTCGGCATTTCACAGGCTGCTATGCATACGGAAACTGGCTAGGTATCTGGGCAAGGACCATGAGAAGGGCGCATCTCATGAAAGCGGTGCCCAATGAACGAAGCTCTAGTTTCTCTCTGTTCAAGTCAGGGGTGATGAGATTGACAACTTACTTTCAATCCGAGCTGATCGGCAAATTTTTGACCCATCATAAAGTTGCAAACCATATCAGTGTCTCCGTAGTAGAGAAGCACTCGGACATTCGCAGCAACGATTCTCCTAATGAACGGCGCCATGTCTTTGTACTGGTTCTGATAGGTGTTAGTGATTTGGTCACTGTAACCATCCTTTATACCTCCATAGCAATCCCAAAGTAAACCAATTTACCTGCAGATATCCCATTCAGGTAAACTGCACGGGATGTTAAGGGCTTTTCGAACTTCAGCATCATTCATGTATGTGAGCACATTTGTGTTGTTTTCACATGGGTAGTCGTGAGCCTTAAGACCTTTTCAGCTGCAACGTATGTTCGAATGAAACCACAATTTTCTAACCCTCAATAAGCTCACGGAGACACCAGTCGTTGTCTTTGATAGCAGAGAAGAGTTGTAGCCGGCAGCATCGTTGTATCGGGACTCGCGGGCCTTGAGAGAGACCTTTTTCACATAGGTTCCACTGAGACCATAATTCACTAACCTTTAATAGGCTCATAAGGTTCCTGGTCTCCTTCTTGGACAGTACAAAGGGCATAAAGCCAGTCACGACTTCTGACAAGGGATTTAAATGACCATGAGACCAACCACATAATCAACAAGTAATGAAGCGTACCTTGAAGCATGTGGGTCATCCTGTCGCCGTTGATCATCGGATTCACGTCGCAGTCTCCGAACAAATCATAGGGATTCAGCTCCCCGAACAAGAGGAAATTAACGATGTCTTCGACCATAGAGGCACAACGACCGGTCAACTTAATTTCAAATCACTTTTGCAAATGAAATGAAACGGTGCCTTTGCAAAAATCTTGCTGGACCCGAACGCAAAATAGTCTGCCATCTTATGATCTTTTTTGGAAGGCAAACGAGTACTATTTCCGGAAGAACAATAATTTGAGACGACACTGAACTTATGACAGCCTTGGTTCCCTACCAATTTGTGACGAATCCTGTGTGATTCAGATTACCACTGTTTCAGATTGTGCATGGAATTATACTCAAACACTTCTGACTTTCACTTCATAAGCTGTGCAAACAAGATCTTAACCTCAATTGGGGAAGAACAACATCAAGAGGGACTAGTACCTCAGCAAGATCGCAAGTGTCGATGCAGCCTCCGCAACAATCCCTTTGAAGTGTATTCCATGCATCTTCATCGACGATTCCATGGCCGTAGGCATATCGAATGGAAGTGTCGATGTGTAACTTTTCGTGTACCAAACCATTCCCTAGTGCGATCCCCTTTAGAAGTCACATTTGCAGCCATCTGCCAGATTCAGAGTGTTACCATGGCTCAGGCTTACCTTTAGGTTGATGGGGAAGTCCTTTTGACCAACAAGGATTCTTTCAGCCAATAATGGTACATACACACCTCCGAACGATTCTCCCATGATGAAAGTGGCGTGATATCGGAATTGAGGAAAAGTCTGTTTCTTCGAACTGTGTTCGTCATCGAACTCAATTGAACCCTTGCTTTAAGACTACCTGAAAGAATTGTTTGACAGCTTCGTAGTTCTCGAGTGAAGTCTGATCATCATTTGCGGTGATGTTCCCATCGGTTGAATAGGAGTATCCGACTCCTGCAGGGGACTCGATATACACCACTGAGGCCATCTGGAAACCGTACTTATTTATAGAAAAGAACTGAGACCCTTTACAGGTTACCAAAGTTCCTACTTTATTCCAAGAATATGGGTTCTCCTTGAGGCTTTTACCGTCGGAATTTACTAAGTATGGTCCCATCTCGATGAGAAGGCCCGCCAAAGAGGAACATCCCGGACCACCGTTGAACCAGAAGATCAGTGGATCCACCTGTGGATCATTCCGAGACTCAACGAACCTAAAATAGTTGGAATTATGATTTGCAGTTTAGATCAGACTGTAGTTTCGGGGGACTTTTGTCATTTGGAAGATAGCTTACCAGTAGTGAAGTACATGAGTGTGGGAGACTTGGAAAAACCCGGAATAGTGTTGGAAATTGAGTTCAAATCCAACTCCTGGCAATCGTTTGATCTCTTGTGCTTGGCACAAGGTAAAAAGACAGATGAGACCCGTCCACAACATAGCGGTCTACTGAACAGATCTGAGAGAGAGGTAGTCGGTGTCGGCGTGGGCGGAGCTTTACCAAGGAGTGGTTGATGCTCTTCCGCGTGTTGTAAGTTGTAAGAGTTGTAAGAGTGCATCGAAAACCAGAGCTACCACGTACTGGAGAAACGGGACAAGTAGCAGCAGTCCATTCTAGTGGTCGCGCCACCCTTCCTGAAGCTACTGGCGTGAATTGAAGATAACGAGGTGATAGGAATACTAATTATCAAAACTCTATTTGAAGCAGGTTTGTGAAGAACTATTTCTGATCAGTTCCTGCAGAAGATTGAAACATCTTGGAAAAGTGTGACCTCACGGGATGTCCGGTAAATCAATGGAGTAGGGATGTAATCGGCAATACATACTGTACAATAGAAGCAGGAGGATAGTTCTAGACGTAGAGGCTGTGCTCTGTGGATGTAGACTGTGTATCGCTGCTCTCACTGGGACATCTATGCCCCCAAACCAAGAAGCAAGCCTTCCATTTTTTCGAGGTCGATTGGTCCTCGTTCGATAAGAAAGATTTGGTACTTTTCATAAAAACACGGGATCAAGGGAAACGATCAACATCTAGCCCTCAGACGGGATGGATTAATGCATAAGGGTACTTACCATTACCCTTAATTCAATTTATTCTCAGTTCACGGATCTCCACTGTAGGTTGAATATGGGTGAGACGCGTATTTATAATACATTTGTAACTACGATATTATTTTTGTTACTTATTTGTTCAATTGTTTACTTATTATGGAAGACGACAGAATTGCACAGTCTATCATCTACGTTCAGACTAACCACCGTTTGATATGTATCCCAATATCAAAACCTGCTGGTGCGTAGGGCGGATACTTGGAAAAAGAAAAAGAGTTCAAACGATCCTCCGAGAGCTGAATAGGAACGGCCACACCTGGAACGCTGGAATTTCTGTCAACATTCTGAACATATTCAACCAGACACTCATGGAAGGGGAAGCTCCTGCACGCTGCAAACATTCACCGCAGTTCCTACGAAGGAAACTTCCTTTGACCCTGCGAATCATCGACCTGTCAGTATAACAATTTTGTTTTGTACACTTCATGAGAAAACGACCAAGGAACACATACTCAAGTATGCTGCAGCTGACAGAATAATGCCACATGTCCAACATGGTTTTGCCCCTGGGAATTCGGTGAAGACGAACATGATTGAAAGCCTTGAGGACTGGACCTTAATCCTTGATAGTCGATACTCTGTTCTTGGACTTTGCGAATGCCTTGATTGAGTACCGCACAAAAGACCGCTTCATAAGATGGAAGTGTTGGGTTTCCATCCCACTCTCGTAAGTTGGAAATCCGATTTCCTCCACGGCAGGACCTTCCAAGTGCGAGTAGGACAGAGTTTCTCCGAAAGTGGAGAATGCTGAGTGGAGTGCCACAAGGGGGAGTTTTAACACCGGTGGTTCAATGTACTCGCAGCTGAGATACCTTTTTGTTTGATGGGTAAGAAGTTACAACGAAAATGTGTGCTACTGACGATGTAAAAATTTGCAAAGTTTCAACTGAAGCGAATTACCAGGAGAGGCGGCTGAGGGCGATAAACATATCAAGTGATTGGGCTGAGCAGTGGCAGCTTCCTTGGTTCCACATAAAACCAAGTATATGGCGATAGCCAAAAAATCCGATCTCCTAGAAACTCCTTTCACTCCTGTGGGAGACCTAGGTTTTCATTAGACCGACAAACTTTACCTTTCTGAACACATCAGAACCCGGTGTACCCTAGCCTTATTGCAAACATTGCACATTTCACAGGGGTTGTATTCCACGAATATGTTCATCTATCGTAAAGATTATAAAACATATGTTCGGCCGTTAGTTGAGAGTAGTGCTGCGGTGTTCAACACTTCTAGGAGAAGGGATGTAGAAGCACTCGAGAAGGTGCAAAACAATTTCACTCGTAAAATCCTCTGCCAATGTAAAGAAGTTTTTTCTGTTCTAGTATTCCTGTCTAAGTGTCTATCCGCAACGAAAACTTTGAACCCTCTACTTTGGAATCACGGCGCAACGTATATGACTTATGTATGAATTAAAGGATATTGTACCAACGCAATATACTCGGTTATTTGATCTTTATGATATGGCTTACTCTCGAAAAGAGGGGGTCAGACAAACACAAAATTTTCCTAGGCCCAGAACCGGTATAAAAGCCAGAAGTAAAGGTAACAAAAAAACATGAACGTTCCGGACCCCTTGTCTAGGTTCAAGCACACTAGGGCAGTAACTTTATCCAAGTCAGAGTTTTCATGATCTGTTGCGATCGGCCGCTTCTTCTTCTACGCCTTTGTTTTATGTCCACCTTGAGGTCGCACTATTTGCCTCATTTCACGTGTTTCTCTTTGTACGACTACGTGTTTTCTGCACGTGTTCCTTGTATTTATTCCGTTACTTAATTTGGTTTATTTTTTCTATTCTAAGATTCCTAAAGCGTACGCTATAGTACGTATAGTGCGTTTGTCTCAGCAGCGTAGCGAACATAACAAGCATCCGAGAAAAAGGATTGATCGATGACCACGAACTTTATCCTCCTAGCCTTTCCACCGGTATTATGACACTGATATAGCTGCGTATTTTTTACAAGAGACAGACATTAAATATCTTCATTCCTCGTCATTATATGGATTCAAAATCTTGAAGTATAAAATGTTCGTTCACAACCAAACCTTTTTCATATGCATCACACATTCGGCTCCCACTCGTTGTCAGAATTGTGATGACTAATACGAATGGTACTTTCACGTCCTTTCAGAAGTTTAGAATTTGGAGCTCTGACGGAAATCGATGATTCTTTGTTCTACTCTGCTGCCTTTGATGGTATTAACCCGTTAGTGATGGAAAGACAAACTATAGTAGCCGAAAGGGTGGAGATATTGGGGGGGGGGGGGGGGGGGGGGGGGGGGGGGCTACGTTCTACTTGAACTCGGTTCCTTTAAATTTGCCGGATGCGTCATTTTTCTGCCCTTGTCTAGAGCACTCCCGTTTGATGTGTTCTTCGAGTGTTGTGCTCGCTGTCCAATGGGACCCCCACCACCACCGCCGTAGACTTCACCCGGGTGTTTTTCTCTGCGCTCTAGCTTCTTGCCGTCAGAGACGTAGAAAGTTCAAGTAGTCACGTAATCGATATGGGGGAATGGTTGGTTTGCTACCGTATCTCATAGTCTTGATTTATTTATTTATTTGACGGACATGTTGTAAACATGTGAAACGAGGAAAAAACATGACCATGAAAAAAAGGAAGTAAAACAAACAATAAAATCTTATAATGATTTCAATTAAGTGAAATCAACCTGTCAATGGATTTCTTGAAAGTAAAATAATTTTGAGGGATGAGATTACGACGTAATACGACGTAAAAGCGAATTGAAGCTAGACCTGACTCTGTTACTGAAAAACTGCGCTTAAATTTGAGTTCTTGCTGGCATGGTTGAAATCTTAGCGGAAGAGCCTCGCGTGTTGGAAGACGCGATTGTAAAGAACTTCGAAATATCCACGGTGGTTATGCCATTTAAAATTTTACATGCCATAAGAATATCAAATTTCTTTCCTCTCCTTTAGACCAAGTATCTTATTACGCTCACTTCCACTAGGTATTTCATTATAATTTAAATGATGACTTCGCATCATAAGTTTACGAGTGAAGCTATTCTGAACTCCTTCCAAAGCATAAACATCTTTTTTCTTATAGGGTGTGAAAACAGTAGATCCACATTCCAAAATGGGACGGACGTAGACCTTGAAAGCCCTTAGCAGCGTTTTCGAATCATTAGTGCGGAGCACCTTGAAACCTTGAAACTCCGACGGAGGGCTTTTGAAACTAATGCTTTATAATGATTAGGAAAGTTAAGAGTTCTATCATAGTGAAATCCCATGTCACAGACTTCTGATACCACTTTAAGTGTCGAGCCGCCCAAACGATATGAAGGATTTCGGGCATGTTTGCCCAGGCACAGCATTTGTGTTTTCTCGATGGAAAGTGGAAGATGATACATTTCAGACCATTCAGCTACTTTATCAATTGCTTTTTGAAGATTTATGTCAGACCCAACTCCGGAGACCTCTTTATAGATTTTTATGTCAACTGCATAAAGGTTGCAAACAACGTCAAGATCTTTAAGAAACCAAGGAAAGTCTGAAGTAAATATGTTAAACAAAATCGGTGAAAGTATCCCACCCTGGGGTACTCCTGATTTTGCGGTACGAACTGATGAGAAAGAGCCCTTCACTAAAACTTGAAATGTTCTATTAAACAGGAACTCTTTTATCCAATTCCTCACCAGAGGATGGAAACCAAGATGTTCCAGCTTTTGTATCAATAACTCATGGGAAACCTTATCAAATGCTTTTTGGAAGTCAAAATAAATCACATCCACGCTTTTCCCCCGATCCAAAGGGGTTGTCCAGTCACTGAGACAATCCAGTAATGAAGTCTCAATAGATCTACCTTTACAAAAACCATGAAGGGTCGGAATTATACCAAACTTATCAAGGTGAGAAACCATGTATTTCCTGAGAATTTTTTCAAAAACTCTAGCAAAAATAGAGGTCAAGCTTATAGGCCTATAGTTTCCAGGATCAGACAGTGGCTTTTTTTTTGGGCAACGGAGTGACAATGGCATGTTTCCATCTGCGCGGTACTTCACTGTTCATGAAGATAAGATTAAATAGGAACTCGAGAGAGCCAGTGATTTCATGAATGCATTGTTTGATAACTAAGTATGGTAGTCCATCAGGGTTACTCGAGGCTGATGAAGCCCACTCAAGCAGAATCATCGCAATATCCTCTTTATAGAACCAAGGAGCAGGGTCAGTGCAATCAACACTGGGATGCAACAGAGGTTTCAATACAGGGCAAAATGAAGCAAAGGCCTTTACAAAAGTATCGGCTAACATCTCAGCTTCGTTTTCATCGGTTACTGCCCTTATTGAATCCTTGCATAAGGTTCCAATGCATGGCTTATCTGAAAGCCTCGAATTCAAGATAGAATAAAAGCCTCTTATCCCACCCTTGAACAACATTTTGGCCTCAACATAAGCGTAGTATTTACTGAGTTTTTTAGGGTACTTCTTATCTGCTAGTTTATATCTTTCCCATTCTGAAGGCTGTTGCGTATTCACGGCTGAATTCCAAAGCTGTTCCCCTCTGTTCCACATTGATACAAGATAAGGGGGTAACTTGGACATTGATGGAGAGAGCCTTTTAAAGGTATGAATAGATCCATCGCATGGTGTATGATCGCGAGAAACATTTCATAGTTAGCATCCACTCCATTCGCACCTCTAAAGGAACCTAACCAATCAACATTACTTAAATAATTACGCATAGCACGAAAATTAGCCCTACTCAAGTCTCACACCACCTATGTACAGGGGCATGTCTAGAAAGTGATAAGAAAAACCTCACACTAGAGTGATCACTGCTTCCAATGGGAGAAACCTTAGAGATTGAGTGCAGTAATGACGAATTGTTGCAAAGTAATAAATCGAGAAATGAATCAAATCTAGTTGGAAATGAGATAAATTGAGTAAGACTATGAGCGGCAAAGCTTTTGGTGTACTTAGTTCCTAGGCAATCGTTGGTTTTAACTCGAGGAAACCAATTAATTTGCGGCAGATTGAAGTCTCCAGCAATGATAGCCGGAACTAGGTACGTATGTGCGCATGAGTGATACGATTCTGAATCGGAGCCGAATGCAGGGCGCACAATGGAAGTGGGATTGACTGACGCTAAAATACTTCATCCCTACAGCCTTTCAGTGTCATCATAGTCGTATTTTCTATAAGAGATATAAGAGACATTCCTCGGCTCTATGCAAGGACCATTGTGTTTAGAATCGTGAAATTTGAAATGTTCATTCACAATCAGACCGTTTTTGGATGCGTCACGCATTCGGCTCTCAATGAGAATTATGATGAATAACTCGAATTATACATTCACGTTCTTTCAGAAGTTTGGGGTTCGAGTTCTGAAGACAAATGATGATTAAGGCAGTGTTTTTGTCCTGCTCTGCTGCTTTCGGTGACATCAACCTACTAGGGATGGGAAGAATAGGTCAGCCGGGAGATTTAGATTGTTGAGGGCTGGTTACTTTTATTACTTTATTTCGCAGTAATCAGTGATTTTTTTAATGTTTTGTAATAAAGTACCATAAATGTTGCCATTCAAACAAATTCTAAATTAGAGGGAGACAAATCAAAGAAGTAGTTCAACCTGTGTGTGGACCATGTGGGGAACGTTTGACAAGAAAACCAAAACAATCTGTCCTATTATACATGTTCCTCATTTAAAAGCTGGCATGTCCGTGATATAACACGACATAACGCGTTTCATTGACGTCATTTCTTGATATACTAATGGGTGCCCCCCCCAACTACATTTTCATCATATTTTACCTTCTTCTATGAACACCAATCGGGTCGCCCGGCTAACGCCAGGCTTCCCTCCTTCTTATGAATACGCCCGGCTACACCGGGCGTATTCATAAGAAAGAGGGAAGCCTGGCGTTCCTTATCCCTATGAGAAATTTGCTATGCGTAAATAACACTTCGGATTCACCTTTTGCTCCGAAAGCTCTACACTCTCAGTATTAGCTCCAAATTGGGAGTGATTTTTTTCTGTGAGCCAGCCTCTGCCACAGCCAAGGCTTCCTTGCGGCTGGGGCTACTACGTTAGCTACCATCAATGTTCCTCAAAGCCATCATTAAGGGCTCACCTCCTTCTTGGGGCAAAGGGACTTTGCCAGAATAATATCGAATTAATGAAATTCCCCCTTTTTAATATGTTACTTCGCTTTTTCGCTGAGCGAGAGTATAAACTATCAAATGCCTTCAAAGATGTACCTAATTTTCTCTACAGATACATCATTAAATGTGAATCCAACATTATTACCGGTCGGATTAATTTTGCTGAGAATGATATCAAAGCAAAGAGAAACCGTGATCTTTCACTTAATCGCAAACTCTGCTGGGTAGCGGTCGTAATCTAATAGCAGAAGTGGACCAAATTCATCTCCTTATAAACACACAACTTAACCTTCTTGTCGAATGAAATATACCAAAAAGTCAAAGCTAGATCGTAAATAACAAAGGCGCTAGGAGGTAATTGGTGTGTGGATCTTCTTTTCTAAGGCCTCTTCTATTGCCAGTGTTCCCATCCTGCCCGCTCCTATTGATTGCTCTCCAAATCCACGAGATCAGGAGTTATGGATTTCTACTCATTTATTTCGTGAAATCCTGTTCCTTGGGGGCGTAGTCCGGCCCTACTACTCTAAGTGTTCCCATACTCCTCCTACCAAGTTCGAACGCCCTAGAGGCAAACTGAAAGTTTCGGCGCAAACTTTGCCTTCTATAAGCGGGGTCCGGTCCCCCACCTACGATAAATAATCTCGTCCTGCCGCCTGTACCCCTGCCAAGTTAGAATGCCCTGGGACCAAATTGACTATTGCGGCGCAAAACCCCACCCCCTGTGCACGAATTCCGGTCCTGCCACTTACCGTGAGTGTTCCCGTCCCGTCGCCTGTGCTCCTACCAAGCTTGAAAGCTTTAGGTCCACGGGGACAGGAGTTACGAATTTGCGGCCCAAAGTTTCTAACGCTCACGGTGCGCTCCCTGTGAACGGAGTCCGATCCTGCCACTTACCGAAGGTGTTCCCATCTCAATTTTACATGTTCTAGGTCCACGGAGATAGGAGTTATGAATTTCCGGTCAAACACACACACCGACACACACAAACACACACAAACACATACACAAACACACCGACACACCAACAGACACACTTAGCGAATTATATAAAGTAGGATTTCTGAGTCCAAATAGCTACATCTGTAATCATCGTCATGCGTTATTTCTAACGCAAAAGTGTTTTTATAAACTTGTTTAGGCTTTTGTGAAATTTTATCAGTATCTGCACTATGTATGTAAATCGTCTCTATACCTAAGTTTTGTTGAGTTCTGATGCGGTGGTTCTTGGCATTGAAGATTCATATCCAAATAAAGACAAGGTAAGGGCTGCTTACAAAAGATTTGCATTACTAACTTGAGGAACCCCACCTGTTGTATGAATAAACTAGTTGGGCCGCCCGGTTTACGTCGGGCCCTCATTCCTTACATTTATTAATCAGTTAGAAATGCCCCCCCCCCCACCTTAAGTGAAGAAATGTAGAGGATTGTAGAATAGAGCTGGGTTATCCATATCACTGCCTTCATCGTAATCATAAAGTTTGCGGACGGACACACCGACAAACAGACATACCGACAAACCGACACACCAAGTTTCTGCTTTATTAATGAGAGAGATAATAAGAGAGATATCCTGCAAATTTGCAATAACTACTCACGCCGAAACATGCGCCAAAAATTTGGCCTTGATACCCTTCCAAGCAGTTCTGTATACGCTTCGTTCCAACGTTTCACAGTTTGGAACGAAAAATTCGGATAAAAGCTTCGATATGGTCCTTTGATTGGAGTATCATGAAATATCCGGCTAGGTTTTGCACATACAAAGGATTGGTGTTCTTCTATACTATTTCAATTGAAAGGCTCATTCCGGGTCAGCTTTGAGGTATCTAGCTCTGACGTGTGGTATAGTAGAAGTAATAGTCCAGACTATTGCAAAAAAGGGGAAGAAAATGCGAAGACCGGCATATTCAGAATAATATAAGATATAAAGCTTTAAAAAAAGTTAAAATTAGTAGTGGTAAAATGTTACAAAAAGAGGTGCATGGAAGGGCACTTGGATGAGCTGTTCGATCGCGTGCGCCATAGCGTACAGTTTGCTGCAATACAGCCTGCTTGTAAGGTGTAGGTTCCGATGCAAATGGTGCCTCTACAGTTTTTGCAACGCTTAAAAACTCGTTCACTTTAGGTATCGGTATGTACGTTGGTTAGGAATATCGAGGGAGTGGTGAAGTAGGGCAAAGAAACTCTTTGAGTAAAGCAAGAGCTCTCTTCAATTGAGTAATTTCTTCTGGAGGATGGCCTGTTCGTAGGAGCTGGTGCTATGATATCACAGATTAGAGCATCGACTTTTAGTTCCTTGGAAGAGTTAGATTTGGTTTTTTACTCAATCGAAGTAAAGGGACCAGGCAGTAACCAGAGTTGATTGGGTGATCAGATTATAAAACAGTTCGACGTCCCCCTTGCTTGTCTTCTCACATGAGGAAAAGTGGCATAGCTTCTCGCCGGCTTCCCACGGCCAGCGGCAGTGGTTCCGCGGCGAATGCCACATCCTTCCACTGGGTATTCGAATCTTTCCCTTCAGAGCACAGTGGGTGCAGCGAGAACAACTTGCTACTATAGAAAAAAAATGAAGGTATCGTTAGGTTTATTTGAGACGATCTCTCACCATAATGTCGCCGGCTAAGGAATACCTGTTTCTAGCCAAATTTCTAGGCTTCAGTGACCAGTAGTCCCTTTGGATGTCTAAAAGAAAGCGACATTTGCACGAAATCTTTCCATTTCCTCAATACCTGTCTCTTTCCACGTACGATTTTTCTGACATATATTCGTTTGTGTCGCGACCGTCTCCAACAGATCCTTGGAAAAGAACAGTTCGTAAAAGTCGAGAGGTGTTTCACCGACTTCAAATCTTGATTTATTCCTGTCGGCTCGTTGAAAACCATACTCGAATGTGCATTGCCAGTCCATGTATTATCTTCTGTGTAACTATCGCTACCAGATTCGTCGATGTTATCTCTATCGAAGTAGTAGTGAGAAGATGGCGGATGAAATTCAGCAGCTTCATACATATGTTTATCTTTTGCTGGATCTTTAAATCTCTTTGGTCCCTGTTTCTACACTGATCTCTTCGTGGTAGACGATTGACATGTTGATGTTACATTGTTAGGATATGAAGTTTTTTGAAAATACTCGCAATACATCTACCAGAGCACAAACATTGTCTTCAGACTTCATATGAGCCGAAAACTCATTGTGAGGCTTTTACAATTTTGAAACTACTGTTGCAGATGGAAATAAGTATTGTTGCGACTTTTTGCCCAAGGAGTTGTTTGCATTATCGAGGCAGTCAACAAATTTCAAGAGAATATTCCAATATTTATTTTTAGAACTTAGATTAAATAGGATGATTGAGCAAGAATTGTTGGATAGCGTAGTACATCTGAGGAGCTCCCCATTGTGGTGCCATATGACCCGCACCTCGTACTGGAATACGATAAATGAAACTTGGAAAGTGAAAATGGTGGAAACTTTTTTGAAGTGATCTGAAGCTCTTCGACCGTAGAACACGTACCTGTGATGAAGGTAAGTCCTTTGAATAGCGTATTGAATCCAGCGATTTGACGGTCAAATTTCCATGGAGTTTTGCCGAGTGTTCACTGGAATATATGCCATTTAGGAACGGTAGCCTTTCGACCAAGTGGATGCAGGGCAAGGGGGGGGGGGGGGCTATCATAAGTAATGCTCGCGGACTAAGGCTCATACTGGGTCGAGCCCGCTTCCTCAGTCCTCTTAATTTCTACCATATCCAGCAGCCAGGGTGAATTCAATTTCTCGCTTTGCTACCCTCATGGTATAGACTGATAAATGCAAAAACTGTTGCGGACTTGGGTGGAGATCATAGTCATGGCGCAAAATAACAAGGCCCTGTGCTGAGTGGAACGCTTACCTCTTCTCTGTTCTAATCTGGGGAAACGAAAATGCCAACACACCTTCAATCCGAATTGATCGGCAGATTGCTGGCCCTTCATGAGGTTGCATGCCATGTCAGTGTCTCCATAGTAAAGGAGTACCCGGACATTTGCAGCGACGATCTTCTTAATGAATGGTGCCATGTCTCCGTACTGCTTCTGATAGGTGCTAGTGACTTGTTTACTGAAACGATTCATTATACCTCATATCCCTACCGGACAAGTCTAATTTACCTGCAGATATCCCATTTAGGCAGGTTGAACGGAATGTTGAGGGCTTTTCTGACTTTAGCATCATTCATGTATGTAATGACATCCGTGTCGTTGAGACATGGAGCATCTTCGTACAGGGGCTCGTGAGCCTCGAAAGAAAGCATTTTCGAGGTGAGTACCCCGAGATCAAGTTCACTAACCCTCAAGCAGGTCATCAGGTCGGCGGTCTTTTTCTTGGACAGTACAGAGGATTTGTAGCCGGCCGCCACTCCAAAAAGGGGTTGAAAAGATTGAAAGAATACCTACACCCACAAAGTAATGGAACGTACCTTTAAGCATGTGGGTCATCCTTTCACCGTTCATTGCCGGGTTCGGGTCGCAGTGTCTGTAAAGATCGTAGGGACTCAGTCCACCAGCCCAAAAGAACTGGAAGATGTCCTCGACCATCGTGGCACAGTGACCGGTAACCTTAAGTTCAATGTTGGTATCACTCTCGCAAATGAAATAGTCAGTGCATAATTCTCCCAAGAATCTCGGTTCCAAATCATTCAAAAATTTTTTTGCTCAAATTAAAACTAAGTTTTTGTGAGCGCTGGCGCTTAAAGACTTTCAGATCATCATGCTCGCCACTCTTGAAAAGTGTCAAGAAAGGTTAAGAAGGGAATTGGAAGTGAGGAGATATTCGATGATAGTGATTCGTTTCAATCTCTTCGAAGACTCGAGCTTTTTCGATTCCAACCGCCCTAATACAATCGCGTACGCCATCAAATGATGCAGGACCAACTGCACAAGTGGCCATTCCTTCTTAACTGCACCCTAATCCGACCCTTCTACAGTCCTCTCCCATACCAAGGGGTCAAGGAAACAATCATAAGCTTTTCTAGGGTCAGAATTCTTTCCAGACCCGTTCCCATCGATTCTGATCACCGAACGAACAGGGCGTGGTATGCAACCATCATTTGGTTACGATTTCAGAAGGCCAAATTTGATTCTTTCTAGACGGTATGAGGCCTCGTGAGATAAGATGGCCTCGAGCTACAGTCTCTATTCAAAATTCTATGACACTTAATGTCTAGGCTGTATTTCCAGGGAAAGAACGATATCAGGCCCCAAAATTAGTAATGAGTCAGAAAGCCTGTGGGTTTTGAATGTACTTATGCTGCTGATACCCTGACTCCGACTAGATTTTGTGATTTAAAACAACTTAGACACATCACTGGTGAACTAGCCTTGATAGGGTGTTTTCAGACTACTTTTCACTGCACGTCTTTCATTCCTAAGAGAGGAAGAGTAGCCTGCTGTATAGCCATGCGAGCAAGCAGTCTTTCGAAGAGCATTCAGTACAATCGATCATATCCACACTCTCACACATTCTTACAGTGTTAAGGGTACATATATCTACTCATTTATGTGTTCGTATGGTTATGAAGCAACAGATCAAAAATACACTATGGATATGTAATAATATTAGATTGATGCATAATTATTGCGGATTTTTTCAGCAAGTTTTATTTGAAAATATGATAAAAATATTTAACAAATACATGTTCAAATAATTACTTCGGAACGTATTCACCGTCTACTTCAAGCACCGCTTCCTATTTGCTAGGCAGCAGAGTTCCACAGGCGAAAAAGTTTCGGTCTTTGAAGGCGATCCTCACCTTCACATCGGCCACCAAGTCACTCATCTCTTCGTAAAGCCTGTTTGCTGGCCAATCTTTCAGCGAACGGGTGAATTGATAACTTATAGGGTTCCTTTGGGTCAATGTGGAGATTCAGGAGCAAATCCCAGTCCTCAATTGGCTTTGGCTCGCAAGTCCATCGCCAAAAAGTTCGTTGAGATCGAGTAATGAGTGTGCCACCTTCCATCATTTCTCGAAGTAATAGAGCATAATGTAACGAGTAAGAAGATGACTTTCTAAACATATTTCTATTAAGGAAAGCGAGTAGATTATTTTTATGAAAATCCCGACTTTGATATTGAAATTGTTTGGAGAGAAACGAAGCCGCGAAAAAATCCGCAATAATTATGCATCAACCTATTAGTTCAAAAGGTAACAAGGTAATGGAAGTAAGTAATGACTTAAACCGATAGACTAACGGCTCGCCTTTCTCGTTGTTTGCGGTAGACTCCATACACATTTGTGGTGGTTCGCTTGACCCTCACTTCATTACGGGTGTCCCTAACTTTAAACATCGGGTGAGATCGTCGGCATAGCGGGCGATACACCGTTTTGAATATATCCCAGGGTGAATGGAACTTAAAATCCCTCCACCTTACATATGTAGCTACTAATGGCCAGCTATTAGCCCTCGGTCTTCATCATAATCCTCGGTGTACTCTCCATCCGCATTGATTGTATCTAAGTTTCTGAATCATCCAAAGTTGTGCTAAAAGTTCCAACTGAGTAGTTGAAGAGCCTGGATTTCTGGAAATCTGAGAAGTTGGAGACAATCGGATATCACATAATCATCGGGCAATAAAACGTTCATAATTTATCGCCTAGTAGGTGCTTTTCCCACTCACTATCGTAGTCATCCGTGAACAACCTGCACATCTTTTTTGTACTTCACTATTTGAGCAATCCCAGGATAAAATTAAGAATTTTCGATCCAAACATAGCTAGCTATGTTCTGGTATAGAAAAGTAGATCTGGATCTATGAAAAGACTTATAAAACTCCTCAGGCTGAGTACAAGCTGAGCGCTTCGCTAGGCTGTGATATAATCGCCAATATTTATCGTACTCGCATAGTCGTTTCCAGCCTTGCCTGGGCCACTGCACTGGAATGGTCAAGTTAAATCAAAACTGGTGGTAAACAGGCACACATAGAGGATTATATTGGTCAAAACTAAATAGTAGTAAGTAGGTGGTAGGTGAAAATCCTCATGTTCACTTTTTTTAGATGTATAGCTTCCCCTAGCCCATATATGTACCTACACCGTCTGGTATGTAGTACATAGGTAGACGTAGACGACTGGCATGTCGATATCACATTTTTGGAATATTAAAGTAAAAAATTACCCGCAATACTTCTAATCTGAGCACAAACATCAAGTCTTCAAACTTCACAATGCCAATAGCTCATTCTGAGGGGTCTTACCATTTTGAACGTATTATTGCTGATGGAAAAAGTAATGCTGCGTGAAATTCTTTGAGCAAGGAATCCTCTGCTCTACGTAAGCAGTCAGTCAACAGATTCCGAAGGTATATTCCAGTACTTTATTTTCATAAATCAGATCATATCGATTGATTGAGCAGGAATTGTTGAATGACGTAGTACATCTGAGGAGCTCTCATTCGTGGTGCCTCGTGACCCGCACCTCGTACTGAAGAAACTTTCGAGTGAAGGCTTTTTTAAAGCAAACCGATCGAAGCTGGGCAATAGAATACGTACCTGTGATGAAAGTGAGCCCTTCAAATAGCGTCTTGAATCCGGCGATTCGACGATCAAACTTCCATGGAGTTTTGCCGAGTGTTCGCTGAAAAAAAAGCTATTTGGAAACAGTGCCTAACGATGGAAGCGGATGCAGTGCAGGGGCAAGTGGGACTATCCCAAGTAGAGCTAGTAGATTGATGCTATTGGTTCCACCCCAGCCGGGCGTCCCCCTCCTCCGACCATCCGACCACCTCTCAAGGCATTTCGATTTTTTTCAGCTATTCGGCTTTTCACAGGCTGCTATGCATAAGGAAACGCTAGGGGTCTGATTGAGGACCATGAGAAGGGCGCATCTCATGAAAGCGGTGCCCAATGAACGAAGCTCTAGTTTCTCTCTGTTCAAGTCAGGGGTGATGAGATTGACAACTTACTTTCAATCCGAGCTGATTGGCAAATTTCTGACCCATCATAAAGTTGCAAACCATATCAGTGTCTCCGTAGTAGAGAAGCACTCGGACATTTGCAGCAGCGATCTTCCTAATGAACGGCGACATGTCTTTGTACTGCTCCTGATAGGTGTTAGTGATTTGGTCACTGTAAACATCCATAATATCTCACATAGCAATCCCAGAGTAAACGAATTTACCTGCAGATATCCCATTAAGGTAAGTTGCTCGGAATGTTAAGAGCTTTTCGAATTTCAACATCATTCATGTATGTAATTACATTTGTGTTGTTTTCGCATTTGTAATCGTTGTATCGGGACTCGCGGGCCTTGAGAGAGACCTTTTGAGCAGGTTTGAATAAAACCATAATTCACTGACCTTGAATAGGCTCACAAGGTCCCCGGTCTCCTTCTTGGACAGTACAAAGGGCTTAAAACCAGTCGTGACTCCTTACAAGTGATTCGAATGACCAGGAGATCAATCACATAATCAACTAGTAATGAAACGTACCTTGAAGCGTGTGGGTCATCCTATCGTTGTTGATTATCGGATTCGAGTCGCAGTCTCCGAACAAATCATAGGGATTCAGCTCACCGGACCAAAGGAAACTATCGATGTCTTCTACCATAGTGGCGCAGTGACCGGTAAACTTAAGTTCAAATCACTCTTGTAAATGAAATGGAACTTTGCAGGTACAAAAATCTTGCTGGACCCGAACGCAAAATAGTCTGCCATCTGAAGATCTTCTTTGGAAGGCAAACGAGTACCTCTTCCGAAAATACAATAATATGAGACGACACGGAGATTATGACAACCTTGGTCCCCTACCAATATTTGTGGCAAATCCTGAGTAATTCCAATTACAACTGGTCCAGACTGTCCCTGGAACTATGCTCAAACACTTGCGACTTTTACTTCCTGAGCTGCGCAAGCGAGAATTAAACCTCATGGGAAAGAACAACGCCCAAACGTTCAGTACCTGAGTGAGATCGCAAGTGTCGATGCAGCCTCCGCAACAATCCCTTTGAAGTGTATTCCATGTCTCTTCATCGACGATTCCGTGGCCGTAAGCATATCGAATGGAAGTGTCGATGTTTAACTTTTCATGTACCCAACCATTCCCGAGTGCAATTCCCTTCAAAGAGTAATATTTTCAGCCATTTGTCAGATTCAGATCAGAGTGTTGCCCTGGTTCGAACTTACCTCTAGGTTGATGGGAAAGTCCTTTTGGCCAACGATGATTCTTTCCGCCAATGTTGGTACATATACACCTCCGTACGATTCTCCCATGATGAAAGTAGCGTGATGTCGGAATTGAGGAAAAGTCTGTGGTTTTGAACTGGATTCGCCTTCAAAAAACTTGAACACTTATTTTAAGACTACCTGGAAGAATTGCTTGACAGCTTCGTAGTTTTCGAGTGAAGTCTGATCATCGTTTGTGGTGATGTTCCCATCGGTGGAATAGGAGTATCCGACTCCTGCAGGGGACTCGATATACACCACTGAGGCCATCTGGAAACCGTACTTATTTATAGAAAAGAACTGAGACCCTTTACAGGTGACCAAAGTTCCTACTTTATTCCAAGAATATAGGTTCTCCCTGAGGCTTCTTCCGTCAGATTTTACAAAGTACGGTCCCATCTCCTTGAGAAGGCCGCCCAGCGAGGAACATCCTGGACCACCATTGAGCCAGAAGATTAGTGGATCCCTTGCGGGATCATTCTGAGACTTAACGAACCTAAAATCGTTGGAATTATGATTTACAGTTTAGATCAAAGTGTAATTTTGGAAACTTTCACCATTTGGAATATAGCTTACCAGTAGTGGAGTACATGAGTATCGGAGACTTGGAAGAACCCGGAATAGTGTTCAAAATTGAGTTTGAACCTAACTCCTGGCAAGTATTTGATATCTTTTGCTTGACAGAAGGTAAAAAGACAGATGAGACCCGTCCACAACATAGCAGTCTACTGAACAGACCTGAGGGCGAGGTAGTCGATGTTGGCGAAGGCGGAGCTTTACCAAAAAGTGCTATGCTCTCCCACGGTTTTAAGAGTTGTAAGAGCTGTAAGAGTGCATCGAAAACCATGGCTACCACGTCCTGGAGAAATGGGACCAGTAGCAGCAGTTCCTTCTGGTGATCGTGCCACCCTTCAGGAAGCTGCTGGTGTGAATGGAAGGTAGTGAGGTGATAAAAATACGATTCATCAAAACCCTACTTTAAGGCAGGTTTGTGAAGAACTATTCCTGATCAGTTACTGCAGAAGCCTGTAACATCTTGGAAAAGGCTGACGTCATCGGATGTACAGCAAATCAATGGAGTAGGGCTGTTATTGGCAATACATACTGTAGAACAGAAGCACAATTATAGTGCTAATTCTGGAGGATTGTCTCTGTTGTTGTAGGCAGTGTTTCGCTACTCCCACTGGGATACTGGCGCCCCAGACCAAGCGGCAACCCTTCCATCCTTCCAAGATTGATTGATCCTCGTTAAGGGCATACGTGGGATACTGCTTGCAGATCTGGTACTTTTCGTATGGGCAGGAGATCAAGGGCTACGACCAACATCCATCCCTTAATTCAATTTCTTCTCAGTTCGCGGATCTCTATTGCAATTTGAATATGGATGAGAAGCGTATATAAAATACAGCTGTAATCACGCTTGTTGACTTTTTACTTCATCTTATTCATTTGTTTATTTATTATGAAATACGACAGAACTGTCAGAATTCATCATCTGAGCCTTAACTCTGCTACCGCTTGTTATGTATCCCAACGTCAAAATGCTGCTGTCGCTTACCAGTTAGAGTGGATAACTTGGGAAAAGAAAAGGAGTATGAACGATTTTCTGAAAGGAACGACCACCTTAAACGTTGGAATTTTCATCAACATTTTCAACATATTCAACCCATCACTCATGAAGGGGGAAGCTCCTGCACGCTGAAAACATTCACCGCGGTTCCTACGAAAGAACCTTCCTTCGACCGTGCGAATTATCGACCTGTTAGCATAACAACTTTGTTTTGTAGACTTGTTGAGAAAACGATCAAGGAACACATACTCGAGTATGCTGCAGCTGACAAAATAGTACGACGTGCCCAACATGGTTGTGTCCCTGGGAAGTCGGTAAAGACGAACATAAATGAAAGCCTTGAGGACTGATATGAGTACATGATAATAGTCGATAGTGTGACGTTGTATATTTGGACTTTGCGAATGCCCTCGATAGAGTACCACACAAAAGACCACTTTACAAGATGGAAGTGTTGGATTCGAACAACACCACGAGTGTTGGATCGAACAACACCGGTGACAGGGAGTCCTTCGATATATACACAGCTGAGATACCTTGTTTGTTTGATGGGCTAGATGTTACAACAAAAACGTATGCTGTGCTGATGATGTAAGAATTTGCAAAGTTTTAACTGATGCGAAGGACCAGGAGCATCTGCAGAGGGCGATAGACATATAAGTGATTGGGCTGAGCAGTGGTAGCTTCCCTTGGTTCCACATAAAACCAAGTATATGACGATTGGCAAAAAAAAGGTTTCCTTTTTCAAAAAAAAAGGGGTGAAAATGTAGTTGGGGGGGGGCCACCTATCACAATGTCGGTATATCAAGAAATGAACTCAACGAAACGCGTTATGTCGTGTTATATCACGGACATGCCAGTTTTTAAATAAGGGCTCTCGTAGGGAAGGAGCACCGCGGTGGGCAAGTTTTTTTTTCTTTTTTTCTTCTTTTTTGCAGGAGATAATCATCCTAGCCACCCAGGTGCTCCTACCCTACCTAGGCTTATTTAGTAAACTGAACTTCCTTAGGGAAACCGCAAAAAAGAGCTAAGGTGGTCGGTTCCCATCATCCTCAACGCATCCGATACAGAGCTGATATAACAAGGGCTAACACGTTAGACTGAGTTCATTTCTTGATATGCTGACCTCCGGATGGGTGCCCCCCCCCCAACTACATTTTCACCAAAAAAGGCAAAAAGGCAAAAAATCTATTCTAGTCTGTATACAGTTGAAGGAGTTACGATCGCTCCTTTCACTCCTGTGGAGACCTGGGTTTTCACTAGGTTGACAAACTTGACGTTCCTAAACACATAAGAACCCGGAATACCCTGGCCTTATTGCAAACATTGCACACCTTACAGGGATTGTCCTCCTCGAATAGGTTCATCTATCATCCTACTTTATATAATTCGCTAAGTGTGTCTGTTGGTGTGTCGGTGTGTTTGTGTGTGTGTTTGTGTGTGTGTTTGTGTGTGTGTGTCGGTGTGTGTGTTTGACCGGAAATTCATAACTCCTGCCTCCGTGGACCTAGAGCGTTCAAAATTGGTAGGAATAAGGGGGACAGGATGGGAACACCTTTGGTAAGTAGCAGGACCGGACTACGTTCACGGGGAGCGCACCGTGCGCGTTAGAAACTTTGGGCCGCAAATTCATAACTCATGTTCCCGTGGACCTGGAGCGTTTAAATTTGGTAGGAGTAAGGGGGACAGGATGGGAACACCTACGGTACGTGGCAGGACCGGACTCCATGCTCAGGGGGTGGGGTTTTGCGCCGCAATAATCAATTTGGCCCTAGGGCATTCAAACTTGGCAGGGGTACAGGCGGCAGGATGGGAACACTGATCGTAGATGGGAGGACCGGACCCCGCTTATAGAAGGCGAAGTTTGCGCCAAAACTTTCAGTTTGTCTTTAGGGCGTTCGAACTTGGTAGGAGGCAGTATGGGAACACTTATGGTGAGTAGTAGGCCGGACTACGCCCCCAAAGAATAGGATTTCACGAAATAAATGAGTAGAAATCCATAACTCCTGATCTCGTGGACTTGGAGAGCAATCAATAGGAGCGGGCAGGATGGGAACAATGGCAATAGAAGAGGCATTAGAAAAGAAGATCCACACACCAATTACCTCCTAGCGCCTTTGTTATTTACGATCTAGCTTTGACTTTTTGGTATATTTCATTCGACAAGGTTAAGTTGTGTGTTTATAAGGAGATGAATTTGGTTCACTTCTTGCTATTAGATTACGACCGCTACCCAGCAGAGTTTGCGATTAAGTGAATGATCACAGTTTCTCTTTGCTTCGATATCATTCTTAGCAAAATTTATCCGACCGGTAATAATGTTCGATTCACATTTAACGATGTATCTGTAGAGAAAAGGAGGTACATCTTTGAAGGCATTTGATAGTTTATACTCTCGCTCAGCGAAAAGCGAAATAACATATTAAGAAGGGGGAATTTCATTAATTCAATACTTTCGGGCAAAGTCCCTTTGCCCCAAGAAGGAGGAGAGCCCTTGATGATGGCATTGAGGAACATTGGTAGTAGCTAACGTAGTAGCCTCAGCCGCGATGAAGTCTCTGACTACTTTCTTCCCTGAATAATCGCCTTCGCGATATTGAACGATGTTCTTTCGGACATAGCGAGATTGGCTTACAGAAAAAATCGCTCCTAATTCGGAGCTAATACTGAGGGTGTAGAGCTTTCAAAGCAAAAGGTGAACCCGAAGTGTTATTTATGCATAGCAAATTTCTCACAGGGAGAAGGAGCGCCCGGCGTAGCCGGGCGAACCCATAAGAAGGAGGGAAGCCTGGCGTTAGCCGGGCAGCCCGACTGGTGAAGCTTATAAAACATATGTTCGACTGTTGGTTATAAGTGGTGCTGCGGTGTTCAACACTTCTGAGAGAGGGGATGTTGTAGCACTTTAGGAGGTGCAAAATTACAGTTTTACGCGTAGAATCCTCTGCCTATGTAGCAGTTTTTTCTACTCTATTTTTCTATTCTAGGAATCCTGAAGCGTCTACTCGCAACAAATACTTTGAACCCTCTACTTTGGAATCACGGCGCAAGATATTCGACTTATGTGTGGTTTATAAGACATTTCACCGAGGTAATATATGTGTTTGGTTCTTCTGATCTTTAAGATGAAGATCAAATACAAAATTTTCTAGGCCAGAGCCGGTATAAGAGTCAGAAGTAAAAGTAACAAAAAACAGGAACTCCTTGTCTAAGTTCAAACGCACTGTGGCAGTAACTTCATCTGAGTATGAATTTTCATTGTTGTTTGCGCTCGGCCGCTCCTTCTTCTACGCCTTTGTTTTATATCGACCCTGAAGTCGCACTATTTTCCTTATTTCACTTGTTTCTCTTTGTACATACGATTACGTGTTTTCTACACGTGTTCCTTGCACTTGTTCCGTTATTTAAGTTCGTACCAGAATGTTGGTATCATTTTTATACTACGTTTGCCTCAGCAGCGCAGCGTAGTAAACATAACAAGCATTTGAGAAAAAGGATTGATTGATGCCCACGAACTTTATCCTCCTAGCCTTTCCACCGTTATCATGACACTGATATAGCTACGTATCCTTACTTTATATAAAGCGCTCGCGTTCTGTAGCAGTAAAAAGGATTAGAGGATCATAGAAAGAATACGATCAAGTCTTTGGAGTGGGTCATAATTCTGCTCCGAAAAGTCTAGGCAGCGGAGTAATATGCAAAAGTAAGAAGTAGGTCAACAAATCAGACGGGGGAGGGTCATCCGCGGTGAGCCGAATGTTCCCGAACATTTAGCATAGACTCGTAATCCACCATGGCATTTATCCAGATTCTCGAGGCGATCAAGCAGTTCATCTCTGTCTGACGTGTTCTTTGTTGTGACGCACCCGTTAGAGAGCGGAGCCCATTTGGCAATAAATAAACATATGATCGCAATACACTGACCTGACACGAACCCTAGGTAACCAGAATTTATAAAGTTTAATACTAATTTTGAAGGCTGCAGCCATATTGACTGGGCAGTTGGGGCAAAGAATCGTTGTGTAAAACTGTTAAGAAACCTTTTGCTTCATAAAAGCTGTCATAAATTTTTGAGAAGATGTCCCAATATTGATATTGAAGATTAGCTTAAATAGGACGATTGAGCAGGAATTGTTGTATGGCGTAGTACATCTGAGGTGCTTTCCATTGTGGCGCCATGTGACCCGCGCCTCGTACTGGAATACAGTAATTGATTTCCCAAAGAGGGGACCTTCTCGAATTAAACCGAAGTTGCTGACATCAGAGAGTACCTGTGATGAAAGTGAGCCCTTCGTATAGCGTCTTGAATCCGGCAATTTGACGGTCGAACTTCCATGGAGTTTTGCCCTGTGTTCGCTGGAAAATAAATGCTATTCGGAAACGGTAGCATCACGATTAAAGAGGATGCAGTGCAGAAGCGAATAGACTATCCCAAGTATGTAGAGGTCATGGAACGATGCTGGCTCAACTCTGGGGGAACGGAGGCCCAGTCGAGCCATCCCTTCCTCAGGCCATTTGACCTTTACCGTTACCGATTCATCTATCACAGTGAGTTCGCGTTTTTTTCACTCTCATTGTATAGGCTAATATGCATACGGGAACCCGTAGGGATTCGAATGAGGACCATAGTAAGGCGCATCTCGAAAAAGCAGTGCCTATCGAATAGAGCCCTCTTTTTATTCTTTCTGCTCAAGTCAAAGCTAATGAGAATGATAAATTACCTTCAATCCGAGTTGATCAGCAAACTGTTGACCCATCATGAAGTTGCAAGCCATATCTGTATCTCCGTAGTAGAGAAGCACTCTGACATTCGCACCAACGATCTTCTTGATGAATGGCGCCATGTCTGCGTACTGCTTCTGATGGTTGGTTAAGATTTGGTTGCTGCAAAGGTCCACTATACCTTACGTGACGATTCCAGAGGAAACAAATTTACTTGAGGATATCCCAGTTAGGTAGATTGAACGGAATGTTGAGGGCTTTTCGAACCTCAGCATCATTCATGTATGTTATCACATTCGTGTAGTTAAGACACGGCACAGTTCCGTATGGGGGCTCGTGAACCTCAAAAAAGAGGGCTTTTCAAATGGTATAGGTTTGAATGGTGTCACTTATATGGACCATTCGCTCTCCGCGCGATTGAAGTGGCGCCTCGTTGATTTTAGCGTCGCAAACGGCAAAGGTTTCGATTGGGGCGCCGCAAGTTCGACATTTCGGAGACTTTCCACTTATTCTCTATCTGAATAGTCGTCATAGGCAGAGAGATGATGAAAATCGGTGAGGCCATTACGGGGATTTTTCCGTGGTCTGTCGATAAAGCCTGGAGCGCAGAAAAGTGAGGAGTGACTGCTTTGCAAACCTGTACGCTTAGGAGTGCAAGGAATGATTGAACATGTCTTCTTCTTCTCCTCCTTCCCAGCGTTAATTCCGCGCCGTAGCAGGGTCCGTTGTTCTTGCCAGCCGTCTCCACTTCTTCTGTCGATTAACGGCATCTTCTGTCAAGTAATCGTGAGTAATGACACGCAACCCTTCGTCGTTTTCTCTGGCCAAAAAATTTTTTACGATAAAACCATCCCTCAACAACCAAAACGTTCGCGTTCCGGAAAGAAACATCCAGCGTGTAATATCTCACAAAAAGGTTGCTATCAGAACAGTAAAAAGATGCTTTTCGAGGAAATCACTGGTGAGGGTAAGCCGCTCGTGGTTTCTTCGGTGCAGGAGTGAAAATTGATCAAGACCAGTACTTAAACGGCGTACTAATGGAAGTAAATAAAACATTGTTCCGACTATGTTATCTGAAACATCTCATAGTCCTTCCAGCAGGACGCTACTCGAGCCCACAGAGCCAGGCTTGCCCGCGAGTGGTGCCGACGACAGCTGCCCGACTTCATTGGTGAAGAGGAATGGTCATCCTAATTTCCAGAACTTGACTCACTTGAATCCCACGAACGGTCCCTGATTGGAAGAGGACCTCTCGAGTTTGCAGTCCCAGTTTGGAGTCCTAGAATGCAAAAGCTGGAGGACGGCTAGGAAGAAATGGAGAAGGATACCTGCATGTCACATGCGATCAAGTCGAAAGCAAACTTTGACTTCTATTCGCGCTCACGGGGGATATTTTGAAGTGTGACTTTAGCATGTTGTAGCACATAGTGTTAGCTAGCGTACATAGAAATTCTATCGTCTTTCGCAGTTGAGAAGTTTCAAATTTATTGCTATAAATCGGCGCAAATAATTTTGGGACACCCTGTACATGTAGAAAACGATTCTGTAATTCAATAACGAAGATTGCCGCCTAGAAACCTTTCGAGAAGGGAGAAGGAGCGAGGTTGGAGCTACTGATTTTGCGCAAAGTTTTGGAATAGAAAAGAAATTGACTAGTAAGATAGTATGTCTGAGGGATGGCAGTGGAAGATGAAATGTGTAGCGTCTTCCTTAATTCTTTTTTGCCGATTTTTTTTCTTGGTTTTGCTTATTTTCCGAGTCACTCAGTTTGTAAGAAGTTCTAAAAATGTTGATCATGCTACATAGCAGCTGTATAATTGCTGAGACCGCCGGTTGAAAGGCAATCGCAATTGTCAGCGGGCATACGATTTGCGCCTGGCCCACGAAAATCAATTTGAAGAGAAGATAATATGGACTGGTGCAAATCATCGTCCCACTGACAGTGATACTTAATGTAATGTCAAGAAGGGTGTTGTCGTTTGGCGCTGCACTTCTCATCGCGCCGCCCATTCGACACGGGTTGTGAGCTGGACAACTCGTCCAGGTGATTCAACCTCTTGACCATGCTAATCGATGCAAATAGACAGAATACAAGTGGGTCCGCAATCGGTGTCTAGTAGTAGTGGCGTCATCGATTGGGTGTATATCAGCTGGATGAGCTGTGGGGAGAGATGCGGAGGTCGCGCGCGAAGTAGGCGGGGTGATCTGGTTTCGATGGAGCGCGGAAAGGACACCCCTCTGCTCCAAGCCACCCCATTCGAAAAGTACGTGCAATACGCATGAGGAGTGCGCGCGGAGAAGCGTCGGTCCATTTAAATAATATCGGTTTAAATGACTCCTTAGGTCACTAACCCTTAAGAAGCTTAAAAGGTCGCCGGTCTCCTTCTTGGGCAGTAAAGAAGATATGTAGACGACGGCATTTTCTGACAAAATACGCAAAGTATTAGGAGGTAACCCACATGAACAAAAAGTAGTGAACCGCACCTTCCAGCATGTGGGTCATCCTTTCGCCGTTGATTGCCTGGTTTGAGTCGCAGTCTCTGTACAAATCATAGATATTAAGTTCACCACCAGCCCAAAGGAACTGGAAGATGTCCTCGACCACAGTGACACAATAACCGGTAGCCTTAAGTTTACTGTTGGGATCACCTTGCAAAAAAATTCAAACGGTACCGGTGCAAAAATCTTGCTGGATTTGAACGGAAAATGGCACATCGACTGAAGTTGTTCTTTAAGGGCGCATATGTGTATCCCATCAGCATGTATTTTTAGACAACGAACCTATCCTTACTTAAAATAAAGCGCTCGCGTCTGTCTGTCTGTCCGTCCGTCCGTCCGTCCGTCTGTCTGTCTGTCTGTCTGTCTGTCTGTCTGTCTGTCTGTCTGTCTGTCTGTTTGTACGGAAATTCATAACTCCTGTCGTCGTGGACCTAGGACACTAATGGTGGGTGCAGGATCGGGCCACAGGGGGGGGGGGGGGGGGGGGGTGCGTCAAAATTGTCAATTTGGCCCCAGGGCATTCAAACTTGACAGGAGTATAGGCGGCAGGATGGGAACACTCCTAGTAGGTGGGATGACTGTACCCGCCCATAGAATGCGGGGTGTGCGCCAATTGGCTCAGGGGCGCTCAAACTTGGTAGGAAGACAGGCGGCAGGCAGTATGCAAACATTATGGTGGGTAGTAGGACCGGACTCCGTCCACTGCGGGCGGGGTTTGTGCGAAATAAATGTCTGAGCGAAAATCCATAACTCCTGATCACGTAGACTTGAAGAGCAAAATCAATAGTAAAGGGAGCAGGATGGGAACACTGACGATAGAGGAGGCTTTAGAGAACAAGATCCACCCACCAAACGTATTAAATCCTAGCGCCATTATTATTTACGATCTAGCTTTCATTCTTTGTGTGTTTCATCCGGTAGTAAAGGAAAGTTCAGTGATGGGACCCATTATATGGAGATGAAATTTGGTTCAATTCTCCCTATTAGATTACGATCGCTATCCAGCAAAATTTGCGATTCATTGAAGGATCACGGTTTCTCTCTGCTTCTATACCATTCTTGGTAGAACTTATCCGACCGCTAATAGTCTTTCATTCTCATTTGATGATGTACCCATTGAAAAAGGAACTACATTTATAAAGACATTTGGTAATGGTATTATTATGACTCGACAACATTTGTGAAGACCATTCAAGGCTTTGAATGCTTATCAGTTGAACATTCAATAGGTTATGTTCTTAACATGAACAGCAACAGATCGAGACGTCTAAGCATTGGCATGAGCATCAGCTCATTTTTAATACCTTTTGCATGCCCTATTGGTACTCTGTTGCTCTGGGAAGTATCATTTGTTCCAAACAGGAAGGGCCGATTATTACGACTCTTTCAAAAAAGGAGGCGTCTCAAGGGCGTTAGCCGGGCGCCCGTTTTGTGAAACTATAATGGCTTTGATTTTTCCCAGTATTTGTGAGGATTGAAAATGTGTAATTAAAGTGACTTTTTTTCGACTGTTCATGAAACTATTCTCATTCTTGTCCTTCGCCTCATGAGCTGTGCAACCGAGATTTTTACGCCACGTCATTAGGCACTCTTACATTTCAGCGCTTTCGTCTTGCTCGGAGCCTGGAAAAACAATCTGAAAAACTATCTGGTCGAGCACTATGTCACCCTACGGAGGAAGTTCGGAAAGGGCGTAAGTTACGTTGACGAAGCCAGTGATAGATCAATTACGGATTAGGACAGTTGACCTGACAGTTCCACCGATCACCCTATGTTGTTAACAGGTTGATCCTACGGCCGAATTGCTTAGAAGCATCCAAAGGGCTGATCACATAGATCAGACTTCTCCACAAGTCACTGAAATCCGAGCTCCTCCACATTCATCCCCTGTCAATTACTATAAAAGCCCTCTGACCTTGCCCAGGCGACAAGCATTCAAGGGAGTTTGATTGTGAGGGTCAAGAACTGCATAGTGCTGCAGAGAGCGAGAGCTGTGTAATATCTGTAACAGACTTTTCCTTCCAGAATATCTTAGAAGCCTTAACCGATCCAGAAGGTTGCCGCTTTGCAATGCTGGTTTACGTGATAATTTTGTTACCGCCACTCGTGATCTTATAATATCATAAACTATTTCTCCTAGTGGAGAAGCTATTCTCGACTCAAGCATGCCATCAAGTGTTCCTTCATCCGTATGCATAGGTTGCATGCTTCCTCAGTAGACTTCTCTTCAGCCTGAGGCACGTATGAAATAGAGAACGCCGGCTGTCATGCAGTCTTTTTTCCATCAGGTATGAGCCATATGAGACACGAAGGCGTTGTGCATAGGCGGTCATACAGGCGCCATCAAGGGGGACAACAGTTAGGAACAAACGCCACCCTAAGCCTAGCTGTGAGACTATTCTTATCACTTTCGTTTGACCCACCACATAAGAAGAAAACAGTCTGCTATCAACAATATTTCAGAGTCGCCAGCAAGGTCTCCTCTGATACTGATCTTGTGACAAAAGCGCGGACATGGCTCGAAGGGTTGCGCGGTCTGATGAGTATACTGGCTGAAAGCATGGATCACAACACGGGGGGTATTCCACACCTGACAGAGTTTGTCCACAAGCATCTGTCAACAGGGAGATACTTCGTTTGCTTCTCTGAAGAGATGAACATTTGAGGTTTTTCGATTAGGCTTGGTTTATAAGAAGCTCGCAGCACTGTTCACGATATTCTTTGTGAAACCCCAGATTGCATAGTTGGACCTTTCAATCGGAGGGATGACTGCATAAATGTAGGATCATTTAACAAATCGCTGCCACACCCGTAATGTTGAATATAACATATGTATATATAGGTAACGCAGGGCGTCCCTCGGCATTACGGAACGTCTGGATCGACTAAGAAAATTTTGCATTGAAACACCTCCAGTAATGTATGAAATGAGTGTCTTGATGGTAGCTATAATAGCTAATAATTTCAGCAGCCATCTTGGCAGTGAAGACGGAGTTCGCAGCGAAAAAATACGCTGGACGTGCAAGATGGATACCGAACCTGTAAACTTGTCGTTTTCTACTGCCTTTTGGGGTCCACAGTTCGATAGAAAGGATTAGCGCACTGACTGCAACACGTTCCCTTGCACCCTTCCTCAAACCCGCAAATTTTAAAGTGCGTTGAGGTCAATGAGGAAACTGGCTTGTTTCTAACTTCTCTCTTGCTTCAACCTCGGCATAGCCTTTGTTTGTGATAATTATGATCTTGTGCCACACAAGGTTTTTAGGTGGAACAATTTATCCAGTCAAACGGCCTAAGGTTTCGACTCAATCGTCGTCAGCAGAGGCCACGGTTCTGCCGCTCGCGCGGAGAAAATCCGAGTGTGACACAAGATCATGATTATTACAAACATCTGCCTTGTTTATTGCTCTATTTCATTTTGTTTTTGTTCCTTTTTTTAGTTATTTCTTCAAATTTTATTCTTGGTTATCAACCTAACAATTTTTCGGTTTTTCCACTTTCAGTATCTGAAGATGGCGAGAGGCATAATCGTCAGCTCAATAAAGATAATCTTGGAGAGGCTAAAGTCACCACAGTCACAAACCTAGCTCGTGCTGAAGTTAATAAATAGAAAGTTCACCATGCTCCGCTCTTTCTTCGGATGATCGAAGAGGTGCACATATATTTTAAATTATTCATTAGTTCGATAGTAATATGCAGGGGCATAACAGAAAGTATCGCTCTCAATGCAATAAGTTATTGTTTAGATTTCCAACAAGTAAAGAGTGACAAACTGAAGTTAGTGGAGCATTTAAAAACAACAAGCAAACGCAATAAAGTGAAAAATCAGGCGAAAAAATAAAAGGTGGCTCGTTTCGCCTCTTCGCTAGGTGAGCCACTGTCCCACCCATCCCTGAAGTTGATCAGTGGTTTGGAGCCACTGGAACAAGGGAATGGGTTGAGAAACATTGTTCAAATCAAGGACAACCATCGAAATGAAGTTATACTTCTGATAATGCTTATTGCTGCGCAGAATTCCTTAATCTCAACAGAATTTCCATCATTTCTCCTACCTTTATGGTAAATGTTTTCATGTTAGAACATGTATCAGCAATTCCCAATACTTTTGTGTGTGAACGGAGACTTTCTTGGCATTAGAAATATTAGTATCACTATGAGGAAATCTGATCACAGTGAAGCTGAAGTCATCAATTTTTTATATAGTTGGCACAAATTTTATTACTACTTGTATTAATATTCAGGTCAAAAGAGGTGCTACTTCTCTTACTTCTCTCACTCTAGCGTTTTTTGAGTACAAGCGTATTGTTTTCGTTATTTTCTATAATATACATTGTACCAAGAAGTACTGCCTTCCGAAATCTGATTTGGTGTGATCACGTGCTATCAATAAATCGTCCGTACATTTATCTGTATGGGATTAGTATCTTAATTTTACGGAATCTTCTATCTTTCATGTAACCATATTCCATTAACGAAATGGTCAAATCTGTCTGAAGAGGACTAGAGGAGGCTTCTCGTGATACACCTCTTATTTGTTTATAAATATTGTTCCCAAAGAAATAAAATTTTTAGATAATAAGTGATCCCTATATAAAAACAAGTCATTGAGCTTATAGTTTCTTTCTAATATCTGTGCCACCTGTACAGAAAACGTAGTGCCATCATAGCTAGCATTATTAGCTGCTATCGTAGTCTTGTTAGCGTTACTCGAGCAAATTTTATGTCATTTTAGCATACTATTTATAATTGAATTGTGACCGAAATTAGCAAGCATATCAGCAAAATCGGCAGCATCGGCTTAATATTGTCGTATGTAAAAGAATCATGGCTGATATTGGTGCTTCATATAGAACAATATATTTTGATAGTTCTATCTCTATTTTGTATTACTGTCGCGTAATTACTACCATTGGCTGCTTTCATAGTCGGGCCGGCCGGCGGACTATGAAAGTTGGGAGAGCTTTTTTGAGTAATGACTACTTGGATGGGGACCCGATCGTAAAGAATCTGACCGTGAAATAAAATGCAAGAGACGTAGAATTCTTACACGAACTAATTCGTTTTACGTCAGACGGCGCGCAGGCGGACTATGAAGGTTGCCATTTAAACACCGCGCCACTGCCGTACCCGACCACATGGGTATCCAAACACGTGCAGCAGGAGACTGCTAAGCGACAGGCCTACGGCAGAAAATGGTTGTGGAGGGAGGTTATCGTCACGGGTTGACCTATATATCATTCGATAGCATTTTTCGGGAATCCAATAGTGTATAACTCAGCTACAAAAAAGCTAACGTAAAGAAAAAAGAGCATTGTTTTATGGTTTGGGCATGACGAAGTTCAAAGTTTGGGGCCATACCAAGGAAGAAATTTTGATCTATGACAGGGTGCACCATAACGATTTTGCAGACAACAAAAAGATGTCTACGACAGTGGACTCTCTACGCCACATCCTCGAATTCAGTAGGAAAATTCCTCCAAAAATGGAAAATGCTACAAAAATTGACTTCGATATTTTGCACTAAATTGATGTCGTATTCTTAATGGGACCTGTGAAGAGGCGTGCTGAGTGCAGAGACCGTAGATGCAGTTGTGTACAGCCTCCAATTCAAAAAAGGAACGATGGAGAGATTTGTTGGAGACTGAACAGAACCAATCAAACATTTTCACATTGTACTGAGTAAAGTCGAGTACGTGACGCAATCCAAAGCGAATTCTGAATACATCATCTTCAGGGACCGATCAGCCCCTACAAGCACTGAAGCGTGCAACCCATGTACATGCAGTTACTTTTCGGATGGAACTCAAGTGTATGGCGCAATCCAAAATGAGGCATTTTGCAATGCTTCAGGGTATCACCTTATAGAGCTCGACGAACTGAACTCAATGATAACTTTATCTTCTGGAATACTCCATTTTGAACCAATTCACAGCGAAAAGACGAAGAAGACGCGAGTTAGCGGTATTCGCGTCAGCTATCGAGTTCTCATGACGAATACTGTAGTGGTTTAATTCTGCTTTTATAAGCAACAATGATGAATTTCAATTGCATAAAAAAAAGAAGATTTGTTAAAGAAGTTCAATGGTCAGTATCAATGAGTATTTATTATTGCATTGAAGGAAAACGAAAGTATTATTAGCACCTCTTAAGACATATGCTTTATTAATTGCATTATATTCAATGCCCATTGACTTAAGTATAATGCTCGTATAACGTTTTTACAAACAATACCGTAGTTATTCCAGCCTTATCCAAGAAAGAGAAAAGGTTTTTCATAATGCTCAACAATACTAAGCAGACATTGCTCCTCCTTCGTGACTGTGTTAGCTTTTATTAGCAGAGGTCTAACAACATTAGGGTTGCAAGAATATAGGTGCTTTTTAGGTGGATCTATCATATACTTATTTAATTTATAATTGTCTTTGAAGGATGCCGTAACTTCCACCATTGTGTCCTTATAGATATTTTTTACCCCACTATCTTGTGATATCGTTATCTATTCTGTTTTTTGTCCCTTTTTCCAACATAAATATGACCATATCTTCTTTTACAAGGCTTAAAACTCTCGTTATGATATGTCCAAAATCTCCATCTAGATGAATCTTACGTGAATCATTATTACAATAGCAACTTTGTCCGATTGCATTTTTAAGTTTTCCATTGACTGGATTTTTTGAGGCCTTGTTGTAATTGCATCTTACTGTAGCCGACTCCTGTGAAATGAAATAAAACGAATGTATATCTATACTTATATATGACTCATGATGGAGTGAATTCACTAATTAGTCTATTGTCTCTTGACAAAATTTCTTCAACAAAGCGCTTTGCTTGTTGAAGGTTCTATTGGAATGAATGTTATTGAAATTTTTGCTACCATAACTGAAAACTACATCATGGAAACTTGCATTCTTCGTATTTTGTGTTATTATTATATTGAAAGTGTGCTAGTAAACAGAATGGCATAAATCTTGACTTTTCTTGATTAACAACATTATGGCTGCAAGGTTGTTTGTTTATAGAAAGTCAGGGGATGGAGGAAGTTCAAGGATTCTTTTCTATTTCTACTTACGCACGCAATCTTTTGAGCAAACTCCTATATTCTCTTTCTCTAGTTACTTCCGGTGAGAAAAAGGAGACTAATCTCGACCAACAGAAGGTTATCAATATTATTAGGTTGGAAGGGAAGTCCTGCAACAAAATGAAGGTCTCTTTCAAATCGTTTCTGAAATTTTCCAGTCCAATCAAAAATATATCTACCAACGAGGTCAACAACCTTCTATTATTCTTTGAGTGGATCACTGATGCCTTTTATCCAGGAATGAGGAGACTGTGACTTGAAGAAGTAATTGACTGCCGTTTTCAGATCACATTAAGTTACAAATTCTTTTCTCCATAGAATCCAATGCTACGACTGTTGACCCTTTGTCACATCAAAGGAAATGGTTGAATAATCGTGTATGCACCTTATGAGACGATAAGATACTAACATGTTCAGTAATTCTTTATCTTCCTTGTAGTCATTCCTACCTACTGCATTTAACGCCTATGACTTTTCACAACAGTAGGCAACATTAGATGTATTGCAGCAGTTGGAATTAGCTCTTCTATAAGTGTTGATGTATAGACCCGTAAAATGTGATACAACATAGTTATCGGTCTTAGTTGTGCTACATACTTTGCATTTTCTATTACAGATACAACCTTTGATATCATTACCAAACAAATTCGATATTATTCGATTAGCGCCACCCCTTACCTCATTTTGAGGATTTTTGACCATTAATCTAAGCCATCAAACTCATACCCACAGAGCGATGTTCCAAGGTTCAACAAGGCTGCTACTAAGCCTGGCGAAGGTCACTTAACAACTGCCGACTTCAAAAAGGAAAGACCAATGTCATGATGTTTTCGTACCTGAGTAAAATCGCAAGAATCGATGCATCCTCTGCAGCAATCTCTCACGAGTATGTTCCATATCTGTTCATCGATGACTCCGTGGGCGTAGGCATAGTGAATGGACGTCTTGAAGTTTAACTTTTCACTTACGCAACCATTTCCGATTGCCATTCCCTTCGGAAAGTAAAACTTGTAGCCTTCACAGAACTACTATGTCTCAGGCTTACCTTGAGATTAATGGGAAAGTCCTTTTGGCCATCAACGATTCTTGTCGTTAAGGTTGGTACATACACACCTCCATACGATGATCCCATGATGTAGGTAGCATGATGCCGGTATTGAGAGAAAGTCTACAATTTTGAATTAATTTCAAAAATCTAGTTCCATCTACATTTCGAAATTACGTGGAAGAATTGTTTGACAGCTTCGTAGTTCTCAAGTGAAGTCTGATCATCGCTGCTGGTGATGTTCCCATCGGTGGAGTAGGAGTACCCGACTCCTGCAGGTGACTCAATATACACTACTGAGGCCATCTGAACACCGTCCTTCTTTCTGAGAGAGAGCTAAGATCATCCCAGGTCGTAAATAAACCTACTTTATTCCAAGAGTAAGGGTTTTCTCTGAGGCTTCTTCCGTCGTAGTTTGTCACATACGGTCCCATCCCTTTGAGAAGGCCGCCCAAAGAAGAATATCCTGGACCACCACTGAACCAAAAGATCAATGGATCCTTCTCCGGTTTATTCTGAGACTCAACGAACCTGAATTATATGAAATCAAGACTTGAAGATTAACAGTGGCTGAAAAGTATAGGGCGCCACACTTGGAGGCCCAACTTTGAAAATAGAGACCATGCACACAACTCAACTCCAATGGAAAGTAGAGTAAAGCCATGTGATCATTTAGGATAGGAGATTTTATGTTCGACTCCCTAGATTTTGGATAGGCCTAAAGTCGACGGTAAGCGTGTTCTGCGATCATGCGCTTTGTGAGCTCTCACGCGGAAAAGTGCGCTGGATTGAGGTCTGGCCCAAAGGAACACCAGATCCCCTTGACATAGCATCTGGGGAATGCGCTTTCAGCAAGGATGCCAGATTCGACTTCAAGAAATGCGAACGAACTCAGTCTTGCTGAAAGACTCATTAAAACTAATTTCTGATAGACATTAAAGTTAGTTTTCCCACTTCTGTCGACGAAGATCAACGGTATTTTGCTTTCTTACGCCATCCCAGCTCAAACCATTACCAACCACACTTGACATATTTGACGGCTTGGACAAGTTACCATGAAAATTTCTCATCAATCCAAATCAACTTACAGATGATCAATCACCGCCCTGAGTTCTCAAAGAAGTTCCTCGCATTTCATCAGCCGTTTTTGTTTGAGCTGCTCCGAAAAAAAACTGTCTTCGAATGAAATTAACAGCCTTGATTCGAATTATACTATCTTGTGGACGGATTGACGGCTGACGTTGGGGCCCATTCTATTCTGGAACCACCGTTGCGGATGTTCCTCTTTTTATTGGCTGTATAAGTCCTCGGTTTGCTCATGCTTTCGACCGTCGAGTATTTGAGCTCTCAGAGATTAGTCTTCGAGTACCAAGATCAGCGGAGTCACTTCGAACGGTTGAAAAGGAATCGTCGATTTGCCTGGCGATGTCACGACTCCTGAGACCTTTGTTGAATGACTTCACGATGATAATGAGCGCGCAGATTATTTAGTGAGAGTTCAGGCAGACGATGGGTCATATAAATTATAGGGCTCCTTGTACAGTTCCCTTGCTTTCGAAAATGCTCGATAAATCTCGAAAGTACCCCTTGGAGAGGCACCAGCAAACAACAAGTAGAGCGTCCTATACTTCGCAGCCACCTTGTAAATAACATTGAGTTTTCGGACATTTTCCACCATTTTGAATGTCACTTACCAATAGTGAAGTAGATGAGTGTGGGAGACTTGGAAGAATCCAGAATAGTGCTTGAAATTTAATCCGAAGCCGACTCCTGGCAATTGTTTGATCTCTTGTGTTTGGCACACGGTGAACAGATAGATGAGCCTTGCCAAAAACATCACGGTCGCCTGATCAGATGTGAGAGCGAGGTCTGTATGTCAGGCAGAGGCGGAGCTCGACCAAGGCGCGGTTGATGCACTTCCATGGGTGACCCGAGTCCCGGGTGCATAGAAAACTTCAGCATATCATGGCCTAAAAAAACAAGGCAAATAGCAGCAGTTGTTGTTTCTGCTACACCGCCTAAAAGATGTTTTCGATTAAAGGTAATGAGGTGACATGAATGAGAAAATTTTCGACGCTATACTACATTCTCTGAACTTTTATGATGAGTAATTCCGTAATAGTTAGAGGACCTTTAAGCTAAAACTGACGGAGTTATCAGGGTGCTCGGGAAGTACCTGCCAAAATTCTACAAAAGCCCAGATTCCCAAGGTAATGTTCGGGAACGTTCCATTGAGATACTTACAAAGAAAATTAGTTATTTGTTTGTGCATAAGCTATCAGGAAGATTCATCGATATCGCAATCGGTTGATCAGATCATACTCATCTTCGACCTACATTTTCGAGTTGTGATGAAGCGTTGGAGCGAGGTATGCAGAGGAATGGAAGAAGTGTCAATGCCAATGTTTGACATACATATAATAAGTTTGTGTTTTAGAAGCCGAGTGAATTTCGATTTTAAGGAAGTAGTAGATGAATATGGGTAGACAGTTCGGTCATCATGTGTTCAGCTAAGCAAGGATGCGGGAAGCGATGATAGAAGGAAGTAGGTTGTGTATGTGCGCATGGGTGATACTCTTACATAGAGAACGCACTATAACACATGGAACATTCAGGGACCGGACTAAGGACCGAGACCCAGCTAGGGCAAGGGAAACTTAGAACACTGGAGTCGGTCAGTTGATACCATTCTCGTCTGAGAGGATCGGCTGACACCGCATGTCGTTGTGGATGTCACACACGCATCCAAACCTTATAACGATTCTGAATCAGAACCGAATGCAGGGCGCACAATGGAAATGGGATTGATTGACGCCAAAATACTTCATCTCTACAGCCTTTCAGTGTCATCATAGTCGTATTTTCTATAGGAGATATAGGAGACATTTCTCGTCTCTATGCAAGGACCATTGTGTTTAGAATCATGAAATCTGAAATGTTCATTCACAATCAGACCTTTTTTGGATGCGTCATGCATTCGGCTACCATTGAGAGTTATGATGAATAACCCGAATTATACATTCACGTTCTTTCAGAGGTTTGGGGTTCGAGTTCTGAAGACAAATGATGATTAAGGCAGTGTTTTTGTCCTGCTCTGCTGCGTTCGGTGACATCAACCTACCAGGGATGGAAAGATTAGGTCAGCCGGGAGATTTGGATTGTTGAGGACTGTTTAATTTTATTATTTTATTTCCCAGTAATCAGTGATTTTTTTAAATGTCTCGCATTAAAGTACCATAAATGTTGCCATTCAGATAAATTTTAAATTAGAGGGAGACAAATCAAAGGAGTAGTTCAACCTGTGTGTGGACCGTGGGAAACGTTTGACGAGAAAACTAAAACAATCTGTCTTATTAAACATTTTCTTTAATATTTTAAGTGAAAATGTAGTTGGGAGGGGGGGGGGGGGCCACCCATCCGAAGGTCAGTATATCAAGAAATGAACTCAGTCTAACGTGTTAGTCCTTGTTCTATTCGCGCACTGTATCGGATGCGTAGAGGATAATGGGAGCCGACCACCTCAGCTCTTTTATGCGGTTTCAGCTAAGGAAATTTAGTTTCCCAAATAAGCCTAGGTAGGGGTAGGAGCACTTGCGTGGCTGATTACCTCCCCCAAAAAAAAGGAAGAAAACCTGCCTGCCGCGGTGCCTCTTCCTTACGAAAGCCCTCATTTTAAAGCTGGCATGTCCGTGATATAACACGACATAACGCGTTTCATTGACGTCATTTCTTGATATACCGACCTTCGGATGGGTGCCCCCCCCCCCCCAACTACATTTTCACCGTATTTTACCTTCTTCTATGAGTATTTGTGAGTCCAAATAGCTACATCTGTAATCATGTCATGCGTTATTTCTAATGCAGAAGTGTTTTTATAAATTTGTCTAAGCTCTTGTGGAATTCTATCAGTATCTGCACTATGTATAATAAGTAGATCGTCTCTGCACCTAAAAGGTTTCAATTGAGTTCTGATGCGTTAGTTCTTAGCATTGAAGATTCATATCCAAATGAAGACAACGTAAGGTCTGCTTACATAGGACTTGCATGACTAACTTGAGGAACCCCACCTGTTGTATGGATAAATATCCTGCAAATTTGCAATAACTATTCACGCCGAAACTTGTGCCAAGTGTTTGGCATTGAAACCCTTCTAAGCATATCTGTATACGCTCTTACCAACGTTTCACAGTTTGGAACAAAAAATTCCAATAAAAGATTCGATATGGTCCACTGATTGGAGTATCATGAAATATCCGGCTAGGTTTTGCACACACAAAGGAGTGATGTTCTCTTATAGTATTTCAATTGAAAGGCTCATTCCGGGTCAACTTCGAGGTATCTAGCTGTGACGTGTGGTATAATAGGAGTAATAGTCCAGAACATTGCAAAAAGGGGAAGAAAATGCGAAAATCAGAGAAATGTAAGGTATAAAGCTTCAGGAAAGAATTAAAATTAGTAGTGGTAAAATTTTACAAAAGAGGTGCATGGAAGGGCACTTGGATGAGCTGTTCGATCGCGTGTGCCATTGCGTACAGTTTGCTGCAATGCAGCCTGCTTGTGAGGTGTAGGTTCCGGTACAAATGGTGCCTCTACAGTTTTTGCAACGCTTAAAAACTCGTCCGCTTTTGGTACGCTTATGGTTAGGAATATCGAGGGAGTAGTGAAGAAGGCAAAGAAGCTATTTGAGTAATGCAAGAGCTCTCTTCAACTGAGTAATTTCTTTTGGAGGATGGCCTGTTCGTAGGGGGTGTGTGCCGATTCGTGCGATTCCAGGTGCGCTAGCCAAATTGCGCGGCGAAATTCATGACGATTCGGACGATTCTGTCGCCTATTATTGGGGTACAAGCTTGGAGTAAAACAGATCAGTAGGTCAGCTGATACTACTAATCTACTCTACTTCAAAATCGGACCCAATAATAGGCGCCAAAGTCGTCAGGATAGCTATGAATTTCGCCGCGCATTTTGCCGCGCGCTCCCGGAATCGCACGAATCGTGCGTCCCCCGTTCGTAGGAGCTGGTGCTATGATATCACAGAGTAGAGCATCGACTTTTAGCTCCTTGGGTGAGTTAGATTTGGTTTTTTTACTTATTCGAAGTAAATGACCAAGCAGTAACCAGAGTTGATTGGGTGATCAGATTATAAAACAGTCCGACGTCCCCCTTGCTTGTCTTCTCACATGAGGAAAAGTGGCGTAGCTTCTCGCCGGATTCCCACGGCCAGCGGCAGTGGTTCCGCGGCGTATGCCGCATCCTTCCACTGGGTTTTCAAATCTTTCCCTCCAGAGCACATTGAGTGCAGCTACGGGGACTTACTATTCACCTGTATCCCTGTCGTCCCGTTGATCGTCGATTACCTAGAGCGGGCGCCAGTAACGTCTCCATTCGTCCCTATTACGAGCTAGAGTGGTGCAATGAATCGCTCCAGGGACACGAGGATCAACATTCCTCTTTCGTTAGACTTGCTATTATAGAAAAAATAAAGGTATCGTTAGGTTTATTTGAGACGATCTCTCACCATAATGTCACCGGCTGAGGAATGCCTGTTTCTAGCCAAATTTCTAGGCTTCAGTGACCAGTAGTCCCTCCGGATGTCTAAAAGAGAGCGACATTTGCACAAAGTCTTTCCAGTTCCTCAAAACCTGTCAGTTTTCACAGATGATTTTTCTGACATATTCGTTTGTGTCGCGACCGTTTCCAACAAATCCTTGGAGAAGAACAGTTCGTAAAAGTCGAGAAGTGTTCCACAAACACCAAATTTTGATGTATTCCTGTCGGCTCGTTTAGAACCATATTCGAATGTGCATTGTCAGTCCATGTATTATCTTCTGTGTAACTATGGCTACCAGATTCGTCGGTGTTATCTCTATCGAAAATAATAGTATGACGGATGAAATTCAGAAGCTTCACATGTTTCTCTTTTGCTTAATCTTTAAATCTCTCTGGTCCATGTTTCTACACTGATCTCTTGGTGGTAGACGATTGACATGTTGATATTACATTGTTAGGATAGGAAGTTTTTTGAAAATACTCACAATACATCTAACTAGAGCTTAAACATTGCCTTCAGACTTCATATGAGCCGAAAACTCATTGTGAGGCTTTTACAATTTCGGAACTACTGTTGCAGATGGAAAAAAGTGTTGTTGTGCCTCTTTGCTCAAGGGATTTTTCGCATTATCGAAGCAGTCAACAAATTTCAAGAAAATATTCCAATATTTATTTTTAGAACTTAGATTAAATAGGATGATTCAGCAAGAATTGTTGAATAGCATAGTACATCTGAGGAGCTCTCCATTGTGGTGCCATATGACCCGCACCTCGTACTGGAAAGTGAAAATGGACACATTTTTGAGATGATCTGAAGCTCTTCGACCGTAGAACACGTACCTGTGATGAAGGTGAGTCCTTTGAATAGCGTCTTGAATCCAGCGATTTGACGGTCGAACTTCCATGGAGTTTTGCCGAGTGTTCGCTGGAATATATGTATGTCATTTGGGAACGGTAGCTTTCGACCAAGTGGATGCAGTGCAAGAGGGGGCTATCATAAGTAATTCTCGCGGACTAAGGCTCATACTGGGTCAAGCCCGCTTCCTCAGTCCACTTAATTTCTACCATATTCAACTGTGAGGGTGAATTTGAGGTCTTGCTTGGCTACCCTCATGGTATAGGCTGATACATGCAGAAACCGCTGCGGACTTGGATTGGGACCATCGATATGGCGCAACCCAGCAAGGTCCTGTGCCGAGTAATGCGCTTAATCCTCTCTGTTCAAGTCTGTGAAAACGAATTACCAATTTACCTTCAATCCAAGTTGATCGGCAAATTGTTGACCCATCATGAAGTTGCATGCCATGTCAGTGTCTCCGTAGTAAAGGAGTACTCGAACATTTGCAGCGACGATCTTCTTAATGAATGGTGCCATGTCTCCGTACTGCTTCTGATAGGTGCTAGTAACTTGATTACTGAAACGATCCTTTATACCTCATATCCCTACCGGACAAGTCTGATTTACCTGCAGATATCCCATTTAGGCAGGTTGAACGGAATGTTGAGGGCTTTTCGAACTTTAGCATCATTCATGTATGTAATCACATCTGTGTCGTTGAGGCATGGGGCATCTCCGTATAGAGGCTCGTGAGCCTTGAAACATAACTCTTTCAGCGGCAACGGTATTATAATGAGACCGGTTCACTCACCCTCAAGAAGCTCATAAGGTCGCCTGCCTTCTTCTTGGACAGTACAGAGGATTTGTAGCCGGCAGCAACGCCTAGAAGGGATTTAAGAAATCAAAAGGCCACCAACATAAACAATGAGTAGTGAAAACTACCTTTGAGCATGTGGGTCATCCTTTCGCCGTTGATTGCCGGGTTCGGGTCGCAGTCTCTGTACAGATCATAGGGATTCAGTCCACCTGCCCAGAGGAACTGGAAGATGTCCTCGACCATCGTAGCACAATGACCGGTAACCTTAAATTCGATGTTGGCATCACTCTTGCAAATGAAATAATCAGCGCATAATTTCGTTAGGAATCCGGCTCCAGTTCACTCAAAACACTTTCTAGCCCAATCCAAAATTACGGTTGTTGGGTACGCTTCGAAAGATTTGGGATACCATGCTAGCCACTCTCGCCCAGCGTCGAGAAAAGTCAAGGAAGAAGTGGGAGAATGTTCAGTGATTGTGGTTCGCACAAATTTTCCATGAATAGAGCTTTTTTAGGCTTGACGTTACTTGTCCTGACATGTTGTGACTTTATCCCAACCTACTGCGAAACTAGATGCGGAAGCAGCCATTTCCTCTGAACTGTGCTCGATGCCAACCCAACAAAAGTCCTCTCCTAGACCGAGTGGTGAGGCGGAAATCATCTGCTTTTCTAGAGGGAGATATCTTCCCAGACCCGATCCTATCGCCTGAGGTCACCTATCAAACCGAGCACGGCAAGCAACCATTTTTAATTTTCATTCCGAAAGGGCAAACCACATAATTTCGTGAAGGTGGTATCCCGAGGCAATGCTGAGATTATGAGGGTCTTGATTTGTTCCAAACCTTTACGTAAAATTCTATGCGAACTATATTCCGAGCCTAAACTGGCTACCGGGTTTCTTAAGGAAAAACTCCCAGAACACCCTTCAAATTATCACAGGAAATCGTAATCCGTCTCAGTTTTGAGATTAAAAACAACTCCGGAACGTCCCTGGTAGTGAACCCTAACGAAAGGGATCAGACTTATGGTCAGTACACTACTTCATTCCGAAGAGGGAAAATGGTATTATGTCGATCCATCGTTTGAGTTCGCGACCTCCCCCTACCGATCCACTTACCTGAGGATGGTTTTTGGTTGAAGGAGTGGCCTCAATTCGAAGATTCGGAAGGGAAACAATTATTGGTACTGACAGGAACGTTCTCTTTTGACGAAATAATTGACCCCACGTGGAGAACCCTAGGCCTCGGTACTTTTTTTAACGAAATTACCCTTTTGACTACTCCTTTTGATTCTCTTCCTTCCACTATCTGCCATATTTCTGTTTATATCTACCCAAGAGTTTAGGTCATTCACTACGTTGATAGTAGAATCAGAAGGCATAACCGAAAGTATCGCTATCAGGGTCAACTAAGTAATATGCCTAGATACCCAAATCATGCAGAGGTCACCTAACCACTATTGACGTCAACAGGGAGAGAACAACAGCATAAACTTTCGTACCTGAGTAAAATCGCAGGAGTCGATGCAGCCCTTGCAGCAATCTTTTTCGAGTGTGTTCCACGTCTTTTCATCGATGATTCCATGGCCGTAGGCATAGCGAATGGAGGTGTCGATGTTCAGCTTTTCATTTACGTAACCATTTCCAAGTGCCATTCCCTTTAGAAAGTAAAACATTCAGTCATCTACTGAATTCAGTGCTTTACCATGGCTCAGGCTTACCTTGAGATTGATAGGGAAGTCCTTTTGGCCATCAACGATTCTTGCCGTCAATGTTGGTACGTACACACCTCCGTACGATTCTCCCATGATGTAAGTAGCGTGATGTCGGAATTGAGGGAAAGTCTGTGATTTGGAATTGATTTTAATGATCAAGGTCTAGTTTGATACACATCCTAAAGTTACATTAAAGAATCCCTTGACGGCCTCGTAGTTCTCAAGTGAAGTCTGATCATCATTTGTGGTGATGTTCCCATCGGTCGAATAAGAATATCCTACTCCTGCAGGAGACTCGATATATACCACTGAGGCCATCTGAAAACCATACTACTTTTCCGGAGACAGAACTGAGAAATACACCAAACCTACCTTATTCCAAGAGTAAGGGTTTTCCCTGAGGCTTCTTCCGTCGTAGTTCGCCACATACGGCCCCATCTCGTTAAGAAGGCCATCCAACGAGGAACATCCCGGTCCACCGTTGAACCAGAAGATCAGAGGGTCTTTCTCCGGTTCATTTTGAGATTCAACGAACCTCAAAACAATCGTTAAGGGACATAGATCAAATAGTAGCAAAACCTGACTCTTTGTGAAGATAACTCACCAGTAGTGAAGTAGATGAGTGTCGGAGACTTGGAAGAACCCAGAATAATGCTTGAAATTCAATTCGAAGCCAACTCCTGGCAATTGTTTGATTTCTTGTGTTTGGCACAAGGCAAAAAGACAGATGAGACTCGTCCACAACATCACAGTCGAATGATCAGATCTGAGAGCGAGGTAGTCGATGTCGGGCGGAGGCGGAGCTCCACCGAGGAGTCTGCTTTGATTGATTCTCCCTCACGGGTGGTCAGAGTTGCGAGTGCATCGAAAACCTTTGCATAACATGACCCGAAAAAAAACTAGGCAAGAGGCAGCAGTTCTTTTCAGTTTTCCTGCTACACTATCTGGGAGGTACTGGTGAGGATGAGAGGTAAGGAGTAGGTATGAACGAATGAAAAAGTTGTAAGTACACAACATTCTCTGGCTCTTGAAGATGAGCAATCCAGTAATAGTAGGAGGAATTTCAGACAGAAAACTGAGATTTTTGCCTCGATCTAACAATGGGAGATACAAGTCCTCGCTCCATGGATGAGTACTGATAGCCGTTGAAGCAGAGACGTGCAGTATAATTACGAGATCGGTCTCTGGGGCAGCTAGCGGTTCGAAAGGAGGACAAGGTCGAAGGACAAAAAGCTTCAGGGTTTTTGAAAGAACCTGTCTAAAATTTACAAAAGTCCAGACTTTCTTCGATAAATAGGCCCCGGACCCCTAAAAATACCACAAAAGGACGCTTCAGACTTGTATTGGCGCCACATACCCAGCAATTTTATGTAAACGCAATCGGTGGATCACACTGATGTTCATCATCTACCGTCTCGATTCTAGTTTCAGAGCGTTCGAAGGAGGTGTGCACAGTACCGCCTAGTAGGGACTGTAAGGCCGAATATTTGGTACAGGTTTCAATGGACTTCAGCGGCGAAGTAGCCAGAACTCCAGAACTCGTAAAGAAGTGTCAGGTGTGACGTTCTGAACGACCTGGTATACGTATTCATGAAGGCCGCGATACTGCTTAATTATCAAGCCATGATACTTTTTGAATTTGTAGCCATCAAACTAAACCTGGGAGGAGTGGCAGGGCACTATCCCATACATGGTCCACGAATCGGATCTCAAATCGGTATTGGCCCAGGACCAAAAAGCCTCACATTCCTTGGGGGTTGGATGATTGGTACTGGACTCGTCTGAGAGGGTGAAGCTGACCTGTACATTGATGTACGCTCAATACGCCACTATGATTCTGAATGGGGTTCAGGGCAAGGGGCATCCCAAAAACGGGATTCATTAAGTCAAAACCTTATCCTCCCTTCTACCAAACCAGGATTAATGACAATCAATCCCAGAAAAAAAACAACATTCAAACAAACAAGCAAATAATCTTCTTCCAACTGTGTTTGAAGAAGAACATTTATGGCGGATTATGGGATTATGTCCCGGACGGTACGATGTTGTGAGGAAAGCATCCGGTGGTTATATTTGACCCATTATTTCTGTAGGAAGTAAAAATTCGCCGTTTAGTCATATGCTTTTTCTTCCGAGAACGATAAACCAAGCCACAAATTCCTAATGAAAGAAAAGTAGACGGAGGTCCACTAGAAAAAATATCAAAATCCCACCGCGATTCTCCTTCTTAAATTAAGGAACCTTATGATTCCTGTGGATTTTGTTTCATACTTTCGCTTTTTAGGACAGCTGACCCTCGCTCTTGATGATCACTCTCCTGCTGCGTTCTCGAGTTCACTTAAAGTTCAACTTTAGAGCAAAGTTTTGAGGAATGAATCCACTCATTCAAAGACCTGAAACCTGAAAGCGCCGCATTTCATCAGATACTCCGGCAAACAAATGTATTTCGAGATGTCCTCGGCAATGCTCTCGGTAAAACCGAATTTAGACGGCAGTGCTGTAGGTGGAGACGCTGCGCTTCGCTGCACATCAATGGCACCTTGAGCAGGATTTGGACACCCAGGCCAAGCGACAAGCCTTCCATCCATATAGGGTTGATTGATTGGTACCGGACTAGAGAGGATAAAACCATATCTCTGTTCACAGAATTTACTTAATTTGAATCACTACATTACTTTTTTCTGATTCTCAATTCTCTACTAGTGCGAACGCGGGATATTACCGAGGGGCTCGGCACTTCTCTTAAGGAGAGAGGACCAAACCCCGATCAACACCCTTACTTTGCTGGTTTGTAGGCTTCTTGCAGGAAAGGGAGGAAACGTAAAATATATAAAATATACAATTCCAGAGCTTGTATCATCGTCGGCCATTCACTGTCATGCTTTTGATGTTCTCTAGATAGATTGAAGAGTGTCTCCATTCTCAGCAAAAAAACCAAAGAATTTTTTTCTGCCGGTCGACATGTGATGTAACCTGGATTGATCAATGTAGGTGAAAGATCGACGACTGGTTAGCACCGTCCATCATCTGAGCCCTAGCTAACCATCGTTTGTTATGTATTACAACGCGGAAACGCTGCTGTCGTCAGGGCAGATAAGTTAAAGATAGAAAAAGAGGAATTTGAACGATTTTTCGCGATTTGAATCGCACAGGGCGCCTGAAGCGATGGGACTTTAGATGAATGAAAAGTAATGACTGGTAGTGGTCCACTTAAGAGATTAATGTGCGCCTCTTGCTTGTCCTCGATGAATACCTGTAAGTATAACAGAGGGGCGGCAATGGTGTAGTGACAAGTGGCGCTCTACAAAGCACGCAGATCCCGGGACCGAATCCCGGATCGACACTCGACCAGAACAACCAATCTTCGCAACACCCCAGGGTCAGCTCTAAAGACCCCCCTGTTGGTGTTCTTATTGCAAAAGATCTTGGAGCATGATTATCGGAAGCGCAAGTATTGGGACAACACAAATATGAAGACCTCACAAGTTTCCTCCTCGAATGTCTCCTTTACAGTTACAGTATCAGATACGCTGTTGCCAGAAGCTAGATAGACCACTTACGTAGGAATTGAGTTGCTGAGAAAGGCGATAACTGGCTGATCGGCTACGGTTTCGGCTGTGCTCTTACTAGAAGTCAGATGTACTAGTTACCTAGGGATCGAGTTACTGAAAGAAGCGGTTGCTCCTAATCGGCTGCGGTTTTGGTTGTGATGTTACCAGAGTTCAGATGCCTAGGATAGAAGTTGCTGAAAAAAGGGATTGATATCTTATCGCGAAGCACCTGTTCTTCTACTTCTAGACTGCTTTCAAGACAGAAAGGTCCTCTAGGGTTTCCTCTAGTCACGCGACATTTTTTATATTAACCGGTTTGCTCGCAAAGCATTTTGCTAGCAAAAGATCTCTAAATGGCAAGGGTGTCCTACTGTTCACCATATGCTAGTATTTCGGCTAATTTGAGCTCAAACTATGATTTCCATTGAAATGAGTTGCAACTACTTTAGTATGATGAGAAACTTGGTAGAACTGCTTAAAATCGAAAATTTTGCACCCTTTCCCAAACTTTTGAGAAGAGGAATCCCCTTAAAAGCGAGACATAACGGTCCACTTTACAAACCTAAACGCAATAAAATTCACACAAAAACTGATTTGCCCTAGAAATTTATAGATTGGAGTCGATCAGAATAATAGAGATCGCAAATAAATCTAAAACATATCAACAAGTACAAACCTCAACACTCATAACAAAAGTCCAAAAAACTTAAAATGGCTAAAAACCTAGAAACTGTAACAGAATGTACTTATAAACCGCACTATGAAGGGCGATGCGCAAGCTGATCGAGAGCAGAAGTGAGCTGTAATGATTGCGAATCGAGGGTTTGCGAAAGCTGTCCAATTTGTGAAGTCAAAATTTGGATCGTTTCTACTCGATGATCGTTCAGAGAACCAACTCGGGAGATTTCCTTCACCTCTTCCATTGACACCAAACGTGAATCTGCCACGCATGCTGCAAAAAACGTTCAATATGAGCTTTTCAACGAGTGACAAAATTCTGGAAAACTTTCAGCAAATAGTAGCGTTTACCTAGAGGAATCAACCAGCTGATCTTTTCCGCCTCATCGTTTATAGTCTTGAGCGCCGACAAATCTTTTCCACACAATATGGCATTTGTACCAACCAGTAGAGGGTTTAATGTTGAGAGTGGCGTGCCTAAATCAGTTATATGAACTTTCAATCACAACTGACAATGTAATTACAGCATTATCAGCCTGCCATAACTGCGAGATTTTCGCTCAAACAGGGACGGTAGATTGAGACCGCACCGTCAATGAAAAGTTGCCTGGTATCAGTTTCTTTCCCCGTGATTCATTGATCAGAAGCTAGTTAACTGAAACCTGAGCAACTTCTGCCTCTGTTTCCGGGTTTCAAAGTGAGGTTTTCATACAAAGTGCGTCTGCTTTTGGGAACATGTTTCTCAGGAGCCTTTCCTAACAGATATACCGAAGCATGTAGAGAACAAAGAGCAAAAAAAAGCTCAAACGTAACATAAAAGTTGACATACCTTCAAATACTTTTTTCATTATACGATTCCCATAAGAGCGAAATTCCAATCCCTTTATTCGTAATCTAAAAAGTCACCATACAAGCAGGGATGGGTCCGTATGCATGGCATACAGGAGAGAAGCCAATGTATCATAGAAAAATGAGTATAAATGAGCAGAAGCACAAAAGCAAATGGGATCAAGAAAGCAGCCAGAACTAAAAATTCTGCGATTAAAAGTGAAAACCAACTGATTCCTAGTTAGCCATAGTGTTCGTCCCGGTACAGGTAGAAACTGACAAACGGCTAAAACTCTGAATTCTTCCGAAATCAACCATTTCTTCACTAATCGGCTCAAAGCCAGTTCCACTTCGTCATACTGAAAATTAAGCGAGAAAGCCTGTTGTCACATTGTAGGAGCTCCGAATAGTTAACAAAAGCAGTAAATATTTCAGTTCTAGATGATGGTATAAAGTGCAACTTATGCTAGATGGGAAGCTCTGCGCAACAAATTTCGAACTCTCGTACTGTCATACATCTTCGGAGGCTCAATTCTATAGTTTGCAGCTACTGCATTACAAAAAAAGAGATAATCACACCATCATAGATCCATCCGCAGAAATCCTAATATGCCTGTAAAATGATGGCAAAAATTGAGCTCACCTCAAACTCATTATGCCGACTAAAGGAAGTCGGAGTACAAACAGGCAGCTTTTCAGGAAGAACAGGTGCGACAGCAGCCTCGAAGAGACGTCGCCTTAACTAGGACGGGATTTTAAGGTTCCTTCTTCGTTTAAAAAACGTAGTAAACTGAAAAAAAAAGAAATCTAGGAATTCTAGACCCACCTGTAATGCCGTGGTTTGGGTTTAGGGTATTTCGAAGAAACCGATCGTGTTATGGACCACTGAACTGTTTCAGAACCTCTCACAAGACCACGAGCAAGCATCAGCCTCGCACAAAACCCCCAGAGAGAAAACCTTTCCCTGATCTCTCCAAACGCCGCAAAACGTGGGATTCCGTGTGTCATTACGGACAACACATCACCTGCTCATTTTGAACGGTTACGTGACTACTTGAACTTTCTCTGCATCTCTGACAGCAAGAGGCTAGAGCCCAGAGAAAAACACCTCGGGTGAAGCCTACGGCGGTGGTGGTGGGGGCCCCATTGGACAGGCGAGCACAACACTTAAAGACTACATTAAACGGGAGTGCGCCAGACGAGGGCAGAAAAATGACGCATCCGGCAAATTTAAAGGAACCGAGTTCAAGTAGTCCGTAGGCCCATTTTGAACTTCTATAGCGAGAGATAGTTCCCGTCGTTATGTTTTACTTTGATTAGAGGGTTAGCATCGTATTTTTGGACATCCCTGGCCATGATCCTAGTCCTAAGAGCCTATTCGCTCTGATCTATAAGTTCGACGACTATTAAGGGGATAAGAGTTTTGAGTCGTTGTCGGATGAGCCTTTCTCCCCGTCATATTCAACACTGGGCATCTCCCTCTATATTTTTGGTACGACCCCAACACTCTTGCTATATTCTATTATACATCAAATTAAGGAAGCTAGTGGAAGCGTTCATAGTACAGCGTCAAGCGTCGGCGTCCCACTCGGCGCTGTGCTTTTCGTCCAGCTTAACCTACACGTCTCTTCCAAGTCATTTTGCCAAGTTTTGCTATAGGCTTCGTTTCAGTTACAGGTTTGATATGGTCAACGTAAAAGTGAAAGGCGCTGCATTACAAGTGGACCCAAAAGATGTGTCTCCTGCTTGGAAAATTTTGCAGATGGTTGGTCAGTTGATGTTAAATCTTGATTTGCAAGCGTTTTTAACTGCAGATTTTTTAGAAGCTGAAGGAACAGCAGGCAGACGCTGCTCGTGCAGAAACTGACATGGATGTGACACCATCAGTGCAGAATTCAGCTAAGGTAAGATATTTGATTAGTACGATTCTCTATCCCACTGATGTTTCACCTTGAAACTGGCAACCTGGAGAGTTTAGAAAATAAAGAAGTTCCGTAAGTCTCTTTTTTCGAAGTTGGCGATCTAACATAGTAATCCAAAAGTTCGCAAAATAATGGGCTGTTCGGTGGTGCTGGTATCACAGCAGCTCTGTGGTCAACTTTACAGTCTCTTTGTTTATTTTAAATATTTCACAGAGGTTCTCTCGCCAGTATTTTTGAAAAGTTCAAAAAAAAGCTACATATTTTCTTTCTCGTGGTGCTTGCGCGCATCACCAACGAAGGTTGAGGTGTTAGGAGTATATGGACTGAGAGTTTTCGAGTCCTGAATTGGCTAGGAGCTCTTCGGGGATTACTGGCTGGTAGCCTGTTGATTCTACTTGTAGTTGGCTAATTGCAAATTGTTAGAGGATTTCTTGTGATGTGGAAAGAGCAAGCTTTAAGTTACTCATCAAGCAGTTATCACCATCATTTCTCATGTTACTCGCGACTATTGGAATCCATAGTAGGAGGCTCTGCCTATGTATTTCGTAATGATGTGCCTCTGGTATCCTAAGATCTCCATTACGAGACTGTTGCTGTATCACACCGTACTTCTGCTATTTAAGGCAGTTGGTCCGTCCGCCTTGATTGGTTTTTCCAGCTGCTGTCTTACTGCCGAGTGTCAGTTTCCTCTTATTGGCTCGGTTACAACAGATTTCACTTCTCTGCCGGCTAACCCCAGCAACATGTTACCGTCCAACCTACTTACACGACAGCAAGTTTTCAACAAGTTGTAGTTATGCGGATAATTCGCGTGAACGGAAATAGTTTCATCCCAAATTTGGAATAGGTGTAATAGAAACTGAAAATCGCAAAAGCTTTAGCATCCAGACAAGTTGTAACGTTTTGAAGCCCGTTGAAGCCTGAAATAACCTATAGAATTTCGTGTTATCAATCATGCTGTGGTCCGTGAGCTACTGCACTTCGTGCCACTCAGCCGTTGGACTGTCAACGGAAGCCCAATACAGCTACTCGTTTCGATACCAATCAAATACTTCTCTATCTCGCACTCTCGATCAGCTTCAAGCTATTGTTGCGAATATGTAGCGTAAAAACCTTTTTTCTATCAAAATTCGGATGCATTCTGTAAACCTCCACTTGATGATACTATCACGAAAATGTTTTTCTCTGAAAAATCCAGTTGAGGAAACAGCTCCTGAATGCAGTAGGTCAATGTTCAGAACTGCTGCAGTAACGGTATTTTTTAGAAAGGCAAATCGCGAAAGCGAAGGCTGCAAGAGGCTTTCGAGGGGATGCAGAAGGAGGAGGAGCCTGCCTCCAAACGCGGACACGACATACCCGTTGTAGTCCACGATAAAACTCAGTTAGTTTCAATAATTTCCTTTACTACAGTTTTTGTATCGATTACAAATTCTGCTTTAGAGGTGACGCCACGCATGTAATCGCCTTGGATTGTGAGTACGTTGGAGGTGGAACGGACGGTTCGGACGATCTCCTTGCTAGAGTATCAATAGTGAATGAGGTATCATATTTAGTCCATCTCTCACGCACTGGTTAGGCTTAGTACAATGTGGAATAAGACTTTACCTCTTTGTTAATCCAAGAATTCGTAGCAATTGTATCGTATGTAGTTGGACCTCGTGTGTTTTGAGAATTTTTTGTTTTTGCAGTACGCATCGTTTCGTGATCATTTCGAGTACTGATACATCTTTTACAATAATTTTATTTCTCATTTGCTTCAGGAAGGAAAAATCGTCTACGACAAGTATGTGAAACCGAGGGAGCGAGTCACAGATTTTCGTACAAGTGTCAGTGGTATCCGACCTGAAAACATCGCCAAAGGCGTGTTTGCCTCTTGTTTATTCTTTTCTATTTTCACTGGTAACTTCCTTTTTAGGCCTACCTTTTGATGTTGTTCAAATGGAAGTGGCTAAAATCCTGAAAGACCGTATTGCTGTTGGCCATGCTTTGAACAATGACTTTCGGGTAATTTATTTTAAAACACTTTCAAACACTATACCACATTTCATAGTTCTTCAGTGGAAAACATTCAGGTTTTGAACTTCCATCACAACAGTAAGCTAACTCGTGACACAGCGAGATGCCATCTGTTGCGTAAGATGGCTAATTGCAATGGGGTAAGCGATGCTCTATGATAGCTCTCCCATGTTAAAGACACAGTTCACGATAATTTTGGGTAATCCACATTATGATGAAAAATGGAAGATAAGATGGAAAGTAGTGCGATGAAGGCGAAGGAACTGCGTGCATCGGTGTTTCCAAAGTGAAAAAGGCTTCGAAAAGTCGTTAAAAAAGGGGCAGGACGAGAATTAGATCAGAAAAATGAAAAAGAGAGGGAGTTTTGAAATGAAAAAGAGTGGGCAGTGAACTACACGAGGTGTCCCACTGCGTACGTGTGGGTCTGGTGCGAATAACAGACTACAATAAGCAAAAATATATTCACTCATAAGCATAAGTAAAAAGAAAACTCTAGTAACAGCAAAAGTAGCTCACTTTTTTCAGCCTCTTGGGGTGGAAAATTAAATAAGCGGTTGCGGCAGCAAAAAGAATAGCAGAGGAAAAAAGAGTGGGAGGAAAACATCGCCTAATCACTCGGCGATCAGCTGATTGTGCGTGGGTCCTAGAACGAATAATTGCAATCTGTATCGCCTCGACACTCGTCTGACGTGACATCGATCAAGAGGCGGGAAGGCCGCGCGAGCCGGGAACATGGCTTCCACCATGCCCTAGCCGTCGAGTATTTGGGCGCGAGAGGATCCTTTCTATTACCCTTGGAGGCCACTGAGTATACCTAAGGCAAGAACTCAGTAATCATTTTTGTCGTGAACCGTGCCTTTAAGTGTTAGTCGTTGCACATTAATCTGAAGTGCTTCATGATTCAGGTTCCGTCACTGAAAAAGTTGGCCAGGACCGTCCTCGGAATTGATATTCAACAGGGCGAACACGATTCAGTGAGTTGTTTTCTCTTACTGTGCTAGTACGTTATTATGATATGGTCTTCCTAGATTATTGATGCTCGCGTAGCGTTGAGGTTGTACTTGGCTGTGAAGAAAAAGTGGGAGAGTGATATAAAACGGTTTCGTCGTTGATTCTTGGTTATTTCTGTGTTGTTGATATGTAAGTTCTAGGTTTTGTTGACACTGCACTTATGACTCTGGCGACTTTACACTTATATCATTTCAATTTTCACCGTCCAACTCGGGCTACATGAGAAAACCTTTGTAATTCTAGCCAAAAAGAGCTGGGCTCTGAAGGCACTAGAATTGGTATCGTGTCTGTCATGGTATGCTATTTATTCTTTCTGGCTCTGGCAAAATTTCAATTTCGTCATGTACGGACATCTTTGTTTAATCTTATGTTTGGTTGCTGTCTCTTACCTACTTGCTTCTCATTCCAGTCAGCCTGGGTAGGACTAATTGAAGACCAAACTCCATAAAGATAGCCTTCCTAATAAGTGAGGTAAAGACAGTTCTGTAAAGGGTCCAGCGTAGTCGACCACATTCGTTCTTTTGTTCTCAAGTGAGGAAGTTGAAGTCGTTTATAGAGGACCATTCAAAGATGAGCTAGCACCTTCAATCATTGTAGCGCACCACCAGGAGGGACTCCCTGATTTTCATATGAAGATTAACAAGTATGATTTTTGAAATATAGTGGTCGGAAGTATTTTGAGACTAGATATTTCCAGCTATTGATTTTGTGCCACCAAATTATCAAAAAAAAATGCCGCAAGAGTTGCACCGTTTTTGTTTGCAATGATTTTGGTGTTTACGAATAGCCCAGCACTGTTGTTATTGTTGTTGTTTTTATGAGTCTATGTTGCTATGAAGTTACCGATAAGAAGACTTAAATTTGCTGCCTTCCTCTCGTTTTTCATAAGCAGTTTGGAATTCACATTAACCCATTGACGACCATGCAGTCCACATGTGGACTGCAGTTGTATTTTTTGTTTTATTCATCTAAATTTCCACTTTCTTTCAACTCTTCTTTTCAAAACACCACATCAGGCCTAAATGAAACTACATACAGCGTGGTTTAGAAAATCTTCTAATTTTGCAACATTAAAGGTGTTTTTTTCGAAGGAGTACATTACCTTGGTAAACTTGTCGTTTGTTGAACAACTTCAAAAAATGAGATAATTTGAAAAGACGGTCGTCATAAGCATGACCAAATGCAAAGCTCGTAAAAATTCCCGAAATGATTTCTGGTAATGATTAACCCACTGGCGACCGCACCTCTTACATTGTCCTTACATTAACTTTTAATTTCTCTTATAACTGTAGTTGGAAGTGAATGATTCCTTAACCACGATGCCTCAAGATTCTCTAGAAGGTTGTGAGCTCAGCTGATAATTGAAAACATGAAAAAAATCATAAGAACATATAAATAAATATAAATAATATAAATACTACGGGAGCACGATATGATGCGGCGCGCCGGCGGGCCACGTGGTCGTCAATGGGTTAATATTTAAGGAATAATGGGGTTGAACTTTTACCCACTTCGGATCATGCAACCCAGATGTATACTAATGTGAATGAGGTGAAGTTCTCATCGTCAGATGGGATACCTTAGAGTGTGGCAATACAAGGTCAGTGTTGTTTGTAAACAACTGTCAACCATGTTTATAAATTTATTGGTTGAATTTCGAATACTCAAATAGATCATGTGGATTAAAGAGGTACGAAGGATGAGCTTCTTCTACCCAAGTAGGCGATCGAAGTGAGGCCTACATCGGCTCGGTGAGAGCTGTATTCGGAGGGGTTGTTCACCAAGTTACATGGAGCAGTCGTTGATGGTCTGTTTAGGTTCTCCGAAGACATATATTGGCGCTGCACTTTCGTTCGGATATCCGGCTTGAGCGATCAAAGCCGACCATCATCTCGTCCGTTACGTAAGCGAGCAAAAGGCGCCATGCCTTTACTGCATCGTGATTGTATTTGATCGCATCCTAAACGTTGGGTAATATTTTCAAAGATCATTGGCGAAATATATGAAATGTTTTCTTATGGAAGGTAGGGGGGGGGGGGGGGGGGGGGAGGGGGAGGTGTTCTGTGGTGTCGCGTGAAACTTGTCAATATGGGCGAACTTAGAAGGGGAACTGGTAATATTGTTAAGCTACGACTAAAGGCTATACACGGTCGATGATTAGTTTTTCAAAAGTCTGATGAATAAAGAATCTCTCAGAGCGGGGACAAAGAAATGTGCGTCTTCCTTCCGAAGAAGTAGGGTGCTGGGTTAAAAATATTTCCGTTTGTTCATGAAGGATAACAATGTTTAGCTACAGTCATTTGGGATGGTCACCTAAATTGTCTCTAGCGCGATCCCCTTTTTGGGATGTCGCCCCCTCCTTCTTTCCGTTGCACAGAAACGTAGTGGCTTTTGAATGCGAAGGTAACCTACACATTGGCATGCGGTGAGCAACCAATGTACAAGCCAGTGCTTTTATCTTCCCCGACAAGTCTGGAACCAATTAAGCGACCCTGGGTAGATGGTAGGTTTGGTTGGTCTGAGCGAGCTTCAATCTGAGATCCGGCCCCGCACTGTGCGTGTGATAGGTGCGCCACCTACCACTTCACCGCTTCCGTTATTTGGCTGCCTATTCATTCTTCCTATCAATAGCTCTTGGATAGCTTTGAAAGTTCCCAGCTTATCACATAGTTAGAGTAAAAAGGAATGTAGTCAACTTGCCTGCGATGCAATCACCGCCACTGAAATCTCTCCAAAGTGTTCGATCATACTTCCAGACATGCCACTTTCTTTCATCTGAAATATCATCATGAATAAGCGGCTCTCTGAAGATTAAGGTAATTACTATAACATCATGCTAGATTGTCTGGGTTCAACTTGGTTCCACGGGGTTACCCCTACCCATATCAAAACAATTTTACCAAAGACCTTCAAAATACCGAAGTACGGACCCCAATCTGAAGCCGTCATGATTCATTGAAAAATAAACCGAAGAGATTGAAAAGTCTGGAGTTGGTAAACCCCTTTTTGGGATGTACTCCCCGCATTCGACTTCCATTCAGAACCGTAGTGACGTATTCAATGCCTGTGTGGATCATACAATGACCTGGGGTGGCCAGCCAATGTAGAAGTCGATGCTTCTATTCCCGCAGACGAGTCTAGTATTAATTAACCGACTCCGGATGGATGGAAGGATTGGTTAATGTGGGGTGGGGACCGATCTGAGGTTCGATCCCCGCATTATGCATGTCTGATAGTGCGCCACTTGCCACTACACCATCTCCACCCATTGAGGAGGTAATACTTCTATATACCAAATACATTGTTACTCAGTACCTGAGCATGTTTTTCACCATAAGTTCGTATTGAGGCAGTGGTATTTGGCTGAGTAGATGTGTCATTCAGAGAATCCATGATACTCTCAAACATTGACACCTAAACATGAAAACTTCACAAACGAAAAAAGAACAAAACAGAGCAATCTCGATGAATCAATTAGCAGAAACCGAAGAGTCGAGCTGCTAGTTAAATAAACATTGAATAATGAATAAATAAATTAGGCTACTAATGAGATAAATAAATCCGATTTCTTTTTGTATTCCATTTCCATTCCTTTTCGTAAGTTCGACAATTTTGTGTTAGGTTTTGATATTCGTATGTCTGTCCTACAGTCCAGAGGCGCTTTGCAGGGTCATACTGAATGCGAGGGATGTGCAGACCAAGGAATCTCAGAGAGCAGATGCAAATGGGAAGAGTTGAATAAGTTCTACTGATTTTCACTTCTCAAAAACAAATTGGTAAGGACAGTTTTCAAATTGAGCTCCAATCAGATTCTCCTTGGAAGAAATTCGAGTGGGGATTCGTGGAGCTATCGTGGAGCTATAGGATGAGTAAGATGAAATAGGCGACTGAAAATGCTGGGTAGGAAGGGGAAACCACTGTAACCGCTCTATATTCGGGAAACAAGGGTTTGGAAGAGAATCTTCAACTACCAGGCTTGCTGCACTTTTATATTACCTCCCATACATTGTCAAATTCAAATTGAAAGAGCTCGTTACGATCTCTGCAGGGCAGTTCGATCTAGACTTTCACAAGGGTTGCGATACCCATTGCTTGACCAAAATAGCTCTTGTGAGTAAATAACTCTAGAGAAGAGTCTTTCAGGCAGAGATATAGGAATAAGAAGGGAGCAGCTCAAGGGTATGCCCTCATGCCGCTCCGAGGAATCACTCGATAACAATGCGATTACTTGATATAGAAGAGGAAAGGAAGATTCAGCCGGAACATGGTGAGATCTGCTGCGGCTGGACCTGACTATGGGATTTGGAACGAGGATATTAGTATTAACAGCTGTTTCTCGAAGGACATGACATGGGTAGGATGGTCTCCACATAGTGGGAGCAGCTGGCTGTACCGGAAAAGAATGGCACACTTGATGGTACTGCCGAAAAACATCGAGGGGATGAAGGCTCCGCTAATGCCCTTGCCTCATTAGAATGACTTGTTCGGAAGTTAATATATGTGAGACAGTTGACTAGTTCTTGATGTAAAAAAGTAGCGGCGGCCTTGGAGCGGAGTTGAACCGGAAATTAAGCCCTTCTATTTCTCGGACAACGAAGCCGAAGTTTCTGGTCCCCTTCTTCAGCCAGGATCAATAATGGAAACTTATCGTGAGCATGGGATAATGGCGAATCTATTATTGTAGAGGAAAGGATGACTTCACGCCTTCCCGTTGGTTCCGACCAGCACAGGCTGCGGCTAAGTTCTCTGACTATAAGCTGAATATCACCATTCGGATGGGCGAATCACTTCATCTTGGTCAGCCCGAATATTCGCCTCCCTCCCTACTTTTAACAATGATCACGGGACGCGAAAAAAAGACATTAATGGCAACCCTAGGAAACGATACAGTAGGCGTGGAACCCCAAACAGGGTCATCTTGGAAGAAAAACTTACCAAGCATTTGGAGTGATCGTGTTCCGTTCGAACAACAGATGGCGAAACTTTCTCCCGTGAAAGCGAGTTCACAAACGCCGTCGTCAAAAAAATCGACCTAAATATGGCAATGTTGGGAATTCGTACCTTTTTAATCGAAATGATCAATCGAACCTAATGTCCGGATATTTTGCTTCTAGACGTCGAAATACCTGCTCCATCAGTTTCAAGAATGTGCCACCGGAATTCATTTGCGCGAATGTGCTCTAAGAATGATTGTTTACTCGTATGAGGCTAACACACGCAAAACACACTTTAGATGATGAACTGAGGTCTCAGGATGATTCCTCAAGCGAAAGGTTCTCACCCTTAAAATCTTCTTATGCTTTGAACTGAGTACGAGTTGAGGAGGACGTTTTGGACTAGTTTCATGAGATGAAGTCGACGCATCGACGGACAGCTGCTGCTCCATCCCATTTCTTGAATAGATTTAATTTAAAACACCTATTGGACCAGTTTTTCAGACACGATTCATTTCCAGAAAGGAACCTAAAGTGGTTTTTGGTGATTGCTGCTGATATACTCAACAAAGTTCAAATAAACTTTCGGAGCAAACTTTGTTTACATCAGATGTAAGTAATCTCACAGTCAAAAGGAAGAAGAAATCTTGTGTTTTCGTTTAAAAGTAAGATAAACACCTAAGATTGAAGAAGACGGATACGGTGATCGAAGACGTCCCTTTATCATGAGATATCTGCTTTTGCGAAAAACAGAGTTCAAATGCCAGAGGGTGACTTTAGAGGTTCGATTAGGAGCCAGGCATGAGCGAGATTTCTAAAACGGGCCGCCTAGGAAAAGTCGTTTGAGGCTTCATGGGAATGGCTAAAGGGCCAGGTTGAAGTTATAAGCGTAACATTACATAGTACGGTACTACATACATATGTAGAAACCTGTAGGCAGAAACAAAGTCAAGTCGAGCTCCCTAAACGAAAAACAGGAGCTGGAATATGTACGGTATGTGAGATACCTGATCGTGAGGATAGGCCCAGAGGTGGACAGGAACTGGTAAAAACTAAGTGGGCATGAATTTTGGGGTCAGAATCGCATGTATGTAGGAAAATTTGCGTGATCTCAAGGTGAATTTTTTGATGATTTTCCCTCGAATAACGTGGAATTCTTAGGGCCATATGCTGTGAATGAAAAAAATGAACAGTTTTTCTTGCAATAAGCTATCCTAGCATTAGATGTGACCACATATAAGAGTGACTCAGGAATTCTCACCAGGGAAATTCTAAGCTTTCAACGCAGAGGGTGCAGAAAGGGATTAACGACACAGAGAAATGGTTTTAGGCCAAGAACGCTTAGGTGCGAGCCTAAGATGCACTCTTCCACTTCACGGATGCCAGTCATCTTTTTCAATGGGTGGCAATGGCCACCCAACATGCACAGTAGCCCGAAACACAAAAGGACCCACAACTGAGGTTATTACCTCACTGGATAGGATTGCACTCAGTCAAAAATATAATGGGTATCATTAGCCACGGATGTGAAAGAATATCACAGTACCCAAGGGGCTTAGAATGGTATGATGTAGGTGAACCGGTTGAGGTCGTACTTTAATCTGGGAGGAAACCCATGGGACATGAGACTACTTAGAGGGAAGTTATGCTCTTCAAACCCACGAATGTGCAAATCAATAAGTAGATGTATTAAAAAAGCATTATTTTCTAGAGGAAATAGTCGTATTCAGAAAAGTAGCAGACACTCACGTGCGAAGGCATAGTGTGCTCGCATTGGGCATTGTTTGTTCGGCTGCTGCTGCTGCTCTACTACGTTCTCCGTAGACGTCTTCACTTTTCCACGTACGACCCGTTACCGAAATTGTTAATTCTTTCCTGAAAGGGATAGAATTAAGAAGGATTTCGGCAGCATGGCGCGTTGCAAAGGAATTGAATGTTGTTTCCGATCTTAAGTTTCTGCTGGTCTTAGGGAATACTTTCAAAGGCTTGGTTCTCCAACAATTTTAGCCTTCAATAATGCTTGAAATCATACAGTGAATAGATCCTAGCAACAAATCCTGAGATAGCTTGAGTTCGAGTCCGCCCGAGACCAAGAGTTTTGCTTACTTTGCTCAAGTAACATCTTTGATCGTTTCGGATGAAAATAGCCATAGCGAGCCCGGTGAAAAGGATGGATCTCAGTAAAACCCCAGACCCTGACCAATCCAACTGCCCTTTCCCCGTTGTGATGCCTTGAGAACAATCCGCTCGATGACTGCAACGTTTCCCTCTAACCGAAGGGGTTTTACTACCATGGTGCTCCTTTGATTCAGTTCCCAACGATTTTCCTTGCTCTGCTCAAACATGCTCTCCTATCGGAGAGAGTATTACCAAAAGTATATTACTTTGTATTCTAAGCGGATAGCGTAGTTCCGCTATCCTCAACAATTCTGAGCAGTAGAATAGGAATCAGTTCTCATAAAACGTCATTACCACAGGAGTGTTCGCAATTGAAAATACCCTCTGCACTTGAAATAAAGCTAAAAAAAGCTCTGTCTAAAACGAGGTTTGAATTTACAAGAATAATAGAATAGAAATTTTGAGTAGCTTATGGAATGACGGAATGATCCCTACACATTTTGATGGGTCTTTAAAAGTATGCCTGGAATAATTTTATTTCTTTTCCGCTCTGAACAGGAAGTACGTCACCGCTGACGATTTCCCCTCAAACCCCGGTATTGATGCTGATTTCCTCAGGATTTACACCTCATTGCGTCCGCTTGTCTCGGTATTGTTTCCAAAATTGTTGAGAGTCCTGGTTGATGTTTAGTCTTAACCAGGAAGCTGAGATATATTTAGATCATGGGATAGTAAATATGTGAATGAATGCCAGTAAATCGTTTTCCCTTGTGAAATGTTAAGGATATGAAGTTAAATGGTGATTTGAGAGCTAGCCAGGACTTCATGACAGGCTGCTCCAGAGCTCTTTTTAGAAAAGAAGGAAAACGCTTATGCTCTCAAAAATCGAATGTCCGGTCACTCCAGCTCTTTAAAAGGAATTACGAGCTTTCTCCGTTGAAATACCATGGTAGCACTGCATTATGGTATATACCATGTATAAGGCGCTCGCTTTGTTATATTCATCGTTCTGTCACGAAGTTTAGTCTGGCCTCAAGGAACACCAATAAAGCTTGGGCTAAATCTCAGATGAATGATGCGTAGGGCAAGGTAAGCGGGCACAAGCATATGTGCACGCCGGGGAGCCCCGTCCACAGAGAGCAAGGCATATTTTGATATAAACGATGTCAAGGGCAAAACTCCCATACTTGGCTAGAGTCAGGAAAAGAGTGGACAGAGGCTACCGAAGAAAGAGTGCTCGAATCTGCATAGGGGGCTGGGCGTGCGCCGAAAGGGGCGGAGCCGAAATCAAAAATTCATAACTCTGTTAGGAAGTGTTTTAGAGTTTGAAAAAAGGCGATTAAAGGTTTTCAAAAAAAGCCTGGTTAAACTTCCATACCGGGCACAATGTGCTTCGAGGTAGGCGGAGACAGGATCAAACATTCATAACACTTTTTAAATGTTCTTTGTTGTCACGCACGTCCTAGCATTCTTTAGCTCAACTGGTTTTGCATTAATGTTTGAGAACAGATGGCTCGAACAGATTTCGCAATCAGAGAAGTTTCATGTGAATTGTCTTGGACTTTCGTAGGAGGAGTTCCTTCACTTCATAACCTTAGGAGCCCTGACCTAAATCCTATGGACTCTCAGTGTGGTCAACCTTGGAAATAAAAGTATGCATTAGCCCAAACAAGAGCTGAAATAATGTCGGAAATGCCTTGCAAAAGCCGGGATCAACTCTTCGGTCCTAGCAGCGTCTCTTCGATTTTGAAAGCAAGATTTGCATCTTTTTGATACCTCCTTTAGAAGTGGACTTTTCCATTTGAGATACTCTTTCGGAACATCTCGTTATTTCGCTCTTTCGATTTTCTTTTGATTTGTACTGGAACCTCTGCCGTCTCACCTACATAGGTCCCGGCTGGATGTTTCAATGAGGTCAACCTTGGCACCCTTATGAAGACTTAATTCACATTGTTATTTGAGAAGCACATTAAAACTCATTGTCAACTCATACTAACCGCTTTACGTATCCCTGTTCCGACTGACTGATCCTTCTATGAACTTATAATCCAGTTAAGCAAGTAAATCGATATCACACAGAAGTATAAACACTCTAGTGAGAGGTTCTGTCTATGGTAAAGCTTTGAATTGCGTTAACAGGATCACGGCTATTTTTTTGCGAAACCTTTACGATTACTTTTGATAGTAGTGATATTATTAGAATGACTTAAGGCGCTACTGTTAAGAATGTATAAATTGCAGTAACTCATTCATGAGCCCAATCAAAAATAAGTTAAAATCATCAAAAGTAGATTGTAAGAACATGAAAACCATACACTTGCTTTTGTCCATATACGAAAGCTCAAATGATTTGTTTATTTTGAGTTGTTCTATTTTTAGATTTGTTTATCGATCAGCGTCAACGACCTCACTGCACTTTTCAGTACGGCTATTCTTGTCGAAAATGTGTCCTTTGGGGTGTCGCGCAATCTGTGACCCTCGTTACTGATACTCCCAAATGATGGGTAAGATACTGGTAATTTTGGCAAAAGGCAAAAGATGGTGTAACTCTTACAGACACTGGCTGTTCAATGACATTGGGAGGGTTCTTCTCACTTTTGTTTATTCCTATTCATTTCATGTTTCCTTAGAAGGGTCGACGTAGGTTGTTCCAGTGACATCAGACCCTCCGAGCTTCATCCTATCTACAAGTACAAACAGAACGGCCACGGAACAGAACCGTAGAGTACTGTATTGAGTACGGCCAGAACGGTCACAGAATGGAACAGAAGCGTCAGTACAGGGTGAAGTTTTATTCATTCAAATATCTATAGTCAGGGTTCTTCATCTTTCTTAGAACACATTCAGGTAGCAAATAATATGGTGTTCTGCAAAACATAAGGGCATGATTGGTAAAGTGACGCGATATATGAATACTTTTACGCAAACTATAAATAAAGCTGTAAATAAAATTTGATTAATTCTGCCAAGGCATTTGTTCTTATTAATACCCATATATAACTGAGTTATGTAATTTGATAGTGGTACATAATGCAAAAAAAAAAAACCTTAGCTTGTATTCTGCAGGGGGACATTATCGGGCTGAAAAACGGTCTAGACCTGGCTAAAAAAGACTCTCAAACCGGTTCGGTTGACGTACACGCCCAAAAGTGGCCGTGCTATGCCGGCCTTCTTAAGGCTGCACTATTCACAACGAAACGTTGGAACGCCGACGAACAGTACGCTTATGTTAGAAACAGCCAGACGGTTACAGACACATAATCTCGTACAACCCCACTTTCTTGCTACTTTATCTTTATCTCAATATCTTAGAATTAACGTGAATTGGCCTTTTAGTAAAATTCTTCATCAAAAGTTCCTCATTAATATTAATATCAGGGCAGAGGTGGTTTAGTGGCATGTGGCGCACTATCATCTCACACGCACGGTCAGGGGTTCGAATCCAGGATCGATGCCCGCCTAGGTCAACGAAGCCCTCCATCTCTCCGCGGTCGGTGAATTTACCAGACTCGTCTGGGAGTATAAAAGCACTGGCTTGAACATCGGCTGGACACCGCAAGTCATTATATAGACCACATAAGCACTCATAACGCCACTACGATTCTGAATGGCAGTCGAGTGCGGGGCGCATCCCTCAGACGGGATTGATTAACGCCAAAAACTTTATCCTTTATCATCCTTTATCACTGGCATTCCCCTTACAAGCATAACCAAAGCGAGTAAAACGTGGATTTGATAAGGAACGGTATCTTGATGGGTAAACGACAACCGCGTGGATCATTGTATGAATGGTGAGCAAAACACAGGAACGAGGTAAACAACAATGCAACCTAGCACATCAGCATAACAATACTACAACTATAACTACAATCATAGCTTCAATCAGCTCCGCTGTACCATTTGTATCTTATGCGTTTCGCAAACTTGTTTCAGCTGTGGATACTGGTAATTTTACTTAATGGTAACACACCATGCCAAGCTTATTTGGGCCGTAAGTTTTTCCCAGGTGTGTTATTTGTCTTCCCGACAGGATATGGCAATCAATGTTGACGTAGATCGTTTTGGTTGGCGTTTGAAGGAAATCATGAGTTTAATGGCCTTCGACACCCACCGAGCTAAGTACCACATTAACGGAGGCGGAATAGTGACTATTTTTATGAGAATCAATTATTCTAACATATAAAAATTCGTGCCTGAGCAATATACTGCGGAACAAGACGTATGTATTATAGTGACGTGGTGTAAAACCCTGCAAAAATGACTTCGATGATTTTTGGTAATTATTGACAGTAAAATATCCTCATTGTATTTGCGGATATTTGGTAATAATCATCATACCTTTGTTAGCCGAAACAAATGATAACAGAATTTATCGGATTTCACTCATTGCCTGATGTTGGGAAGGGACACGATGAAAAAGGAAAAGGAAACTTATTTGGGTGGAAAACCTCTAACCACTGCTTTGATGCAGAGAATCAAAAAAAGGCAAAATAAAGATAATTCGGAGGCATTTGGGCGTGGTCACGTAAAGCTGAAAACTGAAAATCAATGCTGAATGTGACTACTTTTTTGTCCCTAATTCATTGGCACGTGTCAGTTACAGTCGTGAGTTCCCAAAATGTCCTCTATCAGAACGATTTCAAGTGGGACGGTACCCCCACACGACTTGTACTATTCAGAAATTGATTTCATAGGTGAGCTTCATTTGTGAAGAGAGATTTTCAATGATGATGAGTGTAGAAAAGAAGTTATGCCCAGCCACGGTTAACCTACTTATTAATGACGTAGCCAGAGATATCCTCCAGTGTTCCCAAGCGCCACATCAATAGCTCTCCAGGGGGATGTTTCAAATTGGAACCAGATTTTAAAAGCACAGTTCACGATAATCTTAAGTTACATTTTTCATGTCGATAAAGCGGAAGTGTTAGTGGAGAATCGTGCGTTGGTGGCAGAAAAGTGAATAAAAATTGCCAATTTGCGAAGAATAAGCCTCCCAAAAAGTATTTAAAATAGGGGTCGTATGAGATGACCGAGATGGCATAGAAAGAGTATTCGGACGAGATTCTAGCTGTTGCATTGTGAGGAGAACTGACTATATGAACCAGATTAGTCTAAACTTCCTTCGTCTATCGCCATTTGTCATGGCAAGTTGTTTGAACTTTCTACGTGGGTCTCCCTTGTGAATGGTGCAACCTCTACAATGCCGTTGAAGCTCGTTCGCCAGAGGTGTGCCATACAATCGATATAATCTTTAAACCATTAAAACATCTTATCTAGGCCGTTTTCCAATCAGACAGCGGTACATATAGCATTCGGGGCGACCACAAATTCGTCCTAGCTTCGTGAACACTGACTTGTTTCCAGGTGGAAATTGCCTACAACTCGTTTGGGAGATTCAGCGAGCAGTTTTGGTCTCAACATTTGAAGTGTGTATTCTTGACCCATCTGATTCACATAGGATTTCAATCTTTTCATTTCTGTTATTTTCAGAAAGCACCCGGTCCTTGAAAAGCTGGAATTTCGTTTCCGTGAAATAGTCAAACGGTAGTCTAGAGCTTTCACAAGCGAAAAAAAGTCAATGAAAAAATTACAATGTTTGCAGCACCGTCTATCTTAGGGAATCTAGTTATCCCATCCACTTGCCCTTTTCTACTCATAGAACTCTCGTTCAACGGGGCAATACCAAAACAATCGAGAATTGTTGGTGAATTAATTGTGTATGTGCTTATATCATTCAAAGGGGGACTATTGACTGGCGGGTAAGGTGTTTGAGTGTACGAACCTTCAACATGAGTGCCGGTCTATTAGGACGCTCGGGTGGTTGATGAGTTCAAATGGCCAGTAAACGCAGAGCAGTTCAAGGCAGAGTTTTGGTCCCTGAGGATCTCTCTATACTCTGACCCAGATCCCCTTGTGATGCACACAGCCCTGAGTTCATCTCGCCTATCCAACGACATCGGCTTCGATCAAACCCCTTTCCAATGCGCCGCTAGGGGACAGGGGACGATGCCCTCTTGATCGCATTGTCTTTCGTTGTTTCGTTCTGCGTGGATGCAGTATCCCAAAATCCGTACGCTGCAGAATGTGCCTTGTTGTAGTTCTTCGTCTGGGCAACTTTTGCAGCCTACAGATTTCATGATACAGTAATCGTGGATGATGAGACAGTAGAGATCCTAGACAATCAAGAAAACACCTCATGTTCGTGGCATTGGAAGAAGGCAATTCAAGGAAAATGACTTTGTAAAAAATTGGTAAAGACAGATTCTGAAAAATGTTTATGGCCTGACATTCGGGGCATTATCCGTGGCCTGGATTACTGCGTAACGTAAATAATGGGTATCGAAATTTAACTCGAACTTGATAATTCATCACTTCAACGACCATTCTTTAATTTTTTAAAAATAGACTTCTTAATGTTATCCTAAAATCAGGTTGGGTGATTAAACCACCCATTGTGAAGAAAGAAAGCAAAGGAGGTAATTAATGACCAATTCGCCTACCTTGAATGAGGAAGAGGTGAGATGCTTCGGCTATGATGGTTGAGCTGTTCCTCGGTATTACAGTCTTGTCTTGTAAGCTGAAATCGAATAAATAAACCAGTCAATGCTCCCAAAACAGGTTCATTATTGTTTCCCACTCATTCCCTCACATTCTATCATCACGAGCTCCCGAGAAACATCGTCTAGTTGCAGAACAAATTGAATCTCAATAAAAAAGAGAGAGAAACCTTCCCATCAATATGAGCATTTTGTTCAAGTAAAAACTGTATTTTATGGCATAGCTGAGTCATAGGAAGGAGGTGGGTGGTGTAGTGGCAAGAGGCGCATACTAGGTGATACCCATGGTCCCGGGATCAAATCTCGGTTCGATATCCGCTTAGGTCAACTGAGTACCAGTCTTCCGTGATCGGTTAGTTGGTACGGAACTCGTCTGGGAAGATAAAAGCAGTTAATTGGACATTACCCGGCCATCGCCAGGTATTTTAGGCCACATAATGCTCAGAACTTCAGGAATGTGAATGGGATTCGAAGGCGGGGGTCACCCAGAGATAGCAGAGAGTAACGCCAAACGACTTCTCCTTTCACTCGTCATCTCTTCAATTATGTTTCTGAATCCCGTATGGTTTTGTGTGGCTTTGCTTCCCATCAGCTGATTGTGAGCAGAATTCAGGAAAGCCGAGCTCTTTGGGAAACCTCACATTTCATGATTTCTTTTATCGGATGTACACTTACTGCCAGACATTCTACTTAACGAGGCAATCACATCTTCATCAAATTCCAATTTTGAAGCCCGTTTCCTTGTTCTTTGCAAAGAATTTGATTTACAAATGCAACTTAGCTGTGTGTCTCGGGCATTTAGTATCGGAGAGACACCGGGTAATGAGACATCAATATGCAAGAATACGTAAAAAACTGGAAGCTCATTGTTCGATATTCAGCCTATTTTTACCAGACATCCTTAGATATGACAGGGTATACATGGAATACCTAGTTCCATAGTAAAAGTTCATAGTAAAAGAATAGAGTCGAGGTGGGGTAAAGCCAGGTGGCGCACCGCCACACATATGATCCCGGGATCAAATCCGAATTGATAACCATTGAAGCTAGCCCGACTAGCAAAGTTATAGGCTTGTCAGTTCGGATCCAGAGTTGAAAGAATGGAAAATCGACTTTCCAATAGCTAGTTCCGAAGACTTTTTTTTAGAAGCTGAATGAGCATTAACTCTTCGCAACGGTTCAGGATGGATGTCGAATGCTCGCGACGAACTCACAACGGGGCCGATCAACATTAAAATCAATCCTTTTATATCAGAAAGATGACGTGAAGTAAACGTACCCATACACCCCCCCCCCCCCCCCCCCCCCCCCTCCGACCCTTTAGGGCGAGATCAAAATGGAGACGTTAATAAATCTTCCATATTCCCATATTCAGCAAAACGAAGGAAGAAACTGTCGGAAAACTACAATATCACTTCTACGAGCAAGAAGAAATTATGAAAAGCAAGAAGAGAAATAAAAAAAAAGAAAAGAAAGAAGAAAGAGAAGAAGAAAAGAAAATAAGGAAAAGAAGAAGAAGAAGAAAAAAGAGAAAATAAAGAAAGAGAAAAAATAGGTTGTGATTGGTAAAGAAAGCTCATAGCGGAAAGCTGGTACTCTGCGTAGTAATTGTTCGGTACACAGCTAGCGCAAGGAATCGGTGGTTACATGGAAGGTTCAAAGGAAATTGAAAGGTCAGCGGAGAAGTAAAGAATGACAAAGTAGAACACCAAAAAGTCACCATGGAAACAGAGCGGATAGGGAAGAAAAAAGGAAAAAGAAGAAAAGTGGGGACCTTAAGAAGCATGAGTTTTAGGAGAAGGTTGCATTGGCAAGGGGTAGGTGATAGAGATGAAAATGAAGTCCTCAATAGCGGAGTGAAAGAAACACTGAACAGCTGAGAGTGGCAAGTTCTGAAGAAAGAGGAAAGATAGCATGAGATTAGGTCTTTCTGACTGAATTCCAAAGAGAACTTTACTGCAGTAATGTCGCTGTCAAAGCAATCAACTCGTGGTGGTTGTGACTCGTGCGAGTAGAGAACCGATTCTCTGCGCTGTTCACTAGATTACTAGCTGCTGCTGTTTGTCGTAAGAGGTTGCCCAGAAGAGTTGATGATTTGATGATGACGATGCAACTCGTCTTTTTTCGGAATCGTAGCATTGAAGTGTGCCGTCTTAATGTGCCCCCGCCTGGAAAATCGCCTCTAAGCACGCTCGGGCGTTGTTTTCTATCGGGACGTTAAAGCTACAGCTCCCTTCCCGGCCAGCCACAATCACCGTGTGAATGCTCCCATCATTTTCATCAAATCGCTGTCTGTTTACATTAGTCATTTTACCCAAAGGCAATATGTTGAACAGCTTCGAAACAAAGAGGATTACCAAAGCATTTAGATACGGTTGCTCATGGTAACAAACGTTACTTTCTCTCTGGATTCTCCGAAAATTAAGTCTCCCTCTAGCAAAACTAAAAAGTGGATGAGCGTTGTTTTCAATATGATAAATGTAAAAGTTGAAAATGAAAGTTTACCTGATGTCCCCGTGTTTTCTTATGGCCACGATCTTCTGATGGGCGGTCGGACATCGTATGTGAAGGCGCCGTGTCAAGTACGTTCACCTGAAAGAGCATATAAACTTGGGAACCCTAAAAGATGCATTTTAAGCAACGAAACGAGTGCAGCTTTAAGTGGGGGAGGCTAAATTCCCACGTACTAGATCGAATTTTGACAACAACACTCGCCCAGGCCAACCGGGCCTTCCATCCTTTCGGGTCTGTTGTGGTACCTTATTCATTTAAGGGGATAGAAGCATTCCTCTGGACACCGAGTGGTCATCAAAACATTGGGTAGCCACAAGCCGCAATCAAATGCTACGGCGACTAGGAGTAGAGGTCGGAAATGTGGGTGATTCCAAAACGAGCCAGATCTACGCCGATCAGAAGTTTACCTTCAATCTTTCATATGAATGGGAGGAGCAGGCCCAACAGAGTGGCTAGATGAACGGTCGAAGGCTTATATGCTGAACTTTGAAGTCAAGCCACCCTTCCTTTTCTGGTCCGCTTATTGGCACTAGAATGTCCGAAATTTTGGAGTTATTATGGTTAAAAACCGATAATTAATCGTAAAACATAGTAAAAATTGACCGGCTCAGTAAAAATAGCAATGGTATAAGCTGGCGCCTCTCAGGAACTTCCACATCCCAGAGTTAAGCACTTTTCATGACGGTTGTTAAACCTCCAACTCATACCGATTTCTTGCTGAGGAAAGGTAACGTCGTTGTATTGTCAAATCGGGAAGGAACCCTCCCTATGTACCTTGGTACCCGTTAGCGCTGTGCCGGTGAGCTATAGACCCCTGCCACTTCACACTACAAAATAAACTTTGGGTCCGCGAGGCGATAGCTGCGACGAAGTTACTGAAGCAGCAAAGGGCAGCTATTGTTTTTCTTCCCCTCGGTTTTTCTGATAACAAAAATTCGATGGCTGAAAACTTGAAAAGCTAATTGAATAAACAATGCCACCCGTTTTTGATCATTTATTTCTTCGTATTTGGTGCATCCTATCAATAGCTAATGGGGCGGCATTCATTTATGATGAGCAACCAGTTGTTCCAATAGATGTATGCAACAAAAAGAAAATATATAGCCATCAGATACTGTGTGCAATGTTTCTCTAGGACACCGTAAAAAGTGCTGGATACGGTAGGTTTTTGTAGATTGTCGAGGGATGAATACGGTGGGAACTTTTTGGTCAGCCTTTCAACTTCACTATAAGCCGAGCAAACGTAATTTCTTCAAATTCGACTAATTCCAGTAATCGTTGCATCATAACTTTTTTCTGATCAAAAACTGGCTATTTATAAATTTGTGATGGATACGACAAAATCTGGGAATTGAAGGTTGCCATATACATCAGCCGATATAGCTAAGACTATATCCGCCATCTGTCAGCTTTGCTCTTAAGGCATTTTTCATCGGTAATGGAATTGGCTCTGGTTCAGATGGTTCACCGGGTCCACGTCGAACAGCTACCAAACATATGTCCACGTGTAAATGGACCGGAACAGGGAGTTGAATCCTGGGCCCAAACCTACCTCTTCCAAACATGCCTTTTGCCCTCTCAGAGTAAGTTAATTGCCCCCTTACTCGTCTGGGAGGAAGAAAAGCACCGACTCTGAGTTGGTTGCTTTCGCAAGTGACCGTATAGACCAAATATCTTTACGAAAGTATCAAATTAAAGAAAAGGGTACAAACTCCACTCAAGGCTGGAATTGATAGAAGTCTAACCGTGCTATCAGAGGGTCCAATCGCATCAACCGAATCGCAAGTGTTTTATGTCAATTTTCTCACGGGTATTCCCTTATGGTGCCAATTTGGCGATCTTTTTGTTTCCTCTTCAGAGTTGTTCGAAGATTGTTGTGGTGTTCATGAAAATGGACCCAAATGGAAAAGGTGATGGGGTTTTCTCTAAAATTCCTTTCTTTGACTTGAATTTGTATAGTTGATGCGAAAAAGGTGCCTAGAGGGTTCCTGCTTGCTTCTCAAGACCCAGAAATGTCGGTACGAGGAAGTACCCCTAGAGGGAAGATGAATTTGGGTTTTCTCGGAAGTCAATTGGGATTCGCCCGACTCCATACAATGTATTTCCTGCAATTCCTTTTTCCCCAATCACTGTACCGGACCGTGATCGAAAAATAACTCAAAACTTCGGAAAACTCGGCCGCTGTTTCACAGCAAAGTTTTCATGCCCGGGGATTATTTTTCGCTAGCAACAAGTAATTATAATCGAGGAATCCATCAAAGGAGGGGGAGAGGGAATTCACGAGCGGAAAAGTGAAGACAAAAGCAACGAGTATGGAGGAGCCAGGAGTAAAAATAACCATCGAGTGACCTCAGTGCAATCCACATTTGACATAGGAGGATATGAATAAATCTATTTAAGCATCATAAATAAATGGGGCATGAAGTTTATGGCTTTGCCCCGATCCCGTTCGGAATGCGCTCACGCATTCGACTCCAATTCAGAGTTGTAGTCGCGTTTGGAAGTGTCTGGCACCCATAATGAATTACGGCTCACAATCAGTCAACGTGCAACTCAGTGCTTTCAACTTCCCAGGCAAATCTGAAGTTCATGAACCGAGTTTGAAAGGATGGAAAGCATGGTCGGCAGGAGGAGAATCATTGGAGCACTGCCTGAATCTGGAACTATGTGGTAGAGGAGCACTTTAGCGGTGCCCCATCTTTCCACTGTCACAACTTGAAAGAGAGCATTGTGTCTTTAAAAGTAAGGTACCTTGAGAAGCAAAATCTGCGAAACCGGCAGATTATAAAGTTTTGATACTCTGTAAAACCGCATAGCGACCGCCCGCGTCACACTCCGCTGTGCTCAGTCACCCACTCTTTGTCTATGAAAGCGCTTTAATTTGGAACAGGATTAAGTTTGCGATCAAAAGATCAAGGGATCGGCCAAAAATTGGAAGTGTCGAGTTGAGTTGCCAGAAACTTGGGTGTTTCCCAAGACAGTAACTGCTCATCACAGTAGCAACAACATCACAAGGTCCTAGTACAATATACCCGATCATAAAGCCCCCAAAAGGACAATCTCTACGCTACCCCTGGTGCTTTGCTTTCCAGTTTGGATCAGACAGCAGCTTCCTATGGAGATTTTAGTGGTAAGGATAAGGATCTATGGTCGACTGAAGAAAAATAGGAATGCACAAAATGACGGTGATAAGGCTTGACAAAATGGTAGGCTACCAATTAGACCAGTCGTCATGGCTGCCATTCAAACATTTGTTGAATTAGCTTCGGAAACAAAGACAATAACATTGGGGATAACGATGGACGACTTGAAATATTAGATGACGTCTAGGCTTCCTACCTCATCGTTAAGGAACAAAGATCTCAGTAAGCTGCCACCGTTTTCAGATAAAGAGTTTTATGACTGCAGAGCATTGAATTAATAAAAAATTAGTATTTTCATTAATTACTTACCATTGGTAGGTCGTCAGGCGGCCTTGAATGAATGGAATTCGGTCGCCTTCGATGGAGAGATTTTGCTGTGGAACTTTCTGACGAACCGTGATATTTCGCGCTATAAACAGAAAGTTCAAATTTACGTAAACTGTGAAGTTAGAAATGTCTCACAATAAACTTTGGGCACAAGAGAAGAACTTTGGAAGGAAAGGGTAAGGGGATGAAGCGAAAGAAAAAGTGTGCAGGTATGCCTATTCAATGTTATACTTCTTCAGGCGCTCAATGAGCAACCATGAGTGCCGCCCTGCCCCCGTCGTCTCTATTTCTCCCTCCCGGAAAAATAGACGATTAAGCTAGATCTGCACATGACAGCTACAACGATCTGGGATTGCGATAGAGTGACTTGCCGCCTGCCACCATCTGAACAATTCCGGACAACCGACCTCATCCGCGATCCGCCGTACGTATCCGAGATGGATGGACGTGATGTTGTCGTGGAAAAAACAGATCCAAAATGCAACACAAGGTGGCAGGCCCAAGTTTATTAATAGGCGACAGCTTGTCAAAAGTGTTCCTAAGTGACTTCTCTAGGGACCCAGAGGAGGGCGCCATAAATATCTAAGTTGCCCCCGACAGATACATGAGCTTTCCTTGAGCCACACACACGCACACTCAAAGCTCTCTCACGGTTAGTTCGGCAAACAAACGCCATTAGAGAATGGTGGTAACCGGAGGCGTCACAAGCGGGAGTGGGTGAGTCATAAGAAGCCCGTTTGGCACCAAGCTCATTCTTGAGATCATTTTTTCGAGAACCTCCCGCTGAACCCAACAATTAGGGACCGATAACGCCCCGAATTTGGGAATTCGGGGAAAATGACGAAGGGCGATGAAAGATCACTGAACATAGAGCCCGCTCTTTGGCAATCCCATCTTGGCCACTTCCTGTCGAGGAGAACTTGATCTGGCTTCAAAATGGGTGGGAAAACTTGATTAATCGATCAAACCCAGAGGGTAGCCTCCCCCTCCCCACCGTCGATTGTTTGCAGTTGGAAAAAGATAGGGTTGACAAGGGCTAGATGCTGATTAATTCAGTTTCTGGGCTACATTCGCATATGGCTTCTATTCAGAATCGTAGTGGCACATGGAGTGCGTATTCGGTCAATGGAATGAGTTGCGAGACAAAAGGCACAGGGTTGTGGTCACGTCTTCCCAGATGGATCTGATAGCAAAAAAAAAAACTGTGGGAGAATTGCTAGCCTGTATAACCCGTACCTTTTCGATGCGGTGGCAAGGAGAGATTTCTGGATCAAAAAACTAGTCAACTGTAAACACAAATTTTGTGGAGGATTTGTCCGGTAACAGTATTACTTGACTACTTCTACAGTAATGGATAACTAAAATGTTAAATAAAATCGAGCAGATTCTCCGATTTCCGACTTTTGCCGATTCCAAACCCACGTATACTCATTATTATGTCATAATGCACTCGAAGTATGTGGAATACATGAAGTTCCCTTGGGAGTTTATCAGTTCCCAAACTCATCTGCGAAAAAATTAGAGGACGTAGTCTTCCAACGCTGAACAAAGTCGTTTTGAGATACACCATGCACACAGCTTCCACCCGAAAAAGTAGTGGCGGTTTGAATGCTGTGTAGATTATATTATACAATGACCCCCAGACAAGTTAGGTTTTGATTAATTAAACCATGATGGATGGTAGGCCTAGCTGATTCAGGCGTTTCTTGATCTTGAAGTATGAACGAAGAAAATTTGCCATAGACTGAATGGAAAAGAGCTAAATATGGTATTCGCAAGCTGACTGTATATTTATAGCTTATACTCTTTTATTCGATACGTATAAATGAAAATAAATAAAATCAACTTAGAAAACGATCGCTCTCTATGGGTCTATGGGGGGGGGGGGGGGGGAAGGGGATGGGGGAGGATAATTAAACCTCATCCAGGGAACACCAATCTTGTTCTTACTCCATCCAACCCATTTGTTGCCAAGGCCTTACTTTCGCATAATATGTTACAGGAATGAAACCTTCCGGCCTCCCATTCTCCCTACTAGCCCAATTCCAGGTCCCTCTGAATGAACGAGACAAGTGCTAGTGTGAAGCCACGTGTCAGCTCTCGCCCTTATACTTCCGACGACATAATAGCCCACCCACCTCCTCCCTCACCTTTCGTTCCCAAGCATTAGGCACGTGATCAACCCAAGCAGTGCTCCGAGGCTTTTTTTCTGGGGGAGTCGCAGAAAATAACTCGAAACTTTAGAAAGAACCCCATGACGGTATAGGAGACTAGTCAGTAATATAGAACCACTTCCTACATTCGTAGAAGGGACATTATAAGGTGAAAGGAACAGCTGCGAGTCGTTCAACAGTTGCTGGATTCAAAATGATCATAAGTTCAATCCTCAGGGTTTCCTAATCCTGAATTCTAGTAGCGTAACTCTGCCTATGAAATCAAGCGAAACAGTGGGGCTTCAGTATTTCAGCTATCCTTTCTTGCAAACCTATCTTGTAGCTACCGACGAAGCCCCAAAAGAAGTCCTTCAACGAAATCCAGTGAATCACTTTTACCAGATTAACTGTCATGGTAATCCCAGCAACCGAGGTGGGGAAAATCAATACCACTAACAAGTACAACTTATCTGTGGACTTGAAGATTACCTGAATGAGAGAAACAGCTTTGTGACGTGACGGTTTAGCAAAGTTTATTATTTATTTATTTGCCTTTTTGTTTACAAAGACGCACTCAAGGACAATCTTGAAGGAGCAGCAAAAAACTTTGCCACGAGCATTCGGAGATTAGCAGACAGAGTTGCCATGTCGGTGGAAATCAGGAACGAATATGGTACTCCGCCTCGTAGAGATACGGACTTTTTGGTATTAGCAAATGCTCGATTTTAAGGTTGACATTCACCATAATCTCCGGAAGGACGTAACAACCGAGGATCCCTGTTGGGCATCGGGAAAAGCGGTAAAGCTAAATTACTTAGTGATGCTACCCACCACTCACATGGTAATACGAATTTCTACCATTTCTACCTAGGAATAAAGACAGAGAAGCTTCTCAGCTTTATTTACGTATTTATTCGCAAGTAAGTAGTCGGATGAGCCTCTCCCCTTAATACGCCATCCCCCCCCCCCTCCCCCTTATAATGACCGCAGCGGATCTCAAAAAAAAAACTTTTTTGGCGCGTGGGACGGATTCTTTAGATTTTTCCCTTCCTTCATTCTCATTTCCTAGTGTAATATCCCAAGAACTGAGATCGAAGAAGATATTTTTTTTTGTTTTGGAGTGCTTGTCAAGCGAAAAATCAACCCCTCATCCAACAGCTATTTTCTGTTGGAATGCACCATGCCTCCAATCATTACCCAAAACCGTTGGTGATGATTCGGCCATTGTTTATGGAACTTATTAATTTTATGCATTTCACATTGTTTATAACTCAAAAATGATACCGAAAGCTTCCAGACAATAAAATTGGTAGATGACATGCATTGTCCGAAGAAAATAAGGGAACGAATAAAAAAAAAAAATGAAGGAAAAAAGTTGTAAGTATTATGGAACTGTCACAGTAGTGTATTCACCCCACTTCATTAAATTATCAAATAGTTCTCAATAACTCTCCATGTTGATAAACCTTGATAAATCTGTTTCGTTTTCGTGAGGTCTTCCATTTCTGGGTTTCGAGGGTTCCTTACCTCACTTTTTCCCTCATCAGCATCAAGATGTCTTACTCTTGAACACGCTGTAATTCTAGTGAGTATAGCACAGTTTCTAAAAACTTGCGACTGATGTGGGGTAGTGCCAAGTAAAGCCCCTACCATACGTATACATGTCACATTCGCAATTTTCAGAACGACACCCGTTCAGGTCGATCTAGCCTGCTCTCTATCTGCACTTAGGTAACCAGCGAACGATCCCTCCGGGAAGGTAAAAACACTGACTTGTGCACTGGTCGGCATTCTCGAATCATTTCACGGGCCATATACGCCTTCAAATGCCTGGTTATGTAAGGTTACGTCGATTCTGAAGAAAAGTACGGCTGCTCCCTAAACAGGAATGGTCAAAGTCGAGAGAATTCCTCTTCACCCTCTCATTTACCTTTCATCTCAGAGTTAGGATCCGTGAGACCCTCTTGCCGTTTTTGGACCATCTATTCTCCTATTGATGTTGGTCACCTTGTAATAAAGCTGCCTCGACGAAATAATGCTCTGGGTATCGCTCCAGAACCTTCATATCTTTTTGTGTGTGCCTTCGACAATAATGATGACTTTCATTTCTTACTCCCATCTCGTGGATTTCTTCAAGTCGCGATTCAGCTTTGCGCTTCTCATGATAAAAAGTGCAGGTCCGTAGATAATTTTTTGCAGTAATTGAGTCTTTCTTCACGGCCTTCTTTCTATAGAAGTATCCAGATCTAGCTGAGATAAGCTGCGTAGAGAAAAAGCCAGCAAAAATGCACGTCTGGCGAATACGGGCACTCTTGCTGGCAAGGTGCCATCATGATACCAGCTGAAGTTCGAATGGTGTAGAAGGCTAACCGACAGTCTAGGGTTCGTTCTTTGAATTTCGACCATCAATGGTCGACGAACAATATGACAATGACTCTAGGGCACAAGCATTTCATAGTGGTTGAGTTATTTGAAGAGGAAGAAGGGCGGCTGATCGAAAAAAGGGTAAAAAAGTAAATAGGAAATTAGCTGGGGATCGATTTCTTTCTGGGGAACATTCTGACTTGGGAAAACTTCCTGGCTTTTTCTTCTGTAACCGTGACTACACCAAGGGAATGCTCCTTTCGCGAGTATCTCAGGATTGAAAAGAATTCCTCAGTAATAAGGATTCCTTGGTTCTCCTAGGCAACCTCAAGGACATTCAGTTCACAGTACGTGGTAGGAAGGGCTCGATAAGGCCGAGACAATCAGGACATGAGAAGACAAAACACCGCCCGATCGAGAATGCCCGATCTGTTTAACAGGGAGACCAGTAGAGTTATTAACATGACAAAGGAGTGTCTGTGGGTTAGTTGCGAAAGATATCGAACCCAGTAATCAAGCCTGGGAAGAATATAGCAGCATGAGATGAACGTAAACAAATTAAGCTCAAGAGATATTATAGTATGCACGTAGCTGGTTACAAGGGATGTTAGCAAACAGATGGAATGAGGCTGGTGGGGATGATAATGAGGGCATGGGAAAGCAAAATGTACACGGATGTGGAATGAAACGAATGAAGCCAGGACAGGTCTACCCTATGGAGCGGATTAGATACATAAAAGGGCATGTGTCCAGAGGAACGGGGCAGGGCGGTAGCGAGGGGGAGGGAAAGGAGGGTGTGGTGAAGGAGGTTGGAAATTACTCGACTTCAGTTACTCTCACTCTTATGGTTTCTACGAAAACTCTCTTAATTACTACACTCAGACGGGAAGGGGCAATGAAAGAATTGCAAAAAATAAAAATAATGACGTGGTTGGTTAGACAACATCCTTTGCAGCCACCCCTCTGTGGAATACTTGCTCTTGGCTTCGATTCATAATCTCGAAAGCTCCAAGGGAGGCCACAATAACTAGTGAAGCCATCATGATGGAGACAGCGTACACGGAGTAAGGTTATTATTGTCTAGGAGAAAACTCCCTAGAGGGACAAGGTTTCCTCACTATGGATTGCCTGAGATAGTTACCATTTACTGCTCGGAAAGGCTCGAAAAGGGCGAAAAAAGGGCTGAGATTACGAGTTTTCCCGAGGTAAGTAATGAGGTCCGTAGGGAACAGAATAGAGGCTAATTTCCACTCACAATAATTCAATCATACTCTGTTACCGTCATTCCTATCAATAGCGGATTAGGGCTAACAAGAAAAAAGCATTTGAAAATACCTAATTATAAAAAGTACTACTTGAAACGTCTGATGAGGAAACGATTCTGGCAAGGTTCCAGAGCTTTTCTGGACAAAGTGCCTTTACTCTTCGTGTAATGTCTCACCAGCCCCTGTTGTTGTTGATTCAATTCGCTAATCTACGCTCTTTAACTTGATTTACGTTCAAGAGTAAAGTTAAAAAGGATTAGATTCAATAAGGTTGATTCTAGGAATCGGAAAATGAGCGTTTAATGGATCATTAAGCGTAGAAGAAATTTATTTCCAGAAAATTTGTTGAAATGGAGTTCAAAAAATAAGTATATCCACTGTTTATTTATTGTATTTTGATCTCTCTCTTACATCCTTCCTAATTTGTCCACCAAAAGCGGTCCGGAGTCTTCTAGAGTCAGATTCCAGAAAAGTTGCTGAACATGGTGATTGGGGCCTTCGTTTGCGCAGCACTACTCCCTTTCCCCCATGGTCACGTCCCTTAGATGTTTATTGTTTACGTGTCTTAGATTTGTTTTGAAACCGACCCAGCCTTTCTGTTTCGAATTAGCTGTTAGCAACATATGGAAAATCATAAAATGAAATGCCCCATAAGCGAAATAAAAAGAATTTAACCCTTCGAACTATTGCTTAACCCATCCGGCATGGGCAAATAAAAGCGTGCATTTTTCTTCTCCCACTCGAAATGGCCCAATTTCCTCCCGGCATTGATCTATGTATATCGTGATTTCAAGTAAAAGCTCAACGTACCCTGTAGTTGAGGTCAATGAGGCCAAACCAGATAAAGCTCAATTTAGGCAATATAGTATGGTAGCGACGAGAAGTGGCTACTTCGGCTGTTAGCTTACGAATTAACCAGAGGTCTAGCGCGATGTCAGCAACCGAGAAAACAAAAACTGGTCACCGAGTTTTGGCATAAAAGTTGGTTTTAATGCATATCTAATTAGTAATGAAGTAATTGTGTACAGCCGTAAACTCTGAATCGAGTTTTCATGCAATTTTTATGCGATACTATATTTTTACTTGGTCAAAACAAAATATCTGGAGGAGACACCCTCACACAGCCGTCTTTTCTTTTGGGAAATTTCTTGAATTGTAGGAAAAAGTTTCGGAATGAATAGTTGGCCTAAGAGGGCCTGAGATGGAACAGTATTCATGACAAGAGATTCATGTCACTCCCTTGACCCGAACTCGAGAACCGGTTTAGACAACCGAATCACCTATTTCGTCTGGGAAGCCTATGGGGTATGGGTAGCCTGTGTCTCTTGGGTGATCTATTCTGGAGTCACGAAATAGATTAAAAGCTCAACTTAGTCTGGCTCAGAAGGGACTGTTGACAGGAATGCAGCTCTAGATGTAGCTACTTTTCTAGTTGGCTAGATTACCATGAGGCAAAAGAAGGGTGAATAGGGACATTGTGAGTAAGGAATAGTTCTACCCATAATGACGTATGAACAGGCTTACTGTAGTTATCCTTTTGATGAATGTACGACATTTTTCTCTGACATTTCTATAATACTATCCTCGACGTAGACACCTGCACTTAAAGTAAACTAGGACATTTGTCCCAACTGTGAACTATCCAATAGGTCACCATCGTCTAATCTTACGTTGCCATCAAACACAAATTTTTTGAGGACTCAGCTTTTCTTTAAAATCGCCATTTCAAGCGGATGCTTTCCTGTAGACTCCTTGGGAGCTCCCTGAGCATTCATCTGGTTCCAAAGCAAAACCGCTGACGGGACGTTCTCCCCTCTCAGCTTCGAACTGACACTTGGAATTTCTTCAGCTCTCAACAATACCAGTCAAGGTTGCATTGATCGAAATGGCTAACGTTGCAAAAATGGGCAGCCGCCAAGCCTCTAATTCATGTAGTTATTATAGAGAACAAGAAACTCTTTATTCTATCTAATAAATACATAAATTGAAGGGTTGACGGCCTAAAAATATAACAGGAGATATAACTTTCGAGGCTGACGTGAATAGAAAGCGCTATGTCTTTCGGTCTTGACATTGAACGGTCAAAAGCACGAAAAGTCTTGGCGTTGATCGATCCCATTCGGGATATGCACACTTACTCGACTTAGACTCAGTGGCTTTTTTGTATCCGTATATGTCCTATGCAACAATCTGCATGGGATATCTACGAGTCGTTTCACCCACCACGAGAACTCTAGTACCAATCAACCGACCCTAGAGAGATGGGTGCCTGCATTGGCTTGGGCGAGTACCGCTCAGAGCTTAAATTCTAGGACTATGCTTGATAGGACTCCACCTTACCTTAGTTCCGCCTTATACCCTGTTGGGCTGCTCGAGCAGACGCAGTCGGCTTGTTGAACAGTACACCAAGACCATTTGTTATCATTTTTGTCATAATAGTAATTAGTTATTATGAACAATCATGAAAGAAATCTAAGATTCCCGGTGAATGACAGTATCGAAATGACAATTTCGCTAGCGCTTAGCACTGATTGGAAGGTGTTCCGATGGGGAGCGAGGCAAGAACAGGGATAGAGCAAACTAATTCTGATGCTTTTCTATACTTATCCCGAGTTAAAGAGCTTCACAATGTGGTAGATAGTTTGGGACTAACTCAAGTGAGATCTGCGAAGTCGAATTTCCGATCGAAGTACATACGTGGTGTTTAGAACTGGTAAAGTTTTTTCCCTCGAATATTCTAGGCCTATACCCGTTGCTCACTACAACCTTTCATGATTTCGAAGGCATGAGAAGATTCTAGGCAAAGGTCGAATCTGAAGAGGAGAAATGAGTGAATTTCGCTGAATAGAAGACTACTTTTTCCTTGCTTTTTGATCTTCTGCACAGATTTCCATCAGCTTAGCCGTGTGAGCTCACTGCTAAATGGGGTTCATCGGTTCTTAGTTACCAAACAGTGATAGCGTCTATCCACCAGCGCAATTTCCTCCGATTCGGAAAGCTCGGGAATGAGGAGCATGGAAAAAAGGGAAAGGTCAAGGAGGTAGAGACTACAAAAACAATGGTAGTACGGTATATTGAACCATGTCATTGAGTGTTTGAAAATTTTAATGGGACGAAGGCAAGTATATTACGAATCAGAGCTGTAGCTGTAGCAAATAAGAGTAATAATAGTAAACAAATAATAAAAACGAACTATGGAGTTGCTGATTTCCAGCAATTTTTTTGGAAAATGATATTGGGATAAGAGAAATCGGTAAAACCGTCCCGAGGAGCGTGGATGCATGGTTGAATCTGAAGAGATCCGTTCAGAATCGGATCCCTTCAGATTCAAACATTCACCCAAGCTCCTCAGAACGCTTTCCTTCTCAATAATCCAAAGATTCACATAAATAAAGACAAATTCTGTGCAATGAACAATTATAAGAGCCTAATCTTTGCTTGAGAACCACGGCGATACTGTGAGAAGCCGGAAACGTGGCGACTGTAAGCCATAAGGACGAGTTTCTGTGTAGAAGTCGAGTTTTCACACGGGTATTTATGAAGAAAGCCGGTCACATTATGGACGATGGATCAAATTGAGAGGATCAGAGGACGCCTATAAACACTTAGTCAGATAAGTCCATCCGGGAATCCCATACGGATTTGACAGTGAGTCATGTCGTGTCCTGCTCCATCTCTTTCAGAAAAAAAGAATATTGTGTTCAAAGAGTCCAAGCAGTCCATAGGCAATAACCTAGATTGATCTGCCTTTCATTTCCGGAGACAACATGAGAACAATTTGTTCTACTTCGTTCACCGCCGATTACTGCCGCAGTTAGCGATGCGAAGATTACTATGAGGATACTGGTGCAATGTAATTGTAAAACCTTAGCCTCAGACCAGCCTTGAACCTGTCTTTGGGTGTTTCTGTGACATGCCGCTCATTCCCATTGCACCAATTTGATTATTTAATATATTATATTATTTTTCATCTTTACTATTTATTATTATCCATTATTTATTGAAGGTCTTGTCTTTGGTTTTATTCCTACCCCCTTTCTTGGAATGCGCCCCGCATTTGACTTTTATTCAGGATCGTAGCGGCGATGTACTGTACCAGTTCCCTCCGAGACCTCAACCATCAATGTTACAGTTGTGTTTCAGCAAATAGAAGACCCTTCAAGGCTCAATCCGTAAATAAGGAGATCCGCTGTAATCACATATGGTAAACGCTCATAATGAAAACAACGGAAACCCTACAGAATGAACGATGCCGACGGAAAAAGCAATTGACAAATAGATGAGTCAGGCGAAATTTATTGCTAGTGAAAATTATTTACCATCAATTACACACCCTGGAATAAACCGCTGAAATGAGGTCTTGTTTTATTGCATTCCGATGGATAATTCTGTTGCCTTCATTATTAAAAGGATAATGACTGGTTATGCCGACATTTTCGAACGCCATGATCAATCCTTGGGCTACCATCCACTCAGCCACCGTTTGCGGGATTGATCAGAGGATCAGACCTACGACGTATATGAGTGGTAGGTGTGGCGGAGCCTTATCTACGAGTTAAACTACCAGTTGGAACGGCCGCATGTCTTTCGAATGATATCGAAAGATAAAGGATGATATAAGATGATAGAATGGTAACTGCTATTATTTCGCAGTAGTATACGATGTTGATGATGCGAAAGTCTCCCAAAGGATGATGATTTGTGGGAAAAACTTCGGTCTCGGATAGAACTTGAGAAAAAGAGAACAATGATACTAGTTGCTCAACAAGTTACTAGAAACAACAAATGATGATTCGTTTCGCCACGTTTACTCAGACGAATCACCAGGTGGAGTTGACTCCCGTGGCTCGTCAGTGAGTAAGAGTCAACCCCACCCTAGATTGAGCACGTGCTGGTGCGATACGGGCACCGAGCTTTTATCCCTCACCCTACCGAGAGTTGGGATAAAAGTAGAGTTACTCAAGTTTTCCCCATTTCCAAGGCTCGTTTTTTGCTTTCACTCTGAAAATCAATCCGTCGCAAATTCTAGCACTCCTAGAATTGTCGTGACTTTTCTTCCGGAACACCTGCGTTTGGGTCTAATTCGAGTTGGCCATCTGACCAAAAGATTTCCTTCCTTTTGGCAAGTAGATTTCAGGAAAACGCCATTTCTTTACGTGCTAATTTGAACAGCCTTTTCCGCCTTTAGTAGAGCGGCTCAGATGCACGATTTCCTTCGAAATGAATGTCAGAGAGTCACGAGTAGCGAAACAGTAGGGAACTGGCGGAACGTCGTTACGTCACGGTCGTAAAAAAGTTGTGAGTGAGCAACTTTCGAGAGCTTTTTCCGAAATTTTTATGGGAAAACTAGTCGAAAACCCCCAGAACTTCGTAAAGGAAACAACTTTTAGAGGTGTCCATATTTCGGATGCATGTGCATCCTCGGGCCCAAGGTAATGCCGCCGAATCGTGCCGCTACCACATACACGGTCAGGGGTCAAACCAGGGGAAAACGAGTTCGAAATTTGGGGGTGAAATGAATAAGGTGAGCTCGTGTGTCCTCGTGATCGATCGGTTTTTCAAGGCAGACCCAGTTACTGTTAATGAAGATTCTGCAAAAAGGCTCTTACGCATTCAACTCTTTGAAAATGCTCCGAAAAGCATTCTCAGCGCACCCCTCCCTATCTGGGAGTTTACAGTATTTGCAACAGATGTGGCAAAATTTACCGTTGCACAATTTGATTAGGAGCTCGATGATTGTTTAAATTTGGGCTAGTAGTAACTGAAATGGTCGAAGAAAGGGCGCAGACCGCATACAGGACTGTCCAACAGCTGCTGTATGTGGTAAAGGTGTAATAAGACCCGAACGGGCTTTATTATAAGCGCTACCACATATGTATGGTGCTACTATTCTGAATATTTCACGAAGCTGAAGAGTGAAGGTGAACATTAGGAGAAGGCTCATCGAGTATTTCTTGAACAGAAGTCATTATGACAGTTCTGAGAGCGCTTGACCCATTGGCGACCGCGCCTTTTACATCGTCATTACATCTTTTAATTTCTCTTATAACTGTAGTTGGAAATAAATGATTCCTGGACCACGATGCCTCAAGATCCACTAGAAAGCTGTGAGCTCACCTGATACTTGAAAACATGAAAAAAATTGTAAGAACAATTGATAAACAGTGTAAATACTACAGGAGAGCGATATGGTGTAGCCCGTCGGCGGGTCACGAGGTCGTCAATGGGTTAAAGATCCAGTTGAGAAATTCTGTAATCTGTCTCGGCTTTGGCTCCAAGCCCAGCAAGAAGGTACACTCCACTTGAAGTGACAGTTGTCAAGAAAAATTCTCAGCAGTAAGAACATTCAGCAGTTCGACTTCGGCTTCTACACTTCAATTATTCCTCATCAAATAGAGACTTTTTAGTTTGTTGTATCAGAATGCTAATCAATTCCTGTATATACTTATCCTTTTCTTTCTTTACTTCATTGTTCGACTATTCTCTACCACTAGTTATTTATTATAATTTCTTTTTGTTAAGTAATATTTCTTAATACACTCTCCTATCCTAATGCTAATATTTGTTCATACCACTAATCACTTATTTTAATTGATTTTTACCTACCCCTTGTCACCGACGAGCCTCGGGGTAGGTGAAAAGCGAAGTGATCTGTCTCTTTCAGAGGCGAAACGAATCACTTACATTTATTAATAAACAAATACTCACAAGACTTGTTTTGACTTGATGTTTTTGTTAACTGCTGTTATTTCGCCGCAGTACGCGATCCGAAAGTCTCACAAGGTTGGCGATTTGTGGACTCACAAGACTTTTTAATCTTTCTTTTTTATTGGATTGAAAGGATAGAAGCTTCGTTGAATACATCGGCTGACCACAAGTCCGGTACAGGTCAGATACGCATCCCAATTGCCCTACGATATTGAAAGTAAGACAAATTTGGAGGCGCACCCCACCCACGATGGTTCAACGTCAGAAGACTGTACCCACAAACTGCGAAGTTGTTTACTAAATAAAACATAACCGAAGGCAGTGAAAACGATTCCAACCATTCATATATACATATCTACACCTTTCCTCCTCTATTGTTTACCATGTACTTCCAATTTCAAACAGAAAAATGCGATTTATAGAAATCAAAAACAACGGGGAAAGCTCTCTGGAGGTACTTTAAAGAGATAAGCGAAGATCCAGGCTGTACCATTTCATGTTCTCTCAACATGCTTGAGATCCCTTACGTCAGTGTAGTGGCTACCGATGCCTTAGGTCCCCCAACAACAGCTTTACGAATTCCTTCAATGGCTTGTCATTTCTGCAGTCATTAAGGTATAGATTATGCACAGCTCGTTTTGTTGTTTTCAACAAAAAAAAAAACGGATGCTTTCAGTGGCATTCAGATCCGGTTGGCGTTGAGATGTAGATTATGCAAAGCTCATTTCAGTACCTCTTCGATGGGATTTTTATTTGGCCGACAATGAGGTACAAATTATGTGTATCTCATTCTGATACCTCGGAAGAATCAGATTCTCCCGTTGAGAACTAAAGCCGGATCTCATCGAGTTGCAGATTACACAAAGCTCCTACAGTTCTTTTCCAGAAAAACCAGGTCTTCCCGATGACAGTCAGATTCAGTTGTCGTGGAGGTGCAGGATACGCACGGTTATTTATTCTGCTACTATCTAGAAGAATGGATCTTTCCGGTAGGATGTAGAGCTATGAATATCCCATCAGATGCAGATTACGCACGGCCCATTCAGTCTTAATACAGAAAAACCAGATCATTTCTCTGAAATCCAAATTCGGGTGCCAAATCGCTGGTGTGTAGAATTTGCTATGCTCGATTTGTTATCTTGAAAGCATAGCTCGATAATTTTGGGTTATCCAGTTTCAGACGAATAATGGAAGTGCTAGTCCAGTATAGTGCAAAAGTGGCGAAGAAAACGCGAAAATCCGCAGGCATAGAGAATATTAAGACTTAAAAATAGTAAAATTAGGGGCTGACGAGAATATGTCAACAAAAGTTGCATGGAAGAAGTGTTCGGACGAGCTATCCAGATGGGTCCGTTGCGTCTTGGTGCAAATTACGCAGCTCCTACAGCCTGCAGAACGCCGTGAAAACTCGTCTCCTAAGGGTGTGTACGTCGACTAAGCCGGATTTGGGGTCTTTATTACGCCCTGTTTAGGCGATATCCAAACCCATTTGCGCCCCTGTGCCATCCTTGTGGTCCACAAGTTCATTCCAGGTGAAAATCTCATATACCATTTTCATCGTGAACTGCGCCTTTGGAGGAAGGTTGATGGTTTTCTTTGAGTTCCCAATTCGACCAGTAGTGAGCTGCAACATTGCAACATTGTTACTAAATCATGCTGAACCCATTAATGGACGTTTGGTTTTTGAGTCTCTCACCAAAACTCATGGATAAACGCAGTTTTACAAAAAGCTGCTATTAGCAGCACTTCGTCTATTCATGAGTTTAGGTAATGAACCCAGAAATTGGCACGTTAGTTAATGGATTCAGCATATTTTCAAGCCTGCAAGGTTTTTCTTTCGAGAATGCAAAACCAGTATTGCACACATTGCAGCTCGACGTCGGTAACGTCAGGAGCTCGAAGAGCACATCTGATTATTCCTGAAGACACCAAAATGGACAGGTATGTTCTGTCCCGCACTGTGCCCTGAACCGTCGCTGGAGTCGCTTCGAGGCCGCGGTGAAGGTAATGGTTCGCTCAGAACTCGCCTCAACAGTAATGAAAGGTACAGAGAAATACAGGGAAGAAGGAGTATCTAAAAGGGAAGGAGTAGGAATTATGGTCATTGTGAAGTCCAGAAATAATTGGTGACGAAGATAATGCCGTTCACTAAGAATCGATCCGAAAATGGGAGTTCCTAGACAAAAGGGCATTGTGCAGCCCATCAACTGCAAGTTCGACAGCATCCATCGCTTCCACCACCTTCAGAGCATATTAGTGTATTAACAAAGGCGTCGCTAAGTTCTTTGGAAGCAGCATGAAAGCTATGAAAAACATCGAGAAAGCTCCTGTATCCGATCCTGTGGGAATTCAGATTTCCCACCCGAGCTATCTATTCAACCGATACTAAACAAATACCATTGAATCATCATGAATGCCACACGTCGTAACTACCCTCCAGTTCAAAGGGGTTGCTTTATAATGATCACGGGAATGACACATTGAAAAAATGGATGAAAAACGATCAGACAACACATTGCAGAGGCAGTCATTGAATGAGGAAGTTCCACCCGAAGATGTTGGAACGCTGTAGGGTTATAAAATTGCAAGGATAGGGCTTAATAAGGGCTCAGGAGCTTCGGAAGCCACACCCAGAGGCGGCCGTGTTTCGACAACCTTGTGAAAGTGGCCTAGCCCACAAAGCACATACGATGGGAATTCCAACAAATAATTGTTGAGAAGTGCAGTGCAGTGATGTTCTGCAATACGAATACTGTGGTCAGATTTTCGCGCAATGGCACACGACTGAAATCTCGTCCATACATTCCTTTCGTCGTCGTAAACTCGTCCAATCCCCAGGTTTAGCTAGTAACTGTTGCACCTTGCGAATTGTTGCTTTCTTGGCCATGAAAGCTCTATTCTGCTTCGGCACTCCTGCTATTTGACTTAAATGCTTACCTTAAGGTTATCGTGAACACTGCACTCAAAGGTAGCCTCGTGAGGAGGTGCTACAAGCCTGATGATGGTTCCGTAGGTACTTTACGTTAGTTATTGAACCAAACTAAGTTGTAGAGCTAACTAACCCTTTTTTGTCCTTAATGGGCACATATTAAACCTCAATTTCATTTGTATGAAAAAATTACTTTTCACTTATGTCCTGGAATGATATTACACTAAACAATCGTCTAAGCCATGCCACTTTAACTAATGTAGTTATTCAGGTCTGCTGAGACATTCGCTAATCGTCTGGACGACTGACGCTCGCGATGGGATCGGAAATCACATAATGCTATGAATTCTTTTCTTCCAAGATAATAATCGATCCACTGCTCATACAGAAAGGAAAGCTGCTGTAGACTGCTGTAGACTTCGCCCAATGCGTGGAGTATTAGAAAAATCTTTCCTATCCTCGATTCACTTACTCGCCTTTGGCTTTGGATACATACTTACAATTGCTCAAAAAGCTTCTGCATAAAGTGAAATTCCATAGCGCACCTAATCTAGAAAAGTATAATTAGTCGAGTTAGTTATGAATGGGCCTCAGACTTCGAGCTTAAGGTCTCAGGGGATTGTAGGATTACTTAGCCATGCAAGAACAATTTATTATTGAATTCGCAATGATATCTATCAGTCTTCACGGAATATTATGGGTTTGGAAAGTACCGAGGGAATGTTCGAATCTCAAAAGCCATTCTCAGAGGTTCCCCGAAGGATTTTCCGCATTGCAACCTTTTTATTTCAATCCTCGTTGGTGACAAAGTATCACAACATGCTGGATAGGCAGACAATAAGGTTCCAGTATGATCAAATTTTTGTTGAAATTTTCTGTTTGTCCCCAAGGTATGTGGACATCTAAGGCAATTCGAACTTTGATGTCCAGACCGATTATTGGCTCCTATCTGCCTGAACAGTCTTTCACGGTGTCTCTTCACGATAAGTTTCTTGCGAAAGAACCAATTGAGATAAGGGCTTCAGTCGCTGCTGTACGATCCGTACGAGAAGCCACTCATTAGCTTGATCGATCATCCACATCTATGGGGAGATTTGTCCAAACTATCAATAAACTGGACAGCTCAGGCCACAGGCCCCTAGGATCATAACCTGCTAAAAACAATATTTTTTCCAATTAGCGTCGAATTCTACTTTATAGAGGAACCAAATACATAGATTTTTGGGTGGCCCGCCTGCAGCTACTCGAGGATATTATCCCTGACAAAGCCTCGGCAAGAAAAAGGATGACCAAACTCCGCTTCTTTGTCTGGACGCAGTTTGAGTTCGTTGAGGAAAGAATTCTTCCAACACTTTTTTCTTTCCAACAGTAAGAGAAAAATGTCGAGCAAAAAAATTTGGGTTGAACGTCTCGAGCTTGGAAACGTTGAGTTGAGCCAACGATGAGAGGAGAGAGTGAGCAAGGAGAGAGATCTGTCCCAGTTCGAGGTGAAGGGGAGCGCTAAAATCGCAATATTCGAATTATCCTTAAGACAGTCTGAAACCGACTCGAAAATAATCGAAAAAATGAAGAAAACGCATCGACGCAGGCCTCTACAAAATATCTATGATTATGGTTTTCGTCTAGGTTCCTTTTTTTGAATGTGGGATAGTGTCAAAATGTGCCAGCTCGCACTCATAGTAAAGGGATCAAACCCATAGCGGTAGGAACCCGGAACGGCCAGCCTTTCATCTTTCCTTTCCGGATGAAAAGAACTATAATACTACTATTGGTGAGTTCGCTTGGGATGACAAAGACGCTGACTTTTTCACCCCACTGACACTCCGAGATCTATGAATAGCGCAGATATGCTATCAAACACGAGTACGGTTCTAAAAAGAATCCAAGTCTTGGCCGCATCTAAAAATACGCTTAATTCCACAAAAGAATTCTATCCTCCGAGCTCATACGTCGTGTTTTCCGATTTCACTAAATGAAAGATTGTCCCCAGTATGGTTATGACTCAAAGCTCTGAACGAAAGGAATGTTGAACCTCGTGTCCCTGAAGCGAGAACGATTCACTGGACCACTCTGGCTCGTGACAGGGACGAATGGAGACGTTACTGGCGCCCGCTCGAGGAAGTCGATGATCAACGGGACGACAGGTGATACAGGTGATGGTTATGACTGACGTTCTTCATTAGTTACCAAAGCTTTCAAACAGGAAACCCTGAGCCTGTTTGTTTACATGATCGCGTATCAAAAGGAATAACATATCGCGAGTAGATGAGTATAGCAACTCGTATATGCGCACAAATAAGTTCCTGGCCAATTGAACTGGTTCAGACGATAAGGTTGTATATGGGAGAAGCTTTGCCAATGGCATCACAGGCAAGCATTAGAGGACGGTAGAATGAAAAAAAAGAGTTGGGTAAGAAACCGTACAACTTCACGGTACTTGTCAGGAAAATTTCCTAAAAAAATTATGGAAAAGGAAAATTTTTGGCCAACCAAGGTTGATGCATATGTTTTCCCCTCCGCGTTTGATCCTTCAGTATTTCGTTTGCATGGGTGTTGGCAGTTCGTCATCACGTTTGCGTGAAGTGTGCACGATACTCTTCATCACTAGCTATCACTAAACCATCGTGCATTTGGAGCTCACAACGCCGCACAATTTTCACAAGTTCGTCTTAGAGGTCAAAGAGGCCCTTAACGACTCTTTCAAGTCCCAGCACCCTTCTTTCGGAAGGACGGTATCATCATGCTGCTGAGAGTTGGCGATGAGCAGTGGTTGGTGACGGTATATACCTCTAATCTTCATGCTGGTTCGCTATTGAGATATTTACAAAAAAGTCGGGGAAAAAAACTTATGCATCAACCAACAGTAACGACCTCATTTGACTGAGCTGACATGCGGTCGAGAAAAGCTAGTCTCCACGCCAGCCCCTCATCAGCCTCTAAACCTTGAGATAGCACCCATAATGCAGCCCATGTTACTGCACCTGTCCTCGCCTATCCATTGATCATATGCTCCTATCAGTCCTTATCACTCTCTATCAATATTTTCGCTCACTATTTAAGTCTCCTTTTTTTCCTCATTAGTATGAGCAATCCCACGATAAAATGAGAGGATTCATCAACTTCGGGGAATAAAAACAATAACAAAACCAGTCACTCAGACAAGAAGGGATCATAGTAGATTTGTAATTTAATGATTGAAATTCATTTTGTTATTTAAAATTATGATTGGAACATATTTCTGTGCTGAAAAATACCAATAATTTTTGCTCATTTTTGAAAATATCAAAAGGTCTAGAATAGTGCAGAATAAAATCTGAACACATCACGGTAAAGACATAATAAAATTATTGGATTCTGTTGATGTCAGTAGCAATTTTAAAAGATGCCTTTCAAAAGTTTGAGCTAGAAGAGAATCAGGATCCTTCCGACGTTTTTTGTTAGCACTGGTAACAAAAAAAAACGAATAAAACAGAATGTTCAGAAAATTTCAAGAAATCATCGTGAAAGAATATATATGCTATTAAAAAATGATAAGCGTTGCACCAATCTTTTCTGACGAACATAAACCTTATTCCGCCAAAAAGCACCCGAGACAAGAAGCCGTACTTTTAAAAATGCGGTGAGCCCGAAAAAGGCAATAGACGGGAAAAGGAACAATTTCAGGAGTGAGGGAAGACACCCATGGGACACACCAGCTTTCCCCTCATCATTGCTTCGTAATCGAGTTCTTCTTCAAAAATGGACAACACCTATGTATCCGCTGGCTATTCAGGCCGGCCCGACTAAAACCTGCACCTTTACTAGTAGTGAAAATATCAATATTGAGAGGGGTATACTGGGTTGCTTCAAAAATAGTTAGGTGACCAGGCAGCTCGCAACCAAACCGCAACCAGGAAGTATCCTCTACCAGTTTTGCTCAATTAGATGAGTAGGCCGGCTTGAAAATAGGCAAAAACCAAAAGTGTAGAAGAAAACGCATCCAAATACCTCTACGAATACGGAAAGGGGTTAATGAACGGTACGGTGTATTCAGTGATAATGAGTGATACCGCTCATACTTAATCTTTTAGCATACCGAGCGATATCGTTGGAGAAAATGAAGTAGCGCTGGCACGAACTAATGGATTGTCTTCCATTCAGGGCTACCTCCATATCGATGACTACTAACTTACTGTGAATTTGGTTAATAAACAAACTATTGGCTCAAGTGAAGAAAGGGCTCCTAATTCCTTTAGGTAACTCCGTTTGGCCGTCGTCCTCTTGTGCGAGCTTGGGATGGGGCTCGTCATTAAGGAGGCAGCCTTCTATGGCAATCCTTCTTTCGTTTTTTCTTTCGTTTTCAAGTCCTCTCTTTCAGATAGCACCTTCTGGGAAATTTGCTTTGTAATGCAGTGTTTACGTAACTTACAACGGCTGTTTCAGTTCATTTCACAACATGTTTTCCTGGGTGACCTTGTTGTTATGTCTGTTTTGCCTTAATTAATGCATACCCCTGCAGAAGATATACGTGAAGACTGCCGAAAATGCCTACCCGTATAGCAACTACTGACACGGCTCACAAGTTTCACGGAAGGAAGTAGTCTGAATGACAAACCTGTAAGCTCGACGAACTTCTGCATGGTCACTGATTGTTGTCGAAAAGAAAGACGTTTCTGTGGGAAATATCGGTGGTCGTTGACACATTTCTGGAAATTCTAAATTTTTGAGAAAATTTGTGAAAAATTGAAATGACGAGCAGCTTTAGGAAGATTAAGCTTGCGAGTGGATTAAAATAAAAACGAAAATCGATTTGAAAAGTTCAGTGAAATGAAAAGACCGAAAATACCGGATAGATCAAACGACCAAAAGAGTGAACTTATGTGCAGATGCATGTCATCGGAAATCGAAAATCGGAAAACGATAAAACGAAAAATACCCGAATCCCGAATACGACTGCCGAAGCATTCGCGAGTTGAAAACCTAGACTGAAGCAGAACTGGGTTTTTTTGCACATGATGGAAGTTGAAATGCATCTTTTCAATTCTACTATTTGTTTGTTTATGTTTACCTGTTTATTGATTACGTATGAAAGACAAGTTGTCAATAATCACCGAGAGTGTGTAAGAAAAACGAAGTCGAAAAACTAAACATGAAGTGGAACATTACAAAAAGTAGCTTAGCGAAATCAACCTGGTCATTCTCATTTTCTCAAAAAATAAGCAAGAAATCGAGGGAATACAGGGGTTACCGACGGGTTCATCAGTGACCGTCAATACTCCCTCATGTATGTAGCAGAGGCCTCAAATGCAATTAATTATTTATTTCAACATGAGAAGCCTAGGAAGGACGGAATGGGAGAGAGGGCGGTACCTCAACATAGCTCACTATGTATATTCAATAAACTATAAATGGATATAACCTGAGTATTCCCACGAATGAGCGACGACGAAGAAGGAGCGGGGGAGGAAAAAAACTCTATCAGATTTGAGCAAAATTCAAAAAAAATGCTTAAAGTTCATTAAATCCAACCCCCCCCCCCGCTCCCCCCCCCCCTTCTTAGGCTCCCCACCAGGCTACTGGTCATTGATCTAATGGTAAGCACTTCAAACATTTAACTGCGAAGGTAACTACCTCGTTTTCAAACTAATTCATAGACCCAGGTAATTGAGTTTTTACGACCAATATACAGCTGAACAAATATTACTTTTTCTATAGGAAAAAGGTGATTATCTTCCCAAGAACAATCGCTTAGGATAATTTCCAAACTATTACTTATTACAGCTGCTCTTATCAAAAGCTTTTTCGATATTTTCCCATCCCTATACCTTTTACAGGGCGGAGGTGGTGTAGTGTGGCGTCAAGTGGCGCACTATCTCGCCGCACGGTTAGGGGTTCGAATCCCGGATCGATATCCGTCTAGGCCAACCAAGCCTTCCATAACTCCGGGGTCGGTTAATTGGTACCACACTCGTCTGGGAGGATAAAAGCACTGACTTGTACATCGGCTGGCTACCGCAAGTCATTGTATAAGCCACATACGCACTCATTACGCCACTACGATTCTGAATGGAAGTCGAGTGCGGGGCACATCCCTCAGACGGGATTGATCAACGCCGAAGACTTTATTTTTATTTATTTACTCATTTATTTACACCTTTCACACTTTTTGATTACGGTAATGTTATTATCAAAATTGTATTAGCCAAAGCATAACATGATGTCACTACTGAGCTGATTTCTGAAAACTCATAGATGACCACTGATCATGGATTTATTTCCGATTAATTGGGTCATTTTACTACTTTTTTCTCACTGTTTTTTCGTTAAATCGTTGAATAATAAACAAATAAATGAATGGCCGCAAGAGGAATTAAGGTAAGGATATTGAGACAAGTGAAGGAACCCTTCGAGAGTCTGTACCACACAAATGCCTGCTGCCTTTCCTGAAAATAAATTCCATTCGACTTTCCTGGTCTTGCTGTAGTAAAATAGTGGTTCAATCAAGCTCCATTCCTAATTTCCTGATTTCAAGATTGGTTTGTATGAAAATTCCCGATGAATCTACTCTAATGTGTCCAAGTAAACAAAAACGAAAAACCTATAATTACAGGTTCCAGGAATAATCATTTATTTATTCATATATGTGAGCGATATATCCAGTAAACAAGCAGATATAGCAAAAGAATCTGATGACACATAACACCCAAGATGATCAGAAGTTGCAGTAGTTCCCAAGTCAAATCAGCTAGTAGGGCCAGACAGAACTGAAAGACTGTCTGTAAGGACAGCCATAGTTCATCCCATGCCACAAAGAAAGCCAGGGCATTCCCGCCTATCGGTCTCTACTACCGTACATATATGGAGTCGATACGGTAAGTAGGAGGGCTTGTAAATCCACAGATGAGGGTACATTTTGTACCGTAACAGAGAGAGTTACCTAGCCCGTAGAACACTTTGGGTATGACCCAGGATTACCAGATGAATCAATGAAGTGAAGTATATGAAAAAACTCGGGAAAGACCTCATAAGAACGCCTATCTTTCCCACGGCTCACTGCGAACGAGGCATGCATGCCCTCGGGCAAGCGAGTATCTTTGGCTATGAAAGTAGTAAGTAGTTGTGTGACAACAAAGTTCGTAACTAAATCAGGAATGAATTACACAGTTTCTAGTGGGATAGCAAAAAATAATTAGTAGTCGGTAACAACATAATAGGTAAAGGAAATCGAGGAAGTGCAATTTCGGAGAATGGCACAATAACTACTGGCTCATCGGCGAGAATAGTTTTTTGCTTGAAAAGGGAATAACTTCCGTCGAATTTCCCCTGTCTGATATCATATTCTCCGTATAATTGAGCATGAACGACATACTACAAGGATCGAGGGATAAAGTGTGAAGCCATGTGGCGGTAATCAATCCGAGGGATGCGCTCTGCATTCTACTCCAGTTCAGAGTCATAGTGACGTATTGAATGCTATGTATGTGGCCTATACAATAACTTGCGGTAAGCTGTCAATGTACAAGTCAGTGCTTTTATCCTCCCAGATGAGTCTGGTACCCATTCACCGATCCCGTAAGAGTGGAAGGTTTGCTTGATCTAGGCGGATATCGATTCACGATTCGAACCCGTGACCATGCATGTATGATAAGGTGTCACTTGCCGCTGCACCACCTCACACTTTCTTACTAAATACGAGGGAATGGCTCAATTCCTCATCGATTAGCCTTTCTGAAATGAACTAGGTTATTGCTTATCTTCTTAGCCGGCACCCAACCCTAGACCGCTGTGTTCCGATTTCTCAACGATCTATCGCTTCTGATTAGCAAATGCCCACAGAGTGACGACATTTGGTTATGAAAAAGTTGATTGGCTAAGATGGGGAATAATCAAAGAGCAGTGTTTTTATATTAATTAGGTTGCGCCGATACTACCCAGACGAATTGCCAATGTCTGCTGTCTACTCTGATTCACTATACGACTCAACTTAGACATTGATGGCCTTCGCCAATATTAAGACTATGGTAGAGGCCTTTATTCCTTGACGCTGGGCTTCGCAAGTGTCTGCTGATGTCACTGTGGGTTCAAATGCCCTGACCTACAGATGATTGTAGAGATGAGAAAAAAGGTATTGGCTCGAGGTTTGGGAAGTACAGGGAGTGCAGTAAATTGGCCCAGTTGGTCGAATTTTATCAGCTTAGCCCTCGTCGTTCTTGCATCTAGTCGTCAAGAGATGTCGTAGGAATAGTAGTCCATGGTGTGACGGACGAGCATTTGAGAAGTTCTTCTTCAACTCCCTCACTAGATCGATGTGAACGCTTACGATCTCTGTGCATCCCTCCAGCTCTCGGTAACCAACATTGTGAACGTTCCACAAATGCAGAGCATAATCTTTTTGACGTGTACGATGGGTTCAGAGATGTCTGCCAAATTGTACCTTTGTCGACCCATCGGGCCCGACGGTGATTATTAAAGTAGAAAACTTCATTTCCGGCGGCTAGATGCTCAAGACACGCGTGAGTGCAGTCAAGCCTAACTAGAGAAGGTGCTACGTTGGCTTGATACATTTCATGGTGTCCCGGAGAAGATTGTGACCACCTACCGAATTCTCACGGTTCAGCGAATCGTCGTGAACAGATGTGGTTCCCCAGGAGCTGCTCCTAGTCGGCGTTCAGTTCGAAACGAATCGCCTTATACCTGACATGCCCGAATCCAACTGAATGGCCGTTATCTTCGATAGAGTAACGGACACCAGTGGACCTTACTCTTAGTGGGAGTGAGAAGTTAGAATAGAAAACATCGTAATTAAACTTTTCCACGAGTGGTCTACAATTGCCCCCGCTAATACATACTAGTCGCATTGTTACCTGGGATTCATCCCTAGCGGGAGCAGGCTCCTTATAAGTTTTTTTGGACGTCCATCGACATCCGAGAGTACTTGGCCCAGTCAAGACAGAAAGTATGGTGTTGATGAAGTGGAGTGGAAAAGTGGAGTGCCCTAGAAATTACGCGGCATAGTAGAAGGCTCGGCAGCATGGTTGGATGAGCTTGTTAATATGTACTTCGGAATGCCTTCCAAATTCCACGGCACGGTAGCTTGCGTGTCTAATTCTCTCTTTGCAAAGCTCTCTGCAAAAATACGTACGATACCTGGAGCTACTGGCACTCTTCTGGAATGCTCTCCTTACGACTACAATCGGCGATCCCACCGTATTCACCATGACCCACTTGATATTAGTCGTAGAATCAGGACTGCTAATGTGAATGTGGCGAGAGGTATAGCCTTTGAAAATGAAGTGGACACTCGGCTGAGGGTATGATTCTCAGATATGAAATAATTCACATTTTTTTTTGAGAAAAATAGGAAAAAATCCTGGAAGGGAGGTGACAAACATCAAGAGTGGGCTAAACTGGGACATGATTTGATTAGAAATTCTTTGGAAAAGTGTTTTTGCTATGATTAAGAACCTGCATTGCTTATGCGTCAACATAATGACTACGTCTCATACTACTCCCCTTTCACCCTAATTACTACATGATGTACATACAAATAGACGAGTGAGAGAGACATCTCATTACACCTTCACAAAAAGGGGATTTAGAGAAGAAACACCGTAATCTTCAGATTACAATACAACTGACCTACTAACTCATATCAGAACCTGAGGAACCCTAGGCTTCAACCTTTAAAACCACCATCTAAGAAAGGTGGTAATCTGGTTACAAGAAATGCAGAGTGGAAGTTATGACCAAGACTTAGACCCCCATAGACCTGTCTTAGAGCTGATCCTCCTGCAGACCTACTCTTCGTGTTTAACCGATGAAAGCTCCTAGTCTCAAGAAAGAGAGGAACCAAGAAGTAACAGAGGTAGCTCTTCCGATGACGAAGGGGACGACCTGACTAATGCGGTATCAAAGAGTAAGCGAGTTAGTTGCTAAGTAGCCAAACCTCCAGACTTCTCAAAAACGAAACTAAAGTAAAGGAGTCTAGGAGAGTACTCGAATAGGAGTCGAGTATATTCTTTCTTTTTAAAAATTTTGTAAAATGCTAGAAGAATCTCCATGGAAGCGAAATTAGTCGAAGGATTTCATTAAGAGCAGCCAGGCAGCTTGCACAAAGCAGAATTCTAAATCAATAGCCATACCAGGTTCGAAGAGTGCATTGGCTAATTACAGAATCTAACCATGAAAAAAACCGATGAATTATGGCACTAATTTTGAGCAAACATTCGATAACAACCGTAAATCTGGAATGCAGCGCATAAGAACCCGATAAATTAAGCTCTCGGAAGTATGCATGAACAGGTAGGGATTGTTTGGCAGTGGAATTAAGTGCGTCTCGTGGCTAACCACCCACCCACCCCAATCCCAGTTTGCGCTCAACTGTGACCGGATGTGATGAAGTACTTGGTCGATGCGCTGAGGAACAACCGAGTACTTGGCAGTATGAGACCACGCGTTGTCTGCAACGAGGTTTTTTCCCCACTGGAATCCCATGAACAAAGATAGGTGAGGATAGTAGTTCAGAATGTGATCAATATATTGATTAGCCAAAATCGGGAGAGGCAGAAAGAGTACGATGTGGTCCCGAGTAGACCTTTTGAAGAGGACCAAGTTAGAAATGTGGTGCTTCCACTTCATTTTCTCCTGATAGCACATAAAACCACGGGTCCCTCCATGGACAAGACTCGTAGCAAAAAAATTGAAGCAGAAAGTAGTTTATTTGTCCCAAAAGACGAAATATCCCAAAGGAAGTATGCATCATTTCTACTCTACACGTGCTCTATTGGATCGTGAAGGTATATGCCAGACATCTCACAGAAGCCCAGATTTTTTCCCAGGTTTTCTGGAAGCTTCTATATAAAAGTTCTCAAAGGATGCTACTCACTTGTATACCATGCATACCTTGCATATCAGGAGATTTCCTAATAGAGCAATCAGATGACTGAATTGAGGGCCATTTCGACCCTCTTGATTGCAGGCTGCGTAGCGCGGAGCTACACAGAACCGAAGGGGATTCGAGGCCAAATGCTTGACTCAAGATTCAGCGGCCTTAGCAGCGGAGTGGCCGGATTCGAACTCTTAGGTATATGTACGTGGCGAATGCAGAAAGGCAGCTTAGCCATTAGCGTCGTATCCTAGGAATCCCATTGAGGTTCCCTGCAAAACCCGAAAGCTATCTCGACTATCCTAGAATTTTCGACGGATACTCAGCGCAAAACCTGATATTATGAAGGAATCCAGTTCATGGATCATTTCCCTTTAAATCCAATCAACTAAATAATAACCCAGTGGCGATCTGTGAGCGTGACTTGTGTGGAATGACTGGAAGTAAGCATCATTCCATCATGTGGAGGTTGTTGTGCTGGTTGAGTAGATTGGTGAAGGTTTTGAATGGAAATGTGATACGGGTGAAGCATCCCAAAAAGGCCGATCAATATTTATGAAGAAACTTCCGCAGGCGACACTTTTACTGCTTCCTCAAGTAGAGAAGTACTTTGGTTTATGGCAGTGGCTAAGCCTCGGTGTCTCATTTGTCCCAGATCACGTGAAACTGCTGAAATTCTCTGACAGAGTGAGTTTGGAGTTGGATTACAAGTTGCAAGCTACTGAACGGTGCTTCTGATGAGCTCGATGTACATGGAATGTGAGAAGGGCAGGATGGGCCTGCAGGAGAAAGTCCAATTACTCAATGTAATCGTCTCTATGAAACCCCCTGAATAACTCTAACTAGCTCTCACGAACCGACTGTGCTCTGGACAAGTAAGGCACACCACCACTAGCTTCGAAAGGGGAACTCAGTTCTCCGAACATTCGAATAAATCCCTGTCGTGACGGAGTTCACCATGGGAACAAGGAATGGTTAAGAGCTTGGAAAACTAATAGAATTGAATGGAACAGAGTGAATTATGAAGCGAGTTCATAACAAACTACACAGCGGTAAACACTTGTATAAACAAAAACTATAATCATGAAAAACCGACCGTCAGTGAAGGGTCAAGGAAGTTGAGGGTGTTCAAGATACCTGTGTAGACTGAGGTTGTCCAAAACGTTGCGAAAATCCTCCGCAGAGCGTTTTGCACGAACCGGGACTGAGAAAAGCCTTAGCGACGGTAATGGCTTATGCAGAAACGTCTAGAGATAATTAAGAAGCCTCTCGCGGGTGCAAAAGCTGTAACATGACGCCATTCCTCTGCTCGTCTGCACTCTCTCACAAAGAAAGATTTTCGTGGTCGTTGGAATTTTTAGAGTCACGACAATTATTCCAGTGGTACCTTAAAATTCACTTCAAAGTAGTATTGGGACTTTATGAGTAGTGATCCATAAGAATTCGTAATGAATGATATCGATCGATAGCGCATTGGATTCCCTCTACAATTGAATGCGTGAACTGTCTTTTCAAGAGAGCGCAGACGAACAATAATGGGCGTGGCTTTCCTGCCGTGTAACAATAGGCTTCAAATGCCACTGCATGCACATGGAAGTCACCTGAAAGTAAAATTTTTGATATTTTGAGGGTTCATTTTGCCGGGCGGAGGATAAGTGAAGGATTCTTAAGGTTACTTAACCCTCAAAATCGCTTCACATCAAAACTGGAAGAAGGAGTGAGGTGTGAAGTGAAACATTCTCGTTTGTTCCTCGAAGTTCGAACCCGTAACCACGCGTGTATAATGGTGCGCTACTTGCCTCTACACCACCTTCGCCCTTAATTTCTTCTCTCTCCCTTCATGAATCTCTTTAGCGTTGTCTAAAGGGCGTTCTTTGAAAGTTTCGGACCGATAAAGAGAAGACAGGCTCAAAAAGTCTGTTTGAACAAGAAGCAAAAATTGTTATAGCACGTTTCGCCTCTAAATCATACGAACCAATGTAATTCATCACCCGGGGCTCTTCAGTGATTAAGTGATGACTATCCAGTAAGTGTTGATAGGATAGTTGGAAGCAATAATAAATATTGAACAACAATTAAATTGGAGACGCCTACTATTACGAAAAAGAATATGGGAAACAGACATAGACACACACAAGCTACTACTCTAGAATTCAAATAAATGGGAACAAATAGGAAAGCAGAGGTATGAGAAAGGTTCCTGGCGACGAATAAGCGAAAAACGCCGTACTCAGAGAAATGTAAGGCTTCAAGAAAGAATTTAAAGAGTGTTGGACAGGTATGCTACAACAAATCTGCATGGAAGAGGTATGTGTGTGGGCGAGCTGTTTGGTTAAGTAGGCCAAATCGGTTGTGGAGGCTCTTATTACGCCCTGTTTAGACTGTTTTTCGACAGCGTCCCTTAGACTGTCCCCAGGGTTCACAGCTTCAACTTAGACAGAAATCTCAGAAACGATTTTTGACGTGGGTTGTGCCTTTAAAGAAGTACTCAGTGAGGTGAATTGTGTATATGAGGTGAAAAGGACCATGCTGTTGGGTGATTTTACTGCAGTATAACATTTATGGGGTTAAAATTCGCTTTGTTGAAGTTTTGCCCCTCAGCTAAAACCGAATTTTCTAAATTCTTTTCAAAGGCTCATTCTTCCTCAATTTCACCAGTACGACCCTGGACTCACGCTTTTTTTTTGACAATTGGGTTTTACTTGCGGAAAAACTCGAAACTTCAATCCAGGATTTACTGATGAGAGAAAATTAGCACTCGGACGAGAATAGAACAGTCTTCAGGTAAGAACCACTAAGTATGAAAGCTGTGATTCTCTGTGGAGCATCTCAGCTTCAGAAAACGGAACATCGCACGTGGATAGGGTACATCTCGATACGTTGGAGTACCTCTGTTCGTACAGAAATAAAGCGAGTGATTAGATGGGGGATATTTCAGGAAGGTGTCTCCTCGGAAGACGAACGAATCCTTTTGATAGATAGAAGCTCCATTGAAGAAGTAACTTAGTATAGGTTAGGGTAGCCAGTATCTTTAAAAGATTAATCTGACTGAATCACCTGGTCATATTTGATATGTGGTACTTCAAATTAAATTGTCCAATAGATTCTGAAACGATTTTAAAACATGAGTAGTGAGTTTATTAATATACTACTCAAGTAAAGCTAGTAATTTATCGGATTGAGGAGCTGCTCACCAGCAGTATGAGCATTAATGTCCGAACAGCGCCTCGAAATTTGATAGCTTGTCTCAAAGTGTCTAGTTACGCCTAATTGGGTATGATGATGAGGGAGATATCGAGGAAATCGTGAAAGGTGGGAAATAAGGGCTAATTACAAAATTAGATATCTAATTAAGAGATAAATGCAGACGCGAAAGACTTTTCAGAGCCTTTGGAGGAGTGAGGCAGTTCTTAGAGGAGATGAGGAAAGGTAAAAACAGTCGGGACTTTCTTCACACCTGCTGGAAGGTGGCCCCGTTCGGAAGTATTATCAACCGAGCAAGGGAGAAAATATGAGAAAATAGTCCAGAAAGCACACTATCGTGTACTCAGCCTTTATGAGAACCCACAGTCGGATTGGTCAGCAGCGACGTCACAGCTCTTCGACTTTTTTTGCTGGTCCACTACAGCTATTTTTATGCAAAACGAGGAAAAATGTTGCCGACCAGCTGCCATTAAGTGAGTAATCCTAGCCATTATTACCCACACTGGAAAAGAGACAGGACCAACCCTCAGACTTCAATTTGATTAATTAGCTCCAATATGGGAAATCAGAAAGGGATTAGTAATCGGGAACATATCGAACTACTGAAGATTTACGATAATTTTAACTGACAGTTGCTACTCAACAGATCCACTTGCAGGAGGCTTAAGCACATTGGCTTGGAAAAGCTTGGGAGGCTTGGGCGTCGTGCAATGGGCTCGGCGAAGAACCGCAAGTTTCCGAGAGAAATCGCAGCTTGTGTCGCTTGGCCTTCAGCCTCATTTCTAATAGCAACTTCATCTCACTTCCTAAAATACCTAACAACTCGGAGGACAAGAGGAAAAGCTCAGAACCCCTGGTTTCTCAAGGACACTGTCCTTTTCATCGAGAGCTTTTTGAGTTTATCAAATTCCATTGTTAAAAAGGGAGGTATTGTCATCATTTCAAGGAATCTCGTAACTTTTTCAACGTCTTTTTTCAGAGAAGAAAGAGATTTTCGAGCAATGAAAGTGCACTCGACGTGCTTCCTTTATCAGAGAACAAAACCATTGAAAAGTAACAGTAACTAGTTACCACTGCTTCGGGAAGCGTGTGGGAGCATCCACGAATTGGAACTTTGAAACAGCATCTGAACATGCAACGATGTGGGGAATGTCTGCTCGACACGAGCCTGTAAGCGATAATACCACTGCTTCGCTCCTCCCCTCGTTTGTCGCCGTGGAATGGGACACATCAGAGGCCATAGGGGAAATCCGCTTTGGCGATTATCCTTGCTAAGCTGGAAGTCCCGAATGCTTATAAACATCTACGATACAGCATTTATTCAAGCAAAACACGTAGTACAGTTATCATCATGCCTTTAAATAGAAAAAATACCAATAAAAAATTAATAAGAAGAATCCACGTGAAGCTCAGTATAAAAACCGGCCCGTAGCAGCCAAGACCACTGCAGAAAGGATTACTGATAGACGGAAGTTTGTAGACGATGTGTTGCAGTATTCAGCTGAAAATTGGACCGCTCAGTTTGATTCTACGTATAAATGTCATACAGAAATAATCAGTATTAAAGTGGACATAGTTCAATGGTAAAGATTCCATCGGATCTGCCTCGGCTTGGGGATCGAGTCCCGACGACAAGGGCACTGGACAGCCCTGATATTTGTCCCCATGGCACTGATATTTGTATCTGCCATGATATTAATCTGGGACAGTTATGGGGTTGAGAATGCACCGAAACTGACCTATCCAAAGCTGTTTTTCACGATTTTTAGAAAAGTATTTACACTGAAAGGATTGAATGATTCTGACCAGAGAGCGAATTCATGGCGTATCAAAAAGGAACAGTTTGTAGCAAGTTTCCCTTCCAATCTGTGGAGGGTTTCATACGGAATGGAGTTCAACTTGCTTTCATAGCTCACCGAGTTCATTTGTAGATTAGCTTGGGCAAATTGAATAAGCAGTGTCTCTTTGAAGAAAGGCTCCGTTCGCGGAACGATAGCCCCAAAGTCCCGAGTCTATTAAAAGGAGGAAATGGAAGATTATGATGCCATGAACAACAGTTCCTAAAAGCTCCTATTCAAAGTTTACAATAACAAAATCTCCCAGCAGAGAAAGAAAACGAGAAAGAACTCCGAGAAAGTAGCCTCTGAAGTGGAAGTCATACCCATAAAAAGCGCTACAGATTCAATTTTGGCCAAAGCCTCCAAACAAGCTTAGTGCCCATTACCTACCAATGTTGCCAATCTTTTCATGCTACTGGGAAACTGTAAGCATCGGTTACTCACCATCAGACCTTTATCAAGTTTATAGGCTTGCTATCAAGCAAATAGGCTTTAACTATGCATTGCCCTTCTTATGTTCTGATCTGCCCCTTCCTCTTCATCCTTTGTCACGCATAGAAAAGGGGTCTGCCCTCAGGTGCACTGAAGTGACTTCTCCCGATTGAATGCTTGGTTTGATGAACGCCAAGTAATTTCAAGTAATAATGCAGTCTATCAAGGAAGTGTTGGTTCGGACGTCCCTTAGGGGGTTTTATGGCTACGTCAAGGCTGTGGATCATACAAACGCTGTTTTTTCCGCGCTAGGACAAGCTTATACCATCTGAGGGAGCTTTGCATTGAGCAGTTCCCAGTAGCACCCCGTGAAGGCGCTGCCATGATCATCCTTTTTATGTCGTGACATATGAATAAAATGAACTTGAAAATAGATTCAAAGCAATTCGGTGACACCGTCAGTAACGTCAGAGTCGAATACTTTACTATTCGGTATTATGGACGAGTTTTCGACTTGTCGGCACTATCTACCCTCTACTGCCCCTTGTCGAGAATGGGCTGGATTCCTACCGAATTTTTTCAAAGAAGATGAAATTGGCTAGGAACTTGCCTACAGGGGTAATTTGACTCGTAGAACATGAATATTGCATCCATTTGTCATAAAGATGCCTCGCGCTTGCGCTACAGGCGCCTGCGCCAAATCGCTGGATTACCAAACCTGCTGAAAACTTGCCCCTAACTAGTGTCCCAGGCGTTTTCATGATGAGTGTATGCAATATTCGTGTTCTACGGGTCAAATTACCCCTGTAGGCAAGTTTCTAGCCGGCTTCATCTTCTTTGAAAAAATTCGATAGAAATCCAGTCCTTCTCAACAGAGTGGGGCAGTAAAGGGTTAATAGTGCCGACTTGTCATTACTGTAACAGATCTGATCAGGGCGTCCTCCTAACGACCACAGAGATACTTTGAAATGTTCTAGCACCTGTTCTCTGAAGTAGGAGTTTCGTAGTAATGGAATAAAGTAAACGAGCCCGGAGAACAATGTTCGCCTAATTCTAGTAGTTTTCGAAATAGAATGTTTTCGTCGAGAAGTGAGGATACAAGAAGGAAATCAATCCATTTCCTTCTTCCCTTTCCTCGCTCACTTGACCACGATATGACTAAACGCTAGTAGTTACTCAGTGACTCTCAGAATTGCCCAACTCTTAGAAATGCATGGCTCAGGACAAGGTCAATAGACTATACAGCGGAGAATGGGCGGATGTAGAGAAGTGCCAAGTGACGTCGTTACTACACGTATGACTCAGGAACCATATCCTTGCTTGGTGCTTGGCTAAAGGGCAACCAAACCTCCCAGTTCGCCTTGACGATTGAAGTGGCATCACATTCATCTGAGCAAATGAAAACGCTGGTCAGTGAGGCCTGGACCACTTAGGCATTCAAATTCTATTACGAACTTGAATAGACGTCGTGGGCAAGGCGTATCACACGGATGAACCGACTCGGACCCGAAACTTCATGCTCACCCCTGCTGCATCAGTGAAATTGAGGTAAAAAGGCCGTGAGCTTGTTACCAACCTGAACTACCTCGACCCTATACTTATTGAACACTGAAGACAATCTATGGGGAAGTCAAACCAGTTCCTTCCCTATAGTTCCTTCTCCCATTCCCTGAACATAATAATTTGGTACCACCAATACTGTTGGTGTGAGCAGCGCCTCGAGCCACTGTGCTACCTCTATCAAGCTCTGAAAGGAAGTTTCAAAGGGTATCTGCTGAGCATATCCCAAGAGTCTTTCGTATTGTACTGCCGCAGTTTGGAGTTTTTTTTGCATTATTTTGCTCGAAATAATATATTAAATGAATAAACAAATGAATGAATAGAAGTAAGAATTAGCTTTTGATCAAACGCATTCCAAGGATTATCGCATTTTGCTTGTATTACTGATTCTTCGAGAATAGCCTTGAGATACCTTCTAAGAAGCCATATGGACTTTTCCGTCTCTCATAAACATCCCGTTGACGAGGTTGTTATGACTACTACACGATCACCTGTGATATGATTAGAGCCTATATCCTGTTGAGATGTTTGGAATCCACTCGGACAGCAGTTGGCACTGCGGATTACGATTAAGAATTACGTAGACGGTCAGATGATCAAATCCAATCAAAGCTTCATAAGAACACTACCTTCTTTAAACCACACCTCCCTACTGATAGAAGGTAGTTTTGAAAACTCCAAAAAGCTTACGTTTCCAGGTATTCTGAGAGTACTCAGAGTCCTACCGACTCTTCGGGGAAATCTCCGTGGTTGAACAAAACATTCGTCATCTTCATCTTATAGAAGGTAATCTCATCAGACACCTGATCCTACGAGAGCGGTCCTTGTTTTCTCGGAAACCGTCTAGTTAGGGTTGCCACTTGGGAAGCTGGAGACCTTTTCTAGATTTTCCACCAGACTAGACAAGGAATAAACAATTAATGTTGGCAACGCCAAAAAGATTATTTATCAAATAAAGAGTTTTTGCTCACATTCTCTGGCGTCAATTCTCTATATTGAATGAAAATGTTAAAGGCACTGTTCACGAAAAAATGGTTTCGGAGATCTGCACATGGTTTGAATTCGACGCCCCCTCTGATACCATTTGTGCAGGAATGAGGTCGGAAAACGGTTGGATAGGGCACAATAACGGGCCGAAGAATTATCCACGGTCGCCCTCCACCCCTCGCTAGGCTGACTACGAAATCTAATTGCCGTTCACCACTTTCGCATTGGAGCGAAGTTGGTGAAAAGACGATAAGATGCTTGGCAAATTGCCAGAGACTCAATGTGTTGTCTGCTATTGCAGACAATACATTGCGGCGCCTTCGTGCACTCGCCCGAACACTCCATAACCGCCGTTTTTTTCAATGTGAAACTCGTCCAACCCCCCTTTCCAGCTCTTTTTTTGACCCTTTGCAATTCTTTCTGTTCATCGTTTTTTGCGCTTTTTTCGTTGTTATCGCTTTATTCTAGAGTAGTTCTATCAATTCCCGTCAAAAAAGGGTACCCTAAATTTATTGCTAACGGTGCCTTTAAAAGAGCTCTCATACAAGACCTCCTGGCCAAGGACTAAGGATTAGAGTTCATATTAGTCCTAGGCGGTTCTAAGTTGAAATTCGACAAATCGCATAAAATCTATCAATCAATCTAATCTGAGGTGATGATTGTCTCGCTTTCCAGCTTGTCCTCTAATTGATTTGAGATTGGTACGTCTAACTTTTTTCCGTCAGTAGAACAATGGCATAACAAAGGGAAGAAGTGTAGGAATACTCCATGAAGTTATCGAGTAAGAGGGTGAAGAGTCAGGCTGTTTGAGCTAAGCAGTCCGCTCTTAGGATGTGCCACGCACTTGATTTCCACCCATTAGGTAGCGGCTTTGGGATGTCTATGTGGCCTATGCAATGTTCTCCTAGGGAGAACTATCGACCGAGATTCGAGTCAGTGCTTTACCTTCCCGACAAAAGCACCCGGGATGATGGAAAAGCTCAACTACTAGGGAGTTAAGCCAATTCAAGCATATTTGCACCCTCTAGACTACTAACTGTGAAAATGTCAATTTTGAAGTTTTAAAAATCAAACCTACTCGAGCAGAAGCATTCGGTGGCATCCAGGATCACATTCAGTGAACGTTTCTCTCTGGATACCGAACCACCATCACCGGGTCCTGCTGCGAACGTGCTATTCGTACGCATTGTAACACATGCTGTCTGTGTGTACGGCGAAATTGGTGCACATCCTCGTTCGATATATTTCCTTCCTGAAATCCCAAACACTTCTTTTTACCAGACCGATCTTCAGTTGGGCTGGAACATTTCATAAACTTCGCTTTACATAGGAAAAAAAGTCGAAGGGCCTTCAAACAACAGCCAATAGGTAAGGGGCTATTATAGGGACAAATTCACTTCCTCCTTAGGAGACGGTAAGAGCTCGGGTCTAAGCTTTCGGTGGCCTCCCGCAGAGATTACCCACTTTGGTCAGTGGGTGACTGTTCAACAAAAATTTAACTTTAACATTTTCATTACCATTTAAATGGCCTTCTATGCTGGTACAGACACCACCACTGCAGGATTGTTTGTTGTTGTCTTCACCGGTACCGTCGTAGTACATACTTTTCACGCAATTCACTGGGCGTAAATCTAAACGAGAGGATTTCAGCCATTTCAGTGAGAAGAGGTCATAAACAACGGACACCTCACCTGAGCATGTCAGCGTCTTTAGAATAGCTGGATCAGCATTGACAGCTGCTTCTAGTACTAGAGTTTTCATTGAAAGTTTTGCATTAACAACTGTCTCTTCACCACCAACCTTTGCAAAATGGATAGCAGCAACCTGAAGTCAAACACGCACAAAAATCTATGGTAATCAGGAGAAAGATTGATGATTCAGTTTTGATTCCATAATCTCTCTAAAGAGTGGGAGCTCAGAACTTGGTTTGCAATTGCATCAATCTAAGAGCTTAGGCGATGTGACAGTTTGCAGAGTTATATAGCACATGTTGTATCGTATAGAGATTCGGCAGTGGACAGGGTTCGGGATAAATGATTCCTACTGAAATCCGCCATGTATTTGAACCCCATGGAAATTCATAGAGCCGATTGAATGTTATTAGCTGCACGGTAGCGATGGTGTTCGAGCGATAGCATTTCTGCATTCTGAAGCAGTTCCAACATTCGCTGACAGGCAGCTCATTTAGGAATTCTGTTCAAGAAGGGTGAGTTTTTGGAATGCATCAAGTCCGTCTTTAGGAGGATGTTCTAGTCGGATTCTTATTGGAATTCTTCTATGTAGCTAGTCTTCTCCTTAACGGAGAATATGAAATTACAAAGAGATTTTCGAGAAGTATGGGGTTCTTTCGGGGCCATTTTTGGCTTGTTCCTTCCAGTTGATGCATGCGCAGACTGAGACCAACACCCGCTCATCGCTGATGATAAGAGTTAGGCGCTAATGATCGTGGTCATCCTAATATGAACTGCAACAAGACAACACTTCAAAGATGGGGAAAGTATAGCGGTGCTGTGGGTAAAGGCCTAATTTATGGTTAACTGCAACACCTCAGGGGGTGAAATATTCCTTCAACCAGCCAGACTCACTTTCCCAGTTACTTGACAACAGAATTTTCTGTTAAAATAGAACCATAATGGACTGATTAATACCTTAAAAACTAGGGTAAAATGCCTGTCACCTCAGCTCCTTTATGCTTTTCACCTCTAATCAAACATCATATACGTGGCGCATCCTAGAAAGTCTGATGCTGCCTATATCGGATGCTCTGCAAGCCTTATTGAATGCTAAAAGTAACACCGTCACGAGAAGGATATCAATAGTAATGTTACTTCTGTGGGAATGACCAAAGGAGATGAAATTGATGGAGTATTTGGTAGTAACAATCAATGTATGGGCTAATTTTTAGAAAAAAATAACATGAAAAGTTGATCTGACTGACTGATAGATACGAATCTTTCAAAAGGCAACTCTCCAAATTACTCTGAGCCATAGAAAAGATCAAAACTTTGACAACGAAAAGGTTTTGAGAATATCTTAATGTTGGAAAGACCACTCGTTATTCATAGGATCTCCGTGAAGTTTGCAGAGGAACATCTAAGATTCTCAGGGAATAGCTTGACCCTCTCCAGAGAAGTAAAATCGAGGTAATGAACGAAGCCATGCGAACTCTCAACTCATCACCCAAATCCAGCCTTCACCCCCCCCCCCCCCCCACCCCTCACTCTCTCTCTCCCCTGAAATTTCGCTGTCGGAGGGTCTTTTCAAAATCAAAAGTTAGGGTAATTAATAAATAGACATAGCTGGGAAGTACCAGGATATGTTATGAAAAAATATTGGCTTCCAACTGAAAATTGCACTGAAGTCTGGATCAGTGTATTGGCAAAAGTTTTGGAAATTCCGCCTATCGAGAATACAAATTCGACAGACCTTTCCTCAGAGCACGAGAGTGAGTCCTCTGTGTGCAAATGACCGGTTTTACTCAAAATCATTGCTCTTGGCATGAGTACCGAAGTCAACGATGTCGGACGCCATAATCGTAAATCGTACTCACTGCAGGCACTTGTATCTTGCCATCGGTACTTGTGATCAGCTGGTCACCTTTTTTCGAATAAAAGCATTTATCGTCCGTAGTGACCTGCTGTTCCGTCACACCGGTTTCAATGAACTCGTCATGACATCCGCGGACAAAATGGTACTGATTTGCTGAAAAACTCAAGTATACCTAGTACCTCTGAAGGGTAGGGTACTCCTCTAGAAGAACACTGACCAGATGGAATGACCATTTCAAAGCAAACAGTCGAACAAGAAGAGACCTTCATGTTTTCTTCAGGAGGATCATCGGTACCGATACTATTGCAGCTAAACATTGAATTGTCTTCAGGGCGTTTTATTAGGTTATAGCTGAAGAAGTGAAAACTCGCACTGACAGGGGAGTAAATGGTAAACCGGCCGGATGGCTTGGTAAGCCTGTGAGTTGCCACTGATTGAACAGAGTTGGCGAAGCACACTGTATGCAGTTGGTGCTCACCAAGGGCAACTGGAAAAGCAGTAACAAGCAGAGCATCGCCTGCATCGGTCGCTGAGAGTTATCTGAAACGATGTAAGGTAAGGCGAAGCTCAAACGGAGATGAAGTCGACCATCCTCGAAAGGCATCGGGCGAATGATATCGAGCCATTTTATAACCGATGACTATGATACGCCTTGCGACTTCATTTTACGACCATCATTTGACTTAGAAAACCTGTGATGACTGATCTTTACGATATTTGCTTTAAATGAAGTCAGCCAGTATTTCCGAGTTTCGCGCGATCACTTCGCATGCGATGAATCGTGGAAGGGTAAAAAGGAGTTGATGGAGTCAGGAAACCGCCCCCGCTTTAGGTGTTTGCTCCTCTTGCATTTTGAGTGGCTTCAAAACATACCCACTCAGGAATAAAGTTGAAGCTTCATGCTTCAGATGGTGGAAAGTCACTGTAGGAATTCCAACCGAAAATTCATTTCCTCCATTGAGGCGAGTTCTGGACCAGGAGTGAGTTGCGGATCAGGATGCCCTCGGACGGTGGATTGAGGACAAAGGAATATATCCATGTCTAGGGAACGAAGGAGTCAAGGTGGTATAATGATAAGTGGCACACTACCACACAAACGTATGGTCGGGAATCGGATTCGGGTTGATTCTTGCCCAGGCCAACCGAGCCTTTCATCCCTCTAGGGCGACTTACTGTTTCCGAATTCATCTGGAAAGACAGAGTCATTGACTTGTATATTTTCTGGCCACCAGAATTCATTGGCAACATACGTACTCAAAACGTCACCACGACTCTGAACGGATGTCGCATGCGGGAGGGCATCTATGAGACGGGACTGACTTAGCTCGAATACCTTATCCTAGGTAGTTTACAGAGAAGGCTCAGTATCATGATTTAAATACTCTCTTGAAGTCAATCCAGAACCGAGTGAACGAGGCGAATGATCCAAGTATATCATTCTGTTACACTTCAGAATTTAATAGGTGAATTTAGCTCAGCATTAAGCTGTCCTTTTAAATCACCGCCTTTTCGATCCAACTGAACTAATATAGTTGGAGGGTCCCGTTATGAAACAGTGGGTCCGTGACCGACATACTGTTGGGACTCTTCTAGAAAGATAGTTAATAGTCGATGTCAGAAACCAGAAGCCGTTGATACTGATTATCATTATTCGGAGGTAGTAGTTATCAATGAAATCCAAAAGCGATCGAGAGCATGCTTTTCATAGAACATACCTCGTAAGAAGTGCCATTCTTCTCTTCTTTTTCTCTCACTGTACTATGTTAATGTTAGTTTTTTGTTTAATTAGTTTTTGTATTACTTTATTATTACCTCATGGTTTGCCCTATTTCATGGTTTTGTGGTGACCGTTGGACCAGGACGTTTACTTACTGGATCTTTCCAGACGTTGAATAAATGCATGGATGGCCGCCGGGATGGTCCGATGATTAGACTTTATCACGAAACCACTGAACAAAAGGAACGCTTAGCCTTGGGTCCCACAAGCGAGGACGTTCGGAAGGACACAGACACAGAAGAATGGAGACGATTGTGGTGCTTGTACAAGCGAATCGAGATCAACGGGATGACAGGTGGTGCAGACGATTATTCCTCTTTTTTCGCCTTTTTTCTTTTCCCTTCTTTCTTTTTTGATCTTTCTTCGTGTTTCTTCTTTCATCGCCATATTCTTCTTTTGTTTTTCATTTCTCTGTCCAGAATTGAACGACTATCATTTTCTCATATTCACTTTTAACCTACCATTGTCGTTCCTACATTACCTGTGAATTGCCAGCACCAGCTACAACCGACAGTTCCGCTCCCATTGGAATTGGCAGAGGTATCTTTGATACACTTTCTTCGGTGCACGTTAAGTGTAAGTGAATACGCGTAAAAAAAAGAAAGCCCTTTTTTATATGAGAAGAATCTCTTACTCAATATTTTTACTGCTTGATACATCCTCCAGTTCATGCCAGTCACTGGCAGATTCCAAGTTGCTAACAAATTACTGTTTTAGAACCAAGTATTTCCGGTTTGGATCGTACATTATCATAGTCACACACTTTTATACGACGTATGTGATAACAAAAACATTCAAGAAAACAATGACAATAACAAGTGATTAAGCATGCACAACTGTTCGTTGAAAAAATAGACACTATTGAGCTTTGTAACTCAGTCCGGAACGAAAATAATGAAAAATAAAAGTAAATAAGCAGGTGAGTGTATCAAGCTCAAAATTGGCTAAATAATGAAATCCGTGAGGTGATTTCCGGAATCACCCATAAAAACCAAATCCTATAGCGCTAAGTTGGGCACAACCTGGAGAGATCGAAAACCTGACCCACAAAACCCAAACACATGGTATACTTGCGTTCACCATCGTCGACTACCACCCTCAAGGACAATTTAGAGGCTTTCAACCTGAGTTCTACATTCCAAAGCTCAAAAGTGTCAAAATCTGGTCTATGGAGAGGTATGAGCTCCTTTGTGAACTCGTTTAGCGAATGTCTCAGCGACCAGCAACGGAAATACCAACGTGGCGTCAGCACACACCTTCACAGAATGCGCTGCGGGTTTGATCTGAACAGGTAATGTCAGCTTGCAGTTCTATTCGTCGCAGTCCTACATATTTCCTGATGCTCTTTTCGTCTAACATACCTTTCCCCAACTGACAGCTTCGTCCGGCTGTGCACCAGAATCAGAACCATCGAATTCCTATAACAATGGTTTGAATTTCAAACAGACTTTTCAGATTTCACTAAGAAAAGACGCAGCAACGAATCTAGGTTCGATATGCCCTCAACAACAGAAATAATTTGATTTTAAAAATTGCTTTTTTTGTTGATGGCATATCGAATCTGGGTATGACAATTTTGAAAATATCTCGAAGAATGGTCAAAGTCGGGAACTTATAAAAATTTAGAAATCGAATCAAAGTAAAGAGTAAAAGCGACAAAAAAATCTAAGTTCTATTCAATCACAGGCCTCGAAAAGATAGCTACAAAAACTGTTTCCACAATTCCTTGGCTTGGATTATAAGAAAAAAGTCCCCAAGTTCTCCAACCTCTAGAATTCAGTTTACGTTTCCACAACATATCTCAACTCCTTTTGCCCTCTGCCAAACAACAAAAACAGGGACAAATGGGTTGATCGGGCGGAAAAGATGCCATCGTTGCCACAAATGTGGTTATGAGCTCAAATATGGGAAGAATAGGCTCGAACCAATCCAACTTTCCAGCAGTTCAAAGCGTGTAATCTGGTATCGACTCACGTGGGCAAAAAAGGGCAAACTGGCGTATTATTGACAGGACCCTATAAACTGTTACATGGGCCCATTCAAGCACCCAGAATCGGAATCCTACATACAGTACTTTCTCTATTCAGCGCTTCTTTTGAAACTGATGAAATACACAGATTTTATAAACCTACCCTTCCTACCATCATCCTACAGGAGCAGCGATTTTAAAGCAGCGATTTCAAGGTAAGGACTACAAAGGTTGGAAATATACAGTACCTTATCTTCTCACAAGCTCCTTTCCTATTAACGGCCTTCAATTTTGCTGATAGCACTCAATGTAAACAGTCTGTTGCCTCTTACGCTAATCTCCTCGACCAAGTTCAAATCGAAGATCCCCCTTGTGAAAAAACCCTGATTGAAGGTACCTGCTAATTTTCCCGTCAACTTTCTCATTTGGGATGAACAAGGACGAATTGCAGTTCTTCTGAGATGAGTCCCATGGTTACCCCATCACAGTCACCCGCATCCTTCTGTTCGCCTCGATGACTATTACCCCACCGTTTATTCAGTGAAAAATTGGGTGATTAAAGAATCTCCAGCTCTAAAATTGATGAGGCCGTGAACTCCATTCCAAACTTCAAACATCATCGTCAGGATGGATGATTCTTTCATTGAACTAACTACTTCAAAAACTTCCTGTTTAGGATAAGTAAGTTAGCGTAGCCATGCTCCCCTGAAAAACTGCGAAAAACTTCCTGATTAGGATTAGTAAAGTACCACCCTCACTCTGTGATGAAAATCACAAACAGGAAATGTTTTTTTTTCTGAACGTTCCGCTTTCACTTACCGTTTGACGGTTGCCTTGGACTAGAGGGACGAAATGTTTAATCAGCTTCTTAAAACCAGTAAGCTCCATACTTTCGTACTCCAGAAGATTCAGGTTTGTAGGCATCTCTTACCATTCCAGTATTGATATAGACCGTGAAATCCGAGCCATTTCTCATCAGATTCGCATTATTGATGTGATGTTTTACGACACCGCCCCCAAGTATCAACGTCCCCGTCTTGCGGCTCTTCACTGCCATCGTATTGATATGACGCACATCCTAAACAAACATGACTTCAACACATCAACTCCATTTAGGCCCCAAATGGTAGACTTCGACCCTGGCCTACTATTAAATGGACTCAGGAAAAAGGGAGCATATAGCATCGAGGATTTCTTCATAGATGAAATTAGAGAAGTTCTTTGTTTCCGAATTCTAAATTTAGGACTAGAAACGTACCACCCTGAAGAATTAATTCAGTTATTTTTCAGCCTATTCCTGCGGAAACGAGTTTGAGTTTAGTTTTTTTGGTACGAGTTTATAGACCTTTAGCGGCACTGGAAATATTAGGTTGAGCCATAAGTCCTCGGACAAAATGATAGCGATGACTTCTAGGGATCATAACTTGGGAAAGAGGAGACGAAAATGGACGCGCGTGGCACTGTTAGATAGAGTATGAAAAGCTCTTCGAATGCATACTGGAAAAGGCACCTAACTGTTTCCTTTCCAGCAACCGTGCCTCATGATTTCAAGCCGTCGCAACTCCACATCCGCAACACCATCATATTTATTTTTTTCTCTGGCCATGAACCCGCGGCAATCAATAGAGGCATGAAGGACGTTTACAAGAAGGGTGCTCCTGCTAGATGCACTATTTACAAGTGGCACTCGGAGTTCACGTCAGACCACTATTCCATCGAAGCTAAAGACCGTCCGGGACGCTCAATGGAGTTGGATTTCGACGTGCTGCGGAACCAGGTGGAAGCCGGTCCGTATCAAACTACTCGTGAAATAACAGTTACCCTTAAGAAATTAATTCACAGTTATTCGTTTTTGAAGTCAATCGGCGAGGTGCGAAAGCTCGGTCGATGGGTGCCTCATGCTTCGAGACAGTAAGACATGGATTTTTGCGCCGACATGGCACTTTTCCCCCTCACGCTCAAGCGCAGGAGATGGTCAGATATACTCGTTAGTATGTATTTGGAAGAGCTTTTGATACTCTATCTAACGATGCCTCGCGCATCCATTTCCGTGACCCTTTCCCGAGTGAGTTATGATCTCTGGAAGTCATCACTTCGACACTGTCCGAGGACTTATGACTGAACCTAATATATTCTGACAGTTTGACTGGGGGGGGGGGGGGGGGGGGGGGGGCATCAACCCTGAGCGGAAGCTCTTTTCTATACAAACTCTTTCCAACCGCAGCCAGATTGTCTCAAAAGAGTCTTACACCCTTAAATCCAGAGAAACGGACGATAAACGAAAGTGTTGGAAAATCAGGAAAAGAAGTGTAGCCCTACAGCTTTGCAATAAACTTTGGTTACGAACAGAGACCGACCGATGAATCTCATGTTCGATTTGACGACCTCGCTTCTACATTATCAGTCTTGTAACAAAAGGGACTTTCTACGGTTCAACAAGTGATCCATTCAAGGCCGGAGCGAGCATGGAGGGCGTGCCTCCTCACTACCACATGACGACCTACTGCCCATTAATGCACTTACATAAGTCCAAAAAGGGTGAGCAAGACTCATCTTGAAATCAAAGTGGGTAACCTTTTTCATACAACTCAATAGAGCTGTGGTTATTTCACCCCAACAGCCGCCATCACGGGTTACCTTAGGGTAAGTATTGGATGATTTTTTTCGTATGGTCACAGAAATGAAGTAAGCCACATATGACGGACCTCTAGTGGCACATTCTATTTGAATGCCCAGGATTCCGGCTGGCTATTCATTTTACTTCAAGTGTGGATAAAATTCAAAACTATGTCAAAACCGCTCACCTCCACAATGTCTACACGAATTCCGGGAGAATGCTTAACTGAGTGGAAATATAGCATATCTCCAAGGCTTCCATCAGTTAAAGCTGGACAAAAGATGGGGATATGATTTCGTGCAGCCCAGTGAAGTATAGAATCCTCATTATTGATTTTCTCGCCTAACCTGAAACAAGTCAATAAGTACCGTATGGGATAGAGTTAGATGTGGTCCACGAACTGTAATTCAAAGTTTGATGAATAAGCCGACCTTCTGATTAGTTTCGAAGGGGTCCAGCTGTATCCGTGTTCTTGCTGTTCTTTCAGGCACTCGTCAAGGATGGGCGATAGCCAATCTTCGAACGCACAATAATTGTCATTTGGAATAAGGATGTTGCCAGCGCGATTCAACCCATGTGACCTGAAATCTTTAGGCATCACTATTGATAAATACGCAAAGAACACCATGTTATTGATCGACTCCGAGAGGAACACCTTATGAATGATAAGGTAATGGTAGTAGTAAGTAAGGTGATGGTAACAGTGACATTGGTGGCAGTGAAAACAAACCGCAGTTTTTTGCCGTCCATTCGGAAATCGCCCAGATAGGAAGGCAGCAAGCACTTGATAAGATCTTCTTCCACTCCTCCGGCGCTTGTGACCATACAGTCCACTAGGTCGTGTTGTACTACAAATCGAAGTATCTGAAGAGAGTCGGATGAACAACAATACAACACTAAACTCAGCGGTTTAGGCAGTAAATGGCCTACAAAAATTGTCGATTCATAGCGAAACTAAATGAGATAGAAAGTAAAACTGGAAAGTAAACCGACCGTTCGTTGTTATCAAGAAGGGTACGGACTTATTTGAAAATATGATATTCAATACTTTGGACTTCATTCATGCAGCGGGTATTTTCTATCCAGCCCCAGACCCTAACTGCCTTATTTTTTTCAGGAACAGATTGGCACTAATCTTTCCGAGCTTCTGCTCTATGAAAAATCTGTCTTACAGGACTCAGGTTACAGCTTTGTCCGTTCCGCTGTACGAAGGGCTACTGAACGAACCTCTCTGAGACCGCTGCTAACAAGATTCGAAGTGTAGCCCAGAAATATCGTACAACGAGGAATACTTCGCTCTTTAGGATATGGAAAGAATTGTTTGGGTACATCACCATCACCGCATGATTCTCTCGCATCGAGCATGCCGTTGACCTCCTGGAAGTAAACAAGACATCGTGAAAGTTTAGAATAAAAAGAATGTCATACCCTTATTGCCATTGCCAAATGAGTAGCTTGGAAGCCTGTGGATAGATACGAAGCCATAAGCTTTGAGAAATCTATTCCCTCATTGAAATCATAGCCTCTGATAACTGGTGCATCTCGGGGCACCTAAACTGTCGATAAGAGTGACTCTGAAGAGCACAAAAAATAGGCTGGGAAAAATATGTTCTTATGTTGACAAAGTTTATGTTTATGTTGTTATGTTAACAAACTTGAATAGCCAAATAAGTCGTCTAGTAAGCAGAACACAAAGACTGAATGATCTCGAGCAAAAGGAGTTTTTTAACAGTGTGAGAGGAGAGAGAAATAGGAATGATGTAATAACACAGTTGGAGAGCACTCGGCTGAAATGGTGTCAGCGTCAATTTTGTGTGATCATGCCCGATTATAGGAAATGCTGTCCGGCGATCTTTGCAGTATCTAATTTCGCGTGGGTTCATCAAGCAGTTTCCGAGCCTAATCATGCACCATGAGAGGTGGTATAGTGGCAAGTGGCGCACTTCACCCACGCATGGTCACGGGTTTGAATCCCATCGATATCCGCCTCAGCCAACCAAGCCTTAAACCCCGGCAGGGTTGGTAAATAGGCACCAGACTTGCCTGGGAGTATAAAAGCACCGACTTGCACATCGGCTTACCACCGCAAGTCATTGTGTAGGCCGAAAACGTAATCATTACGCCACTTCGATTCTGTATGCGTGGGCGCAACCCTCTGATGGGATTGATTCACGCCCCAAGATTTTTATTCCTCCTTTTCTACAAATGATCTTTCTTTTCATGTTGTTCCCCTCAACTTGGCCTAAAATTGCTAGCTTGGATTCTAGACAACAGTCACTCCCAGAAACAGGCATTCCCTTGATTCAAAGCAAAGACTACTCCTGACAGTTGCAAGTATTCGTGCAGTTTACAGAATGTCTAAGTTTGAACTGCTCGTGTGGACCGTTAGTGTTTAGCACCTGCACTTTAGATAAGTTGGATGTCTGCTTGAGGTATAGAGCTCCATGCTATACCCGAGACAACTATCTAAGACCACAATCGAGGGCATGGCATGCAGCCAGACAACTTTTTTCTGTGATTGTGAACCGATGGAGCACCTAAACCCGCCATTCACATACCACAAACGCTCAGTGTTTATTGTATAGCGTCAGGGAGCTCATAAATTCAAAAGCGATCGTAAAGATAGATAGATAGATGTCGTAAAAGGTAGAAAACATTATTTCTTGAACAAGGCCCAACTTCTGAAAAACGAAACACCGCTGATAAGAAGTGACAGCAAAAACTGCAAAACTCTGCTTGTCACGTTGCACGTCGCAAAAAAAAAAAACACCCGCACGATACTAAAGAACAGTCTCTTTCGGGCAGTTCCAGCTTTACGTATCTGAATGGTATCAAATACTGTCGGTAAGATGCCTACCCTTTAAAACTAGAAGATCAGTAAATGTCGGGGAATAATGTGTTGTTGATATTCAAATTTCGTGAAATCTTAATGACTGATGCCTTTTCGATAAAAAAAATGAAGTACGGTAGGAAGGTATATATTTGCTGCCCTTTCCTGTTTTCACATATTTTCGAAATAGTGTTCAATGTTTCTACTTACTTAAGAGACACTGTGACCACAACTGGGCCTAGCTATAGAATAAAGTCTAAAGGATAAAAGATTAAATGTCTCGGCGTTGATCAGTTCCGTCTGGGGGATGCGCTCCAGCATTCGTGAATGCGTAGTGGCTCCTACAATGGCTGCTTTCATAGTCCGCCGGCGCGCCGGCGTGCCGGCTGACGTAGTGCTAGGGAGGGGGAGGGAGGCAGACGGTCGCTCGACGCGGTCGCGCCGCCCAAGCCCCTTCGAAGAACCCTTCGATGGGGCTTATGCAAATTGTTTTTGATCTTGATTTTCTTTGTTTTCAGCCCTTCGAAGGGGCTTGGGCGCGACGCAACCGCGTCGACCGATCGTCTGTCGGTTACAGGGCTGTTGTCAACCAGAATTTCTTTCGTTGAGAGAATCAGACGGCGAAGCAATCTCTGCGTCTCGTATTCGTCAGCGGGAGGAGGGCGTGTCCGTTCGTCGTCCGTACCCTCCTTCAGAGCGCTCTTTCGTCAAAAGTAGACATTCGAATGGGTCCAAGAGTCGAAGAATCTTCAGAAAGACAGACTTCTGCCGACTAAGGAAACTTCGTATTTCGATGTTCAGGCAGTCTGAGGGAAGCAAAGGCTTGATCCTTCTCCAAATGTCAATAAAACGTCTGCATAAAACATCTACACCGAGAAGAATCTATGCGGCTTGCTGAAAATCCAAGTTTGCAACCTATTTGCTACTTTTTTCTATGGGAATCAGCGCTGAGATCAACAATGTCGTTTAAAGAACTGCAATACCATTGATTCAATCTTAACCCGACAGTGTTCGGTAGGTATCCTATTGTACCACTGCTAAGAGGAAGCATTGAGGAATGACGAGCTCTTCCTCTGCCCTCTATCCTCTTCGCGGTGAGATACCCATTTGAGGAGACGCAGAGAAAACGACAAAAATGCTGAGTCACTACACACGGGGTGTGGGACGTTAGTCTCGAATGACATTGCTTCGCGCCGAGGTGCGAAGTGACCTCATTAGTGACTAACCTCATCTTAATTACGCAACTCCCCTTGATCGTGACTAACCTCAACCTACCTATGAAAGTGATGGCAATGATGAGAATAGTGAGAAAATGAAATTTCAAGAAAAGTAGTTTTTAAGGTAAAGTTTTCATGGTCTTCGGTTTTAAAAGTTTTATTACCATGCAAGATGATAAAAATTCCAAAAAAAATTCAATAAAATCTGAAGAAGGTTGGGTAGATTGGAGCGAAAGCTGCGGCACTGGCTGGAGCGGTTGGGTAGGTGCAGAAGTAGCACAGTACAAGGGTAGCGGTGTGGGTTGGAACTGTGTTAGCGGAGGTTGTATAGGTAAGGAAGTAGCATAGTATAATGGTTGTGGTGCGGTTTCGAGCTGCATTGGTGGAGGTTGCGTCGGTTCAGAAGTAGCAGAGTAAAAGGGTTGGGGTGCGGATTGAAGCTGCTTTGAAGCTGAAGGGTATCCCGTGAAATCACGGAAGTAGTAGAAAGTGTCGTCAGAATACATAGTAAGGTTCTAAATAAGATAGCTGTATATAGATCGCTCACCCACCAGCTTAAATAGTAGCTGATGACCTCTCTTCGATGTGCTGAATTTAGCCTGAATTATCGTAATATTCCATGAGAAGTGTGAAATGGCCCAACTGATCAGCCGGCGGGCGTTCAATGACCTTTCAAACACGAGATGCCCCAATATCAAACAACTATGCCGCTGCTGTAAATGTTGCTTGATATCACAGATCAGTGGAAATTCAAAGAAAGTTTTTTTTTACATCTGACACGAACTCCATCTTTATGACCCTTGAATTTTTCTATTCCATATTGTTATAGAACTTTTGAAGCCAAAGGCTATGAAATTTTACATCTTACACGAACTTCATTTCAATGACCCTCGAATTTTCCTTTTCCATATGGTAATAGAACTTTTAAAACCGAAGACCATAAAAATTTTACGTTAAAAAACTACTTTTCTTGGAATTTCATTTTCCCACTATTCTCATCATTGCCATCACTTTCAAGGTAAGTTGAGGTTAGTCACGATCGAAGGGAGTTACGTAATTAAGATGAGGTTAGTCACTAATGAGGTCACTTCGCACCTCGGCGCGAAGCAATGTCATTCGAGACTAACGTCGCACACCCCTACACACGCGGTTGACAACGGTCCTGTAACCTCGTCTGTTTCCTTCCCCTCACTAGCACTACCTCGGCCGGCATGCCGGCGAACTATGAAAGCAGCCAATGACTTGCGGTGGTCAGCCGATGTACAAGTTGCTGCTCCTTATCCTTCCAGACGAGCCTGGTACCAACTTACTGGCCCTGTAGGGATGGAAGACTTGATTGGCTTGGGCGGATATCGATCCGGGTTTGGAATCCGTGACTACACGTACGTGATGCTGCGCCACTTGCCACTACCGCACCTCCGGACGAGGTTTAGACTACAGCGGTGAATTTCATGGAAGGAGTCGGCAAGTTGTCACCTGAGAACTGTCATGCTTTGGCGACAATTACCAGCTTTTACGACAAATAGGAAGATTACTAATAAGTCATGGAGAGCGGCGAAAAATAAGAGTGAATGAAGAGCTATGAATTGTGAACGAAGCACCAGCACCAGCCCGAGAAGAAGTATGCTGAGAAAAGTCTTACTAATGGTCACCTCACAAGACTTCACCAGAACAGCTCCCTGAGCCACACTGAGGTCATCGTCCACATCATTTGAATCGCTCATACTACTGGAAGTCGATTATATTAGCCACTCCGAATTCCATGACGATTATGTACTCACTGGTAACGATACGACGTTCATTACAAAATAGAAAATCAAATTTTTGCATGCAGATTTTATTCAAATAAGCATATAAAATACAAGTGGCAATTGAAAAAGTGAATAAAATGTACGATTTTCAGCCTTTGAAACTGTCTTTGGTCCGTCGTACACGAGCCATAACTTCGATAAGGTCGGTAGCACCGACCATCTTTTGAATCTCTGGCGAAGAAGTTCTCATGAATGGATTTATCTCTTTCTCTTCAGCAATGGTGGATGGTACTGTTGGTTCGTTTCGTTCGCGACAACGCAAGGCCCATTCCAGCTTGCGTTTTACCGCCTGTAACTCATTTTTATTACTTCCAGCTGCTTATAAATACGGAAAAATTAAAGCAAAGGAAAAAAGGAAACAATGATTTTGCTCCCATCGAACTAATGAACTATGCATATTCGAAAATACCACCTCATTGCTTGGCTCTATGTGATGGGCAAACTTCAAGTTACTGTAGGTATATTCGTGTCCAGGATAAACAAGGGTACTGTCCGGCAGACCGGCCAGCACTTCATTCAGGTTTCTATGCATCTGGTCAGCAGTTCCTAAAACCTTGATATCCTGAAAGAAAATATGAACATCATCAAAAAGAACCCTATCGCGTCTGCAGTTGATGTGTAATCCCTCTACAAGAAAAACTGGTCCGAAACTCATATTTTGATGAAATTGGAGGTCAAAGTTGAAAATCTTAAAAGCAAGGCACAAAAATATGGGGAAAATACTCCAAGCGGAATCAATTGGTGATGGAACGGGGATAGTCACTGTGAATATTGTAACTATGGAATAATTCTTGACCTTGTTCGTATTTTTTCAAATTCCGAGTACTTTCAGAATTTTTGCCGAAGACTGCTAGCTGTAGCAGATTAGTGAGAGCCATGCAAAAATGATCTATTTCTCAAAAACGTAAGGTTAAGGAACGACTGACAGCCAACTAACCTTCGAAGAATCTTCCGCAGCCGGCTATGAAAAGAGTATCTCCAGTTAGAACAATACGGCTGTCACAATCGGGATGTGTGACGTAGTAGCAAATATGTCCTTTCGTATGGCAAGGCGTTTTCAAAGCCGTAACCTTTAACAAAAGGCTCAGTCACGTCGATCGAAAAAGAATAGCAGAAGTGGACTACAACTATAAAATAGCAAAACGCCAAGCGTAGCGTACGCCGGCGTGACTGGGATATCTGTCTCACCTCCATTTGTCCAACTCGAAACTTCTCTTCATGGTCGACTTTATTGTTCAAATGATCAATGCGCTCATCGCCTCCATAGATTTCGGCCTGATCCGCTTTCCAGATTTTTCTGAACTCACCCATTCCTCCTGCATGATCCCAGTGGTGATGGGTGACAAGCGCTGCCGCTACAGTAACCTAGAGCACTTTACTAAATCAGTATGATTTCATGATCAAATCAGTTTCTTCTATTGGTGTATTAGCAAGATGTACAGCTTTACACTCAAAAGGCTGTTATTAGGGATTTTGCTCGTTGTCTCCCTGGGGAACGTGCATTACGTACGTCCGAGGAGGCGCGCGGCAAATTGATCCTGATGGTCCGATGATCCTTCTAATCAACTCTACTTCAAATTTGGACCCCGTAGACGGTAAACTCGTTCAAATCGTTACGAACTTCGTCGTATAAGTTGCCTCGCGCATCCTCGGACGCATGTAAGTCCACCTACCCGTCTCCCCTCGACACACCTCTTTATGTTTTTCTTGGATAGTTGTCCTACCCCACAGCATGCCGCTCGATTATAACGCCCACCATTTACCTCAAACAGCCTATACTGCCTTCTAACGCACTGCTTGTGAGTAAAAATTAAGCAAAATTCGTAGGAGTCGACCAAAGGTAGAAGTCAAGACCCTGACAGAGGGGAGGCGAACAGGCATCACAGAAAATGTGCGGAAACCAGTATTAAGTGGCTGCGGAACCCTTTAGCAGATCTCACAAGACTGGAAGCACCAGAAAGTTGAAACGAATCGTGGGAAAAGACAGCGGTCTCGCAAGTGATGATTTCTCGCGCTTGATCTCACGCATCTTGCTAGGCCTACTCCATTTACACCCTGCCATCCCGCTGAAAATCTCCAATAATGAGAAATTATTTGGCTTCTACATTACGTTTACAATGTCTTATCAATCGTCTACAGCTAAAAGCCGGAATAAAAATCATAGGGTGACAAACAATTCACTTAAATTCGACGTCTCATGGGCTTTAAGCGAGTTAGTAGGATAGTGCAGTTCGTGTCGCTACTGTAGGCACTGCCCGAAGATCAAAGCTGGAATATCTAGCAGGGTCAACTGATCCTTCCTTCTTTGGGGTTATCTTGATATCAGACTCGTCAGGATAAGATCATTGGTGAGAGACTGGTTTTCTCCACAAATTCGCGTACTGGTCACACATGTACACAAGTAGACAAGCGAGGGATTATTAATAGATGGGCAATGCTACGATTTTTAACAAAAGTGCGAGTGAATAAGTGCATCCCATATCAGGATTAATCATTGTCGAAGATTTTGTTATCAAACTCTTGTAAGCACGGACGCATATTGCTGTTCTCGTACTAGTAGCCAGTGAAAAGAGCATTCTTTGAGATTTTCCTTATGTTCTTTCAAATTCATGGCAAAACATGACTGATTGATTCGCGTTATTCATGTTATTCACGGGACACCAGAATGATAACAAAGCGAAACAACAATCAATCACAGGAACATTTTGTGTGTTGTAATATGGGAAGATTGAAAGAACTTTGATACATGTGTACAGCATGAATGTTGAAGGCAGTACAGCACGGGACAACCCATCCACCCACAGAGTATTCCGATCTTGTAATGGCAGCTAACGTATGCAGTTGATTCCGTAAGAAGGAGGCTTTGAACCACGAGGTGCCGTATTCATACCAGTAATCATTATTCAGAAGTACTCCTTCTGCGAAGAAAACTAAATTCTATGCAATTAACGAACGCGGCATTTGTTGGTATACTGCATGTGACATTATGTGATAACGGCAGCTTGAGGAACAACATTGCAGACTGCGGCGTTCGAGTCCAAGCGACAAATCAGCAGGCGTGGGGTCTGTGAATCCTCCAAGAAGTAATGGACGACAACGAATTCACCTCAATCAATGTTTGCCAATGAGATGAGGTTCACCGAAGTGGGTGAGTGCGTTTAACATTACCCGAATAAGGGACACGGCAAATTTTGACGTTAGAACTGATAATAGAATAGATTCTCCGACTTACTACTTGAGTTGACTCATCGGACACCAAGAAAACCGAATCAACGGATTGAAATATACGTAGTTATTACCTTGCAGCTTTCCGCAACCTCCTTAACCTTGTGTGGTTCCACCGGATCCACAGCAAAGCCCTTCGAATCTTTTTCACTATAGACCAAGTACATATAGTTGTCTTCTAGGGCTCTAATTGGGATCACTTTTATCATTTTCCCAGTCACACTGCGAAGAGCAGATTGCATGCACTAAATTAACGATGTTCAAGCAAAACTGTTATCTTATTAAGAATGTTAATCAAGAATCTCTCAGTATTCATGAAAAACACACTCTAGTCACAAAGCCGCACGCCTGAAGCTTTTATTTGTCAAACGACAAAAACAACTAATAACTTAACAATCTACAATATGTACAACAAAAAAAAATGATGAAGACACAAGTAGTACCGATAAAGTTGAGATCAAAACAATTATACATGCCCATTTGAAACAAGAAATATGATATCACTGAGGGTTTGCTCCACGTAGAGTTGCTCTACTCTGGCGCTCATGGGTAATGCACCAGGTGGTAGGTGATGAAGCCTTGGCCCGAAATTGCATCTCACTGTGGCATCTAGGAATGTAGACATGATAATCCACTGCCAAACACATCAAACATCCCCTTTATGTTAAAATCTAATAAAAGCATCAATTTCAGTGATTTTGGTCAAAACACGAACTCACTCTTGAATATTGATATTGCAGGATGATAGAATCCTCTGTATATGTCTGTGAAGGCTACACCACACGACTTGCCGTTTTTGAAAAATTCAATCTGAAAACGATGTTGAAGTAAATCAACGTCAACTCAAGGAACAGGTGTTATACGTTTTGAAAAGCGCTGTGATTTGACATCCAATAAGTACTTAAATGAACATGGTGTTTATGAGGATTCTAGCGTACACAGTAAGTTACGGGCGTAGACGATGCATCTGGCCAGCATTTCTGTTTCCAGGCAAATATAACAGCAACCAAGCAAACGTGGAAAGAAAAGCTTTTGGGAAATTTTCGATTGTTAGCATATAAGCCACGCTGGAGTAAAGCGTTATGTGATCTTCTTCTCACATCTTTATTCGATCACACCACGAACGCCTACTTGCTTGGCTCATTTTTGCGAAAAACAACATAAAACGTTTAAGTAAATCACTTAAGCAGTGCATTTGCTCCGAAAAAGATTCCCTTGAAATTCATTCACAGGGAATTGCATTGCTTTATACACACCACGTTGAAGTCCTATTTTCCTGGCCAAGAAAGACGCCGATGTGTATGATTTCAACAATTTTTTCTAACACTATAAAAAAATCTTGCCGTTCTCTTACGGAAAGACATTTAATTGCACGGTTTTTGGGCAGATTTATGTTTTTTCGAAGCCACCAGGTTGGGATCTTTTAAAGAGGATATGCGAACTATGGTGGAACGTTTTCCATCACTACTGCAACAAGAGTTACGGGCATTATTATTGCTGACTCGTTTCAAATATCAACTTTACTTTTTAGCAGTCATCGTAACACGCCACCACTGATACTACAACAAAGAAGCTCATTCACTTACTCTGCTCTCTTTCAACGGTTCCAAAGCTTTCACCACGTCAGCAACTTCATCGTGACTTTCATAGAAGTAGTTGTGCTTGAAATTGATGAGCGGGAGGTCCTGTTTGAAAAACAAGGATTAACGCTGAATTATCATAACAAGAGCTAAAAAGATACCTTATTAGATGGAGGTAAATATTGACTGGAAGGCCCTGGATGAATAGGATCATGAGGGAGATGTATGAGACAACCAAGTATGTCGCCCTCCTTAATTAATCCATTTCATTTAAAATGTGAATATGAACAGCAGAATGAAAAAATGTTGTCCAAAGAAAAGCGGTTTTCGAAAAAAAAATCGTCGCAAGAGTAAATTAATCTACCTTATATCCGCCGGGAAAATATTTTTTGCCTATGGCGTCATGGAATTTTGTACCTTTCAAGGAACGCCAACTGTATGACAGCTTATTGTATCCAATGCAAGATTGAACGACCGCTAAAGTACTGATTGATAGAAGAAAGGTGCATCAATACGGGCAAAACATAATGCGAGATGGAAGATTTACCTAGAGGTTGGCTCCAACCTATTCTTATATGGGAGTCATCGGGTTGCTTGAGGAAATTAACTTCGAAGTACCATGTACCCTTAGCAACCGAGTGAGTAGCGCGAGCTACTCGATAACCTTCGAAACCAGTTACAGTCAATTGATCGTCCGATACACGCAACTAAAATAGAACATTAAGCGTATTCATAAAGAGAAAATTCTACCTACCTCATGCGCTCTATCATTTGGGGAAATTGTGACTGTTCTTTGGAAGTGAAGTCGGTACAAGTGTGGTGGGATTATCCTCGGAGTTGATCCGTCGTCTTCCTCCAAACTTATTCTGAAAAATTAGCAAACAGAATACTTTGTATAACGACGATGGACGGCGGTTTATTGGGTAAGAGGTTTCAAACTGGGTCATCTAACGTGTAAAGAAAATGAACAGCTGACCTGTCATTAACGTTAGGATCCTTTTCCACTAGAAAATACCGATAGCCTTCCTTATTGAAGGGAAAATCAATGGGTCCTGAACCATCCGACGCTGCAATCTTTGACGACGAATAATCAGTAGCACTAAATGACAAAGAATTACATAATTTGAAGATATTTCTCGATAATTTGGTTTGCGCTTGAAATTTAGGCGCTTGTGTACGTATAAGATGGTAGAATTAAGCAATGGTCCTAATTGGATAATCTGCTGCTGATCCCGGACAGGAAACAAAAATTGAAAACCGCCACATTTGGGCCGCTTCTGCTCTGAATCACTGATATAAGGTCTGTCCCTCCTGTAATCAGATAGCGAGGGTAAGAAAGCAATTTATGGACACGTCATTTGAGACCACGGACGATTCGACGGCTGCTAAGACCTAGTCGAACACGTCCTACCACTACACAATTTGCTAACGGCAGACGAATGCGATAGATTTATGGACGTCGATCTCGTTAAGTCATACCGTTGTCAATGCCCCACCCTCGTGCTATATTTCACATTGTGGCGTGCTACGTGCAGTCGCAGTCACGGATCGATTCATATACGCAGTACGCAGAAAGTGAGGTCTCCGTAATATGCAAACTTCTACGCACATATATCAACATCGAAAATCTTTGTAATTAGACAGTATGGGAAAGCTAGAATCCCAAACCAGCCTCTGAGCCCCATATGGGCATGAACCGCTGTCATTTATTGGTGGAGCAGCCTTTGCATACCTTGAATAGTATTAGAATACCCTTCTTTAGCTGATAGAGACAGTTAACATTACATTACAACACAGGCTTAAGTGTATAATGCAATTTGAGTAGACGCCCGCGTGATCTCTTTGGTTTCGTCTGAGGAATAAAATGCCTGGTAATAACAAATGGCTCATCAGCACTATGTATATCATTTCTAGTTGTGCTTGAATAACACCTGTACAGAAATGCAGCAAAAGTTTGGAAAGGAGACATCAACACTACAAAGCAAACTTTCTGAGAATTATTCAAAAAGGGCAGATACAGCACAAAATTTTCTTTCGAAATCCGCATTAATACTTGATTCAATCAGAGAACGAGTAGAGAGGATTAGCTTAGATCAACCGAGATGAAACCTGTGTTTTAGGAAAAAACTATTGTAACAACGTTCGATAGCCGCCTACGAAATCGCCAAGTGTAAACTTACAGTTTCGGTTTCTTGCCACCGCCTGCGCTATCAACATTACGTCTCTTTGACGCTCCACGGGTCTTCGGACCACCGTCAACATCGGAGTCTACTCCGGACGTCCTACCCGTTCCATGTTGAGCGCTGACAAGTGTTGAAGCGAGATTACCCTTTTCACCACTGCTTGTCTTCTTTCCAATCTGAACACATTTCGAGAACGGTTGCGGACGGCGATGACCAATCTATTTGAAAAAGAAGATATATGATATAGCGTAGAACTCTAAACTTCACATCAATTTTATAGTATTTGCAAAAAAAGTGAACATTGATTATATTTCAATATTCTTCTAAACAAACATTTGGCATAAAAATCAACAAAATGGAATTTGATTCAATTTACCTGTTTTACAAATTCATTGACTGGGCCGATGTCGGCGAGATTCGTTTCCAGCAGTGCAAAACTATTTTCGTCCTCAGGATTCACCTTAAAACTTTCAATGCACTGTAAACTATGCAAGTGAACTCATAGCAATAAAAAATACCTTAAAAAGTTCTACGTCTTTTATTAACGTCTTTTGTAATGTCGTATGCCAGGTGTTCTTAACCCTCCTGGGCATTGATGTCAAGTTTTCCCAGTTGGCATCGAAATACGGAATAATCGTATTTTGTAAGCTGGAATAATAAATAAATATAGAAACCATACGATGAATTTATTCATCGTCATGAGTCTAACACCAGCCTACACATCGTATCCACTTCAGGAAAGAGATCGCAAGTTCGACTTTTGGGCCCTGTTGATATAATTGCTTGGCACAGCACCACATTGTTCATAAGCCTCATCAGGGAGAGATTAGAAAGACTCACTTCCTGATAACTTTACTAGCGGATCAAGTGTATCACCTATGGAAGAATCCAGCGACATTGTGCGGAATTTTATCAGATCTTCATAAGCTTTGAAGATTGAGAAAGAGTTATACAGCGGTCCTAAGGGGAAATAGTAATAAAATAGAATCATCTCCTCTGAAGAAGGATCAAGTATCAGGCCTTTAGTTATCTGAAATCGGTTAAGCGGTACCACACTCGGTTAGAGAGGATAAAAACTGACTGTCCACATGGGATTTTCGTCAGATTACCGCAAAAGAAAAATGAGCACGAATGTAACAGACGAATCTCAACAGAAATCGAATGCGTAAGAACACACTAGAGACAACTTAATCGAATTTGAGAGTTTTACTGATCACATTCACATAACACGAGCTCGTTCCAGCCCTCCCTGAACTTCATCATGCGCTTTCACTTTTGTACTGTTTACAAATCATTTCATACTTTTAAGAGCGAATCGGTAACATCACATTGGAAAACCATAAATCACTGGAAAGCGTAAGCCTTACTCACTTGAAATAAATATGTTCCCCGGTTTTCTGGAATCCATCCTTTTTTAACTTTTCGGCCGTTAAGTTAGCAAGAACTGTTACGCACATGTGGCTGAAATCTGAAACAGAAGGTTTTAACCAAATTCCCACACCTTCAAACCACACTTCTTAACAAAACAATATTTCGGATACTTCAGCAAAAATTACACATAAGATTATAATCGCGGTGGACATTAATGGTTTACTGAAAATTTTGTAATATGCAAATTGATGATGAATTTCTTTATTTTTAAACTCATTTCTAAAGAATTATTCCGATACACAATTTACGAAACGTAAAGGAACTGACTTGCTTGTTTGGCCACCCATGTCTCCACAGAAGTAGGACTGCAGTCTTTACAGTGAAACACATAGCAGACCATGAAGCTCAGTCCATAGCTGAACCGGAATTTACATTTCAACCACTCCAGAAATCAAATAAAAAAGTAATAGCCTAAAAATACTCACAAATCTTTCAGATCCTTTAAGCAACGTCCATGGAACCATTTGGAACACCCAGAACAGAATAGTTCCATAGTTCCAAGTTCTCGCTCGCCATCACTGTATTGTCCATAGTAAGACTTTTGCAGTGAATTTGCAATGAATTGAGTGTCGTATGCGATGAACTGGTAGCATTGGACAAGTACTATTTGTAACCCGCTAGATAGCGTAAAGTGTAAAGAACTCTCTTCGGTATATTAAATTTACTAATGACTATTAAATGTTACCGCTTACTATTTTCATTAGTTGGCTACAAAATGTAACCGCCTCCCTTAACTCTTAAAGAGCAGAGCAATCAATGAAAATGAGATCAGAATGAAAACACTTGGAATTCATGAAAACAATGGCAATCGACAACATTCATTAGTATTCTAGGCAAATAAGTTCTTTAAGAAATACAAAGGCTTCCGGTTCACATAAAGTAAATTCCCATTCATAATTGAGGTTAATGGTTCTCATTTAGCGCGAAAGCATTATTCCAAGCTCTAAAACAAACAAGCAGCCTACGAAAGCAGAATTAATGATGACCTTAGCTGTACAATGGCTGCGCTGTCTATTGAAAATGTACATCAAATAGAAAGAATTGTGCAGCCAATTTAACAATTCGACAAACTTCTTCTTGCCTTCAAGCCCAATTGAACCCTACCCTCGCTTTGTTTACCGTAGAGTCGAGTTTAGACGTTGAATTTGCAATGCGTTTTTGCAATACCGCCACCTTCATTCTAGTTTTAAATTAGTTTACCTTGAAAGCTTTCTTAATAAGTAGGAGAACAAAACAACCGATAAATTGTTCGGCCGTGTGTTGTACTTACCAAGGAAAGTTCACTTCAATTGTTCTTTTTTCCAAAAACCGTACGTATAAAAATTATTCGGAAGTCTGTATTCACGAGAAATTGTTCAAAATTAACAAGAAATTAATCAGGGGTCAGCGAATTTCTTGTGAGTGTTCAAGCTGTAGTCACAAATTTACAAACAAACACCATTATGCAATAGCAAACCAAATGCGGAAAAGAAATTATAAAAATAAAAATGTGTACTTACCAATAACAAATGGTGTCCGACACAGACGTCGGGGCGGTCTGTTTTCGTGAACCCTTCAACCCTCTCATATGGGAATTATCTGAAAAACACCACCAAAATTGTAGCGTATACAATTACAAGTTCACAAATGTAAGGCTTTTTTTCAAAAGCTTGTTAACGCTGAGTAACGTCAAATGCAGGTACCAGTCTGTAATCACGTAGACCTGACATCGGTTACAGTAAGAGGCGTGAGTTTGTATGAGAGACGGTTTGTAGCTTGAATATCGCACGTTGTAGAAGTATAAAAGGTATTCAACAGATGAAAATGAGACTTTTGAAGGGAATGGTTATTAAAAAGTGCTTTTTCTCTGAGGTTTGTGGTGTAGACTGCAATGAGGCTAAAGTAAATAAGTAAAAAAGCTCAAAACTGGTATTATGGGTAGGTTTATTTTCGATATTGTTTACTGGTGTTGTTGGTAGGCTTGTTTGTTGACCTATCTCCTTACAAGTAAGACCAGACAAGAATTACGCATAGTCACCTCCCTCTCTCTCTTTGATGTTAACTCAGCGCCTCTATCTGGCTAAAAATAGGGTTCCCACGGGGGTTTCACTCTCTGTCACGGTTAACGATTGCATTGGTGTGAAGGCGATTTTAGTTCTTTTCAGCACACAAGACATTACTAGATCCATTTTGTCAACGGAATCCCCCAACGTGAAATTCTCATTTGCTGTGCCTTCGCCTCTGATGGTGTGAGGTGAGCCTCCCAAGAGCAAGTGCCTGCAGAGAGGACTGGCGACCACTGTTGGTAATCCGGCGGAAATCCCTTCCTACAACTTGTAGAGCGGTTTGCTCTGTATCTCTCGTTACCATCGCTCGTGTGCAACATCCAACCTGTGGTCTGTCCCACCGGTAGGGAGAGACATTGCACTGTCAGTGGTGTGGCCTACAGGACCGTTTGCCAGAACCGTGGAGACGAGCCTCTAGCCGAGACAGCTAGACGGTTTTACGTACGGGTTGAAGAACGTTTAGTCGGGAAAACTGGGTAACAGCCACCCATTCCTTGGATTGTCACATGGTACGACCTCGTAATGTAGGCGAATTCGGGGTCAAGGAACACCAAAAGACGCAAGGAAGATCCTCGAGGCATTTAAGATCCGGTAAAAGGATCCAAAAATGAGTCGGAAGGGGCAGTGCGGGTCAATAACCCGCAAACTCACCCCCTATATCAGATTGGCCTTCGACCACAGCTTTGAGCTATTGATAGTCGGCTCTACCATTGTTCAGAAGGGCAGATTCTCGAAATCAGGGAGTACGGTATTTTTATTCGCCTAGGATTGTGTGATGGTTAAGTTACTTCAGATAAATAGGATGTTGAGATGTTTGGTCGGGCAGGTTCAAAAGGTGGTTCGATACTATCGGACTGCGAAGAGGGTGGATTAGCCGGAACGTCAGCGAATAAGGCGTTTTTGACCTCGTGTTTCGTTGCATTAATAAAGCGATTTCAACTATGATGCCAAGATTTTTCAAAAGCAGCACATGGAAAGGTAAAGCTCAGCAACAAAGACGATTGTGCTTAGTTCTACCTTATTTTGGGCACACCTTGGTGAATGCATTTCATAGACAAGTGATAGCAACGAGCTCGATCGCCCTAGCGGTTCGGCGGAATCCAGGATTTCTTTCAACCACGACTTTCCGCGAAGACATCGTTACCAATACCTATCAACAGCTCTATCTATGCTAGGCCTCCGAAGTAGGTGATTATGGAAAGACTGGGCCATCGATAAAGTTGCTTTGTCACCATGGTTTCGGAAGGCAATAAAAACAACTCACTATCAGGGAGGATTGACGCCATTTTCATTTTGAAGATCATTCATTACATTAATCATTAAAAGCACGTCACGGTTGCTGGAAAGGTAAGCTGGAAAACAATATCGTTGTGGGCATTGTGGATCTGTAGTTCCTTCGCCTGCGAATTCAAAAAATTAGTATTTGACCTGTTTTCTTTCAAACTAGGGACAGGTGTGGTGTTGTGATAAGCGACGCACTATCACATAAGCATGGTCCAAAGATCAAGTCTTGGACCGATACTCGCCCAGGCCTACCAAGCCTCACGTCCTTCCGGGTCGATCAGCTGGTACAAAACTCGTTGGGAGGATAAAAACACTGACCTGTACATCGGCTAGCCACCGTAATCCGTTGTAGAGGCCTTGAGCGCATTCCCATCGTCACTATCAGTCGAGAGTGTACCCTTTCCTTTTTTTTGAGGTGTTGAGTGGAAACTGATGCTGGGGCGCATCCAGAAAAGTGTTGTTCAAAACCCATTACCTACTTACTAAGAAATGGATTCGGCTGAAAGAAGTTCTAGGGCTTGGATCCCTGCCAAGGTCAACCAAGTCGACAGTAGTCTTCCCGGATGAGTTCTTTGATGGTACACTCAACCGTTGAGATGAGAACATGCCTGAAGGATGGCAAAACTTTACAACCTACTCCAAAGGGGCCACTTAAGTGTATCGTGAGTATTTGATATCTACATAGTTTTCAAAAGGAGTTGAATGAGTCATTTTGAAAAAGGAAAAGTATTGGCAACACCAAGAGACAACTCTTGGCACATCCGGTTTCAGTGACTTATTGACGCACGAACTCACTTGAAAAGTGTGAAACGACGATAGCGCCATAGCGCCTATTCTGGCCTTATCATGGTTCTGCTATCACTACAATTTGGCTCACTTGGTCGCAGAATGGTGCTCAGGGTGTTTCTGCTTCTCTTCCTCAGTCAAGGGTATACCCCTTCCACTTTTTTCCATCATAAACTCAAAAATACTTTTTTTTATTTCCAGCATACAGGCTGCTCTGATAACCAATCTGCCCGGCCAACCACCTGCTAACTTCAAGCAGTATGCTGGATACTATACAGTCGGACCAACAAAGAATCATCAGCTGCATTACTGGTAAGCCCTTCCTTCAAAGTTTTTTGTTTTTCCTGCTAGTTGTAGAGTGAAAATGATGGGATTACTGAATACATACGGTCCAAGCTATCGTATCCTTTCAAGCCTCCCAAAAACCTTTTTCTCTAAAACCACTCTGAAGAGACGGAAGTTTTTCCAAAGCATAGCAACAAGTATTGGCTTTGGCTCGCCCACTGCATAGCTGAATCGTTTGTACCTATCTGTTCAGTTTTCGAATATTCAATGGAAGGTGCCGCGTATACAGCCCCTCTCCCTTTCCAAATTAGGTGATGCTTTTCTCGTTCGTCTTTCTTACCATGTTTTAGGTTTGTCGAGTCGCAGAATAACCCTAGCACTGATCCAGTTCTTGTGTGGTTGACTGGTGGTCCAGGATGTTCCGGCCTTTCTGCGCTGCTGACCGAATGGGGACCATTTATGGTACGTTTAACGCGCAGCTGGAGAGCGTTAGAAATAAGCGAGATAAATAATATTTTTCTTGATGCAAAGGATATTTTCTGCAGACTTGGACCGTGAGGAAAAACGTTCTTACTAGTAGACTGAAGTACTGCTCAATTAAGGTCAATCCTGATGGAGCGACGCTGTCTGTGAACCCGTATTCATGGAATAAGAACGCTTCGGTTCTCACTCTGGAAGCTCCGGCTGGTGTTGGGTATTCATTTGCCACCGACGGTAATGTCAAAACTGACGACGATCAGGTATTTAGCCTGCACCATAGAGAACATAAAAAAATAGATAAGAAACCTGTGATAGAGATGTATCGACCAAACTTTCTTGATAGCCTCTGTGAAAAAAAAGAGGAAAAAGTTGATAGATGTTTCGAGGATCTGAAAATTCTTCATAGCCTTTTATTGCCCCCTTACTTTTTTTTTATAAGTTTCCAGACTGCCAGCGAGAACTGGGAAGCCTTGAAGGCGTTCTTTGGGGAATTCCCACAGTACCTGAAAAATGACTTCTATGTAACCGGAGAATCTTATGGAGGTACTGTAGTCTCTAAGCGCCGTACGGCTTCAGCACGCATTTGTTGATTCCCCATAGAACAACAATTTGAAAAACCGAGAGCAATTACAGGAATCTATGTGCCCACGCTGGTGCAGACGATTCTGGATAGGCAGTCTCAGTTCACGATAAACATCAAGGTAAGTCGCCCCATTCTTCCATTGAAAAAGCTCGTGTAAATCTATTGCCTAGAAGTATAAACTGACTCAAGAGAAGGCTAACGACAGCTCTCAAAGCCTCAATTACTGATTCGTATTTTGCCACTTGGCTTGTTAAATTCAAAATGAATTATGGCTGCGATACTGTCGGTTGAGGCTCCAACCATCATTACGTAATATCCTACTAAACGGAGGAGCAGACCGTTTATACTCGAGGATTCTGACTTTGGGACCTTGACTATGGTTGAACCTATCAACATATCCACTCGCACAACAATTTTGTGTCGGAGTCAGCCGATTCTACAGCCACACCACCTTCTTTTACTATAGTTTACTTACGTGTTACATACTCTCACCTACTGGTCCTTCACCTTCACTATGAAAGACTGCATGTTTACTAACTGGATGTCTGGTTTAGCGACATTGAGAGTTTGTAGGGCAAGTGTAAATGTGTTGAGTAGTGTTTTACATTGTGGTAGGTGCATTAATCAAACAAAGTTTAAAATCCCAACAGAAATTTCCAGTTCTACTACCGTTCTTCCACTCCTTCCAGCTCTCGTGTCAAATTTTCAGTGCAAAAAGAGGCTCTCCCTTCAGATAGTCTTTGGAACTTGGGCTCTTGAAAAGGGATAATACGGGAAGGGGTCGAGGATCACGTCAAAAAACTGCCTAGAACACAGTAAGGGCTGACAAAACTCATTTGAACCCCTAGTACCGCTCTAAACTCCCAGTAATGAGTTTTACGAACATGTTTTAGAACGGGCGCCACTTTATGTTTGGGCTGTTTCGTAAGCATGTTGCAGCTACTTTCTTCCTCAACTGTTCATAGAGCGCTTCATACAAACTCTCCCAACCATCGTAGTTACGCTTGCAATGCTCGAGGAGAAAAGTTAAAGAAAAGCCGAATTTTGTAAATGGTGACTGCCTTGTAAGAAGACAAGTGCAGCACTGAAGAAGCTCTTCAGAACGCAATCCTTTGCGACCTTTGGTCGACTCTTGAAATAGGGTGCTGGGAACTTTTAGAGGGCTCCGGGTAGTGAATTCCAAGGAGTGTTGCAGTCGAGTGGATCAGCTGGACCATCGCTTGTATCGACGCCCTTATAGGACGTTGTTTTCCTGGATAACAGTGTAATCACATCGTTCAAAAAAAGCCAGTAGAAAACTCGCTGAGCTTGGCTGAAATCCTGTTGATTCCTTTCGATGTCCTCTTGATTGTCCTAATTTGGCTCCGAATTTCCATTCGCTCAAAGCCTTACAGCACTTTTGGAAGGAAAGCGATTATAATCAGCCAAAGAGAGACTTAAAAGCCTTAGGGGATCCTTTTAATAAAAAATCCTTAGTTTTATCTTCATGGAGTCATGAAATTGCCGGAAAAGTGGGGAGAAGTCAAAATCAAAGTTTACTTTGATTACGTTGGCATTTATTGCTATTTCTGCACGGTTTTGTCATAAGCCCATGTGGGAGATGAAAATGGCCGTAATTTCCGCTCAATTTAATAATATTCCGATTTTGTAGGAAGTCGATACCCCAACAGCTCTCTTATAACAATTGCTAACTCGAGGACTACTGATAAACATTAGCTCCAGAGAGATACGGACAAACCGACATTTCGCTGAATCATGTACCAGATTTGTACAAAGTCGAGCTCGTTAACGTGAACACGAATGCACCTATAATCGTTAACGGACCATGATTTCAGGGTTTCGCGATTGGCAATGGTTGTGTATCCGATAATGACGGCACTGATGCACTGATCAACTTCGAATACGCTCACGGAATGATTGATGACAAGTGGGTGGTCTGTGAATCAGAAATGTGGCGACTAGCTTTGATCTAAGACAAACAGGGTCGCTCTCTAAAAACAACTGACGGTTACGCTGAATTGACAACTTGTGATGGAACGTAAGATCCTAAAGCGAATAGTTGTAGCGTTTTCTCGAGGAAAAACTATCCAAAAAGGGTCAGGAGGATTCCATTTTTGCTCAAGACGCTGATGCCTCTCTTTTTGGAACGAACCTTAAAGGAACATTCACTAACAATGTCTATGTGCAAGGGTGTGCACAAAGGCAGTTGCAGTGATTTCCTACTGAAACGCTTTTACTTGGGTCCGGAAACTGGGTCCGGGAACTTCTCCCCTAACACGGCGTCGCACACGCCGCACCCGCCGCCTATCGCAGGACTGCGATGGAAGACTGGAGCGCGCAATTTGTGAGGTAGGGAGTCCTTTAATTACTTGAATTGGCTGGCCGCTCTTTTCAATTCCGATGCGGTATTGATCGTCGTTTATATAGGAGGAGTCATTTTAATTAATCAAGTCTAATAAACATGAAAACTAAAAAGAAGCAGAAGAAAAAACGATAAAATCCAATGGAAAAGCAAGCCAGTCAAGGAAAAATATCGCATCCTATCGATTGGCGGGAGGCGGGCTGAGTACGGTAACTGCAGTGGCATTTGCCGCATGCCGCAAGGGAGAATGCCGCGATAGGGGAGAAGTTCCGTTACCCCCGGAAACTTCTCCCCTAACACGGCGTCGCACCGCCGCACCCGCCGCTTATCGCAGGATTGCGATGGAAGATTGGAGCGCGCAATTTGTGATGTAGGGAGTCCTTTAATTGTTTGAATTGCCTGGCCGCTCTTTTCAATTCCACTGCGGTCTTGATTGTCGTTTATATAGGAGGAGTCATTTTAATTAATCAAGTCTAATAAACATGAAAACTAAAAAGAAACAGAAGAAAAAACGATAAAATCCATTGGAAAAGCAAGCCAGTCAAGGAAAAATATCGCATCCTATCGATTGGCGGGAGGCGGGCTGAGTACGGTAACTGCAGTGGCATTTGCCGCATGCCGCAAGGGAGAATGCCGCGATAGGGGAGAAGTTCCGTTACCCCCGGAAACTTCTCCCCTAACACGGCGTCGCACACGCCGCACCCGCCGCTTATCGCAGGATTGCGATGGAAGATTGGAGCGCGCAATTTGTGATGTAGGGAGTCCTTTAATTGTTTGAATTGGCTGGCCGCTCTTTTCAATTCCACTGCGGTCTTGATTGTCGTTTATATAGGAGGAGTCATTTTAATTAATCAAGTCTAATAAACATGAAAACTAAAAAGAAACAGAAGAAAAAACGATAAAATCCAATGGAAAAGCAAGCCAGTCAAGGAAAAATATCGCATCCTATCGATTGGCGGGAGGCGGGCTGAGTACGGTAACTGCAGTGGCATTTGCCGCATGCCGCAAGGGAGAATGCCGCGATAGGGGAGAAGTTCCGTTACCCTTTTTACTTACCACCTCAGATAACCAGTAAGTCAGGGAACCCAGTCTTCGGTTAGAAGAAACTTCATTCGTTCGTCATTCCGACCGGAGCTGCTTTCTGATCAATGCCATTTCTATTCGGTTGATGCATAAATACTGCGGATTTTTTCGCGGCTTTTTCTTTTCTCTAGATAGAATTTAAATATTGAGTTCGGGTTTTTTTCAGAAATGATCTGCTTGATTTTCTCTACAAAAATGTACTTGAAAAACATCCGCATAATCGCGACATCAGGCTCCACTACCACTACTTCGAGAAAGGTTGGAAGGTGGATCTCAGTTCGGCGATGGAACAACCAGCCAAAACCAACCAAGAAATCTGGGGATCTGCCATCAGCAGAAGATCAGCAGAAACTTCTATGGATTATCTCGTGCACCGTTCGCCGAAAAAATGGCTAGGGAATAGAACTTACGTCGATTTGGGTGACTTGATGGCCGACGTCAAGGCGTGGATCGCTCCTAAGGATCAAAACTTCCTCGCTTCTGGAATCCGACTAACTAATCAATGGGGAGCAGTGCTTGACGTAGATGGCGGATAAGTTCCGGAGTTATTATTTGAACATGTTTTTGTTCAGTATTTTTATCATTTCGTTAAATAAAATTTGTTGAAAAAACCCGCAATAATTATGCATCAACCTAATATTTTCCCATACAACCATATGTTCGTAATACTGATTCGGATGAATGCCGGCTGTGAGACCTAAACAGCTTAAGAAGAGCTTCAAAACTTTTGTGAACCTTCAGTTATCCCTTTCAGCGAATGGCAAAAAGTCAAGTCCCAGTGTTGCAACAATGATACCGACAGCTGTCCGTTCCACTCCTTCAATGGATTGAACTTGTGTTCAGTATTCGTACAGCTCACAACCATGGCAGCGTGGTGAGCCCGCCCCTACTATCTTGGTAACGACAATGACTGAGCAGTATTTTCTACAGGGAAGGTGGAATAAACCCATACAATATGTATGACAGCTGCATCAATGTTCCTGGTGTCGAAGTATCCAAACGATTCCGACTGGACTACAAGCAGCGAACAGGGAAAGACCTTGATGTCTCACAGGTACTCGTTGTGGGGAATCTCATTCCATGAACACTTCCTCACGGGATAATTTCAGTTGTCTTCCGTTCCATGCATGAATGAGACTGCTGTGACTGTGTACCTGAACCGCCCAGATGTTCGAAAAGCAATAGGGGTTCCTACTACCGTTGGACCGTGGTCCATTTGCAGGTACAGAAGATAAGTTTAGCATCAATAGATCACCTTCCTAAGAAATATCTTACAGTGATGAGATCAGCAACACCTACAGAAAACAATATGGGGAGATGGACACACGAGTTATGAATGCATTGGGGCAGGGTCTCAAAGGTGGGCGGAAGAATAAAGTATCTGTTTTGTTTCAAGAAGGAAAACGAAAATTCCCTCATCCTCTCATGCTCCATTCAGGAATGCTCTACAGCGGTGATGTCGATATGGCATGCAATTTCTTGATGGGACAAAGATTTTCACGCAAGCTTGGGTTGAAGGTGAGTACTTCGGAATACTTCGCTTCTACCTATACTTGAGGGAACCATACCTGTGAATGACATTTATGTCTTACTAAAGATCACACAACATAGATCTACGCTACAGTATCCAGAGAGCCTTCGCCCAAGTAATAAAGTGGTAAAAAAGTAATTGCTTTGGGGAAGTGGGAAGGAAACTAGACGGGAAAGGCACCGCTCTTTTACAAATCGCGTGCTAGAGCTTGAAAAGAAGGGTAGCCGACCACGCGTTCCCATGGTGCTTGGGAGCGCCTGATAGCCGAGAAAAATCGCTTTTCTACCTGGGTCTTAGAAACCCTCAACCACATTTTCACCCATAGATTCATTTGAAAAACCTTAACCAAGCCAGTAAGCTTGATTGAGCTAACTTTTTACCCTGTCACCTTCACCAAAGAAGAGCTCAAAGTAATAAGGTGCCACGGAATGTAACAGCTCTCATGGAGTCGGTGCCAGACTCCCTCAACTTCGAGCTGTTAGTTCAACTTCCTATGGGCCGTATCGTGTAAGGCCCAAATAGGCAATTCCATGGTCCATTTGTGAAGAGAGGAGCGACAACCTGTTGACAGAAAGGAAAAACTCATTCCTCCTGCAAAACTGACTGATGCAGAACTTCAAAAATTTCAGGAGATCGCCGCCAAAAAACACTTCATTGTTGATGGACAGATTGGTGGTTTCCACACGCGTTACGATGGTCTTGACTTTGTTACCGTTAGGGTGAGTAATATCAGTCAGGCCGTCGGAGGAAGCTATTCATCAAGGTATAATTACTATACTATGTTTAGGGTGCTGGTCATATGGTGCCCACTGATAAGCCGTCTGTTGCATATCACATTATCAGCTCGTTCCTCTTCAATCAGCCGTTCTGAGCTGTGACCAGTGGACTTATACATATTCCTATGCGGTAGCGAATCATCTGAAGCAATGCTTTAGAAGGAGCGCTTTATGTGATCACATTATTGTTCCCGTGTATAAAGAGTGATCCAATTTGAAAATGAGAAATCCACAGGGCGAAAGGGAGGGACGGTACAAGGATTTACTATCGAGCTCGATAATTAAGACATCGTGAATCGAGCGAGGAACATAGAAAGATTTCAAACTTCACAATACTAAGCTGCACAGGACCTGTTGTAGAGCACTTAATAAAAGCAAAAAGAACCAGGAATTGAAAGGAAAATATCCCAATTGCTAAGAAGTCTGATGTATTTACAAACATCGGAATTCATAAATTTTTGCGCAGAATTCAGTCAGGAGGTGATTTGTGGAGCGATGAAAATTATACCCAAATAATGGCAGGAAGACTTGAGGCTAAACGGCCGTTTAACAGTTTGAGCCTCCGAAGAGGCATGTGGCCATGAGGGCATGCGACTGAAACAAATATAAGTACTAAGGACGAGTTTGCAGATGAGGTGAAGTGTATATAATAAGAGCAATGCCTATGAAGGAGGCAACTTCCGTTTTGGTCCTACTCTTGAACTGTCGCACAAAAACATTCACTCGATATGCTGCAATAACTAATACATGGATTTATGCCTGAATTCCTACGACAAACCTTATCTCCACGCAATTGCTAGTATGGCGGGAAAGAAAAGGTCTCTTATTCAATTCGTGAATGACTTGATGATTAGAATAATGCTTTTTTTTGAAAAGAATCTTTTGAAAATAGTATTTCGGGAGAGAATCAAGGGTTTGCGGAACAAGTAAATGTGAAGAGCTATGTGATTCCAAGTATTACTCGGAAAACGGGAATAAAAGCAATGTAATCCAGACAAAAATGTTGTTTATGCTTGTGTTGGGTTTATGCTTCAATTGAGTTCAAATGACCAGACTCGTAAATGAATAAATAAACAAGTAAACTCAAACACATCCTGTGCTTGGATATGGTTTTGCAAACAACATTCGAGCTGCAGGAGAGGAGCTGCTTTATAGCGGTAATGTCGATATGGCATGCAATTTCTTGATGGGGCAAAGATTTCCACACAAATTTGGGTTAAAGGTGAGTACTTCGGAATATTTCGCTTCTACCTCATACTTAAAGGAACCATATCTGTGGATGACATTTATGTCTTACTAAAGATCGCACAACATAGACCTACGCTACAGTAACCAGAGAGCCTTCGCCCAAGTAATAAAGTGGTAAAAAAATAATTGCTTCGGGGAAGCGGGAAGGAAACTAGACGGGAAAGGCACCGCTCTTTTACAATCGCGTGCTAGAGCTCGAAAAGGAGGGTAGCCGACTACGCGTTCCCATGGTACTTGGGAACGTTTCTGAGGCGAGAGTGAACAGCTTTTTTACCTGAGTCTTAGAAGGGAAGGAGCCCCTAGTTGGGTGACTGACTCTCCACCATATTTTCACCCATACATTCATGTGAAGAACCTTACCAAGCCAGTAAGCTTGATTGAGCGGACTGTTTCCACCCTATCATAAGGTGCCACTGTGTGTTACAGCTCTCATGGAGTCGGTGCCAGATTCCCTCAACTTTGAGCTGACCGTAACGTGTAAGAGTCAACCAGGCAGTTCCATGGTCTCTTGTTATGTCTGGAATCGGCATGCCTTGATCATAAAATCTGGAAATAACTCCCTAACAGGAAAGACAGCTTTCTTTGTATCAACCAGAGGTCGAAGTGTGGTTGCTAACGACGACCAGCTACCAGTTCAAACACTTCAACAGCAAAGTCAAACCAAATGGTTTCTCTTGATCACAAGGAGGATATTCAGCTGAAATATAAACATCAACATGGGGTTGTGCCCTTCCATCTCAGCAAGTCATTCCCACGTTCCGCGTCGCTTGAGGGGATGTAAACTCGACAAAGACGTCTTCCTCGATGTTCAACCGAAGCTTTGAGATTTATTTATTTTAATGCTTAATACTAGCATTAACTACCAAAGTAATGTTTGTGTAGAAAAATCCATGACGAATAACGAGCAAGCTGAGAAAATGATTTTAACCGAACTTGCTCCTCTGTCGGACTCATTCCGTACTGTAGCGGCACACTGTCACACACATGGTTTGAGGATCGGTTCCCAATATGTTGCCTGCCTGAGCCAACAAGCCCTTCCATCCCTTCCGGCTTAGTCGTTTGGTACCAGACTCGTCTGGGAAGACAAAAGGCTAACCTGTACACCGGCTGGTCACCACAGTTTATTGCATACGCCACAAATCGAGAAGCCATTTCAACTCTGAATGGATGATAAATGCGTGGCACACCCCACAAACTGGATTGTTCATCGCCAAATGATTTTTTTATTCTTCAATTCGGGCGATAGAAAGTAATTTTACAAATTTCAGACCGAAATTGAGATGAACTCAAGCAAATCTCAGACCGTTAAGAGCAAATTCTGGTGGAATTCTGAAGATTTCGCTTTCGTCCAATGGTCATTCTGACCATCTCCTGTACGTTACAGGAATTTCTACATCTTGTTCTGTTTCATCGAATCTGAACAAAGACGTGGCATCTTCACGTCTAGCCGCGTTTGTACTACAAATAAAAAGGTGATAAAAGTTGGTTTCTCTGCTCATTTCATCGATCAACTTGCTACAGGATATCCGTCTTCATTTGTAAATCGGTTGTTCACAAATTTTCTTCTGACCACTACTTCTTCATTGCTTTGATTTCATTCACATTACGAACACATTTACCTTATCTACTCCCTAAACTCACTGCTCGAATTCATGTCATTTCTTCCTGAGTAGGGCGTTCATGAGCGGAGATTTTCTCATGAACGGGAAGATCAGCCTATATTCCGAGCCTAGGATTTTCCCATTGCTCCTAGTGCTGCTTAAGAACCTGCAGAAGAGAAAACTAGACAACAGAATGGATCGCCTTCGTTTTTACTTCATTCATACTGTGATCGAAGCCACCTCTAGCCGTATCCGTACCTTATCATTTCGCTTGAAATGCTCAGTATGTATCCAATTCAGGCCTCTGGCAATCATCCAGAAATGCACATGGCCACCGCTAGCATGGGTCTTCCTTTAAGCGATTTGCACTCTCAGGTTAGTTAATCGATTGTTTTTTTCTGATGCTTATCAACCGATCAAGTTGATACCCGACGGGGGAAAAAATCTCAACGAGCTACCAGATTTACCGTGTTAGCCCCAATCCTGATTTTTTCGTATATTTTGATATCAGTTGGAGCGATCCATCGACGGCAAGCTCTCCTCATTTTCATGTTAAACTTGGTATGCAGCCAGCATACTTCCGAACTTGGACTCTACATATATTCAGGAGAACAGAAGTTATAAATTTCAGGCTAAACACCAGCACCCCCACATTTTCGTGACGGTCTACCCCATCAAAAACGGAGTCATGGTTAAGTCATGTAGTCCAAGAGTCCTCCTGCTTCCCTTTGTATTTTTATCCTGTCGTCTGTACCCCTTCCTTAATTTGAACACGCTCGGTTGAAGAGGAGCAGTTTCGCGCATACCCCGCCCCCTGTGAGAGGAGTCCAGCCTTGTTACCGGCCATCGGTGATCCCATCTTCTTAAAGGCACTGTTCACGAAAAAATGGTTTCGGAGATTTGCACATGGTCTGAATTCGCTCTCCCCCGCCCCCCCCCCCCCCCTCTGATACCATTTGTGTAGGAATGAGGTGGGAAAACGGTCTGGATAGTGCACAATAAGGGTCCTGAGAGTGGGGGACGAGAGGACCGCTAGGCTGATTACGAAATCTAATTGCCGTTCACCACTTTCGCATTGGAGCGAAGTTGGTGAAAAATCGATAAGCTGGTTGGCAAACTGCCAGAGTCTGCCAGTCAGATTGGGGGACGGTACATTCGTGCGATTTGGACTGCGCGCGGCAAGTTGCGCGGCGAAATTCATGACGATTCTCACGACCTTAGCACCTATTGTTGGGGCCCAAATTTCAAATAGTAGTAGATTAGTAGTATCAGCTGGCTCTACTTAACCCTTTGACGACAGCGCGGCTCAACGGTGTGCCGCGGTTTTTCGGTCGCGTGGGACAGCGCGGCTCAACGTTGAGCCGCACTCTTTTCAAGGGTTAATCTTTTTGGTTGCTCATTTTTTTGAAGTTTTTTGTTTTTATTGCTGCTGCTTGACACTTAAAGATGAGAAATAACCCTGGGAAATTTGAAAATAGCTTGTTGCGGAAAAAAGAGTGTCCCGTGGGACAGCGCGGCTCAACGTTGAGCCGCGGATGCGGAACGCTTCAAAACGCCCCTGTCCCGCGCGGCAGACACGCAGAAAGGCGCGCTGTCGTCAAAGGGTTAAATACTCGCTTTCAAGTCTGTTCCCCAATAATAGACGCCAGAGTCATTCGAATCGCCACGGCTTTCGCCGCAGGATTTGCCGCGCGCGGTTCGAATCGCACGAATGTACACACACCCGGGGGACGGTCGAGTCGTGCGTCCGAGGGTGCGCGCGGCAAATTGCGCGGCGAAATTCATACCTATTCTGACGACTTTAGCGCCTATTATTTGGAACCATTTTCGAGGTTTAGTAGAACAGTAGGATCAGCTGACCTTACCAATCTACCTTACTTCAGATTTGGGCCCCAATGATAGGCGCCGGAGTCATCCAAAATTCGCCACGAACTTCGCCGCGCAATTTGCCGTGCGCGCCCTCGGACGCACGACTTGACACACACCCACACACACCCTGTCAAATTGTCAGGCAAATTGGGTGTGTTGTCTGCTATTGCAGACATTGCGTCGCGTTCGTCACTCGCCTGAACACTCTCTTAACCGCCGTTCTTCCAATGTGAAACTCGTCCGACCCCCCTTTCCAGCTCTTTTTTGACCCTTTCTATTTCTTTTTGTTCATCGTTTTTTGCGCTTTTTTTTTTTTGCTATCGCTTTATTCTAGAGTACTTCTATCAATTCCCGTCAAAAAAGGGTACCCCAAATTTATCGTAAACGGTGCCTTTAAGGTAACACCCACGTTTGTTGTTTCTTGCAAATTATTGCATTTGAAGCTGCAAGCGCGTTTTATCAATTGATTTCCCATCCTATTTTTATTGCCCGGATGAAAGGCTAGGATTGTGAAGTAACTAGAATGAATGGTCACAGAAATGGTGGGTGCTGAGATGAGGTGGGAGTGTGAATGTGAGTAAAAAACGAGACCCATTGGGGCTACTTCCCTTCCTTTGTCATAGGATGTAGAGATTCGTGTAAATGAGAGACGGGTCCGGGAACTTCTCCCCTAACACGGCGTCGCACACGCCGCACCCGCTGCCTATCGCAGGATTGCGATGGAAGATTGGTGCGCGCAATTTCTGAGGTAGGGAGTCCTTTAATTATTTGAATTGGCTAGCCGCTCTTTTCAATTCCAATGCGGTCTTGATCGTCGTTTATATAGGAGGAGTCATTTTAATTTATCAAGTATAATAAACATGAAAACTAGAAAGAAACAGAAGAAAAAACGATCAAATCCAATGAAAAACAAAGCCAATCAACGGAAAATATCGCAACCTATCGATTGGCGGGAGGCGGGGTGAGTACAGTAATTGCAGTGACATTTGCCACATGCCGCAAGGGAGAATGCCGCGATAGGGGAGAAGTTCCGTTACCATGATAGACAGGCGGTGGAAGCTTTCGAGAATTCTTTGCAAATTAAAGGGTTTAATTTTCACGTCCAGTCTTCTTGAAATCTGGGCATGTCATTATATTTCACTGTGCTTTGCCGTACAGCTTTGTTATGTTGGAACCCTTTGTTGGGTCTACGTTTCGACTAACTCGTCGTCTTCAAGGACTTGAAAATAGTTCGTAGCACTTGGTCTGTGACTTACCTGACCAAGCGCCCAAATGCACTAGGTCAGTTGTAACTACTCCTAGAAACTCAAACACCGAAACATCTCTGTCAAGAAACAAACCTCCTGCGGTTCCATCAGCGTTGCCGTATCACTCGATATCGTGAACAACAAGGGAACAATGAGACAGCATTGACGATTGTGAGATAAGAGTTGCGCTGCGATCTCAAAGCTCACGAAAGTGTAGGAACGGCAGAAGTTCGTTATGGCAATGCACTCATTTCGGTTGTTTAGCTTGGGATTTCTCCCGCGAATGTGCAACGCTCCCAATATCTTTCTAACACCAATCTCTCCATGAAAGAAAGGTACTAGAAAGATATTGGAAGCGTTGCACATTCGTGGAAGAAATCCTAAACTGAACAATCGACGTAAGTGCATTGTCATAACTAATGAGCTTCTGCAATTTATTCCCTTTTGTGGGTTTCGAGATCACCGGGTAATTCTTGTCTCACGACCGTCAATAGTGTATCATTATTCCCTCGTCAGCGATGTTTCGGTGTTCGAGTTTTTGGGAGTTGTTGCAACTGGCCTAGTGCGTTTGGGCACTTGGTCAGGTAAACCACAGATCAAGAGCTCCGAACTACTTTCAGGTCCTTGAAGACGACGAGTTAGCCGAAACGTCGACCCCACAAAGGGTTCCATCATAACAAACCTGAGCGGCAAACATTGTTAAACATTATGAGGTATTTAAGTTGGCCGCCCTCACTCTGCAAATGCCACCGTATTCAACAGATCCATCTCCACGTCCAGATAGAGCCCTGAGTCGCACCAGCATTCTCGACGATACCCTGCCAGCACAGGTACGAAGAAATCTGTTCGAATGTTTTGACAACTGCGTGAGGTGGGGGAGAATTTCAGGCCTACAATCCGATGTTCGGAGCGGAAAAGCTGTTTGCCGGCTTGCCACGACCACAGACGATCACTCAGCAGAATAACTTCAGCTATTCTTGCAACAGCCACTCTTCGACAGGAATCATCCCACCACGATACAACCGTGCCGAAGACACTTTGCCTCTGCTGCTGGCTGGGACTGGCAATGTCTTCCTCAAATGTAAAGATTGTTTATTAATTGTAAGATCTTAAAAAGTTTCCTGATCACCGAATTTTTAGCTCCGCAGCCTTGCCTTTCCACTAATGCCAGCCTGTGTTCGAACGAAAGTGTATCCAGTGCAGGATCGGCTCCTAATACATGCTGTAAGCTGCAGATACTCTTCGAAATAATCTGGAAAGTGTTTAACCCATTGACGACATCTTAACGCGCATGCGCGTCAAGCTTTGCAGACCGCGAGGGACCGAGTGACGCGCATGCGCGTCAAGGTTTTGTCACCACTCCTTTTTTGCGAGATCGCAACTTTTTGGAATTTTTCTGTGTTCATTCAATAGACAGAACATCAAGACTTCTACAAACAACGTGGTCCATGATGGGAACAAGTATGGTTTATTCCAGCAAAGATTTTCTAAACCTTGTAAAAGTCTTTCCTGAAAGTGAACCTTGACTTCTTTTCCAGAACAAACCCATAAATCATCGAATAATCATACGTAATTAATAGCAAGGCACAATAACTTCAAGAGATTACGTTTCTTCGCAACAATACTTGTGTTCTTTATTGAATCATTCAATGCAAAATAATTTCCTGAATCTACTGCAACGTGTGTTGACCCTTTTTGTTTTTTTTCCAATGCCATAGCATATCCTTGCTCTTTGGACATTGCTGCGGAACCCACTAGACATCTCCTCTGTTGATCCCTTTTGGACCTTTGGATACCCCTCCAACACATGTCGCATGGGGTGACAATGATGACTCGAAGCGTAGCCGTGATCAACATTTAGCAGAGATTGGACCACTCCTAGTTTGAAGTCAATTAGCCTGATATTCTTTACCACATCTTTGTAGAGCTCCCAAGCGTTTACAACTTCAGCCATCTTATAGGTGTTGCTTTCGTGATGTTCCTTGTCGTTGATGTTATAAGAATTTGCAAATGGCCAGGCGACTATGTGGTACACGCCTTGTCTGCACTTGTCTTAGCGAGGCAGTGGAGTTTCACATATTCCGGGTTGCACTAATAGCAAGCAAAATTTCTTGCTACCCCTAGTTCTCCCTTTACTACAGCCTTCTAGGCCTCTAGGTGGCAAGTTCCTGTCTTTGCTTTACAAGTGCATCAAAGCTGTTTCTGTATCGCTAAGAGGGAGCAGACAAGCAGAGCACCATCCTGTCGACTACTCTTTTCATTCACCAACATATACACTTTTGATGTTGCCTCTTAGCTCTGGCTTCCAAAAAGTGCACCTCGTGGGACATCCTGACGCACATGCGCGTCAAGCTGGCTGCGCCCGCCACAACGCTCATGTCCCGCGCGGCCGAAAAATCCAAAACGCGCGCTGTCGTCAATGGGCTAAAATATGATCTAATCTGCTTCTTGGTGCGATGGTATTCGTGCTCAACTGGCTTTTTACTGCCATGACGGTACCGACTGATGCATTTCGTTGCGCGCGACCGTCGAAACTAGGTCACGCCGCAGCCATCGCATGCGGCAGGTCAGCCCGCGATATTAGACGGATCCACGGCAGTCAGCTCATAGAGAAGACAACACGGACAAATGCAAATAAATCGTTTGCTCTACAAACACTTAGTGGTACTGTAACGTCAGCTCGGGACCTCAGTGGGGTGCGCCGCGCGCGAAGTGGGCGGGGTGACCTAATTTCGATGGACGCGCGCAACAAATCTTCTCCGATGGGACCAGAACCATGCCGTTTAGGCACAAATTTACGCTCCCTTCTTCTTTTGGGGTAGTCTTGTGACGGATGACCGACCTCTCATCGAACTCTGACAACAAGCGACAGCGGCTCTGCTGCTACCACCGTAATTTTCAACCGTCAATTCAAACATATCCCTTCATTGTGCGATGTGGTGAGGCGAGCGCGACGATTCGCCCGGGTGCAAAGTACCATCCACGTCCTGACAATTCCAATCGAGCGCCCGGTCGGTGATCGACATCTTCGGTCCTGCAAAAGCTGCAGAAGCATTGCTGTATTAGTCCTTCTGCATACAGCGAGTTCTATGTTGTACTGTTGAGAACTACGCAGAAGTAAAAACTATCACGATTACCGTTACTATTAATGTGTGTATACTGTGCAACCCTCCCCCTTCCCCTCCTTTCCAAATGAAGTTTTGCTATTTATCAATTTCAGCACAGCATGGAACCCTTGTCGAGACAAAACCTACTATTCCTGTTCGTAAGATGCTAGGCACACCATCGAGGACACCGTCGCAATTCAGTAACGAAGTGGAAGTTTTTGCTAGGAAGGTATTCGTTGGCGGTTTGCCAATCGATGTTACTGAAGGTAATCGATAAACTGCTCGCAGAGGAACGATCAGCTTCAAATTTTTTTTATAGAAGAAATCTGGCAGACTTTTTCTGTATTTGGAAACGTGCTCGTTGATTGGCCACGTCGTCCGGATGGCACCAGCGCTCGCGATGAAGAATCTGGCAGAGGATGTGGGAATAGTTTTTTTTCGATTGAACATCCCCCTAATTGATAATAGTGCTAGAAGTGACTCTAAATCGTTGAGATTCAGCTCGCTCCATGACTGGATATGTTTTCCTCGTGTTCGAAGAAGAGAGTTCGGTACAGTACCTCGTAAGCGAGTGTCACAAAGAGGATGACAGGTAAATACTGCTTCAACCGTAGAAGGTTCAAACAAGCCCCCAGAATTTTTCTTTGCAGATACTATCTTTTCGTTTCGTCACCAACAATGCGAGATAAGCCTGTGCAAGTCAGACCATGGAGATTGGCTGATATGGACTTCATTTCAAATCCACGTACCATCATGGACCCTCGCAGAACTGTCTTCATTGGTGGGGTACCCCGTCCCACTCGAGCGAGTGAGTCAACTGATTCTTGGGGAAGGAGAATTTTTGAAAACCAGTAAGTGACCCAATTTTACTGAATTTCTCGATTATCTTCATAGTTGATAGGATGTTTCATTTTATTGTGTAACCAGTTGGGCTACGCACGCTAATGCGTGGGTAACGGAACTTTTCCCCGATTGCGGCATTCTCCCTTGCGACATGCGGCAAATGTCACTGCAGTTACCGTACTCACCCCGCCCCGCGCCAATCGATATGACGCAATATTTTTCGTTGGTTTCCTTTCTTCTTTATTGGTTTTTACCGTTTTTCATCTTTCTTTTTCTTGTTTTTTGTGTATATTAGACTGGTTCAATTAGAATGACTCCTCCTGTATTAGCGACGATCAATACCGCATTGGAATTGAAGGGAGCGGTCAGCCACTTCAAATAATTAAAGGACTCCCTACCTCAGAAATTGCGCGCACCAATCTTCCATCGCAATCCTGCGATAGGCAGCGGGTGCGGCGTGTGCGACGCCGTCTTCGGGGAAATGTTCCCGGACACCTAATGCGTGCACCACATGCCCACTATTGCTGACCTACGGCTTGTAACAACAATAAATGAATTGAACCTTCATCTCTTCACAATAAAGGAACTTTGAGAGAAACTTATCACTGCGCTTACCACTTCTCTTTTTTTGGAACAAATGATACTTTCCGGAATACGAAATTCTATAGATGAGCCAAAGGGCATGCAAACGATATTCAAAATGTGCCGGTGTCTATGCCTTTCCGATCTGTCGCTGTTCATCTCAACAATATCATCCTACTTTATATAATTCGCTAAGTGTGTCTGTCGGTGTGTGTGTGTGTGTGTGTGTGTGTGTGTGTTTGTGTGTGTGTGTGTGTGTGTGTGTGTGTGTGTGTGTGTGTGTGTGTGTGTGTGTGTGTGTGTGTGTGTGTGTGTGTGTGTGTGTGTGTGTGTGTGTGTGTGTGTGTGTGTGTGTGTGTGTGTGTGTGTGTGTGTGTGTGTGTGTGTGTGTGTGTGTGTGTGTGTGTGTGTGTGTGTGTGTGTGTGTGTGTGTGTGTGTGTGTGTGTGTGTGTGTGTGTGTGTGTGTGTGTGTGTGTGTGTGTGTGTGTGTGTGTGTGTGTGTGTGTGTGTGTGTGTGTGTGTGTGTGTGTGTGTGTGTGTGTGTGTGTGTGTGTGTGTGTGTGTGTGTGTGTGTGTGTGTGTGTGTGTGTGTGTGTGTGTGTGTGTGTGTGTGTGTGTGTGTGTGTGTGTGTGTGTGTGTGTGTGTGTGTGTGTGTGTGTGTGTGTGTGTTTGGATTTTTGGATAGCAAACTCGTAGCTCCTGTTCCAGTGGACCCAAAGCATTCAAAATTGCTAGGAATACAGGAGGCACGATAGGAACACTGATGAGGTAGCAACTAAAAGGAGTTGATAAAAAGCCTTAAAAGGAGAGAGCAACAGATAGAACCTGATAGGAGGCGAGAGCCAACTAGTCTGCAACGTCTTTCATACTAACAACTGAGCATTCCAGTGGATAGTGCAGGATGTGAAGGGACCGAAGTTAAATAGTGATAAGGACAGATAATAACAAGCGAGCGAGCGTTGCAATCCCCTTCGTGTCAAAATTGGAACCTCTTCAAAGACGGCAATGTAGGATGTGTGTTGTCGTAGGTACTCTGTGACAGGAACTGGTAATACCTGATAAAAACTGATAAGGAGTCTCAGAGAGCAAAAGGGTATTCATGATCAAACACTGACTCTTTAATGCTGTAAATGCTGTAATAGCGAGCGATCAAAGACATCTTCCCATAGAGGAATGAGAATTTTGTTCATTTCTTGCTATTAAACCGCGACCGTTACGCAGTAAGTTTGTGACACAGTGAAGTACCACGATTCCTTTTTGTTTTGTGACATATCATTTGTGACTGAATTCATCTGAGCGCTAGTGATTTGGGATTCCCAATTAATGAAAAATCCGTGGAGAAAATGTTCCATTGATAACGACATCTGTGATAGACGTTATTATCCATTTCTGGTTATTATTCAAGACACTGGTTGTCAATCAGTTAAGCCATCAATGTGACGCAATTTCGAGATGAAGAGCAATGAATCGAGACTTCTAATTAATATATGATCCTTACTTTATATAAAGCGCTCGCGTCTGTCTGTCCGTCCGTCTGTCCGTCTGTCTGTCTGTCTGTCTGTCTGTCTGTCTGTCTGTCTGTCTGTCTGTTTGTACGGAAATTCATAACTCCTGTCCCCGTGGACCTAGGACGTTCAAATTTGGGAGGAGCACAGGCGGCAGGATAGGAACACATATGGTGAGTGAAAGGACCGGCGCCGCTCACAGGGGGCGTAGAAAGCAAGATTCAATCGCCAGTTCAATCATCCCAGCGTCTTTGATGTTTACGATCTAGCTTTGATTCTTTGATATGTCTCATTCTACAAGAAGGATAAGTGCGCTGATAGGGACCGATTATGATATTTGGTTCACTTCTTGCATACGACCGCTACCCAGCGAAGTTTGCGATTCAATGAAGGATCACGGTTTCTCTCTGCTTTGATATCATTGATGGACAACCTATCCGACCGCTAATAATGTTGGATTCTCATTTAATGATGCGTCCGTAGATAAAAGGAGCTACATTCATAAAGACATTTGATAATGGTATATTATGACTCGACGACATTTACCATTCGACGATTTCAATGCCTACCAGTTAAATCTCAATGGGTCATTATTAAAAACAGCGACAGATCGAGACGGCGTTAGCCGGGCGACCCGACTGGCGACCTGTTTTGCGAACGCAGTGCGTCTTTTGTTACGTGCTTAAAAGCACGACAGTTGAAATTTTCAGTTTCGATAGAGTTTGTACAAACAAACATGCTCCATAATAATTGGTAGGAACACAGACGACAGGATGGGAACAGATATAGTGGGTGGCAGGACCGGCCTCCGCCCGCAGGGGGCGGGGTTTGTGCGGAAAATTATAGCTTCTGTTACCGTGGATCTAGAAAGTTCATATTTGGAAGGAGTACAGATAACATCCTTACTTTATATAAAGCGCTCGCGTCTGTCTGTCCATCCGCCTGTTTGTCTGTCTGTCTGTTTGTACGGAAATTCATAGCTCCTGCCCCCGTGGACCTAGGACGTTAAAATTTGGTAGGAGCACAGGCGGCAGGATGGGAACACATATGGTGGGTGGCATGACCGGACTCCGCCCACAGGAAGCGGGGTTTGTGCAAAATAAATGTTTCAGGGGAAAATCATAATCCGTGTCCCTGTGAACCTAGAGAGTTAAAATTTATTAGAGAGATTTATTAGAATTTATTAGTAGAAAATCCCGAGGCAGGGTGGAAACACTAATGTTTGGTGGCAGGATCGGGCCACAGGGGGCGAGGTTTGTGCCAAAATTATTAATTTGGCCCTAGAGCGCTCAAACTTTGCAGGAGTACAGGCGACAGGATGGGACCACTCATGGTAGGTGGGAACACCGGACCACGCCCACTGAAGGCGGGATTTGTGCGAAATAAATGACTGAGCGAAAATCCATTATTCCTGATCCCGCGGACTTGGAGAGCAAAATCAGCAGGAGTAGAGGGGATGATAGGAGCACTGACGATAGGAGAGGCCTTGGAGAACAAGATCCAATCACCAATCGAATCTTAGCGCCTTTGTTATTCACGATCTAGCTTTGATTCTTTGATATGTTTCGTTTGACAAAAAAGGTAACCGATTATGAAATTCGGTTCACTTCTTGCTTACGACCGCTACCCAGCGAAGTTTGCGATTCAATAAAGGATCAGGGTCTCTCTCTGCTTTGATATCATTCATGACAGAACTTATCCGACCGCTAACAATCTTGGATTCTCATTTGATGCATCTGTAGAGAAAAGGAGCTACATTCATGGAGACATTTGATAATGGTAATATTATGGGTCGACAACATTTGTAAGCACCATTCAAGGCTTTGAATGCAGTTAAATTCGATAGGTCTTCATTTTAAAATCAACAGGGACAGATCGAGACAGACAGATTCTAATCAGAGGCATAGGCATCGCCACATTTTGAATATGTTTTGCAGGCCCTATTTTCAAAAAGTATCATTCGTTTGAAAGAAGGAGAGTGCTGTTTGCCGTGTATCACAACTCTATCATAAGAATTAGGGAAGCCCGGTGTTAGCCGGGCGGTCCGACTGTCTCTATTATTGGAACAGTAATTTTGTGTGCCTTTTTGCATGCCCGTTTGTGCGTTCTTCCAAAAGTCACGTGGGCACGACGAAGAGTGTGATTGTCAAATGAGTGGTTCATATTGGTCCTCTAACAAGTCGTAAGTAAGCGGTAGTGGGCATGTGGTGCACGTATTAGCGTGCGTAGCAAAACTGGTTAATTATAATACAAAAGAAATCGCTCCCCATTCGGAGCTAATACTGAGGGTGTTGAGCTTTCGGAGAAAAGGGAGAACCCGAAGTATTATTTACGCATAGCAAATTTCTTACAGGAAGGAAAATCGCCCGGCGAAGCCGGGCGACACCATAAGAAGGAGGGAAGCCCGGCGTTAGCCCGGCCTGACGGGTAAAATATATAATTCGCTAAGTGTGCTGGTGGTTTATCGGTGTGTTTGTATTTGTGTGTGTGTGTGTGTGTGTCGGTGTGTGCGTGTGTCTGACCGGAAATTCATAACTTCTGTCCCCCTGGGGTTCTAGAGCGCAAACTTGGTAGGTGGTAGGAGTACGGGGGGGGGGGGGGAAGGATGGGAACACCTATGGTGGGTGACAGGACCGGACTCCGTAAACAGGGGACAAGGCGTGCGCCATACAAATTTTGGGCCGCAAATTCATAACTCCCGGTTCCGTGGGCCTAGAGGGTTGAAATTTTGTAGGAGTACGGGGGGGGGGGGGCAGGATGGGAACACTTATGGTGGGTGGCGGGACCGGACTTTATGCACAGGGGCGATGCGTGCGCACTAAGAATTTGGGCCTCAAATTCATAACTCCTGTTTATGTGAGCCTAAAGCGTTGAAATTCGGTAGGATTACACTTTTCGCACTAACAGTAGAACCCCAGCATTTCAGTAAGTGAGGTAGGATATCGTAGGTTCTCGGTGACAAGAACTGATTATAACTGATAAGAGAAGATGAGGAACCTAAGAAAGGCTACCAACCGATTGAGTCCCTACCGTCTTCGGTATCTACGATGTAAATTTGAACGTGCAATATGTTTCATTCGATAAGACGGGATGGTAAAGCACGGTGACAAAAGTGAGTGGTAAGTGCAGTGATAGAGACCCATTAGGGCAATACGGTAAGCAGGTTAGAACTTTGTTCATACCTTACTATTAGAATACGACCGCCACCCAGCAAGGTTTGTGATTCAATGAAGGATCCTCTTTGCCCGATGTCATTTGCGACAACACTTAATCGACCGCCTGTAATCTGGAATTTTCAACTAATGGCATCTCCGTAAAGAAAAGGGTTTATTGATAAAGAACATCTGATGCTAGCGATGCTATCATCACTCAGAACATCATTTTTGATTGTCTACCAGTTGGATTTTTAAGGGTATTTATTTCTGAGAAATACAACAAAAGTTCGAGACTCCCAATCAAAGGCGTAGGCATTACCTTTGACTGAATACCATTTCCACTCCCTGTTAGTCCTGTATCGAATTTCGTGTACACGAAACCGTCACTTGTTTCAAAAGAACAGTTGAGAGTTAGACATAGTACGCTTTTATCAAAAAAAGGGGGAAGCTCTCGATTTCTGTTGTGTCAAAGAAGGATTTCGAGCTCTGTTTCAGTTTCACACTCTCACTCAGCTAAACAGCGGGAAAAACTCAAATTGATGAACTTTGAAAAAGGGAAAAAAGTCTTTAAGTTCAACATTTTTCGGGACGGTTCGATACAAGAACGAGGAGAGACTGGCGTTAGCCGGGCGATCCGACTAGTCATAAAATAGGCATCCAAGGCCTTGAATGTTCCTCACAAATGTGTCGAGTCATAAACCATTATCAAATGATTTTATGAATGTAGCTTCTTTTCTCTACAGATACATCATTAAATGAGAATCCAAGATTATTGGCGGTCGGATAAGTTTTTATATCAAGCATAGAGAAACCGTGATCCTCTAATGAATCGCGAACTTCGCTGGGTAGTGGTCGTAAGCAAGAACTGAGTCAAATTTCATAATCGGCTACTATCAGTGCACTTAACCTTCTTGTCGAGTGAAACATATCAAAAAATCAAAGCTAGATCATAAATAACAAAGGTGCTAGGGTCTAATTTGTGATTGGATCTTGTTCTCTAAGGAATCTTCTATCGTCAGTGTTCCCATCCTGCCCCCTCTACTCCTATTGATTTTGCTCTCCAAGCCCGCAGGATCAGGAGTTATGGATTCTCGCTCAAACATTTATTTTGCACAAACTACGCCCTCCAGTGGGCGAAGTCCGGTCCTCCCACTCACCATAACTGTCCCCATGCTGCCGCCTGTACAAGTTTGAACATTCTAGGTCCACGGGGACAGGAGTTATGAATTTCCGTGCAAACAAACAGACAGACGCGACCGCTTTATATATGGTAAGGAAGCTGGAAGTAACAGTCAGACCAAAGTAAAAGAACGCTTGCAACTTCTCCCCTCTAAAGGCAACTTTTCGGGCGACATACCTGATCTAGTCAAAATTACTGTCCTTAATCCTAAAAGAAGCGCTCGAGTCTGTCTCTCAAAAAACTTGGTATTACCTGAGAAACACTAGAGGTCGGGTTGAATAGGGGACAGGCGGGACATAAGGTGAGGTCAATAGAGCATAAATAGGCCACCAAGACAGCCTATGGGGAGGGGGGGGGGGGGGTTGCATTGAAGCTGGCGGTGCCAGAGGTGCGTTCTGAATTGGTTTCAGAAAACCCCAGTCACCAGCAATAAATGAGCAAACATGAGGTATGGGTCGACGAGTGAAATCAAGGAGATATCACCGCGGTGGGCGCAGCGTCCTCAAAATGGACGGCCCTTCCTAGGTAACTTCATAAGTCGGTTCCACTGGAGCGCTGAGGTCAGGATGGTAAGGTGTGGAGCTAAGAAAGGATTAAGGTGTTCTGGGCATGTGTAAACTAGACATACCTATGTGTACGGCGCTCTCAATCAGGAGATACATTTTACAGAATTTCATAACTTTGTTCAAAAAGTTTGAGAACCCACAAAAAGTCGTTATAGATTATCAAAAAAAGATCGTCAGATGATCAGAGTGGGCGTGGCGTGGGCTGAGGTGTGCAGGGATGTGACTAAAGTCTGTAGATCTGTTTAAAATTATTCCATTACAAAATTTGTCAAAAAACGGTCAGAGACTACCGGTGGGAGAATCGTAAAAGCTTCGTGGTGTGCGGGGTGTGCATTGAGGTGGCTATGCTAGAATCATAAATTTGTAACTTCGTACAAAACCTCTGTTGTCACATTCGCCCTCGCGCGCTTTAGCGTAAGCGTAATCACATGAAGAGCAACTGATTAGGTTTTTTGCAAAATAAGTTTTTGTAGGTGAATTGGCTGAATGTCTGGAGCGTCTCTATGGACCAGTGTGTTATGTGGGAATCGACATCGATCCAGAACTCAAATATCCCAAAGGTGCAGCACGAGTGACGTTTGTTACGACGCAAGCATTCATTGCGGCAATCAACGGACGTTTCGTACACGTACACCACGGTGACTCACAGAAAAGAGTAAGTCTTACTGCTGCTTTTCATTTCACTTTAAAGGGCCAGCAATTCACTCAACCTGAAATGACTACATATTTGACCACGGAAAGAAAACCAGGTGGCGAATGTACTGCGTAGAAGTAATAACTTTTCAATGTCATTCGAGTTTGAAGTTTGTTAAGAACCTCTAGAAATTAATACCTCTACCATCTGCGGCATACTTTAAAGGCACCGTTCGCGATGATTCAATGGGCGGGTGCGTCGATGACGTGTCCGCCTCTCATTCGATGTCACGTCATACAGTCAGGCGTGGCGTCGAATGAGAGGCGGACACGTCATCGACACACCCGCCCATTGAATTATCGCGAACGGTGATTTTAAATGAGGTGACAGGATCACCAACGATGTATCTTTCCGAGTCGTTTTCTTCCACTAATTTTTAACTCGTGCTTTGCGAAGCAGAATTAAGCCAGCTTCTTGAAGAGCGCCTGAGAAAACGATAACAAGGGCAGTGAAAATGAAATTCGGTAGTGGGTTGCATGGATTATCTACTGACAATAAGAAAGAAGATTTTCAGGTTGAAATCAAGCCATATGTCATGGATGAGCAGATGTGCGACCACTGCGAAGGCAAGCAGTGCTCATCACGTTATGCACCGTATTTTTGTGGAGATGTTGACTGTCTGCAGGTTTCTGGCGGTTTTTTTCTAATGTTTTTGTATCAGAAGCACAGTTCAAAATGGTATCCAAATTTGAGGCCGCAGACAATATCAGGAAGGTTACGCCCCCTGAGGGCGAAGTGAATGAAATCCAATCGTGCCACCAAGTTTCATTGTTCCCATACAATCCCTTGTGTCCCTTCCGGGTTTGAAGGCTATAACTCACGTAGTCAGTCATTACAGGGTGCGGCAAAAATTCTGGCAAAGACCCGTTTCAGGTTCTTTATAAAGAATGAGGTCTTCGATCTCGACAGGATCTGTGCCACTACTTACTGCAAGTCCTCTGCTATACATTTCATAAAGTGGCCGTTCTTGAATATGCCATTTTACAGAATAGTGACAAACAAAGACCAACGACCCTCCATCCTGCACCTCCATCTGGCTGAATGCACGGCAAAGACCATCTCCAAACAGCTCCAGATTCCCTTAAGAACCGTGTACAGCAATGTCAACAGGTAAAAGGCGACAGGAACTATGGAGGACAAGCCTAAAAATGGAAGACCGAAGGTGCAACGACAAAGGAAATCGTGAAAATCATTCGAGAGAAAATCCGCCACCACCTTTGTAGGTCCGAAAGATAAACGGCTTTTGAAGCCGGAATTTCTGCTCGATCTGTCAGAAGGATTGTCACCAGCCACCTTCGACTTCGCTCTTATAAGATCAGAAAAGCTCACATGCTAACTAAGCGTATGAAGAAAAGTAGGCTCAAAAGATTTAGGGAGCGTTTAAAGCGATTTTCGCAGGCACGGCACAGCGACATTCTTTTCACTGACGAATGCCTGTTTTCAACAGATCAATTCCTGAACACCCAAAACGATAGGATGATAGCGGGAAGCCCTGCAGAAACCAGCCAACATGGAGGCTCAGCGATCTGGACACCCCAAGCCGTTGATGGTTTTTGGGGCAATCACATCGGACGGCAAGATGTCCCTGATTTTCTTGGAGAAAGGAGTCAAGGTGGATAGCAAGGCCTACCTAAAAGGCATGCTGGAAAAAGAGTTACTCCCTTGGGCTGAATCCCATTTCGGCAACCGGACGTAGACTCATCAACAGGGCTCAGCTTCTGCACACAGGTACAATGTGGTACAGGGCTGGTGCGCAACGCACTTCCCAGACTTCATCTCGTCGGACGATTAGCCCCCAAAGGAACCAGGCCTGAATCCATTGGACTATTCCGTGTGGTCAGTTCTTAAGAGGAAAGCCAGCTCTACTAAGCATAGAAGTTTGGATGCTCTACGTGCAACCCTTGTTGAAGCATGGGAGGATTGGGAAGAAGACTACCTCCTTCCCGCCGTCGATCCATTTCCTAGGAGACCTTTAGCCCGCATTCGCACAAAAGGTGGCTAGTTCGAGATCAAGTTTGTTTTCGTGATCTACGTAGCTGTTGATCAATGCTGTTGGAGTTGTATCATGAATCGATCGATTTGACCGTTTTTACGATCATGTTTATCGTTGCCAGAACATTTGCCGCACCCTGTACTACGGCTGAGAAAATGCGCATTTCAGGCAGCATGTCAGGCATGATTCGTTTATCGAAAGCCCAAAATCAAAACACCTGAGTATGGGTTAGTAAGTGCAAAACTAGGCGTCCATACCTGGGCTACACGACATACGTAAAAATGTTGTCCATATGCCGCATAAAATAACCGAGGGGGTACTTCCTGACCCATACCCGGCATTCTGTACACTTCACTACATCACTTGATGTTTTTGTTCAATGTGCTCTTTGCAGTACTATTGTGAGTTCTGCTGGGATCGTGTGCATTATCGCGCTGGATCGAGACGTATGGAACATCGCCCTCTTGTTCGCATGGGAGATCAAACCAAGGTGTGTGCACTTATAGCAGAAGAGGGTCTTTTTTTTTCATCCAGACCATGTTCTTCAGTTTAAGTACTCGGGTGGCGGTACTCCTCCCCGGATTACCCCGGCAGGAGGAAGGGCTTCTGGGGCAACTACCTTACCCTTCCACTGGAAATCCGAACCTTTCCTTTCACAGCGCGAGCCTGCGTGCGATCGGATGCGGCTAGCGCGGCGCGATATTCGGGAAGAAATTACCACCCCTAGTCCGGGTGTTTCTCCGTGAGCGTGAAATTCTGCAACTGTCGGTGTCTCACCATGAATGCCCCCATTTGGGAACTCACTTTGACTTCTTAAGGCAACCGTATGAAATAGGTCTTGCGGTTCATTTCGCCATGTCAAAGATTTTTTCATCGTGTTGGAAATTGCTTTATTGCAGGTTCTTCCTCGTCCCCCTCATCACAGCAACAGAGCCCCAAGAGGATTCGGCGGACCCACTCAGACTCGCCATTATGGCCCATCTCTTATGTAGTTTTCACGAAGACATATGGAAGACCCATATTTTCTAGCCCTTCTTACGGCCCAGCAATGGGTTTTCTAACCTTTTATTGTTTTAAACGTCTACATGTTCTACTATTCCTCAGTTCACCATAGCCGCTTTGACGCGCTCTTCTAGAACTCGCCTTCAGAGCAAGCTAACGAGGTGTTTCAGACTACTCTCACACTGACGAACTTCCGTTCAGCGCGAGTATAAGAAAGGTGGATATTGATTGATAATGCGCAAAATCAATTTCCGCTTCTTAACTACATGTGCTGAAGACGGAGCAAAAGTGTGAAAGTACTCTTACGTGAATGTTTAACTCTACAGGTTGCTTTCAGAGTCCGCCGATGGACCTTCCACGCCCACCGGCGGACTCTGAAAGCAGCCACAGGTTCTAATGTAACCTTGAGCTAAGTAGACTCCCCGAATGTCTTATTATTTTTTTGTAAACTACGTAATTTATCTTTTATTTCCATATCCTTCGATGGTATGGTTTACAAGTTATTACTCACCCCACATTTCTCAATTTATTACGAATTTATCAGATTTTTTCAAGTTATCAGTGGCAGCAATTTGCCTACATTGACGACTTTTCTTTTGTCTATGATAACTTATTTTTGTAGCCTTCCAAGTTGTTTCTATTAGTATTTCTTCACAGCCTTTTTTTATACAATTTAAGATGTACACCTAGACGCGAGACCGTCCTTGCACCTGCGTCAGGACGGAACTCCACTCATCGAGGTGTTTACATTTCGATAAAAATTTACAGAAATGATTTCTTTTTATCAGTTTCTGTACCCAGTCTCACAGAGCTACCATTTAATAGAAGTAAAGGTGGAGCTAACTGGGATGTTTATGCCTGAACTCGTCCAATGTAACTAAGGTCCACGTTCCTGACTACCGGCAAAACCTGGCGTTTGAGACTCCGCACTACCAGTTTCCACTTCTGCGTTCTGAATAATTGGTAAATGGGTCCGAGATTTAGCCCTAGTTGGATATCTTGACTTTATGGTGCTATCGCCAGGCTTGCCGAAGCAGAGGGCAGAAACTGAAAGGACAGCAAAGACTTCACCTTTTACTTTAGAAACGTTGTTTCTAAGATGAAAGATAAAGTCTTGCGTGGTAAAATCCCATCTAAAGGGATGCGGCCCCGCATCCGACTTCCAATAAAAATCGTAGAAGCGTTCTGAATGCCTTCACTGCTTATAATAGTATACAATGACTTGCAGTGGCCGTTCGATGAGGGATTCTACGCAATACTGTGCCGTATCAGAGCTTCCACAAATCCATTAACATGAGGCCCATTTACGCTTTTTTTGAGCACTTGGGTTACCACGAGTAATTTGGCAAGCTCTGACATGGAGGCTGGGTAAACTGCTGATAGCTTGCAAGACCTTTTTAAGAGTGAATAAGTGATTTTTGGAGCCGATCCCGAATCGTCTCCCATTAATTTCCCAATTTTCGAATACAAGCTTTTGGCTTAGCTGATGTGCATGAAAATCGTCAATTACATCTATAAAAATTTATCAAACTACACAAAGCTACAGCTTAGAAATCGAATAAATTAATGTCTTATTGCAAAAGAAGTTTTACCGCAAACATCATCGAATTCCGTCGAACTACACAAAGCTACAAACCTAAGAACCAAATAAATTAATAACTTATTGCAAGATAATACTTTAGGCTTTGTTAAAAATAACACTGGTACGTACATATATGAAAAAGCATTCCATTAGGATGAAAAAATAGAAAAGAGCGCTTAACACGTGGATGGAATTGGTCGAAACATTATCGTTCCCCCACTGAACCTTGCTTGCCCAAGCTCAGTAAACGTGCCATTTCAAAAGGGACATTTTCAAAGTGATTAGGACTTTCTTCCACCAATAACCGTGGCATCAACAGGTGGTCAAATTGAGTTACGTAAAAACTGCATAGAAAAGAAAAAGAAAATTATCATTCCAATTTCTCAATCTATAGCAAGCAAAGCTCTGTAACATACAGGCCTAAATCATCATAATGGAATTTTTCAGTCACTGCGACTAGCTTATCCAGTCCCACCGGTACAGTATTTGGTCCTTGGCCCGTCGGCGATCATTCACACAGTGGCTGAACGCATTCCACACCTAACTGAGATGCTGATTGGTCTGAGAATATATCCTTTCATGATATCCTGGAGGATCCAGCCATTGCGATAGTTGCAATGTTGCATGAACTTATGTAAGCCCCTCCCCTGAACTTTTGTAAGCCCCCCCCCCTTTCACAAGAGTTTCTCCTAGAAAATATGGCACACTCATTATCGAAATGTTCGATCTGAAACTGACGATGTAAAACTCAAGTAAAGTGGACGGTACTGGGCACAGTAGGCGAAAACCAATTCAGCGCTCTTTCATATTTCCACAGTCTAGTAGTTACGTTAACATTACTCATGAGTATCTAGCAGTCACAGCGTAAGTGACACTGACGCCACCACTACGCACGAATCAAATGTAATCATATACTTGCTTTAAAAAGCTCCGAAACTTGAGAAATCAGCGAATCCTCCAGTTGTAGTACCTGCCGTCGTGCTGTCAGAGGCAAATGGATCACTAGAAGAAACCAGCCACATTTGTGGCACTTTAATGAAATAGCAAAGTTCTTACGTGTTCGCAAATGGATCTCCATTGACAGGAGTTTGACGAGCACTGGACTTCGGCGGCGCAGGGCGTGGGGGTGGAGCCTTAGAGGCCCCTATCGATGGCCCAGGCGGCATAATTCCGGTCTAAAACCGTCATCAAAATTGGATTAGGTTTTGTAACGGAAAGTAGTAAATAATATCACACTTCAGATTTCCTTACACAAGTGACCTTTTTGAAGTTCCTGAAGAAAACCGGATTAAGAATTCCTATGAGATTTTCAGCGCCAGCTTCGACGCTGATTAAGGTCAATCCCAATGAAAAACTATGACAAAATAACGTATGGAATGCTATTCCTGTTTCGAAGACCACTACTGTTCTTGATCTGAGGCTGTTGTTTCCCACGATCCCTCCCAAATCATGTATAATCATCACAATGGAGAATATTCAAGAAGAATAAAAACAAATCAACGAAGAAAATGTTGTTGACTACGGGTAACATTATGCGTGCTACAGAAAAAACTCACAGTGCCTATAGGTGGACCTCCCACAGCGGCTGTACCTCCAAATGGATCTTGAGGGAACTGAGTGGCAAAGGTCCCTGCAACTACTCTTTATATAACACTGCTGGTAGAATATAGTTTCCTATGGAATATTACCTGATGCGGCAGCAGCAGCAAATGGGTCTGTTTGAGCGAACGGGTCCACGTGTTGCACATTGCCTATAGCAAACGAATAGGATAGGATTCAACTTCTTACATAAATATGTGAATTCTAACTAACCAGTCTGAACACCAATAAAAGGATCAGGCGGTTGTTGCACGGCTTGTTTCGACGTTGATGCTACCGAAAACGGGACGTCGTTAAACTGAAACAGTACAAGAAGTTCAACACCGAATCCAAATTGATCACGATTATAGGTAAAATGTAACCGATTGGAGAATGGTGAAAAAAATGACTAGGAGAAGTAGCAATGTACCGCTGAATCATTTTAGCCTTACTAACAACAACAGCAACAACATGACCGTCAGGTCACCATCGCAACTCGATCATCACTTACACAGTATTGCAGTTTGTTTACTCTTTTACCGTTAATCATAACAATGAAAAAATGAAGAAAGTCAGGTTCCTCACCAAATCCTTTCTAGAAATATCTTCCAGAAGGTTCAACTTTGCGGACAACGCGGTTGTTGGATCCGCCGATTTAAGAACTGTTTGCAGATCATTAACAATGTTTTCCGCATGCGCGATGGCCTCATTGAGTTGGACACGTTGAGCTTCGTCACGCTGCCTTTTTCGTTCTACCTGAACGAATCGAAAAATGTTGATTCCATCAGCATTTCCATTCCATTAACAATGGACCATAAGGAGAAAAAGAATATGAATTCAGTAAGCAACAAAAAATAGAGTTTATAGACTGAACAAGAAAGGAATCGATTGATTACATAGATCACATATGTATGCTTCCAGTATGTGCTGATAGTAGAAATGTAACGCTATTTACTGAACTACCAAAATTTCGCTAACTCTAGCGTGTATTATTATTCTTCAGTCCAGAAGCAAAGTGTTTGAAGTTGGGACTTTTCCCTTTTTAAGCAAGCCGTGCTGGGTGCGCTGATAGCTTATAGGAGAAGCTTGAAAGCAGGATCGATAAAGGAGGGACGAAAAGCTCATAAATTTTACTCAAAATTTTCAACGATTCTCTTTAGTAGGAAGCGTTAAAGACAATAATCACATCATTCATGCAAAAAGCACTAAGCAGTCATTTGCGAATGGAAAAAATAACAAATCGAATGCAATAGTTGACAAATTCAATACCTCGAAACATAAAAAGTTCTTTGTGCAAGACGTCTTAGATATCTTAGAAGTTTAAGCAAAAAAGTGTGATGAGCCCCTAACAATTGTTCTATGTAGAAGAGTATAAAGTAAGAGTGTAACAGACCTCAGTGATTCTATCCACTGCCGTTTCCATTCCCTTCTGCTCACGGCTCAATTGACTCGTTAGATTGAGCCGCTCTACTTCGAGCTGAGCTAGTTCGGCCTTCAGTTGCGCAATTTCTTGTAGATCAGCCTGTAATTTCAACATGATGATCGCTAGAAACTTTATCCCTCCTAGCTTTGCTCGCTAACTGGTGATGCTATGAGTAGCCTTGAATTGAACTAGCTGAAGCACCTCAAGCAAGAATTCACAGAAAAAGATGACAACTCAAAAAATAGGCCTATCCCACCCTACACTTTCAACGAAATTCCATAGATTAAGCACCTCGGCATGAGCAGCGTCCTTTTGTGTGTCTTCCACCAATTGGTTGAGCCTTGTCTGAGCATCTTCCGCTTTCTTTGCTTGCGCTAGGGCTGCCGCTTCTAGCTGTCTAATCTGTTCATCTAAATCACCCAAGCGACGTCCCGCTTCGGTTTTTTGTCGCTCTAGCTGCTTGACGGTCACTTCAAGCGTACGAAGTTCAACCTAAATATATCTAATGCCTTGAAAAGCAAGAAGAAAGTCAGGCACTTACGAATAAGTCCTATCACATACTTGAAGGTTTTTAATCTGGCTATCCTTCACTTTCATATCAGCCTCAAGTTGCGATACCTGTGCATCTGCCTCTCTGTAATGGAGGGAATTGGAGAATATTATCCGATTTCGATTTTACTCTACACAGAACAGTGAACAAACCTGCGATCGACGAGGAGTTTCTCCATTTCCTCAGCAAGCCGACGCATTTCGCCTGAATCACTACCACTGACGTGTTCTGTAGGGGCTGCATTGCTATCTGCAGTGACGTGATGTTCATTCTCCTTAAAGTGTAAAGCTTTGTTTCAAACAAATACAGCCTAACTACTTTTAAGAAGCCTTTGGAACCAAGGCCATCGATCAACACTTTTCAATGGAATTGGTAAGTATGGGAGAAGGATCAGATAAATGAGCAAGCCCTGTTCACTCACTGTTACGGTAAGCACTCGGAGCGATGGTGGTATCAGGAACTGTGGTAACGTTGTAGGCAGCTCTTCGCCGCGTTTCCTCATGTTCACCAAATGGATGCTGAAAAAAGGTTGGAATAAAATATCAAAATTTCCGTTTGTAAAATCAACAAACACACATGAGAGCGAACTGCTCCTGATTTAGCTTGCCAGTGCGATTGATGTCACAAAGCGCCCATATGTGTGCAAGTGCTTGTTGTGGTAACCCTGAAAAAGCCATTGCTATCAAATGGTGGAAAAGGGAATCGAAACAGCGGTTGAAATACTACAATATAGAATTCGATGGCGTGCACCCTATGCAACACGAGTCAGCCCAAGTAGCAATTTCACGGATGCCTACGGCTTTCTTCCATTTAATTACCAAATACGTCAAGAGAAGACATCTTTCGCCTTGGACGCTCTATCACAACAGCAAAAAACACACCGGATCCGAGTAGCACATGTTTGACGTCATTCCCATTCACAAAACCGTCAGAATCCGTGTCGCATGCAGCGAATTGTGCAGCAGAAGCAAGGCGATCAACTGGCCATTCAAGGGATGAATTGCTACTACTCCCAACAGACATTGATAGTTGACCACCCATCCCACGAATAGGCGTTGCTGGCTAGAAACGCAACAAATTTTTGAAAGCATGACGATAACTTTCAAAAGTAAGCTCATTGATACTAACCGCACTTTCATTTCTTGGTCCTTGGTTCGGCTGCACTGACGCACTTCTGTTTTCTACAGGGGGAGGTCTGGTGGTATGCCCAACGCCGTCCAGAGACGTCATGCTTCCTGTACGTGAGCGATAGTCTGAAAATTTGCTATGCAGAGAAAATAAGAAACAGCAATGCAGTACATTGAGAATTTTTTAGAAATGATTTCCAAAAGGTAAAGACAATGGGGTCGGAATTTAAGTAATGTGTGGCTCGAGAGCTACGAGACTAAGGCGTGGCCAGCAATGAAAAATATAGGAAATGACAATGGGAAGAACAATTTCAGAGGCAAATTTATAGTCACCAATCATCTTTGTTCCACTGCGGACTGCGGACATAAATTTTTCCGAAATTGGGGAGGGAGTCTGGAGAATAATTAATATTGAAATTCGCAAGAAGAACTCCAAAGACCATTTCCCTCAAAATAAGCCACTCAAAAAAGCCCACATCTACTTTTTTCTCCTATCTAACTCAAGAGTACTAAAAATTCGGGCAAGCGTTTCGGTAAGTGTACCAATGTATTTTGCTGCAAATTACTCACTGGCTTGACTTGGATTGAACTGAGAAGGCGGCGGCATTGGAAAATTGTGCGGGCCACTACCACCATGAACGGAAGTCACAGAAGCGGTTGATGTACGTCTTGTCAGTGACATCTTTGATGGATGAATCAGATTGTTTGGAAGAACTGCGGGAACAGGTTCATTTTGCAAAGCTCTGCAATAGTAATTCCTTGCGAATGAAAATAAGTGGTGATCATCAAAGACACACCTGTAGACAAGATGCATAGCGACCGTCATTTCGATTCTGTCCAATTGGCCGTCCTTATCTTGGTCTGCTAGTTCCCATATTTTTGCGAGAATCGTTGGATTCAGACCAGAATTTAGCAAAACCGGTCGAACTTTGGCTCCAGGAAGCTTGCCATCAATAGGAGATAACGATTCAAAGATAGAATCGTATTTCGCCTGAAGCCGAGCAAAGTAAAAAAAAAAACAATAGACAAAGTGAAAAAATGATATAATTATAAAAGGCAACACGCTGCGAAGTCTATCATTAGCATAACATTGTTCCAAGCAAACCTGGTCGGCCGCATTAATGCACCACTCGGTAGCGTGCGATGGCATCGATCCGTTATGGGAGAAGGGCTGAGCCGAAGCTCCGAAGTTTTTATCGGAAACGCCTTCGAAATGCGGAGGATGCAGATTAGGTAACCCAATAGATGCTGGAGAAATAGGGAATCCTGAAGTCGAACAGTGCTGTTAATTTGAAATGACATGACCACGCAGAGAACACGAAATGGCCGAAAGCAAACCTTGCTGAGCAGCAGCAACCAACTTAAAGGCAATGAAGAATCCCTTTTTGTCCAAAGCGCCCTTCTTCTGATAATCTGCCAGTTCCCAGATCTGTGTGAATTTCGTTAGACCACACGAAATACAACTAAACAGTAGTCAGATATCCAAATAGCATTACCTGTCCCAATTGCTGCACATTTAAGTTGGAGCGTTTCAAAAAAGCTGCAGCTTCGCCAGCAGGGACTGTGGGATTATTTGCAGGATTTGCCTGAAACAAAGTGCTGTCCAAATATTGAATGCACATATGCGAATCACTCATTACCTTACATACGTCTACTACTCGTTAGCATGAAGTACCACAACTCCGCCTCTGCTAACAAGGCTCTATTCGTAGATATTGTTGAACTCAAAGGTAAAAAGAACATCACTTTGAACTGCACCACACCAGAAATATCAAGATTTTCTAGACCACTGAAACTATCCCATCTGAATTCACAATTCAGTTCAGCTTTCGTGCACAGTGCGTGCGTGAAAGTATGCCTTGTCATTAGGATTGTTATACATGAAATCTATGTGATATTCATCACCAACTCATAAAAGGGTTCAGGCAGTGCTTCAGATGTCCCATTCGGAATATCGGCTACCAACTATACTATGCACTAGCTTAGCAAAATGTTTTTCCGTGATCTATTCTTTTCGAAAATCGCAATTTCATCAAACAGTATAAAACCAGCAATACCTCTCTGAAACATGTTTCGTATGCCTGCCCATGGAGACCAACGATCTGAGCCAAATCCGCCATAAGCGTCGCCACAGGCAAAGTAAAAACAACTCTGAAAAGCAGTTATACAGACTACTCTGCTCCTTGTTAGATAGACGATCTGGAGCAGAGACACGACATGGATGAGATGGGCACGCAATGGGCAAGAAGACCTGCTTGGAAAGGAAAAAAAGCACATAAGGGAACACTACTAAAATGCGAACTAGCAAGACAAGAGGTTACTATAGCCTTGTGGTACAAGACGCGGATGATTCCCTTCAGACTTTCCTTTGTCGCATTAACGGCATCGGAGTAAACGCGATGCATGATATGCGATATGAATCACCGCGCTGCGTGAAACGGTGCGTTGCGCTTACGCCGGTGCGCCGGTCGAACTATGGTCAATAGGGAGCCTGAAGGCAGCCAATAGGTGAGTCACCTGAATGCATTGAAATGGATCACAGCAACGAAATTCAAAACTTTCTAAACCTATAAACAAAGACACTGCGGTGTGTCATGAAAAAAAGAGGGCTACATTGCAACCGATAACTTTTAGTTCACAGTCAGAAACACTTTGGAGCAGAAATGGGTAATAGTTGTGATACGCGACCGTGCTGATCTTCACTCTTCTTAGGTGAAGAATAGTCATGGATGCGTTCCTTATCGGCGACTTATTACCCAACATTATCGCTGCAAAAGTAGTGATGATTCATGACTTCTAAGCTCCCGCTTACACCTCGGACAAAGAGGAAAATCCAGACCATGACTAACTTCCCTCTACTGTTCCATATCATATCATTGGTGATATAGAAACCAAATTAGTTGAGAGGTCGACGGACCAAGAACAGAGTTAGGGCAAGGAATCGAAAGTCAGGTGGGCCGGGTTATGCGGTATCGTGATGACCGTTAGATCAAGGTGGTTACTGACTGGGTCCCTCGGGACGTCAAACGAACACCAGGACGGACGCCAGCGCCATGGTCAGACTTTTGTATGGATGCTCTGAACAAAAGGAATAAGTGCTATGTCTCGTATCCTTCGAGCGAGGACGATCCACTGGACCGCTCTGTGTCGCGACAGAGACGAATGGGGACCCTACAGGGCGCTCGCACGGGAAATCGATGATCAACTGGACAAAGGTGATACATGTGATGAGATCAGATGTGATTCAAAACGTACCAGTCGAAGAATACTCACAGGTAACACATTTTCCAACAGTTTTTTGACGATTAATAATTATGACGGTAATTCGAAAGCGAACCGAGATTCCGTTTTAACTGATCATAAGGAGTAAATAATTATTAATTTACACAAAAATGAATCTTATACTGCTATCAATAAAGTTGTAGGCTTTGAAATCACTGTTCTAGCAAAGAGGTGCCGGTTTCTTGCCATATATCACAGCATGAGCACAGCCCCTTCGAGTAGATGGCTTTGTCTCTTGTACTAATTGAGAGGAAAAAACTCGAAAATGCCATTAATTGAATTACGACTCGACTCCAGACAAATTACAAGTTTTCTTGCAAACTATCTTCATCAAGAATAGCATACAAACGTCATTGATGGCAAAATCCACAAAGAGTTCATGATAGCTACAATCTTCATTAAAATAGATAAACAGCGTCGAACCTGAATGGAGTCTAGACTCTTGCAGCTCAAAACATTTGCTATTTCTAAAATGAATAATACTTAAGCTCATTCCTAACCCCCTGAAAACAGATTTTTTAGAGGTTGACTCAAATAAGGAATTGACTTTTAAGAATGACAAGTTATATAAGTCCATTATCGATGAGCAATCTGGAAAATCCATGCATTCATTAGCAAATCCAATAAAAGACGAAGGAGCATTTGGCATATTCAGCGAGGGACCGACATTGGCGATGGAGCAGCTTAATTACACGACGTGATAATTGTCACTGACGAAGTAACAATCTTACTTCCTGAAGGATGACTATTCAAATCATCCCGTGCATGCTGTTAACTTCCTTTATGGTTGGTAGCAGGAGCAGACTCTGCCCACAATGGGCGGAGTTTCAGCGAAAATTCATAACTACTGTCACCGTGCAACTAGCGTGTTCAAATTCATTAGGATTTAGATGACAGGATTAGCAGGGTGGGAAAACTAATGGTAGGTGACAATTATTGGCTCTGGGCGGGGCGTGCTCGAAAGTTGGCAGTTTGGTCCAGGAGCATTCAAATTTGCTAGGAATAAAGACGGCAGCACGGGAATGCTGAAAGGTGGCATGATTGACAGAAGGCGGGACGCACGCGAAAATTGCTAATTTTGACCTGGGGTGTTCAAATTTGGAACGAGTGCAGGCGGCAAATTTAAGACGGCAGGTAGTAGAAGGTAGCTGAACTGTGTCCAGCAGTCAAGTTGATATAAGAAGGAATGGACCTAAGGCATGAAATGTGTCGGCGTATGTAATTTGCTGAAAATCAATAATTCCTGTTTTCTTGGACCATATTTTTAAAACTTGGGAGAGTGCAGCCGGCGAATTAAATTTAATACAAGAAGAAGGAGAGTCCGGCGTAAGTCTTGCGATCCAATCGGTATTACTAATTTGAACAGTGCAAATACAAATCCGTCGTGACAACTGGCTAGAGTGGGAATAACATTGAACATGAATATCATACGGACAAAAATTCGTTGTCTGTTGCTTTACATAATTACTAACAACAATTGTGTGTGTGTTAGAGGTTTTATCGTTTACGTTCGTGTCGCAATATGGCCCACGAATGGCCTTAACAATTTGGCATAATGGCTCATGGAGCCCAATAAACCACTCAGTACATCATTACTGATGATGATAACAAATAAAGCATATTATACCGTGGGCATATCATTACTACTGGTATGAGATGCAATTCGGCAAGATCCGAACACCCATATGAACATACATAACGTTCTGAACATATCGAATAACCATGGATATAATGCCTAACGCTGAATAACGGGCATTCTAAATTATGTACATAGATCATGGATTTGTGTAGAGACAAATTCTTAACATCCCAACTACACCGTCCTGAGACCTTATCGCCACGATGGGCAGTAAACTTATCGTGCTAACCAACAAGAACAGAACAACACGAAATCTCCTGCGAGATAGTGAAACTATTTCCTAACAGGAACCTAGATAGGCTCGGAGCCAAACTACAATAATGAAATTAAAGCAGTACAGCTGATACTGACAATAAATACATCATGAGGGTCTGAGCCGACCTTAAAGTTAATGAAGGCGTTAAAGCCACACATGCGATAGCCGATGGCGACTTATTGGCCTTTGACGTTGAAGAACCATTGCCATAACGCTTCCTTGTTTGTTCAAACTGTAACATAAGGTTCTTAAAGTTAATGAAGGCGTTAAGGCCATACATGCGATAGCCGATGACGACTTATCCGGTCTTACATGTGACCCTTTGACGTTGAAGAACCATTGCCATAACGCTTCCATCTGCTTGTTTGTTCAAACTGTAACATAGGGTTCTGAAACGTAGCCCTAGATTAATTGTTCTCCTTTAGGGGAGGGAGGGCGGGGTCACTACGTAAACGAAAACCGGAATGAGGCGGGTTAACCCCGCCCAGCCAAGCCGCTTGGCCGCGACGCAACCGCGTCGCCGTCCCGTTCTGAACGGGACCCGCCCAATGGCGGTACTTGCGGGAAGACAAAACACCATCTCCGTAAACGAACCCAGATCCTACAGTTACCTTACGTGGAATAAAATGCAGTAGACGCAGAACTTCAACGACATATTTCATACCACGACACGGTAGTTGCCTGGGTGCTCGGCATCGTGAAGTCGGGGGTTACTGTAGGAGTCGGGACCACAGTGTTTTCATTTCCGTTCGATGGCATTCAAGATACATCAAGACGAGTAAGGGAAAAACCTGAACCCGACAAGGCGTGCGATTCACTTCTTTTCAAAAGTGTGACAGCGTGCTAGTATACTATTCCTGCCCAGAGAGCATCATCACAGGTCGGAATTGGCTATCCCTCTATCTCTGCGCTTTAGCGCCTAGTGTTGAAAAAGAGCGGTCTCTCGGCTGGCCAGCGCCAATGCCGATGTTGGGAGTATAAACGCAACCATACTTGTCTTTGTTAGGAACAAGTGGTGCTGCCATTTAAGAAATGGTAAAATCTTTCAATATAAACAACTTTATACAATAGACACTCTTATTATGAATTTACACAGTTTGACAGGCGTTATTGATTTTGATGCTTTTAAGAGTGGATTCACAAAAATTGAACTATAAGCTGTGGCAAAATTATCTGCTTCTGAGACGTCGCAATATGGACTTGGTCTGCTCGGCCTAAACAAATTAGGTTCGAGCGAACGATCTTACAGATTTCTTTCGATCTCTTAAGTGAAAACCAACGCTTTTTCCTTTCTTGGCAGTCTTAGCCATCGTCATTCTTTCTCTGGATTTCTTTCTTATCCTCTTCTTTGCCTCACCAGTTCCAGTCGAGTCAGTAGATATTCGTCTTTCCTGAAAACATTATGAACATTGTGAATGACGAAGTTTCCTCGGTCGGGAATGGCGTTGAAGGGAGTATGCTTTCATTTCGATTGCTGCTCTATGCTTTGACTTCATTGCCAAAATCGGTCTGAGGAGGAGTGAAGCGCTTCATACTAGAGCTTTCTGGACAGCATGGAAAGGAAATCGTTAGGGTTTGTTTGTCCCCACCATTCACGGTTGCCATAGTCTCCCCACTCCCTCGTGTCATGTGTAGCGAGAAGGATCCAGTGGAGGACACGGGTGATTGGAATGAATGGTGAGGTTGCTCGCACCTGCTCGAGCAAATCGATCATCAACGGGACGAAGGGAGATACAGGTGGTACCGTAACCTCGGCTAATCATTTCCCGACACGGAAATGGTGGAAAAGAAAAAAGTTTGTGCTGTTAAATTTATTGTAGAGCTCACCTTACTAGCACTTTTACTAGCCTTTTGAACGTTAACAACAGATTCACGGCTTCTACTTTCTTTCGACTCATCGTCGCAACTGAAGTCTAGCTTCGTTCTCATTATTATTGAACTCAGCTTTGCCTTCACTTTCGATTCATCTCTGAAGGATCAAGATTTTGTGGGTAATCTCCAACTACTTCTCCATTGTTGAGTCAGTAAAACTACCAAGAATTTTCTTAAAACTCTCCCTCGAAAAAATAGGCAAAGGGAAGTTTGAAGATTACAAAAATTTACATTGAGTGAGCTACGGCAATGTCTGCGGACGTGATGCACTGTGAGATAAGCTGACCGTTCGACCTCTTGGAGCCTTCTCTAAAAGATTTGAGAAAGTCTTCTTTGTGAAAATGAACATATGGTATTGTCAAAATATGATGATTTACCGAAATAGCGAATCAAAAAATGGGTCCCGCAAAATCTCTTTTCCGCACAATCTTGCTTTTGGTTTGTAAACAAGTATTTTACTGATGAAGAACACAACTTCAGGCCGAGCGGAAGGAAGAAGCTGAAATTTATTATTGATACATAGGGCACAATTGATATTCCTCCACAAATTCCATACCGCTGCAAGTCCTGAGCCCGCCGTTCGTTCAGGAATGCTGTCCGCAGGTCTGGGAATGTTCATCGCTCTGAAGATACACAGATGCACGAGTATGTTTGTGAGATGGTCAAACTATAGAGTTGCATATTCTACACCATTTTGTACCACCTCATTACTTTTACGTTTTGAGTTCCCACTAAAATCTCCGTACCATCGTCAGGATAAAACCTTTTGGGCTTGACTAGTCCTCTTTATGGAACGTGCCCCCGCCATCGACTTCCATTCACAATCACTTCGATCCGACGTTCCAAATGCGTATGTGCCCTATACAAGACCTTGCAGTGGTCAGCTGGTAGTCAGCGCTTTAATCTCGCCAGACGGGTCTGTTTTGTCCGGAGGGATAGGAGTGTAGGTTTCTCTTGGGTATCGATCCGGGTCCTCAGAGGACGGGCATGTAAACTCAGTGACTAGCTCCGTGGGCATTGCATGGACATGGTGTAACCTCAGGTGTTACTGACTCTCTTAGTAGAGCATGGCGGCATAGACCGTAAGCCATTTTTCATAGTCCACGACCAGTCGCGCGACCGATTGCGCGACTGGTCGTGGACTATGAAAGATGCCAATGAACTTCTCGATCAACCCTGACCCTGACTTTCTGCCGTAATATTCGGACACTCCATATTCATCTTCAGCTAGCTGTTTTATGCTCGAAGACGTGCTTATGTTTCTGCAAAAAAAAAAGCGGAAACTAGGACATACCTCATATCTGCGTCAGTGGGACTACCCAAGGCTCGCCGAATTAATTTCAACTGATGCTTTGTATCTCGTCCAGGAAAAAGCACATTACCTTTGACCATTTCTCCTACTACACAACCAGCAGACCACACATCTAAAAAGTTTTCAAGCAGTGATAGAAACCATATGCTCACGAGGAATGGCTCTGGAATAATGCTGCTGGAGGCCAAACCAAAACTGTACTTTTCTGGCACCCTTTCTGGTACTTTCACCAGTTACACAGCGGAACCACCCAACACACCCATCAAGCTCAATTTGAAAGAGGGGTTTTGAACAATCGTAGTGTGAAGGTAAGCACTAGACAGCACATGCACTTTCATACTGGACACCGAATTTGAGTATAAACGGCCGTGTGACATTTTGCTGTTGTGAAAAGAGTCGTTTGTACGTTCACTGTAGCGCCAGTGGCATTTTTCATAGTCCACGATTTTGCGAGCGACCAGTCGCGCGACTGGTCGCGGACCCATCTCGCGTCGCTAGCGACTGGTCACTCGACTGATCGCGCCACTGGTCGCTGGATCGGTCGAGGAGGCCGCGTTAGTTGTGGGTGCCGTCGTGGACGGTCCCGAGCAGATCGTGCGACTGGTCGTAGACTATGAAAGCAGCCAGTCATGCATCCAAGAAGAATTTGACCGAGTAAATGCACAGTATACGGTAGTTCTAAGGTATCAAACTTCGGTGAACTAATGGAAGTTATGATGCAGAGTGGAGTAGAAACAGCGACGAAAGTGCGAAAACTGGTGGATTACTAGCAATATAAGGCTTTAGAAATGTAGTAAGAAAAGGGGTTGAACGATATCGCCGTCTGTAACCGTCTGAACGTCTCCCACATAAGCGTACTATTCGTCTGCGTCCTAACGCTCCACCGTAAATAGTGCAGTCTCAAAACAGGCTGGAATAACAGCCGGCCTTCTTGGGGTGTGTATGTCGGCCGAACCCGCTCGAGGACGCTAGAGCCCTCACATCGCTTTGTCGAAATAGTTTTTCGACCCAAATGTCTCATGTACTATACTTGGAGACCGCGGATTCGTGCTAGATGGAGTTTCAGAGACCATTTTTGCTGTGAACCACCTTCAGATGCTGGTTGAGTGACCAATCGAGGTGACCTGGTCCCCATGTATAACTTCTCTGCTCTACTATCCCTCTCGTTTTCAGAGTGTTCGTTATCGCTATTTCCTGGGCCAATCATCTAGAACATAGGTATGACCTACCAACTGTCCAATTGTAATTTTCAGATCCGAGTAGTAATTCGGGCGGTCGATAAAATCGTGTAACCTAAAAAGGCAATCATTGTAGAGGGTGGTGGGACTGAAAGGTTCCCAATCAGAGACTTGATATGGTGTTGACGTCATTCCTGGCCGTATAACTTTTGCGGAGCCAAAATCGCCGATTTTCAAAAGGCCTTGTGCGTGGTCTACGAGAACGTTGACTGGCTTCACGTCTCTATGCATGATTTGCAACTGAAATACAATAAATGCTGTCTCTACAGTGGAAGGCAGGGGTTTGGCAAATTTACCTGGCTGAGATATTGAAGGCCATTGAACAATTGCCAAGTGTAGATTTTCATGTCGACAAGATCGAGCGCACTGCTCTCGATTAACGATCCCAGTGTGTCGGGCATAAAGTCGAAAACAAATGATTCGCATATCTGAAAGTTAACGGTTTCCCTGCTCCATTTACGCTGGTCTTGCTTAATAAAGTTTGTAAACAATTCAGTTGCGAATTTCAACTCGATTCACTAAGCAGGCTTTTCAGCGCATCTCGCACCAAATGGCACTTTTCTTATTACCAACCGCTCCATTTAACCCCTCTCCTCGCCCCCTCTAAGATTTCAAAGGAAGAGATAGGAGTAGATGAAATGAAGGGCGTGGGCTACCCATCGGAGGCACGGTCCGTAGGCTAGAATCCTGTCCTGAGAAAGTGGGCCTTTCGTTTCTTTGAGTTCCTTCAACTGTTAGCTTGTGTGAGCGTCGACACATCTTACATGATCGATTTACTGAACAAGCACTGTAAAAGCTCGTAGACTCAACCTTTTAGGGCAAGCCCTCAAGCCGATGCGACAAGGAGACCTCTGACGGAAGTCACACCGAATGGCGTCGACTTCCCACTTCATTCTCATCACATGCTCACCGTCTTTCTCATCTCAAGGGCGACGCCCTCCATACCAAGAGCAGGCTTGTATCTTGTTGCTGTGGTAGAGTCGTTGTATAATCGTTCCATGCCCATTGCGCGTATGTGCGTTTATTGTTTAATGATGTAACTCTGAGATATCAACGGGTCATCCTGCCTTCTCTCTCTGTGTTGGTGCTTCAAAGAAAAACTTTCTCAATCTAACGACCAGCGTAACATGATACCAGCCGCTCCACTGAGCGCGCTCGCTTATTGGTAGGAGGGAGTGGTTCACCCCTCGCTACGGTAGAAGAAGGGAGGAGTGTGTTACGGATCCGGTGGGGATTTGCTTTGAGGTGACGACTGACAAAGCTGGCCATTCCATGTTAGCCACTTTTTAAGATGTTGAGTTCAAAGTCGATTGCCGGATTGCTTCGAACAAGGACTATTACAGTACCCTCACTATGATCACAGCCAGTTCTTTTTCCAGCTGCATATCGAAGCTATGACTGTCTCCGTCATATGACTTCTGCAAATAGCGTCTTTCTTCCAGTGTTTCTTCAAACGTCTTCTTTCTTCTGGAATTTAGCAAAGCGTTGCTTTTCTTCGGACGCCTCATACGTTTTCTTCTGACATTCCGTCCAGATGCGCTCCCTTCGTCAAGCGCTCCACTCAAATGTCGTTTTTTCTTCTTGTATTCCGTCCAGATGCCTTTTTGCCTCGAATACCATATTACTGTAGTCTTTATCCGAAGTTCTCCTGCGACCTTCTGTAAAGGAAGCCAACAGAGCGAGGGCTAAATGGCATCTTTCATAGTCCACGATTTTGCGAGCGACCAGTTGCGCGGCCGGTCGCTAGCGACCGGCGACTAGTCGCGCGACCGGTTGCGGACCCAGCACGTGAGCGACTTGTGACCAGTCGCCGGTCGCTAGCGACTGGTCGAGCGACTGATCGCGCGATCAGTCGCTAGCGACCGGTCGCGGACTATGAAAGCAGCCAATCGCTCATGGTATAGTTCCCCGGACACCGGTTGTCCGAAAGCCTAGACTTCTTCAAGAGGTACCAGTGGATGTATGGAAGCCGAGGAAGGCTTAATGCCCATTTCAGGGAAATTGAGGTGATGGAAATATTGAAGGTGAGGGGTGCTTGGAGCCTATTCCAGGGAAATGGGGGTAGAGAGAATCGTCGTGGTTGCGCAGCAAAAGGATTTTATGGCCAGCAGAGTCAGCAGTAAAGACGAAGTGATAGCCGACATGGTCGACAGTGGTGGCGAGGTGATAGACAGGGTCGGTAGTTGCAGTGAGGAGCGTAAAAAAGTAGTGAATAAGCGTTCATTTTGGGCCAATGGTAGCACATGAAGGCAACGCCGCGCAAACGAAGTAATGGATATTCGATGCTATAGGTGAGTATGGTATTATGCTTGTCAAAGACACCGGTCAACCAAAAAGGGCAGGACACACCTCGGCTTGCGGGCATCCCGTACCTTGGCGGTAGAGGCACCTGCAAACCCGGTGTGCGGCGGAGGATCTGAACTATAGAGCCTCGAGCCACGAGTGGTCGCTTCATAACGGGGATCACCCGCTCTACGGCATTTGGCCGGCAGAGGATTTTTATCGCGGTAATACGCGATTTTCGATAATTTTCTCATTGAATCATCAATCTTGACCATGATTCATAAAACATGAAAAGAGACTTGTTTTCAGTTGCCAGGGTAAAAAAATGGTACAATGGCGTCTCGCAGCTGGCTAAGGACAACACAAGTGCAACTACGAGTCAAACAAAGGAGCTACCATGGTTCAGTCAATTCGTCAGTCATCAGTCATGTATCCCACGACCTTAGCTTCTTCACACTGCAACACGGTTCCCATTACAATCTCGGCGCATCGAACCGCGCGTCTTTAAACATTTCCTTATCTTAACTTTCACATCCTTACATCCCAACTTTATCATTCCTCATTCAACCTTTCTCACACTGCTCACAAAAGGCCACATTCCCGTCGCGCGGAACTCAATATAAACCTCGCCTATATAAGCTCGGCGGAACAAAGACAGTGGGCAGTTGATTTTGGTGCCTTTAACGCTTCTACTACGCTTTTTATCCCTCGCTTCCTATTACGCTTCATATTACGCTTGAGGAGTGTTCATTTAGTACCTTGTACTCATACGCTGATCAGTTATCACTACGCCTTCAGGTGCTAACTGGGTTGGGAAGGGCCACGCGGCGGCGCGGCGCCTTTTCATGTCTGCGCCCTCTCCGGTGAGATAGTAGACAAGGAAGAATAGGCGAGCCCGTGATGGTGTTTAGGGACGTTTCATAGTTCTTTTATGCTATAATTGCGTGTTTTTCACCTATTTTAAGGAAGGGAAGGGACTCCGGGTTGGGTGAGCCAATTGGACGTTCAGCTTTTATCTCATCTCAGCTTTTTGCACGAGATAACCATCTCACCCACCCCGGAGCCCCTCCCCTTCTTAAAAATAGGGTTTTATCGACTCAGAAGAAGAGTATCCATAGTATGCAAGCATATAACATGTGCCAAGAGGTAATTTGTTTTGAATCACGGAACACTTCAGTACAGCCTCACCGTCCCATCCCAGACTCAGGCGCACTACTACTATCTCGCTATAGAGGGCGCAGACATGAAAAGGCGCCGCGCCGCCGCGTGGCCCCTCCCAACCCACTTAGCACCCGCCTTCATTTAACCTCTCTGCTTTATGCTCACATCTCTCATCATTAAGCAATATCATCCATGATCTTTTATAACAATTGGTGCCTTCTTGCATGTATGTGTTATGTTCTCATTATATGGTTTAATTACCCAAGTTTGAGGCTTTCTCTGCTTGTCGCAATAAAGCTCTGGTATTCGATGGTGTAGCTGTGGTTGTGGCAAGACTATAGTGACGAAGAACTTAAACGACTATACTAGATATAACGGCTATAATATCGGTATAGATAATATATGGGGCCGTAAGGTATGCTCCCCCGAACAGGGATGGGTCCCCATCCCGGTAATGTATGCTCTCGGGGAGAGCTTTCGGGGAGAGGCCACGCCCACTGGTTCAAGGGGAGAAGTTCCCGAACGACGCGCGATCGGGGCAAGCCGGGGCTACCGTAACTATTGACCGCGGAGTGCGGAACTGTTTGTCGAGCGCGCAATTTTCTATGGCTTACGCAACCCCCTTGGCTTGAATTATAGAGGAAAGGCGCAAGTTCGCTTGTAATTGGAACTGGAAAGGTTGCAAAAGGTTCTACAAGACTCGCGATTCCCGAATACTATGAAATTTCTGCTCAGGCAAAGCGGAATATAAGTGTACTGCATCTTCTTTAAGGTTTTGGATAGTTCGGAGCGAGTTCGCGATTATCACCAGAATGATAGCGGAAAATTTATGAAAGTTTCAGTTCGGTTTTGATCTTACTACTTATGTACTCGCTTACACTTGGCTCACTTGCAACCCTTGTATCCACAACTACTTTCTTTATTCATGCTCTCTCCATTCTGCACAGTGAACGAATTCCTTCCAGAGGGGTTGATTTTACATCGAACATCATCGAATTATAGCGAAATTTGTTGGAAGGTGGAGATGTCAGAGGTACAATTACACAGTAATATACGCAAGGGTTGCAGGGTTGCAATTATCCCCAAAATATGCCGTAAATTTTCGACTAATTTGCGACTCGTGGTATTGTGTTCTGCGCAGGATTAGTAAGTGTTCGGTGACGGTGGGAAACTGTGAAGTTTCTTTATTCATTACAATGGCGAGCTATGTTCAGCAACATTTTTTATGACTTCAAGCAGAGAAGGATTTCACGTACTTGAGTGAGGATGTTTGAACGGAGACCTAGGTAAGCTCATGGAGTCTGCAGAACTGGTTAGCTATGGGAACCAACATTGCCAGTTTAGCCTCCTAAGAAAACTTAAGCAGTCGAAGTTTGCTTGAAATTTGTTGATTTACCCAGGTTCCGCCTGAAGCTCATGAGGAAATAAGGAGTTCTTGCTAGTATCAACTCTTTTGATAAGAGTGAAAGCAGGTGTACGTGCTTTCACGTTCCCAATTACAATCGTCAGCCCCTTAGGTCTAATTTCGTGTTCCCACTCTCAACTTGTGGGCTCAACAGTCGAAGAACTCAGTGCTTCAAAAAATAGAAGTGTATGGAATGTGAAACTCGAAGTTGTGAAGGGTAAACAAATGGCGTTCGCGTCATTAATTAAATGTTTACGTTGATGTGCAAAGAAGAGGAAGTTTTAGGTCGATTCTAAAAGTTCCGAAGTATATAATAACCCTAATATTCGAAATAGCATAACACTTTCATCGCTTTACGGATGGCTCACATCTTCCCAGTTGTGGCCAGAGTTCTTTTTCTGAGGTGATGATTCATCACACCCAGCACGTTGGTGCTGTTGTTGTTCGCCGGAGTTGTATGGATCTTCGTGCACCGCCACGTGTTTTCAAGAATACTTATTGTTGCCCTAATCAAGCTCTAAGCTTCAACTGGCTGTTGCATGTCTGCAGTGATGTTGGCTTTTTGCTTTACTCATATGGTTTCATAGTTGTCTGCAGTTCCAGCTAACTTATTTGAACTGAAATGAAGTAGCTTTTTTTGGCATTTCACTCGCACTGCCTGGTTTTTCTAGCCTTTTTTTGGACCCTGTTCTGCCTAATAACGTAAAAACTTTCGATTACTTGAAACTCTAGTGAAGAAAATTTGTAAGTGGAAGAAAGAGGCTAGTAGTAGAGGAGGCTGAAAAACTTCCAAAGATTTTTTTCTCAGGCTACCAGGATAAGGTCTCATCCGGTAAGGGGGCATCAAGTGGCTGCCCTAACTTGATGCCCCCCTTACCGGATGAGACCCCAGGATATTTTACTCCTAGATATTATGTTATCCTGAACTTATTCCTTGATTTTGGGAGATTTTCAAGCCTAAATACAAGATTCGGCAACTTGCCAACATTTAAAGGACATCGAGACTCTGTATGTCTGACTCCCTGGGACGACCCGCGAGCATACCTTACGGCTGCTTTCGGGGACGCCATTCTCGGGGAGATTCGAATCGGGGCGTCCCGGCCCCGAACAGGAGAGCATACCTTACGGCCCATCGTGCACCAACCGGCAACACGAACAGGACCAGCCCGAGGAACCACACGAAGAAGAGAACAAGGATGAAGAGCTCGAAAGTGATGAATCAGAATCAGACGGAGAAGACATGAGGAACGAAGAAGCTTCGCGCGCGATTGAAATGGGAAAGGAGCAAAAAGAAGTGGTGCCAGCTCAACGTCCGAGGCATGTCATTGAAGCGGAGTTACACGAGGAACGTAGAGCGTCAAACCAGGTAGCCATGACCATAGAGGACTTGATGAGCCTCCCAACATGTCCCCCGCGACGCCGCGGCTGCGGACTTCCAAGATCGGTAGCTCTGCGAAACCCGCCGATCAAATGCGCCTTCTGTCGGGCGACCGGATCCCACCGAGCGGACGCATGCACACTGGTGAGATCGGTTCGCGAAAGACGACACTCGTACAGCATCAGAAGAAATGCGGTCGCTACCTGGAACAATGTCCTGGGAATTCTACGTGCCGCATTTTCCATGCCAAGTGCATTTATTGCAAAAAAGAAGACAGCGCTCTGCGAAATGCCTGATCAGGTGTTGGAAATCTGCACCAAACTGGAGAAGGCGCAAAAGCAGGCGGACCGCCACTCCCAACGCATCGAAGAACTATCTGACGAACTCCAGCACTAATTCCCGGTCATCGGCGCCGCCGGGAATATCGCGGTAATACGCGATTTTCGATAATTTTCTCATTGAATCATCAATCTTGACCATGACTCATAACACATAAAAAGAGACTTGATTTCAGTTGCCAGGGTAAAAACATGGTACAATGGCGTTTCGCAGCTGGCTAGGGACCATACAAGTGCAACTACGAGTCAAACAAAGGAGCTGCCATGGTCCAGTCAATTCGTCAGTCATCAGTCATGTATCCCACGACCTTAGCTTCTTCATACTGCAACACGGTTCCCATTACAATCTCGGCGCATCGAACCGCGCGTCTATAAATATTTCCTTATCTTAACTTCAACATCCTTCCATGCCAACTTTATCATTCCTCATTTAACCTTCCTCACACTTCTCACAAAAGGCCACATTCCCGTCGCGCGGAACTCAATATAAACCTCGCCTATATAAGCTCGGCGGAACAGAGACAGTGGCCAGTTGCCTTTGGTGCCCTTGACGCTTCTACTACGCTTTTTATCCCTCGCTTCCTATTACGCTTCATATTACGCTTAAGGAGTGTTCATTTAGTACCTTGTACTCATACGCTGATCAGTTATCACTACGCCTTCATTTAACCTCTCTACTTTATGCTCACATCTCGCATCATTAAGCAATATCCTCCACGATCTTTTATAACATTGGCGCCTTCTTGCATGTATGTGTTATGTTCTCATTATATGGTTTAATTACCCAAGTTTGAGGCTTTCTCCGCTTGACGCAATAAAGCTCTGGTATTCGATCGTAGAGCTGTGGCCGTGGCGAGACTATAGTGACGAAGAACTTAATCGACTATACTAGATATAACGGCTATAATATCGGTATAGTTAATATGGTTTTGCTGTAGTGGCTGCTTTCAGACTTCAATTATGCAACCGACGTCCATCCGTCCGTCCGTCCGTCGCGAATGTCAACACCTGACTAGCGCCGCCGTCCCTCGCACGCATGAGACGGATGGACGGACTGAAGCAACGGACGGACGAACAGAGTTCGGTTCAATCATTGAAGTCTGAAAGCAGCCAATCGATTGCTTATGAAGCAACGGAATGAGTGAGCTAACGAGGTCGAACGTGTTAAAACTTGTATTGACCGATTGCGTGCTACTTTGACTTTACAGTGCCATTTTCTCCCCCTCTTCTACCACAGTATCGTACTCTAAACGTATTCGCTCTCATATTTCGTATACTATATTCGTCGCTTGAATTTGTTTCCTATTTGTGGGAGTATGATACTGACTTAAGGGTGGAGGTGGTGTAGTGGGAAGTGGCGCACTATCTCACACGCACGGTCAGGGGTTCGGATCCCAAATGGATGTCCGCCTAGGCCAACCAAGCCTTCCATCCCTCCGAGATAGGTGCATTGGTACCAGACTCGTCTGGGAGAATAAAAGTACTGACTTGTACATCGGCTGGCCACCGCAAGTCATTGCCACATACGAACTCATTACGCCACTACGATTCTAAATGAAAGTCAAGTGCGGGGGCGCATCCCTCGGACGGGATTGATTAACGCCAAAAACTAATCCTTTATCCTTTATGATACTTTCTTCCCTCTTCTGTAAACGGTCTGCCGTGCGTTGGCAACTAAGCCCATTTTCCTTTTACATATTTTCCTTTTTCTCTGCACGTGCTTGTCGTTTAAAATTTTGCGGATCCCTTATCGTGAGGCGAATCGTTGTGCAGAAGCTTAGAGGTAGCGACTCTTCCTTTTCTTCAGTTTAACAGTTTTTCTTTGTCTTCATTAGTGACTATACGGTATCGGACCGCCCTCATCTCCAACCTCATAAGCATATATAGTATATATAAGCTGGCACCTCCCACTTAGGACCACCATTCTGTTTTCGTTCTTACATGAGCCAGTCTCACTTGCCTTCTCGTAGTAACTCTCCTGATCCTAGGGCGACTGCCCCACATGCCTCAAACACCAGTGGACCAGCGCAAGTTCTCTCCAACATTGCGAACGATACCAGGGACAAGGGAAGACACACTAAAGTCTATCACGACGCCACGGTGAACGCGACCAACAATGGGCGGACGGAATCGAAGGAAGTCGCCAACATGCTGACGCACAGCACTAACCAAGGCACTTCTTCTTTGTTGGCCGATCTCAATAATATGTTTGCAGCGGTAGAAAACGTATCAACAACGTTCCTGTCGTAGCATCCCTTGGCCCGGATGGGCCGTTACATAGGCTTGTGCCTTTTGTCGGATTCGGTGAAGATCCGGTGCAATTTTCAATGTAGCTACGTCGTTTAGAAGACGTCATTAGGATGCGATCAGCTTCATGGTCCCCTCAGCAGGAAGCTTGTTCCTCATTGGCTATCTGAATGAAGCGGCACGAGAGAAAGTCAATGAGCTCCCTCTGGATGACCGTGAGAACTACCACGCCATCGTCGTCCACCTTAGGAAGTCGTTCGAAGGATCTCAGCAAAGGTACATGGCTTGGCAAGCTCTTCCGCTTGCAAGCAGAAGGCAGACGAATTTTCAGCTATATTCGCTAATCGTTTGCTTACTTTGGTCCGTGCGGCCATCACAGGCCGCCATCCTGCTACCCAAAAGGAGCGTGCCTTGGAAGAGTTCGTCGCGCGCCTCCGCCCGGATATCAGATATTACGTCAAACTCGATAATCCGTCTTCGTTTGAGCAGGCTGTCTCAGAAGCTCGGATGGCAAAACAGTTAATAGCTGAGACTACAGCCGACCGTTTCACTACACCGTCAGTCCCTCCTAAAACTACTGATTCAAGACAGCAGCTCCCAGAAGGTTCAACCCCAGGCGCGATCAACGCCCTCGAGTGTTTAGCCCTAGGCAATGTCGATATCAAGGTTCAATCCCTTTTCGGTACAATCTAAAGCGTCCGTTTCAGAGGCAGCGCAACGATGGACATTCACGAGACGCCCAAGGAGGACCTTCTCATCTCTGCTACAACTGTGGAGGCAGCGGACATTCCGCTCGGCAGTGCCCTTCACCGCGGAACCCGCAGACTCATAGGTACTCCTACTTACAATGTCCGTTCTGGTTCATTTGAACGTCGTCCGTCGCATTCTTCTCCATTTTCTGAGATATATCCTGCTCGTCATGATTCGTCTCATGACCTTTCGGAAGCACGCGAGCAAATTCAAGCTCTCTGTTTCTCTGCGCGAAAATCAATCTGTGTTAGAACGATCTGAAGCGGGAGCAAATGCTCTCTCATCAGACGTAACGAAGAATTAGCGCACAGTTATTATAGCGGTCCGTCCTGTTCTTTCCCTAGATCTGGTTTGACGCATTGGCCTCAGGTCAAGTTTTTATTGCCGCTCGGGGCGCTGTCTCTTTGCGAGAGCACGGTGGCTCTTCCGATGTCCGCGAGGCTCTGCCCACAGGACAGGATTCGTCGGATAATCCCAACACCATATAATTGTTCGTATATTTGAACCCTGAGATGAAAGCTTAACAACCCGAATCGGACGTTTGCGATTAAGAAGATTTGGCCCAATCCCAGCTCTAATCATCTTCGTTGCTTACGCACCAACATCGAGCTACGAAGAAGAGGAGTTGGAAGCGTTTTATATGGATCTGGAGAGGCTCTACAGAGAAGACCACACTTTCTTCAAGGTCATCGTCGGTGATTTTAACGCCAAGATTGGCCCCAGAAGAACGGCTGAAGAGCTTCACATCGGGACTCACGGAGTGGAATGGAATGAGCAGGGTGAAAGGCTGTCCGAGTTTATCATGACGACCCACACCATCCATGGTAACTCGCAGTTCCAGAAGCCCTCTCATTTAAGATGGACATGGGAGTCACCTGGTGGACAGTTCCATAATGAAATAGACCACATCATCTTCAATCGAAGATTTTGCCTGACCGACGTCGCTGTTGTTCCGAAGTTCTAGACGGGATCGGACCATCGTCTCCTCCGCGCTAGATTCAGCTTCTCAGTGCGTGGGGAGAGAGCTATGAAGTTTCGGAAACGAAGCCCCAAGACCTCCATCAACTGGGACCACTTCGCTTCCCTTGCAAGTAAGTGGGAGGATTCCGTTATCGACAACATCGACGAAGAATACAACCGGCTCGTCGAACATCTTCACGATAGTGCTACGAAAGCAGAGAGTCTACAAGAAGCCAAGAGACGACTCTCCTCGAAGACTCTCGAGCTGATACGCCAGCGGGGAATCGCGCGAGCTACAGGCAATTATCAACAAACGTCCGAACTTGCGAAGCTATGCAGAGAAGCGATAAAGGAAGATCTGAAAGAGAGAAGAGCAGCAATCATGGACGAAGCCGCCGAGGCCGGAAAGAGCATACGCAAAGCCCGACGGAGCTTCGCCAATTACAAGACCAAGATGACCTCCCTTCGTCGTCCTGACGGAACCGTTACTGCATCACGGAGGGCAATGGAGAAGGTCATCTACGACTTCTACTCGGATCTCTTCGACAGCCACGTCTACCTGCCTACTCACCATCTTAGGCAAGACGAATATATCGCTCCTTCGGTTCTCCCTTCCGAAATACGACATGCCATCACGTCGATGAAGAACTGTACAGCACCCAGTCCCGATAGGATCAAACCAGAACATCTGAAGAGTATGCCTCCGGTCATCATCAAAACTCTGGCTAGGCTCTTCACACGGTACCTGTCGGAATGCAAAGTGCCCACGTCGTGGAAAACTAGCAAGACTGTGTTGCTGTACAAAAAGGGAGATCCAGACGATATTGGCAACTATCGCCCAATCTGCCTGCTGTCCGTAATCTACAAGCTTTTCACTCGTGTCATCCTAAACAGGATCGGCAGAACATTAGATGAAGGACAGCCATGCGAGCAAGCAGGGTTTCGGAGAGGGTTCAGTACAATCGATCATATCCACACCCTAACAAGGCTCATTGAAGTATCGCGAGAGTACAAAATGCCGCTATGTCTTACGTTCATCGATTTAAAGAAAGCCTTTGATACCGTCGAGACAGAAGCGGTAATTGAAGCCCTTGGTAACCAGGGTGTTCCTACGCAATATATAAGGATGCTTCGTGAGCTCTACGATAACTTCACGACCAGGATTTCACCATTCTATAAGGAAGTCATTGTCAACGTGAAGAGAGGTGTTCGGCAAGGCGATACTATTTCGCCCAAACTTTTTAGTGCCGCCCTCGAGAATATCATGCGTCATTTGGAATGGGAAGACTTGGGAGTGAAGGTCGACGGCCGCTTCCTACATCACCTCCGCTTTGCAGACGACATCGTGCTTATAACACCGAACATCGAGCAGGCGGAACGAATGCTGGCCGAGTTTGATAGTGCTTGTGGAAAGATCGGCTTGAGGCTGAACCTAACGAAGACGATGTTCATGAGAAACGGACTGGTACCTGATGCTCCTTTCACGTTAAACGGAACGAATATCTCCGAATGCTCTAGCTATGTGTATGTAGGTCGGGAAGTCAACATGATGAACGACCTAGCTCCAGAGCTGTGCAGAAGGAAACGCGCCGCGTGGGGAGCATTTAAGAATATCAAATCAAGAATATCGAGGGAGTAGTGAAGAAGACAAAGGACATCCGGCTCCGCGCTCACCTTTTCGACACTGCTGTCCTTCCTGCTTTGACGTACGATTCGGAGACCTGGACTCTACGAAAGCAGGATGAGCATGCTGTCAGCGTTATTCAACGCGCTTTGGAAAGGACAATGCTCGGAATTTCCCTATACACGCAAGTGCAGAAGGGAATCCGGAGTTCCGAGCTCCGTCACCGAACGAAGATCAGGGATGCCGTTGATTACGCCAAGAAATCGAAGATCAGGTGGGCCGGACACGTTATGCGATATAGTGATGACCGTTGGACCAGGGCGGTTACTGACTGGATCCCTCGGGACATCAAACGAACTCCAGGAAGGCCGCCAACGAGATGGTCAGACTTCTTCACGAAAGCTCTGAATGAAAGGAATGTTGAACCTCGTGTCCCTGAAGCGAGAACGATTCACTGGACCACTCTGGCTCGTGACAGGGACGAATGGAGACGTTACTGGCGCCCGCTCGAGGAAGTCGATGATCAACGGGACGACAGGTGATACAGGTGATATTTGAACCCACGGTGCCATCGAGGTTTGAATCCAGCTCGCCTTGGCTTTTAGCGTCATGAGCGTCTGGTCAAAGCCGCAGCGGTTCCGGTGCCTCCCCTGGCTACGACCTTTAGGGTGCACCCCACGCTGAACGCGCTCCCCAGTCTGTGGCCTACAGTGGCACCCTCCTTGATGATACCGATCCCGCGTCGCGACAGCCCTTGCCGTCTGCTATGCGTTTCCCCAACCCAGGAGTGCCCTTTAGGTTTTTCGTTACTGAGGGTCCCCCAAGTATGCAGCCAGTAAGTCACACTTTAACACGGGCGGTACTCACACATGCGTTCGATTAATCGTGCTCAGAAATCGGATCCTGTCAGCACAGCACAGGTCTGCGTAATCTCGTTCTAGAAAGAGCAGTCACGCCACCTTCAAACTTGTCTCGACCAGCTCGACGTTGAGCTAACTCGTTCGAGGACGCGAAAAAGAAACGGTCATACTCTTAAACCAGTACAAACTTTTCCGTTAATTCAGCCGACTTCCTGGACGACTACCAAAGTGTCAATGTAGCAACTACGCGATGCCGCCACGGCCAATCCATTCTTGGCCACGCAGATACTTTGATGACTATACCGTTCTGGAGACGGATCCACGAATGGGCAGCGTCTATCAACACCGTAGTCTCATCCTCAACTTTGGAGTGGTATTTAATATCCCGTTACAGTAAGTTCCGCCCTCCACTTTTTTCAAGTCCAAGATGGACTTGGTGTGAATGGGGGGAGGTGTAAGCGTGGACGCAGCTTACATTATCGCTTTGCAGTACAAGCAAAGTAAAACCTCCGTACGGCTCAACCTCTTAAAGCGGAGTCTTCAAGCCGATGCCACAAGGAGACCTCTGGCGGAGGGCACACCTTCCTTCTCATCACATGCCCGCCGTCTTTCTCATCTCAAGGGCGAGGCCTTCCGTACATAGAGCTGACTTGTATCGTTTTGCCGTAGTAGAGTCGTTGTATAACCCCATGTTCTTTGCACGTATGTGCGTTTATTTTTTAATGATGTAGCTTTGAGATATCAACGGGTCATCCTGCCTTCTCTCTGTATCGATACTTTAAAGATAAACTTTCTTAATATGACGACTAGCGTAACATGATATCAACCGCTCCACTGGGCGCGCTCGCCTACTCTGGTGACACACAGTAGCTTACCAGCAAACTCAACTAATAAGGATCGACAAGGGCACCGGACGGCAGCTTCATTAGTTTGCAGCAGTCATACTGTGTAATATCATGGGCTTCTATAAAGATTCCCTTGCTGACTTTTCATAGTCTTGTTAGCGGTCGGTTTTTATTTGATTTCAGCTCCATACCCATTCATTAGCGTAGGAACGAACAAACAGATCAGGTTGGAAGCCAAGCAGGTACTTCAGCAGGGAGGATGACGGATTTTGTGCCCGAGGTCCCACGTCTCTGGGACGCGTGTAGCAGTGGTTTCGCAGCAAACATCCAACACCCTAACTCAAACCTTACCCTCACACTTTGCGCTCCGACACGCGGCGATCGAGCGCAAGTCCACACTCGGTAGGTTAGATAAACAGCGGCTAGTTATGTTGGAATAGTCTGAACCCATTTACAGCACACGATCTTAGTTGGTTATCTCGTTGCGCGACATTCCGTTAGGGCTCCATACGCTCAGCCGTAAAAGGACAGATCAGTGTTATACAAGCAGCTAATCTCGGAACCAGGAGGTGACAGTGTCAGTTATCAAGGACCCACTCAATGCCTATTTCTATAAAAACAAATCATGTTTATTAATGCAGACACAATAGTAATCGATTACCCGGTCGTCTCGCTTGTTCGAGAAGGCATAGATCATTTGTATGATATTTTTATGTCGTTCTCTACTGATCCCGGTGAGAAATATCATTTCAAAGTTGCGATCTTTGCTTTCTGAAAAAGAAACAAGATTCCACTGATATCATGATGTCTGCTCCATGGAATGACCCGCCCCATTAGTGCGAGTTCCCGTAAATGAAAACAGACATCGTGATCGTTTGTAATCAGTATCAGCTTTATGTGTAAATACGCAAACATGAACATGATTATCAGGAGTGTGAACGCTCTCAGCGTGGACCGTTTCGAAGCAGTAAGGCAGCTCACCTGGCCAAGTTTTCTTTATCGCGATTTCTCTTGGCGCATCTCCAGGGGATAGCAGTGTGCCTCTGAAGCTGTTCATAAATCGGTATGCACTCCGTTGCAGTAGATTAATAACCAAACTCAGGTAACTCAGGTGATGGGTAGGAGTCAGGAGGTGCCATAAGTGCTAAGTAGCAGCGCAGCACAACGCCAGGTCAAAATCAGTTCACTGAGAGCGGGAGGACTACAGGTAGTCGTGTTACGACCCTTCTTCCTTGGTAGATTGAAGATGAAGGGACATGGAACGACTGGCTGGAACGGCAAGCACCTACCGTCGACGAGGCGGTGATGGTACATCCTAATGCATGCCGAGGTGAATCGTGGTTAATGGTCAGAAACATGTGGTCCTCACCTGTACACATTACTGAAGACTCCGTTAGCATGTAAGCGTAAATTCGTCATTCTTAGTTTCACATTTCTCATGTCTGGCATTTCTTTAGCAGGCTAAAGCAGTTTCTCTCAAAAAAGACACCGGAAAACAACACCAGGAGCTCAGACTTCACCTGTTCTACGATCTTGTCGGTCATGTCGGTGAGTACACAATACGTCGACCATCCACGAGTGTTAAAACTAAACAAATGAACCTCCAGCACTTGATGATGATCATGTCGGTAGAGCGCAATCGCCATCTGAATAACGACTGATATCGGCGTTTAAACAATTTACTTCTTTAAGGAAACCGGAGAAGAGCGGCGGGTGCTAAGTGGGTTGGGGGGGGACCACGCGGCGCGGCTGCGGCGCGGCGCACTGCGCTCTCCAAGCCCGAAACGGTGTTTAGAGATGTTTCATAGTTTTTTATGTTGTAACTGTGTATTTCTCACATATTTTAGGAAGGGGGGGGGGGCTCCGGGGTGGGTGAGCCAATTGGACGTTCAACTTTTATCTCATCTCAGCTTCTTGCACGAGACAACCATCTCACCCACCCCCGGAGCCCCTCCCCTGCTTAAAAAATAGGTTTTGTCGGCTCAGAAGAAGTGTATCCATTATATGCAAGCATATTGTTTGTTCTGAATCACGACACATGAGTACAACCTTACCATTCCTTCCCAGACTAAGGCCCAGTACTGTCTTGCTGGAGAGCGCAGGGTGCCGCGCCGCAGCCGCGCCGCGTGGTCCCCCCCCAACCCACTTAGCACCGAGCGGCGAATCTTCGCTCGCTCGGTTGCGTAGTTGAAGTCTGAGAGCAGCCATTGGCTTTCAGACTTCGACGTCCATACGTCCGTCCGTTCAACGCGTGCTGCGACGGCGGTCGCGTGCATGCCGCGACGCGGTTTTAGGAGGGCGTTGACAACACCAGATCACGTGCCAGCGTTGTAAACACCTTTCTAGAACCGCTGTCGCAGCACACGTTGAACGGACGGACGGACGGACGCACGTCAACGGCCGTCCGACCGACCGGCGGCCGCGTAGTGACAGCACTGGACAGATTGCGTTCTCTTGACCAGTGTTGTCCCCATGTAGCCAGCGAGCGGCGTCGGTCGGTCGGTCGGTCGTTGAAGTTGAAGTTTGAAGTCACCAAGTTACTGCTTTATGAATAAGAGAGATAACAGCTTTTGCATTGAGTGAGGTTTAGTACACGTTGATAACAGTTTCTCCTTTGACTGAATTTTCTTTGCCATCTTTCAGGAGAGCGCTAGTTGTTATTGTCGATTTTTAATTTATGCCGTGTGATCGATGATCATCCATGTGGCTCGTTGTGAGACTAGACGCCCTTAGGCATGTTTTTTCTTCATTATCAATATCCTAACAGGCATTTTTAGCAACGGGGGTCGTTGGCCCGTGGTATATTGATCAAAGGCTGCTTTCAGACCTCAACGACTCATCCGACCGACCGTCCGTCCGTCCGACGCGTGCGTTCTGCGACGGCGGCGTTGTTGACAACACTAGATCACGTGCCAGCGCTGTCAACACTACTCTAGCGACCGCCGTCGCAGCAGGCACGCGTCATACGGACGGACGGACGGACGGTCGTCGAAGTCTGAAAGCGGCCAAAGGCCAACACCGGCGTCGGCGTCCGTACTATGAATGCAGTCACCATCCCTGACAATCTGAGGCAACTTTGAGGAGTGGAAGATGATAGGTTCTGGTCCGACTGGCCGACGTTAATTTCGAGAGGGCTGTCTCCGTAGAGCGTCCCAATTTACAATATTGACTGTTTCACAGACACTGCAAGAGTGACAATCGAAGCTGTAAGATAACTTGCTCCCACTTGGAATCGCGGGAAAAGGCTTCTTCCAAACGATCTCCAAAATTTCTCCACAGGGCACCCAGAAAACAGAGAAATAGTTAGTACACCAATTACAAGAAATCTTATCATACTCGGTACTCATTCATTTATTAATTCCTCAATCATAAAAGAGGGACAGAACGCATGTGCGTCCGACGATACGCGCGGCATGAAATGTTCGTTGTTTCGGATGGCGCAGCGAATTCCACGTCTGCGACTTTGGTTCAAACCATCTGTATCGTTTTGACAACGTTTTTAGGGCTCTGAATGTTCTAAACAAAACTGTTTGCTAACGTTTGAAGTTCCTTAGAATGTCTTGGAAGGAGGAATTTTCAGAACTTCTTGGTACGTTTTGTTTTTTTATGCTATTTGTTAATACTTTACTTATAATTGTTTTTCTTGATGAGAACAATGCGATTGTTGTCACGATTCAAGAATTCTTAATTGCGGACATGTTTTTGAAAGGCCTCATGTTTTGGTTTTGTTGTGTTTTCAAAATCATGCTTCGATTCCTCGTCCCATTGAAATGGTAGAACAAAATGCTTTTCAGAGTTTCTAGACGATTGCACGAAGAGATATCCAAGCCGTTTGTTCAATGTTACTCCCGAAAAAGATTCTACCCCTATACGACGAGTTGCCTTTGCTTTAGAAAATGTTGTGAGTGTGACTTATCCATAGATTCCCTGATCAGATCCCTTTCTATTTCTTTTTAAATGTTATGTGCAGGCGTTATTGCTTTCAGATTGACCAATTGAAAACTCCCCTCGTTCCTTCCACGCAATCTTTGGCTCAAGCGTTGGTGTATAAATTCAATGGACCCCACCGTCGCCAGGGATACTGGATGATTTATAAAAACCTCACACGTGCACTACGAAAATACAATGAAGACGACCTCGTGACTAGAGTTTCAGATTTGCATAGGGTACGCTATGATAATTTCGTTTCGTGGTTCTATTTTTCTTCGAATAGTTGCTGTTTTTGTAGAAAGCAACTGCGAGTGGTGCAGGCTTTCATATGCCGTCTGCAGAAGCTATGCGGTACATTGGTGGTGCCTATTTGAAAAGGTTGTTCAGGCTGCAGCAGGTTAATTTCCTAACTATTTTCTGTTTGTGACTCTTTTGCCAAAGAAGGACGTGGTGATTTTGTTTTCAGATCAGAGATTTATGTATCCGCACTGCGCATGTAATTATGGGACAGCTGGAACTAGGTCACTGGGTGAGTGCTGCGTCTCAATTTACTTCGCTAGTAGCAGCATACTCATAGATGCCACAGCTGTAGCTAGCATTGATATGACTATTAGTTGGCGGCTCTTGTGCTGTGTCATGTGATAACATAGACCTTATGTTAAGGAAAAATTCAGCTTATTCATTGTGGCTCTGTGCGCTGACGTCAATAATGGTGTCAGGATGCAAGCAACTTCAATGGAGTCTGCCTATAATGGCCTATCAAGTTGCCTTCAACCACTAGATGACAGGTTCTCACTTGGTCATGATCTTCTTCCTTTTGGAGATTTGTATTGCCTTTCGTCGTAGTACATTCACTGTTGAACGTTTGAAGATTTCCTGATTCCCTGGCGGATATCTCTATTTTCCCTTCACTTCGCGGCCACATCTCAGCGCAAAAGAATGCAGATATGTCACGTGTGATGCGATTGCTGCAAATCACAGATGAAGAATTGGAGGCAGTAAGGACTAGGGATCAAATGGTGCGATTTAGGCAAGTTCTGTTTGCTAATTTAATCTGTTTTGCACACCAAATGACATCTGTTGGTCATTTAGGGATGAAATATTGTTAAATATGGATTCTAAGATGGAAGATTTTGGTGTATCCATTAATAGAACTTTGGAAATGGCAGAGTGAGTTTGGAAGTTATTCATTCAAAAGAAAATGTGGATTAGTTCAACTGGTCGCATTCATAGTGCAGGCGTCCCTACGTCGACGTCGACGTTAACCGTTGATCGATACCTCGCAAATCCGTGACTCATGGTGGAGGTTGTGGGCATGTAGCGAACGGGTAAAAAGGAACCATATGATTGCTAAAATTTTGTTTCGCGATTGCAAACAGGAAGAAGGGGTTCACCTTCGTTAATAACGCATCGTAGCAACAAAAGAGAAGGAGTGTTCTTGAAAAAGAAAATAAGACGCGTAATTGCAAGCTGCGTTTTAATGCGTCTGTAACCGTTTGGATGTGCCTTGCTTAAGCTACTATTTTCCAGCTTATCGACTAACTACCTCGGTGTCGGCGTAGCTGACCATGCTGCGGGCCGACCTAGCAAAGGGGTACAGAGGGAAGATTCGGGTGTAAAGGTTTAGTTCGCGATTAAAAGAGCAGTGAAGGGTTAACTTTTTTATGGGAATATATCTTGAGGGAAAGGAGGGGAGCAGTTTTTTTTTAGGAGAAAAGAAAAAAGACGTGTGACTATATATTATGTACTCGCCATCTGGATGTCTTTCAAGTGAGGGCTGTTTCTCACCTCTACCAACGCCGACGGAAAAAAACGGAAAAACTTCACTGTCTGTCGCATTGAGTGCTCTCATAGTGCGACCGCGACGCCAACGTCAGCGTAGAGCTTCGAGAAATGATACGCTCGCGCGAGATACATTCACACATTCGCATTGATAACGAGAGATGCGTTCATGCATTTTTTTCTGTATTTTTGTCTACCGTGGAACTTTGCGACGTATCGATCGATGGCAGGCACCGACGTCGGCGTCAGCTCATTCCGTAGACTCGCCCACTTTTTCCTCTTATATTTCTGATAGGTTGAAATTCTTGATTATATCTATTTCTTTTCAAGAAAGGTCAACTCCAATGCGCACACCCCTGTTGCCGGCACAATCAGAAAGGTTTGTATTCTCATTTTTGTTTTCTGAGGGGTTGTGTTTCAACTTGTGTTCAGCCTTCATCATTCGATTCTGGTCTGGAACTTACTTTTGAGACATCATTATTGCATGCTGCTTCTGAAGATTCAGAACAGGTCAGTAAATACTCTGGAATGTAGCGATTTCATTGGCTGCGGTCATGCTTTGCGCCTTTCATTAAGCAGAAGACGTCAGCGGTCGAGGCCGGCCGATAAGCGGCGAATGAGAGGTGTTTGGGGGGGGGGGGGGGGGAAACTGCGCCCTCCTTCACACCAGCTTTCGCCGCCTACCATCATTCATCGAGAGGACCGTTGTACGATCCCAGTCACTGCGGCCCTTTCAAACGGGACGGTTGTGAGAGGAACCTTCTCTCGCTGTTTCAGTGCGAGAAGTTCCAAATGGCACTTTCACTCAGGCTATTTTTATATCTTAGATAGCGCCTCCTAAAGTCAGAAATTTCAGGGCATGTGTGGAGAAAATGAAGACAAAGAGCTCACGAAGCTGGCAAAGAAGAAACGAAAACGTAAAAGTGGGGTAAGATTCTCGTTGTTATACTAGAAATTTTCATTTATCCGTATCCCTGTTTTCTGTTATCTATTCAACCAAGATATTGCCAGTCTCATTGAGAAACTTGCCCTTGGCGCTCACTCTAAGGACTGACCGCAGGTAGTTGTATCGAACGAAGTGGATCTTTTGGAGCTATTAATAAATTGGTGTATATAAAAGCGATTATGAATCTCTTCATTCCCTCTGAGTAGCAATGGTCAGTAGGAGTACCTTCTTTTTTGTCATTCAGTTCGTTCCAATCCACTGATTTTTCCATAGTTTTCTTTCTCATATTGGAGTATTCGTTCAGATTATGCCGCGACAGATCCTCCTGTTCCCTGTTCACGATCTGTGGGTGATAATATCGAGGGTGACACCTCGCCTTGTTTCGTTTTTCTGTTTGTGGCTGTTTCGCAAAGATAGAACTGAACGTGACCGGTACAACTGCATTTCTATCGCTCAACGCAGACCTGACTTTAGTTGTGCAATTTTGAGGGGCTTGTAATAGTAAGGGGTTCGAGAGGGGTGTAAGGTTGTCTTATCAAGTTTACCGAGTAGTCGTCACAGTTCTGTTGCTTGTCTTTCAACGACCTTATGTCAAAGCTTTTAACAAGCTTCAAGGTGTTACATACCCCTGATATGTTTACTTTTTGTGAGATGATGTTTTCTTGAACGCTTGGAATCGAAATCAATGGAATTTACCATTTCAACAAGTGTTCTCACAGCATTTTCTCTGAAATTTTCCCCAATAGTTCAACGTTTTATCCATATTTGATATGCCGAGTGAGATGTGTCTCCTTCAACGAAGTCGGAAAACCTGTTTTTCTTGCGAAAAAAGCTGAACCCAATCGCGTCAGGAATCGAGAAAGTGAGCGGAACTGTTGCTATAAGATGTTCACACCTTAGATTTCTTTCTGCAAAATCGAAAAAATCGCATCTGAGTCTGAGGAACTTATCAAATTTTACTAGTTCTCTCTCCCTTTATCCCACATTTCGTGTTTCCGTGGTGTGCCGAAAATGGGAAACATTTAAGTCATGATTCTATTTCCATTTTTTTAAGTTGAATGTTAACCAACGAAGTGCTGCTCGGTTTTCGTATCCTGACATTGACAGCAGCGCAGTTGATGCATATTCCGAGGAAAGCAGTGGTGTAAGAAAAAAGAAGAAAAAGAAGAAGAAGCACGTGAGTTTGTGGTTTTTTTCATTGTTACTGACTAATTTGCCTCGTTTTCCCATTATTTTATTGATACTGATTTAAAGCATCATGCTGCTGATATTTCGTTGTCCTCCCACATTTCACATGTATCGTCCGCTGGTTCTTTTTCTACTCCATCAGCTGAAATCAAGAAGAAGAAGAAGAAGAACAAAATCATCCCAGATAACGTACTTTTTTTATATCCATGTTTTTCGACTTTAATGAAGCCCTGTAACTTCCTCATGATTATTGAGTTCTTTTGTTCTCTTGCAGGCCTACGACACAAAGTTTGATGTAGCGGAGGACATCAGTGCATCAAACAATTTGTCATTGGTTGAAAGTGCCAGGTCATCCAAGTCATCAGCAGATTTTTCGCATCTGTTATCAGAGAAAAGCATTATAAAGCTGAAAAAGAGGGCGTTAAAAAAGGTAGATTGTTCTCTATACTTCGTTTTCCATTGGTATCCCCATTTCTGTCGGTTGGTGTCAGTAATGTCTCCTTATAGAAGTCGATTACTAGAGAAAAACTTCCAAGCGCAGAGCAAATTTCACTCGAGGAAGACTTCCCGTCATCGTTTAGCTCTTCGACTGAGCTATCAGTCAAGAAGAAAAAGAAAAAAAGGATGAACTCAATGAAAAAGGTATGCATATATTCGATTATTAAACATGAGCATCTACATCTGAGCATTCATTTTCGAATTTCATTGTAGTGGTGAACTGTTTTGATCGTCAGGTTCTTTGCACCTTTCCAGGATCCCCTTATCGACACCAATCACAAAGACAAGTGTGACGTGCTGGGTGAGGCATTGCCTGCACAGCTCTCTTGCTTTAAAACTCCTAAGAAGCTCAAACGAGTAAGTTCATGAACTGGTTGTTAGTCGCGTTTTCGACGTTGTTTTGTGATTTTTAGAAGATATTGAACGAAGAATTCGATCCTCCTGAAAAGCGAAGGTCTGCTGGTGTTAAGGATGTTAGTAGCGCTAAGAATGTTCGGAAGAAACAGAAAAGGAAACGACAATAATTCGATCATTTTTCCCAGTTCTTGTTTATTGTTTTTGCGCTCACTGTTTTGCTGGTACACTAATGACCCATAGAGTTAATAGGACAGACTTGTTTTTCAGTCCGTTGTAGATTCCTATTCACTTGTTTTTCTCTGTTCATCTGTTAACGTTGTTGTTTCAGTTTTCATTATTGTCAGGTTTTGTTTGTTTTTGTCTCATTTATGGAAGTAAACATTGAACATATCAACTACTTTTTGAAAATTAACGTATCGTCACTATCATATCATTTCCAGTTTCTTTCCTTTGTCGATGAACGGTATTGACATCTTCTATTTCACTACTGATGAGAATAATAAGTATGACGAAGGTTGCAATTTAGTGATACTTTGACCTTTTGCATGAAATTATAAGCAGAAATTGCTGGGGTTGTTATCTCAGTTATCAGCCTCTTTTCACTTTGGGTTCAAAGGCACTTTGAATGATAACAGCATGGATTTTTCCTATGCATAGGACAGTGGTTGTAATTTGCTTCTTTCCCAAAGTTTAATCTTTCCTCTGCCGATCTCGTTTCTCGATGTTGAATCGCTATAGGTAGTGGAAGTAACGTGTTTCTCATTCTGTTGCTTGCTTTTTTTTTGAATTTTCCTTTGGTGATCATCAATCCTTATCGGTATCGCATTCTTAATGGCGCATACTGGTCAGTATGGAAATAGGGTGGTAGTATTGTTCTGGTTAAAAACTTCTACCATATTACCTTTTATGGGTGAGCCTAATCATCATCACTAGCCCACAATAATCAAGAGATTCGAGCTAGTGATTTTAGCTAGTGTCACTCAAACTACAATTCGCCTTCCCAGCTTTCACTTTGTTGTCTTTTTCGAGCTATGAATTCTTTTATGGGTCGTGAATATGGTGTTTACGTTACCTAATGAACCCTTGGAAAGACGGTTTATTGATTTACCACGGTTCGGAAGGTAGAGTATTTAGTACAGGATATTATGATGGATTTTCGAGTTTCACTAAGCTCAGAGAAAAGAAAAGATGAAAAATATTTCTGATATGTTTCACGATATGGTTGAGTACTTGTAAGAACTGGCCCATATCTCTCTATAATGTCTGTATTCGCAGTTGTGAATGGTTGTTTCGGGCACTTACTATTTATTTGCTATTGTTACACTTAAGTGTTAAGGGCTGAAAACCGGTAGTTACCATCCTGACTCATTCATCAATGAATAAAGCCTAGCATGGGTATTTTTCGGTGGTTAGATAAGCGATGATTCACTGTGGAAGGTGTAGCATATGAGCCTTATTCAGAATGCCGGTCCTTCATGGGTCATTTGTATCTTCAGTTTTACTTGACGGAGGATTGCGGAGGGTATCATACTCGACACTATCTACCTCACTGGAATGTTAATGAATTTTTTTATTACGTTGATGCATCGAGCAGATATTTTGGAGATCAAAAATGTAAAATTATCGTTTCAATTAGCCTTCGGGACACTGTCACGCTTTTTGCAACGATATGCTGTCCGCTCATGCTCTCTTCTGGAATAAAATGAAAAGTGAAGATATAAGAGAGAAATCTATGAGCAAAAAGAATTCTTAGAAGCAGGTGCTGAAATTCTTCCGATCGATACCCATACATAGTTGGCGCCTCAGTGTTTGTTTATGGACTGTTTGCTTTTTGATGTGCACTGCATGCACTTAGGCGCTACATCTGACTGTTTTCTCACCTGCAAAACTGCTACATTTGTAGGTGTATTAAGACGTAATACTATGTATCATCGTCTGGTCATCGTTAATGTGCTGCTATTTTGTCGATAATTCGTCTCTTCCAGGTTCGACCTTTAGGGTGACCTCCCCTACCTCGATCACTTATGCTGGCATCTGTAGTGGAGCCTTTGTTCTTAGTAAGTTCGGTTTATTAATTCAGTGTCTGTTTGTTTGTTTGTTGTTAATTTTTCAATTGTTTTTTCAACCTCCTTTTTAACCAATTTACCCACCCCGTTATCTTTCTTCTAGGTTCCAAATTTGCATTACTACATTGAAGCAGTTCTTGTGGCTACAATAGTTTATTTATTTGTGAATAGAAAACAAAATGGTACTCATCACAACTTGAAACTAACGGAGAAGGTAGAAGTGTTTGTGATTTTGATGGAAATTTCCTTGATCTTATTTTTTTATGTTTTGTTATAAAAAATCAAACCGTTTTTCAGCAGAAAGATCAACTTATAGCTGAATGGAAGCCTGACCCTCTGGTTCCCGATTCTCCACAGGATCACCCCGTGCTAAACCCTAAATTCGCTGATGGGTTTGTGTAAAATATTTCCTTTCGGAGATGTCGGCAAAATTAATTCTCTCTTCAGAAAAATGACTAAATATGTGCGTATCGATGGAAAAGAATATCTAAATATGGCAACCTCAAACTTTCTCGGTTTTGTTGGTGAAAAACGGATTGAGGTTGTTTGGTCTTTTTCTATGTTGACTACATATTTCTGTACTTTTAAGAAAATTGACGTTAGTAGAACTTCAGCAAAATTTTACTGGTCTCAAAAATTTTCAGTTACAACGTGGGTGAGCAATCAGGTTCTGATGAACTGATTCAAACAATGTTATTCATAGCGAAAGCATTCATCTGCGTTGACCTGTTCGGAACCACTCGGCTGTGCTATACCAGTAGAGGACAGCCGAGTGTATCTGGACAGATCAACGGAAAACGAGCGTAAAATCAGCACGACATGCAGGGTCACGCTAATTAAACGCTTAGTTGAGCTCTTTACGTGAAGTGGCACCCCGATGGCAAATTTCATTCTCCTTCCATCTTTTCGCACAGAGTAAGCATTTTCGTCCCGTTATTCCCCCCTCCTATGACTTGTGCATGAAAACTCAATCCTCTGAAACAGAATCATTCCTAAACGTCATTGCACGCGCGCAAAGCCGGCGCCTTATTTTCCTTGTGCTCAAGCCATTATGGATAGAGGAGCAGCGCAGTAGACGGGCACTTGAATCGGTTTCGTGTAGTCGATTCGCCGCACGCGGCAGTCGCGGGCTAGATTCCTCGCTACTGCAATTCTAGTGTTCTTCATACAGCTCGATCGATATGCGATTATTATTTTTGACATGATTCTACTCTTTTTTTTGTTCCTTACTCGCTGCGCTGCTTCTGGTTCATTCTGCTACATTAATCCGTACACGCTCTCGCTCTTGCCGCGAAGCGGCCGTTTCGATTCAACTGCACCACCCTCGAATAGGGCACATTGGACTGGTTCCCATGAACTACATTTTTGCCCAACAATCAGTTTATAAAAGGCAGCTGGTCAAAAACAACTAAAACTGTTGTTTAACCACCTTGAAGGAAGCTGAAGGGAGCTACTCTCCTTTAATTACAACGCATCCACCAGAGCCCCCATCGTGATACAGTTACCGCCCGCATGGTCAATGGACTAAATCCTATGATCGAAATGTGCGAGAGCTTCTAACCATTTCACTCCTACGGGTTATATGTTTGTTGCCTTTTGTTTCATAGGCTCAGTATTATGTATGTATGTTAGAAAGATTTTTTTCGGACTATCTGTTTTTACTTTCCTGATCTCAATCTTTTGAAATTAAGTGTTTCGAGGTTCCAAAGCTTTTTTTATGAGTGGTCAGTTCTTTAAGGAACGTGCCAAGAAGACCATACTTAAATACGGTGTTGGCTCCTGTGGTCCTCGCGGATTCTATGGGACTGTAGATGTTCATCTTGAGTTGGAGGCAGATTTAGCGAGGTAACCCTTAACATTTCCCTGTCATGGTTGCCTTCTTACAATCGTCATCAGATGCTCAACTCACTAATCCGTCTACTTTTGAGGAGAGTGTTTATTTTCAAAAGTGTTCTTCCGATTTACCGGCTGTGTGTATAGAACACTTTGGTTCACATTTCCTTTCAGATTTATGGGGTGTGAGGAGGCTGTGCTTTATAGTTATGGTTTTGCAACCATAGCAAGTGCTATTCCAGCTTATGCAAAGAGAGGCGACGTGATCTTCGTCGACAAAGGTTCTGCCACTATTTTATAATTCTTAGAATGATTTTATTTAGTTCAAGTGGATACAATCTTTTTTCGATTTAGGTGTCAACTTTGCCATCCAAAAAGGGCTTCAGGCATCTCGTAGTCGTGTAGAATGGTTTGAGCACAATGATGTGGATGATTTAGAACGGCTTTTGAAAGAGCAAGAACTTAGAGACAAGAAGGTGACTATCACTCCATGATGCTCTGCGTAGCAATTGTTAAACTTGGCCGATAGTAGCTTTCAATTTCAGGATCCGAAAAAAGCTGCGACAACCCGTCGTTTTATTGTGGTTGAAGGTTTGTACGCCAATACCGCAGATCTCTGCCCCCTACCTCGTATAATGGAGTTGAAATGGAAATACAAGGTGAGAACTGGTTTTTTTATAGTTTGTCATTCGTTCGATTTTACACTTTTTTGTGTACAAAGTTTCTTTTTTAGTGGGTACAAAATTGAAAACTAGTTATTCTGATTCCTGTAAATCAATTTAATAATCCTTTACTCGAGATTTTTTAATGCTGATTGCTATTGCTTGACTTGTTGCAACCACCTTATAGCGCATGCCCCTAGCTTTGCAGAACGAAATGTTTGATTGGCGTCAGTCTGTTCGTTGTTGTGGTTTCTTGATATGCCTGTTCGCGGTTTTCCTTTTATTTTCACTTACTTTAACCTCTTCACAAAGCAGTAGTCAGGTACATTATATCAGGCGTTGTCTGTGAATAAGTTTTTTTTTTCATGAGAACTCTTTTCTTTTGAACTCTCAACAAATTTGCTCATGAAGGCCACTGAAGGGAGTGGGTACGATGGCTGAATGCGTGTCATCACAAAATGCGTAATCACGGAAGGAAGGGTCTAGTCTGAAAGAGGTTGCATTGATGTTTTAGGGACTTCCATTTAGAAACTTTCGTTGTGATGCTATTTGTTCTATTAATTGTGAAGTATCACTTCCAGAGATACTTAGTAGAATAAAGTAGAGTTGCACACTTTCTTGACTTCCTGTCTTTAGAGGCGGCGACTGCTTCAGCAATCTTTCAGGGGAGAGAACTCAAGGATTTCAGTAGGTGATATCGTAATTGTCGGAGGGGGGGGGGGTGTACCTTTTCTCTCTTGAACAGCGTTCAGCTCTATGAAAAGGGCAAGCAAATCACGATCGCTACTGCTAAAGCGCTTCTTTTCACATCAAAGAATCTTGATTATTCCCTCATAAGAATGGTCTGAGACGGGGATTGATGATACCAGAATACCAGATACATACCAGAACTTGAAATACCAGAACTGTGATTCTTCCATCCGTGTGAGATAGGTTAATCGGTACAGATTCGTGTACAGTAGGAAAGGACTGAATACAATTGGCTCTTGCAAGGGTGGGGGGGGGGGGGGGTTGCATGGGTAATCGAATCTAACTTAGTCCTTTTCCTATTCTACACGAACTTGTTCTGTTCAAAGACCCAGTTCACGATAAAAATGGCTTATAAAACAACCCACCAGGATAAATACGTGGCCCCCTCGTACACCATATGTGACGCTATTAAGTCGGGAAACGGCCTAGAATTGTCATTTATAGGCTCAGCTATCCCGTGTATATGCGCAGACGAGCTTCAATGGCGTTGTGGAGGCTGCATCGTTCACAAGGGGAATTTATGTGGGGACTTCGGACAGCTTGTTATGACGCATAGCGACGATGAAAGGCAATTTTGGAGTTCCAGTTTTATGTAGTCAGCTTTTTGTGCAGTTGCAACAACTGAAATCTCGTCCAAATATACCTTCCATGTCATTTTCGTCATGATAACTCGTACAACCTCTATTTTCACTCTTTTGAGAAGTCTCATTCTTCGCGAAATCGGCGAATTTCCTCGCTTTCTTCACCACCGATGCCAATACTTCTGTCTCCCGACTTGAAAAGTGTACCTCAATATTATCGTGAACTGTGCCTTCAAAAGGCCAAGTACTCATTCAGTTGCCAGTACGATTTTTATTGGGTGTCGTTATTAGGCACATCTCGTGATGGTGGTTAATCAACGCCAAAGTTCTTTTTTCATGCAGTCAGTGGAATAAGGAAGAGCTCAATCAGCTCATCTGCTCCATCTTTTTAATGTTTTTAGATTTTAGGTTCGTGTATTCATTGACGAGAGCTGGTCCTTTGGCGTGATTGGTAACACAGGAAGAGGTATGCCTATTTATATTAGTATTAGAACTATTTACTTACAATATATACATTGCCACCTCTATATTGCACTTAAATTACCACCAAAACGTACATAAATACAATATCAAATTCAAAATAACAGTGCTAGTCATAAATACGTTCGAACTGAACTGTATCTCGTAAGGTACTTCTTTTGGTGGGCTCGGCACCTCACCATCAGGTTCTAGAGTAGGGCTGTACTCTAATCGGTCTCCATAAGAAACAAGCATGTCCAACAATGCACCATTGGTCCAACCGAATCCTGCCTGAAACGGTTTCAGTTGAGTAACTGGGCAAGAAACAGAGAAGTTACTTAGTCAGTATAGATCGGCTCTAGATCGAGTGAGTAACTCCCTTCGCGCTGGTAAATCACGAGGATTACGTCGCGATCCTTCACGAAATTGCAGTGTAGAGCTCATATTTAGTTTTGGCTGGTAATCAGAGCTACAGGAGGCCAACATGTGGGAATTCAAACCGGAGGTGTAGTTATAAGTATCGCACTATCGCACGCATGGTCCCGCGATCGAATCCTTGATTGATGCCAGCTCTGGTGAACCAAGCGTTCCAAGCCTACGAGGGCTCTAGTGTGAGGATTAAAGCGCTGTCTCGTCATTGGTTGGCCATCATAGTCATTGTTAGGCTACATTCATATTCGAAATCGCTACAACTCTGAACGGAAGTCTAATGTGGGGGGGGGGGGGGGTATCCCGGGATATCAGCGTTGAATCCCAATTCTTTATTAGACCACGCGTGCAAATAATACTTTATTTCTTGTTATATGGCACTTTGAAGGCATTCATTCGTTCCATATGCGAAAAGAAGGGTCACGAGAAGCATGGAAAGGTCTGGCAGTTGCCGTCTATCAAGTAGAATTTGATCTGTTCTTTAGTCGGCGTAAGCTGTCGTCGGGTTTGTTATCAGATTTAATCCCATAACAAAATTTAATTCAAATTATCGAAAGTGCTCCAGTAAGCTCCCATATTCGACGTGAGCTACGATTTTCGAGGAAGCGATTATCATATACGACGAGGTTACCATATAACCGGTTTTACAGTTGAGCACGACCAGCGTTGTAATGTAAATCGGCCCCAAACTGGCCATAACATGATATCACTTTATAGTTTTTTATTTGCCCCAAAAATTATGCACTTTAGACTGCGAACACGTTTCATGGAACGGTAAATTGTTCAAAAGCGCTTCCGTGACAGGCATTCAGAGGCAACCCCAGAAAGCTTGAGCACCCATTCCGAAATGTGGAACTGTCTCGAAAGTTCGCATCCGTAAGCGAATGTTCTGTGGGAATCCTGCAGAAAACGCTAATGCGGTCCCAAGACTTGCTCCCGAGAATAGTTCTCTCTACCGTTTGCGATTGCTGCGAGTACTCATGGTATCGTATGACCTCTAAACTGCATGCTGTGCTCGTTCCATGGGAGACGGGCGTTAGGAACGATTTTGGGTAATCGATTCACCGCACGCGGCTGTCGCGGACCACTCATTCGTTGTTATTACAGCTCTAGCGTTCTTCATAAAGCTCAATCGATATGCGATCATTACTTTATGCATAATTCTACTATTAGCACTTTTGTTCTTGTATTTCTTACCTACTGCTGCACCCTGCTACATTCCTTCGCGCGCGACGCCGCTCTCACCGCGACGCGACCATTTCGTCCCTAACGCACTACACCCCTCGTTCCATAGAATGGACAGGTGCTATGAGAATCGAAAAGTAGAACTTTCAAGGATAAGAAGCTCGAGCAGTTATACACCCCTTTCCTTCAAGTTCTCACCCGTTTGTTGGGGTGCCTTCGAAGAAAGAGGTTCACCCCTTCTTTTTAGTCATGTGTCTGATCACGTAATAGGATTTTTCGCTACGAATTTCCCTTCCGCTCTCATTCGCTATTTCCCGGCAGTCTATAGACTTTTTTGCCTCGTTTGAAGGGTAAATGACGTACCTGTACGACATACTCGCCTCCGCTCCCTAGTCGCGGTTCTGCGTTGACCACATCGTATTTCTCCCACATAGCGTTATCGCTTTCGTATACGTGAAGGTTGGAGAGTATCCATTTCCGAGCTAATACGAAAGCCTTTTGTTGCATCCTGGAATTTTCATATTCAAGAAGTGGGTAACATATCGAAGGTTTATAAAAAGGCTTACCTAGGGTCATCGGATTTTCGGAGGCCTTCTACAATCATATGATTCAGAGGGCTCCATCCATTGGGATAATCCCATTGTTGGCCACCGTCTTTTTGCAAACTAAAAGAAAAAAATTCATTGCAAATTTGTTGGTAGGTTTTTCGCCAGGTTGAAAAACCCCGCATTGGGCAAGGTGTTCGTTATACGGTATTCACCGCTATTCACCGTTAGAGGCCGCTTGGGAATGGGCACTAATCGAATAAAAAAGAAGGCTCAAAGGAGGTGTGAAAAGAACTGAAAGATGGAGTGTACTTCTCCAGAGCCATAGCGTAACAGTTTAAACTTGGTCGGATTTACCTTGAACTGGGAGTATTCGGGGTAAACAAGTGGCATGGCTTAGAGTGAGATTGCTCGGTCATGGCAGAGGATAAACCAAATCAAATAGCGTTCACTGAGCCAACATCCTAGGCACTCGATGGGAATCATCCAACCGATGTAACAGACGATATTTGTGTATCCAGACTAGTGTATACCGATCAGCCCTGCCTAGTTGGGTCAGTGTCGTCTCAGGGGATACTGTCATAGTTGAGGATCTGAAAGGGCTTGGTAGTTAGTCAACAAATCGGCTTCTAGAGAAAGCCGTTTCTACAAGAAGGGTTATCCTTCTCATGGACTCGCCCATTCTAGCATTCAAGGTTTATGGAAAGCGCATCGAGTTTTGGAGAGTCTTGATTCAATTGGGAGAATCGCTGCGAATGTAGTTCAAGGGCTATTGCTTCAGAAAGCGGATGTGTTTGGTTAGCTACGTTTGCGCTCAGAGGCACAGCCAGCGTTAAATTTGGGGTATCCAGTTTGGAAAGAATAATGGAGGTGATAGTAACTGGCGTGGTTAGAGAAGTGTAAACCTTCTAAGAAGAACTAAAATTAGAGGTTGGGCGAGAATGTGACGACAGGAGTTGCATGGCAGGGGTATTTGGGCGAGCTCGTCGAATAAGCGCGCCATTGCATACAATTACCTGCAGTGAGCTGCCGGTGAATAAGGTGTGAGTCTCAGTGCAAACGATGCGACCTCTACAGCTATTACAACGCTCAAGAAATCGTCCGTCTTGGGTGTACATGTCGGCTAAGCCGGTTCGGAACCTTTACTACGCTCTGTCTTGGCCGTTTTTCGACTCGACTCCCTTAGGTTATCCTTTGGGTCATAGGCTCGTCTAAGGGAAGGATCTCAGTGATTTTTTTTCTGAGGGTAATTAATCTTTCCGCTGATAATGAAAATCGTTGCCTACCTTGTTGGAATTCCTCCTATGTATTTGAACACGCCTATTTCCTCCATTTTGTTGTATAAATCGTCACTTTTTGACAAACTGAGCGGTTCATAGCATTGAGTAAATAGAGGAGCAGCAATCGATGCATAGAAATCAGTGTTGTGTCGTTGTGTGCGGAAATTGTAGTCGTACCAGCCCTTGGCACTCGGTACATAGAAGGCTTTTTCGAAATCCGAACGGAATTTTATATATTGTGAGATCCATGATGAACTTTTATGTTCATTGCCTGAATGAGGTTAATATTTTTGGAACGCAATCATCAGCAAGTTTTAGCATAGGCATCGTTGGAAGTACTTACCGACTTCGGCATGTAAAGCTCCTAAGATGTGCATATTGTAGCATAGAAAAGCGTTGAGATCAACAGGGAGAATGTTGGTAGTTTCGATGGAGGAAAGCGTTTTGTCGGCGAACCAACGAGTAGAGAAATCCCAACCGGATTCAGCTGCACTGGCTATGTCCTGGTAGAACTGACGCCTAATGTTGTCATCACTTATATTCGAAGCTGACAGCGCGTCCTCGCGGTAGGATTCTGGCCTGAAACATCGGCAGTCAAGGTGATTCAGGACCCTATTAGTTGCTATTTGACTTGGTCTTCTTCAAAACGAACATCAACTTGGTGTTAGAGCTTGGAAAGAAGGATGAATGTCGAAGAGGGCATTTGAGTGCTCTCCTCCTTAAGATTTTCAAAAAGAAATCACCTTGGCACTGTGGAGGGAGTCCTGTACTGAAACATCGTGATAGATTCGCCGTTAACAGTAATGTCTACTGTACGATTCTTTTGCCAAAACTGGAATTCTTTCTCCATAATTGGCAGCATTTCTCGAATGAAGTTTGTGTCCCTTGTAGCCAAATAATATTCATAGACCATTGGTATGAATAGCGGTGGCTGGGATCGTCGTAGATAGTACACACGACCACCGTTAGGGATGAATCCATAGGTATTGACAATGTGAGCGAAGTTCATAAGCATACTTTTGGTGGTATCCGTCATTCCCGACATGAGCAGACCTTTCACGATCCAATAAGCGTCCCAGTAGTAGAATTCACGAAAACGTCCTCCAGGCACAACGAATTCATGTGGGACATAAAGTAGTGAGAATCGTTCCGGTGTCTCTGCCACCTCGGGCTTGATTCTGCGGCAAAGGTCTTTCCAGATCTCGTTCAGGTTGAGGGCGAAAAGTCGTAAGTTATTGTCCTTGATCACTTTCAATTTCGACGGATACCTCACCCAATCGGTCAGTACGCAACTGAAACATGCTCGGATTGGTGCCAACACTCCAAAAAGATGTTAATTTTTTATTCAATGTGGTTTTACCTTTGAAGTTCTTCCCCTTCCTTGTCGAAATTTTCGTCGACGAATTGCTTAACATCAGCTTTTGAGATCTGCGACACGGGTTGTGGAAAACGTCGCTCAAAATCGCTTATAATTTGGCTCCCGGTTCGTCCTGCCTTCATGGGCTGATCAACGAACGTTTTCGAATCCTCGTAGAGCTTAGTGGCCATCACTGCTTGCAATAGTTTACCACTACAGTAGACCATATAACGACCGGGGGCATTGAACTGGTCGCAGGTTTGGATTGTGTCCCTTTTGATCGATCTGCCTTTCCACGTGATTATTTTCCTATCGTAATCATCACCACGACGACCCTGAAAGGTCGTTTTTAATTTCATGTGAAGGTGTTTTTCTACTATTTTGTAGCCTACAGTTTGTTGTAAATTGTTTACGTGAGGCGCATAAAGGGGTGGCCACTAAGGAGCGTATTTCGGCAAGAAAGGGTAGAGAGTAGGTAACTCCTAGGATCGCTGTGATGAAGTGATCCCTGTCTTTTCAGAAACACCTGGGCTTTGTCAGAACGAAAGTGTTTCCAATTGTGTTCTATAAGATTAGCGCATTCATACTTCAACGCCTCATTCAGGTGGAAATAAGCAACGATGTCGTCTTGGCAAATACACCAGGGGAAAGTATCGAAAGACAAGGTTTTATTGTCATACATGCACCGCGGAGGATCTTACGTGTTCCTCAGATATATGACCGTCAATGCACCATTGAAAAAGGACCGTAGCTGCTCTGCAGCGAACTACCTCTTGCCCATTTGGGAGTATTGGAAGTTAAGCACTGCTGGGTTTCATAAACCAAATCCACCGCTTCGCCTGAGATTACTACTGGGCATTTACACTGGTGCAGGATGAACAGAATCTTGTCGTAACTGTTAGCGAACAGTAAGCCATCCAAGACTGGGAAGCTTCATCTATCATACATGGTAATGTATCCAAATGTCATAGGTAAAGTAAAAATTCAGGTTACGAGAGCATTTGGGTGCGAGAGCATTCTATCTGATCCTTCAAAAGGAGCGATGACTTTTACAAATGGCATTCTGCCTTTTATGGTATGACGTGCGCTGTGAGACATAATGCACGCTATTCGAATCACGTCACTATTATCAACGATGCCTCTTTTCATCTTGATGAGTCGTTCCCAGAATGTGTCGGGAAGCGGTTCTGGTGGAGCGAAAGGGGCTTGGTATACTACTTTTCCTGGTAATGGTTAATTCGCCGTTGGTATACTATTTTTCCTGATAATGGGTGATTCGCCGTTTTCGGGAAATGTCAATTGGCAGGTCCAGCATTATATGCAAGTAGGCTATGCTTCTTTCTCCTTTTTTCACCTGCTGAACACTTTGTGGCCTGCCAAAGCCGCTAGAAACACCATAGACCTCGTGTTTGAATCTACAACATTGAATGGGCCAAAAAGGGGCACTTCAAATGAGGGTATTAGGAAGATTAGAGCACGCAAAGGGAAATAAAGCGTGGTTTTCGATAACATCAAATGAAATACATCAAATTATCGGATTTTAAATTAATTGTTCGGATCGCAGTAGGGGTTTCGCAAGCAGTTGTCGGTTCCTTTCTCCTCAAAGGCGGAAGTATATCATTTGGCTTATCATATTTGCATGTTTGTCTTTTTTCGGTCGCATTTGCATGCAGTCGTGCATAATCACCTCTACTAAATGTGCATTCATTGTAAAATATTATGGTGGGGCCATGGTTACCGCAGGAAGACTGGCTGTACCGATGGGTAGAGAATGCTGAGTATTCTACAGTGCTAGAATCAGTGCATTGCCAGGAAAGCTAGAAAAACTCAAGTGTAGGACCAACAACCTCCACTAATCGACCCCAATTTAAGAGGATACTTGCCTGGCCATGAGAAAGCCCTGGTATCAACTTTACCAGGGCTTTCTCATGGCGAGTTGTTTTCTACCTAACTCCTTTCGGCTACTCGATTAGGCACTTGGTTTTTGAACGTTTTTTTTTCTTCGCTATCGGTTCGCTTATCTGGATTGTTTGGGTCATTTATGCTGGCCAATGCCTACCTTTTGTTAGCTTTACCATTTTGAATTGGTATGCAGGCGGAATCAAGAGCAGAGGGCGAGATTTGCTGGACTTGTACAAAGTGTGTGCTGACCTCTTCTCCGACCCATTTCTATTGATTTTGTGGATTTTTTTATAACCGAGTTATGGTCAAGTGGTTACCGTAAAACTCACACTTTCTCGTCTTTCCGACATCAGAAATGTATCGTCCAAAGAGCGCAAGCTGAGACGACTGTTATTTCGAGGTGATGGTGATGCGAATAAGCTAGCGATGAAAGCCAGAAATAGGCACCCGGCAAGTGATTTTCCGTGGTGTCTCATGTTGCCTGGAAAAAGCACATGTGGCACCTTGTTTAGTTTCTCCGCTAATGAATGTTAAAGGAAAAAACGGCGACTAATCAAATTACGTAACAAAATTCGTTCTGATCATGTGTTGGGTACGTCAATCAGAGACTAACAGATGAACTGGTTTTGCTAGTAAACGGTTACCTATGTCTGTTTCTATGTTTGTGAAGGAATTATGATTAGCACTGAAAGGATTTGATGGGATCGTCGTATCGGTATGGGACAGTATGGTGCATAATCCATCGCAAATCACGTATATGTAGTAAGCGATAACAGGAACAGCAAAGGGTTGAGTTCAATCTTGACCGAGCTGATAACAGACTAGAGACAACTCCAATTGGCATGTAGAAAAATCATGATAAGAAGCATCACGCGTCTCGAAAGATGCTTTCCTTCTTAAGCGCACCACGATAAAGAGAAAGTCCCTGGAGAGATTCTTGATCCTTTTACGACATTCCTGGGACGTCTAAGTTCGGGTTTCAAGACTTTGGTAAGGTTGTAGCAAAAATAGTGGTCTTGACTGATCTCTAGAAGACGGAGATTGATTAGCAAATAGTTTTCAATTTCCAGTAGACGTGTGTGCTACCGCAGTAACACTAAGATGTCTGGTTTGGCAAGTTTAATTCTGGTGTAAAACAGGTTCCCTAGTGGGAAAAAAGCCAACATGCTGTTACATTCGATGTCGTAATATGGAATCGAGAATTTCTGCACTTCTGAGCAATCTGAAGGGTTGAGTAGCTGATCTACGGTTCCACAGCCTGTTTTGGGGGGTTCCTTTGCGACGAAGTCAGAACAGAGCTTGGTGCTGACCAAAAAACCCTACTCCCCCAAAGACTCCAAGAAGTGAGGTGACTTCTCCAATCGCCCTGGAAGAGTATGAGACATTCACTCGTCTGTGAATCACACAATCGACGAGATGGCCCTTATTTCTGCAAAATAGTAAAAAGGATAGCTCTGCCACCTTTTAGCCTCCTTAATTAAATAGAAATCGAGTTCAGAGAATTGCTCTCATTCTAAAAAGAAAACCAATGACTCATTTCGAATGGCGTTTCTGAGTGCTGGTCTCATAACCGAGAATCAGCCTCGCCTTCCCTTTGGAGGGGTGTAGGGCCAGTGCTTTGTAATCAGCCAATCGTTTCGGGCTACTAGATCTGCGTAAGGCAATTTTTTCTGTCACGTTCCCGACTGGGTACATTTGGTACTGACTGGGTGCATTTTTACCAGCAAGTTGCAGGCGTCCTAATAGACAAGTTACCTATTTGATTACTTTGAATAGTTGCGGGGAATGTTACGAGGCTATCGTAAGCAGAGTGACCAAAGAATGTTAATTAGGAGTGACGTCCGGTGAATGATTACTAGTATGTAGATCAGAGTACTAGAGAACAAAAAATCGTTATGGTCCTGGAAAGGTGTACATTGTAGCTAGAAGTGGAGCAGTTGTTATCAACACAATTCACGGTTTAAATATACTTTTGTAATGAGCGACGAGGAGAGGGCGGTATGTCATCTTGAACGGGTTTCGCTTTTATTGTATGCCTTTCATGGCGTACTGAGAAAAACACGTGTTCATGACGAGGATGATTTGGGAAGGACAAGGCAAATCTTACGCACATTAGGTAGGCACGTACGTCATCCAGTTCAGTTTTGAAAGGTCGAAAATTTCCTCCAAGAAATAATTAGAGGTTCTGGTTAGTGGCAAGCTAATTGTCCGATGCAAGTGAAAGCTTCGCATGTGAGATTTCTAGTTATGGATTAGCTGGAAATTCGCAGAAATGAGAGAAACGCTCTCTCTGAGCAATTATATTTCTCCTTCAGCGATCCGATTGCATAAGCTAGGGAGTTGGCAAGGGATATTAGCTTCATATGATGTCTGGATGCTATTTATCGGCTTGAGATTGGTAACCCTTCTCTTTCTTCGTACTTTGTAACTGATTGTGAGTTACAGTGGAGGTGTTACTTTGTATTATCATACGGTTGCAAAGAACATAGTTCTGGTCTTTGCATGTCACTACTGATCACAGTATACCCGCAAACATGCACTCATAAATTGCCAGGCGTGATCGGGAAAGGTCGACCACGTGGGGTGTGTGCTGTGATCAGTACAATTGATTCGAAGTTAGACAGTGTGGTACCCATGGTTTTGTTTCCAATCGGATCTAAATCAAATATAACCATAATTTATCACTAAACATGGTATTTAGATAATAAATTGGGCAGAGTCAATGATAAATGGTACTAATGCTGCTAGGTGGTTACACTTGACATCGTTTGATTTACGGGTTTCCTTTGTAGCTTTCGTTTTTGAACCTTGATCATGGCTTAATTTTTAACAGGATCGGCATCTACTGGGTTCCCTTCTAAGGGAGTCTCATTCTTGATAGAACAAGAAGCAGTACCCCGGAGTTCGCTTGTGCCGTGGGCGGGACTCGTAATGTGGGCGGGTATTGAAGCGTGAAAGGGCTTGGGTTATTCGATATGGTTGGTTCTTTTCCCCTACACATTTGCAAAAAGCTAAGCTCCACTAGTAGTCCATGTCAAGTTCTGTACCGTATATCCTCCCATGGCTGTTCAGGAGATCTTTGGAGGGATTAAAACGGCGTTTCACCCACTCGATGTTATCAAATTGCAGGATGTGCTTCAATACATGAATGGTGCTTTAATAGGGTCTTTCTACTTTTTCGAGGATTTTCGAGAAAAGTTCATTGTGAAACTAGGAAAGTCAAGTGGAAAAGCGTGAGAGAGTCAGGCTTTAAATAGGAATGGACTCCTGTTCAATCGTTTTTATGTTAATATGAATTGCCAAATTGCATTCGGAAAAATTTCAAAAAGAAATGTTAGAGACTGATATCGATTATGCAGAGGAAAGGTGAGAGAATTCGATTTCTCATATATAAACTCCCATGAATGACAGATACAAATGATTGCTGTCAAATTGGATTAGCATGGCAGAGTAGTTTTCATGTCCGGCAATGTTTGGGCTATTGATGGTGATGGAGCATGAAAGGGCACGTGGCAAGTGCTGCCGTTCCGTCTGATAGTACCGATGCGGCTTTCAGGTGTGAGCCCCCTACTTCAAGGGTTCTTCGCCATGGAATGTGATGAGCTGCGAAACGAAACGGTGGACTTATGGGTAGGGCCGAATAGAGGCTGAGAATTCGACGAGCATGAAGGAGACCCCGGAAACAGGCCGCTTCCCCATCGACTGTATGGTTTGCATTCGGAATTCGAATCAACGATTAATAGGAGCACGGTGGTTGTCCGTCGTTATAGCGTTCCATTCGGTTTTCCAAAATAGGCTCACATTCCAGAGAGCTCAATCGAGTACAAAATATCGATGGTCCCTGAGCGGTTCCTACCTGTGGGGAATCCCTACCGCTTGCTGCCGGTGGGAAATTCCAGCATATCACTTTCGAGTTCGATTATCGTAGAGTATCATCGCTGGAACTTGGAACTCTTGGCTGCACTCCTGCAGAATTCTTTTTGCTTTGTAACTGGGCGTTACAGAAACGCAGTGCTGTAATGTCTATGTCGCCTAGGAGCAGGCCGGATTACGACTGGTGCTGAACCGGGCTTAACTGCAAGAGCATGAGTTCAATGGGTTACAGATGGCGTGACAGCCTTTTCGAATGACATCAGAAGTGGATTATATGCAGTGGCTGCAAGAACCCACTCACCACGTGGCAGTTTGAAAAAGGGTCTTTCATTTCGATTGGGTGTTGGGTTTATGATGTTAAACTGAGTTGGTTGCAGCGCTTGCTGACTGAGACTAGATCTTAGCTGCAAAATATCTGGACAGGGACTCGATAGGTGTTGAATGACTTTTCATATCAGTGCATTTCCTCTCTCCTGGTAGTTGATACCCCTCATCCTTCCATTCATTGAGCCTTTTCATGGTCATCTGGTTTACTGGAGGCTCCTGAATTGCTCCGATCATCCGATAACGAACTCATTTTCGAATTACTCTGTTTCGAACTGGTCGATTGCAGGAGATCAGTAAAATCAGTTATGCTCTGGATGGCCAGATCATTCCACCTAGGAAGGAAGAGTGGGTGTGGTCATCTGCAAACGCGATTTACTAGCTCTGGCAGAGGAATCGAAGCGCATCATCGAATAACCCTTTCAAGTGCGCTGGGTAATCGCTTGCGACAGGAAGCTTCGCATTAAGTTTGAGAAGCGTGGAAACAGAAAGAAAACGACAAACGACATCTAAGGAGTTTTTACTGAAAAGAAAGTGGAAACGATTAGATCCACCAGCAAGGAGAATGGAGTCAAGGACCTTGCCATTTGTACCTGATTCTTAGCGGAAATGTTACGTTATTTGTTGGTACAGCAGTAAATCCTATGGATACAAAAGAGGATAGTGTAACAAAGTGTGAATAGAAATTCTGTTCGTTTTGTGTGGGAATCCGCAATAGAAGGCTGATCAAACAAACATTTTCGCTGAATAGAAGTATTGGCTCGATGTTGGGTCTACAGAAAAGATTCGAGGGCAAAACATCATTCATCTTACCTGTCTGCATTGAAATTGGCCAAAGCACAATTCACAATAAACGAAATGAAACAACCTCTCCGCATAGAGGATTATGTGGATAAAGTTGATCAACAATCGCAAATTACTAGAGGATAACACCAGGCGATAAGCGGAAGTTTCAAAACTCATAAGCGGTTGGAAGGAAGTTATCTGACTCCCTAAAGAGGGGTCATGTATTATTGTAAATCAGCTCCTGAAAGCTGTGGTCTGGATTGAGTACCTTTGGGAGTAATGCCTTACGAATATCAGGGATTAATAGCAGGAAACATTTTCTTACTTCACGAAAAGCTTTGTCGAAATGATGTTCTAGCTCTGGGGTGAGAGGCCTTTTAAATGTATTTGAGCGGATGACAGCCATTTGCTCACCTGTGACTCTAAGTTGGAGGCGGAGTCCTGTCGACGTCACTTCCTTACGTCATAATCGTATCATAAATTGAACTCATACATAGGTTAAAATCACGTGGTGAAATTCATTAGAGTGTCCAATCTATCTTCCCATGTATAACACCCCCACATTAGTTGTGGTCATGTGCAGGGACTCATTAGGGAATGCTAGTTGTGGTCATGTGCAAATTCATTAGGGAACGCCTTTTTGACCTTAACGACTTGGATGTTCTTTGTGTCCCCTTAGAAAACACGTTTGAAAGGTTACCTTAAAGTTGGTCTTACTTCTCTCCCTTGAAGTTTTGATATCAAAAGGTAAAGATCGCTCCTGGAAGCACAGAGGGATTGTAGGTGCTACCGCAAAACTCCCCGGATCAACGAGAGGAATGAGCTGGACGGCATAAGAGGGTATGCGATTCTCGAGCTCTTTGTCAAATCCTCATATGAACAGGTCTGAATAGGAAATTCGTCCCCAGTGAACATTACGGTATCAGAATCCAGCCGGTTAATGACACGGATAACTTCACACCTTTCCTTGGTATTCAGTAGACTGTTCAATAGGTCTTGAAGTATTGTGTGTAATCCTTCCGCAAAAAGGAAGGCAAGTCCATTATGCAAGAAGATTATGGCTTTTCTTATAAGGGTGACGTGTGTACCCAGCGGACTACAAGTGCGAATGGCATAGTCATGGCACTATATTTATAAGAACAACTTGATGGGAGCTACTTTCACAGGTGAAAGGTCACGAGATACTAGGTGTGCAATTGCTTTGAGCGAATATTTTTGCCTGGGATGCAACGATCCAGCAGAAGAACGAGTAAAATATGGTATCGGGAGTCCATCTCCACTGTCTGACTCAATATTAGGGCATGTCCTTAGGCCTTATGGAGATGGATTCGACTTCGAATTCAAAATTCATACATCAAATAGACCTTAATATGGTGCCTATGCTGCATCATCGGGAGTAGCCCCTTCACACTTTTAGAAAGGTTTTTCCTCTCCTGCTGCCAGTTCCATTCTTGCTCCTCTCTTCAATGCACGATGGATGTCGAGCTGTACAGGCGATGTACTCCAGAAGCCTTGGGTTGGAGAAACTCCAGGTAGTGTCTAGTATGAGAATAGCAGCCTGTGAAGCGTTTGAGTGCGCCATGAATTTAAAAGTCGCAGAAAACCAAAATTACAGCTAGTTTATTCATGGGACGTACTTAAAGAAAGTGCTAACAGATTGAACCTTTGAAAATCAACAATCGCGCGAACTGTCGCCATTTATTTCACGCCCTTTAATGTCAGTCTTTTCGCACGATTCAGTTTTTGCTGATTTGATGGACGCTTCAGTTCGGCAAAGACGACATGAAACAAATAACTGTCATAACGTTAATAAATAACCCGATCTGTATTGTTCATGCGTCCCAGTGATCATGGTCGGGTAAATGGTCACATGGAAAAGTACACACATTAAGTCTCAGAGAACGACGTGGAGCATGAGTTCCTAATTCAATTGTCTGAATTAAGGAGCAAATGTTTTTCCTCAGTCTGAAGAATCCCTCGGAAACTAATAGGGTGATGCTTTTTCTGTAAAGAAATGATTCAATTTGTGGTCGTCCGTAAAAGAATTTCCTGAAGAACTGTCGCCGTTCAAGTCTGTCTCGCTTTGTAACGCGTAGTCAGATCAGATCTCTGTTCTTGAGGGGTTCATCAGCTGAAAGCTTTTTCCATAATGTTTCTAAGAAAACTGGCCCATTCCCTCAGATTACGAGCGCGACAAGAAGGAATAGGTTATTTTTTCGTGGAAACATCATGCATTCGAGTTTTGGGCACTGTGACCAGCGATTTGGGTGGACGGGTACGGTATCATCAACCAATGTCGCTACCGTATCTCGGATAAGTGGGTCAATTACCATTGTGAAAAAGCCCAAAGTCTTGTATGGATCGGTTGGGGTCGAAAAAGGTAAGGCTTATCGTACAATACTCTTCGATTCAATTTATTTTAGCGAAATTCAATTTGAATTTTTTGAAGCGGAGTTTACGACCATGAAGTAATGTATGGTTATCAGAACACGGATCTTTCGGGGTGACCATGCGCATGGTGCTAAGTGGGAAGTGCTGCAACACTAGTACCTCTGCTGGCCTTGATCTTGCGTTACCAGGCAGAATTTCGTCAATGTCCTTGCGGAATAGTCAACTATTAATTAAATAGGACTGGAAAAAATTTCTCAACCTGGTCAGGATTTGATCGCGGGAGTCCGCCCATTGGCATGCGGTATCCTTAGGGGCCCCTTCGTCATTCCCACAGAAGAGAGCGTACTGTTCCAATTCCACTTCACTTTATATTCAGGCGAAGACGTGAGGGTGCATATGGAGGCTTGTGTACAGGTTCAGCCCGACAAAAGATGTTTGGGAGGAAAGTGGACGTTTTGTAAGTTAGCAATCTGTTTGGATTGCTCTATGGTATATATCATACCACCACTATGTTGATCAGTGTTGAACCACTAACAGAACCAGTTCTCATTGAGCAATCATTATCTTGCTCTGTTCCGATTATGTTGGTGCAAATGTTCTGGAGTGCAATGGTGCATGTTTTAGATTCTTCTGCAATTTTTTTTCACGAATCAGTCCAGTCTATGATATGTTCACAATTAGCACTTATGCCATTCGGCCAACGAACGAGCAAGGGAGGGTTCTCGCTCTTGAGCAAGGATTTGTGCTAGGAAAATTCGACATAGGCAGTTTTCATCGAAGTGGTCGAAGAAAACGGATAGAGACTGTATCTGAACTGATCTTCAGCACCTTGCGCTGTGTGGTCTTCGTGGCGTCAGGACGTTGCGTAGTTGAGAGGGAGAAAAAAGTAGAAGATAGACAGAACTCTGTACCGGTCACTTTTTTTCTTTCGCGTGAGATTTGGCAAGTCTGAAGAGTCACGGTTAAAGCATGCCTATTGCATGTGTTAGCTGTGAATCTTCGGACTTGTGAAAGCTCGACGAAGACATTCATGTGGCTTTCGTAGAGCATCGTTGTCGTAGACAATGTCATACAGCTTTCAACGCTTGTCATCGAACTCTGAAAGAACATGTTCCGGTTCGGGTGATGAGTAGCGACTGACAGTTGGAGACATGCATGTGACAAGGGTTGTCGGTCAGCTGTTGCAACCCTTTCCTTCTTGGAAAAGAAGTTCACGGAATTACTCGTTAACTAGACGAATGGCATAGCTAGTAAGGGGGGAGGACAATTCATGTCTTAAATCAGAGTGCAAGAGGAGCCTTTTAAATAATCCTAAACATCTATCAAAGCGACTAGGATGCATACGCTGACGTACTATGCCCGTATTGTAAAGTCTCTGAGTCAATCCGAATTGCGGGCTTTGAACCTCAGAGGCTATGCTAGGCACAGCAACCAAGCGTGGATATCTCTGGCATGTGCTGGTTGCTAGCGATCTGAGGCCTGCGATGTCCTGAAACGGAATTGGCTGCGCTACGCTACTGTTGATAACAATTACTCTCCTTGTAACCCGAGCAGAGGTGGTGTAGTAGGAAGTGACGTACTGTCACACGCAAGTATAGGGCTCGAGTTCCCTATCAGCTCTCGTTCAGGCCATTCAACACTTCCAATCCCACTGGTTCGGTCATTCGGTACCAGACTTATCTGGGAATATAAAAGCACGGATTTGTGCGTACATCGGCTAATCACCGCGCGAGTTGTATGTATAAGTCGCAGACACACCCCTGACGCTACTACCGTTCTGAATGGAAGTAGAATGCGGGGCGCTTCCCAAAAGCGGTCTCATTGGGCGCCGAGACCACATGCTTATTCTTTATTCGTCTGGTCCGTGATATTCGGGTTGTGTTGATCACCTACTACCTCGAAAGTGATTTAACCCTTTGACGACAATGCGGATTTCGACGTGACGCGCCCATGGGACCACTCTCCCCTACTTTCGTATGCGACTGGCACCCACCGGTGGGTGGTACTGTCCCAAGAGAAAATTTTCACTGGCTTACTGAATCCAGCAACCGGTAAGAAAAAAGAAAGTATGGTGGCTCCGAAAATTGGGTGAAAACGTCCTAAGTGCCAGTCATAGTGGCATCCACCGTTGGGTGCCATCGTCGTCAAAGGGATAAAATATTAACCCTTTTATGGACTATGTTTGAGGCATTTCTATCACGACCATATCTTATTTACAGGTGTAACAGAGCATTTCGGTGTTCCAATTATCGATGTAGACATGGTGATGGCCTCGTTGGAAAACGCTATGGCATCGACTGGTGGATTTTGCGTCGGTCGTTCCTATGTTGTTGGCCATCAACGACTTTCCGGTTAGTTCCACTCAAAAAACACTAACCGAGCCACGTCGAAACTCAAGTCCATTGAGCTTTTCTTAGTTTTTGTATTGAAATTCAAGTAACTCTCCTCTCATGTTACAGGGGAATAAAAAGGAGTTAAACTGAACAGCTGCCAGTACACTTCACAGTGATTCACAGTCCAACCAAACGCATAGTTATTTGAAATTATAGCTGTTCATGAGCGGAAAAAGCGAATGTTCTGGATGAGGCCGATAATGTTGAAATTGATGCTATTCTAGGTCTCGGATACTGCTTTTCTGCATCATTGCCACCGTTATTGGCGACAGCCGCCAGCGAGGGACTGCGAATTATCGACGAAGAACCAGAACGAGTGACTAGAGTTCAGCGACTTGCCAGGGCTGTGCATAAGGGTCTTGAGGCTGCATTTGTGGTGGGTATTCTTTCTTTTCAATGTGGTTAGACAAGTCGCAGATAGAAATATCTAGGAATTCTTCCGGACCAGGTCCGATCTATCAATTGAAGAAACAGCAACCGTACCCTATGTAGTTGATAGTGTCCTGCCTAGAGCACTGGAAGTTTATTCCTAGTAGGGAATAAAGGAATGTAGCCTTCTGATGACTATGCCTATAAAGTTTCAGTTTTGTGTGTCTAAAAAGCTCTCTGACACTGATTGTGCAAGTTTGTCATTGGCCCTGTGAGCAGCATGGTATAGGACACAGCGAGCAGTTAGAGGTGTTGCACCGCAGGTTTGCCAGGCGTTCCTAAATCGATGATTGGCCAGATTCGGACTTCAAAAAATACATTTGGTTCCTTTCTTGTTAAAAGCTGTGAGATACCATATGGCTCTATAATGCTGGCAGTCCACGTCTGATTTTTGAAGACCAGTGCAGGCGAATCGTAGGGGCGAAATCCTATGAAACCATCTCATCGACTCAAATAGCAAAAAAAGTTAACGATCCGTACTTTGTGATTTGCTCGCTGACGGGATTTTCTTCTGTTACTTGTAAAAGTGAGAACTAATAACGCTCTGCATATTCGAACTGAGCTTCCGAAGGCGAGAGGTCGAACGGAAGCATTTTGTTGCTACTATACCTTTCTGGCTTTAAGTGATTACAAAAGTACCATGGGTGGATGCTATTCTGGAATTTTCAAAGAGTTCCCGTTCCGGTTCTATCGATAGTTTTGCCTAGTTGTGATTTTTCTTCAGGAAATCCTTTTCATATAATATTTCTACAGAATACCAAGTTTGCTGTACAAGGATTCGAGCTCAGTCCGATGAAGCACATCATTTATAGTGGTGAAGAAGCCGAGAAGAAATTGGATTCGCTTGTTGACAAGGTATCTCTGCTATTTCAATCATTTCCCTTTTGATAGAGTTCAATATGCAGCATAAACCACTTTGTTAATAATCAGGCATATGACTCTTTTCTAACAGCTTGCCTGATCTTAGGATTCATATTCATATGAAATTCAATCCCTTCACTAACTTGTGGTAATCCATTACAAGGCACTACCTCACCTCCGCTCCTAGTCTTATATTATTCCTTTTTATGTCTTCTGCTGTGTACATTTTCGAGGTTTCAAAATATTGTTCTCCAAACTTCAGTTGTTCGACGATGCATCGATAATGATCACGCGTGCTCGGTATTTGGAACGAGACGAAATGTATCCAATTACACCTAGGTATGCTCGACTTACGCTTCTTATAAGAAGCATACACCTGTTTACGTTTGACGTACGCTGCTTATAAGAAGGATTGTTTTCAGAAGACCATAATGTTGCACGACAGTGTAGCTTGTCGTTGCGAAGAAGTAACTGAGATGTCTTTGAGTTGTAGTTTTGATCAGGACGTTTGTGACAGCAGTTGAATCAGCATTTTCATAGACTCGAACTAATTACTATGTGAAAAACGTGACTAGGGGAGGGTCTATGGTCGGAATAGAACGCTTGATAAATTTCGACTGCACTTGAACGTCCTCTCACTTTGCGGGCTCATTATCCCTTCAGATGTAGCCAGTATCACAACACAGGAAATAAAAGAAGCATATTGGAAATGGAAAATCCCCTGAAGTTCTTCCGATGTAACAATTCTTCCCTGAAGTTCAGTTCAAGCAAGAACTGTTTCATTTTCTAATTTCTACATCATCATCATCATTTGAGCCTATACAGGAGTAGTCGTTCCCCAGCCGGTCGGAGTAGAGTCATAAGGTCCGAAGTTGGGGACTAGGGTCCCAAGCCGGGGGATATGGTCGATGTGAACATTGATAGATTAAATCTCTATCGTCTGCGGAATCTCTGTATAATTGTTCTTTTCTGCTTTCAGCGCTCGTGTGATGGTTCAATCGGAAATGACGGAAGACGAAATTGAACGTGCATTAGTATCGATTGCTAATATAGTAGCTGATTTGTAGGTATTTGTAGCCATAAATGTGTTATGGTCAATGAAATAGTCGCCATATTATCGTTAAGAGATACAGTTCAGCTAGGCTTCTGATTAACCCCATTGTTGATTTATTTTTTTTGATTGTATCTACTTAATTCTGCTTATAGGAAGTTATTATATTCTAGGCGATACAAGTGCAATAACCATTCCTTTGCAGTTTTTCAGATGTTGTCAACATTCTCTTACAGATACCTACCTACCTGCTTTTATATCATCAAACTGGCGTTTCAGACTGTGATTGTACTTTTTGAAAAAAATGCTCATGATAATGAAGTTTATGAAGTACGGTCTTTCCTTATCACATGACGACGTTGAGCTTCCGTCGAAATCTACCTCTGTTTAACGACTTGCTTCATAGTTCAGTATGACGGCGAGTAGGTAGTGTGTGAGTGGGTTGTTCTGATTTTCACATTTCGTTTAGACTTTGCTGGGAATTTATTAAACTTTGTAGCTTGTATCCTTTTTTCCCATCTTCTCAACGGCTGATTAATCTTGCGCTTCGTTGCATGACGTTCTTTTCTGCTTACAGAACCCAACTTCACCCTTCTGGAATGCATTCTTGTTGCGAGAAGAACTGTATTGCAATTGTAGGGATTGTAATCGAGTGATAAGTTCAGTACAGATAACTATGGGTTAGATTAATCGGACGGGAAGATTTGGAGTGTAATGTTTGAATAAAGCTCTTTCCGCTCCTACATTCCCTCTCATTCATTCACCTCATAAAAGTAAATGAGTGTTTGCAGTTGTAACAAATTGATTTTCAAAGAGCGGCTTAACACGAACCTTATTAACCTACGTAACGCTCTGATGTGCACATCGATTCCCACCAACGCAATGTCCATTGCCCACAGTGTCCAAGGTATTTAGATGTGTTGGCGTAGATGGCCTCAGTAGAACTGCTGCTATGCTCGCCGTTGACTTTGGTCCTTAGCTGGACATGTCGTGCTGGGGGGACGCACGATTCGTGCGATTCCGGGTGCGCGCGGCAAATTGCGCGGCGGAATTCGTGATGATTCGAACGACTCTGACGCCTACTTTTGGAGCACAAACTTGAAGTAGAACAGATTGCTAGGATCAGCTGACCATACCCAATTATTCTACTTCAAGTTTGTGCCCCAATAGTAGGCGTCAGAGTCGTTCGAATCGCACCGAATTTCGCTGCGCAATTTGCCGCGCGCACCCAGAATCGCACGAATCGGCACACACCCGTCATGCTGGCCTCGCTTCGCCGAAAGGCAGTATGAGCAGCAAAACATTGATCTTTGCTTTGATGAAGGATTATAGCTAGGTACTCTCATCATGAGTTTATCGGTAACCGTACTGTCTGAGATAAGAAAATCCAGTCAGGCACTCATCTCCTACATTATCCACCTGTAGGCTCAAGCAAGAGGTTGCGATGCAAAACAACCACGGTTGAATCGTTTCGGTGTATCTTGTCTTTGCCGAAGGTCTCTTTCCAATGCGTCGCAGATGTCACTGGCTGAGAATTTGGGTATGTATTTGGGCGTATTTATACTTCTTGCGTCAGGCGCCTACGTTGGCGTTGGCTTTCGATCGGTACCTTGCAAGTCAATAACTGAAGCTGCACGGTTGCGGGCGTATAACGAATGGACTAGCGGGCCAAGGGAGACCTGTTTCGCGATTGCACGTAAAAAGGTAAAGTTTAGATCTTCTAAGGAGGTATCTCAGCATGAACAAAGCGCCGCTCTATGAATATGTCCAATAAAGTTAGGACGTGGAAGTAACTATGTTGTGTGTGAAACTTTGCATTCACTTCAATTTATCACATCTTGCGGTTACTTTACGGGCGGCTTGTTTATACCGAATTCCCGTCCTGTTTTATGGCACTCTCATTGCAGTTCCAATTTCTTACCGTAATCTCGCTGTCACGACAATTTACTTCAATGCATCTAGTACGTGATATTTTACGGTTAATAGCAAAATGAAGTGAAATTATTTTGAGACTTTTGGTACCGTACAGGTTTTTCTATAGTGTCTCCGTTGTTCACAGAATTTTTCGTTAGAATTATTCGTTTAAGTTTGAATTCTTGTAAGAATCTTTGAAACTCTTCATTTCAGGGATTTCACTCATTCCTGCTGAAAGGTGTTCCATTCGAATGACGTCGTTTCCGTTGTATGTAGAAACGTACAAGATAGGAAATCGTGTTTATCGCCGAACCGCGTATAAAAGGAATGACAGCAAGCGAGCCGAAGACGTTGGAGATACTCCAGATGTGTACGCAGATGAATATGATGATGAAGACCCTTCATGTTCAGATGGTGAGACTGTTAGTTTTGGTCTAGAGCTGACGATTTTTTGACATCCATGAACATGCGAGTGAATTCGTGTCCATGTAATGCGGCTTCGAGTTGCTTTCTCAACTGTACATTTTCCAGATGATCTTTATCGTTTTTGTTTAGTTATTCCAGCGAAACGGGAGCGACAGCTGTCGGGTGATGACGAAGAGCCAGCAGATCCCGCACTGAAATTATGCGACAGTGATCCCAGGGTCTCATATGATGGTTCGAAATACACAGCAGAGTGAGCTTTCTTATAAATGTTCAATTTAATGTATGCAATGGTATAGTAGTTGGTAGTGTTCGTAATGGTATGCCATTGAAAACGACCCATCTATCGCGGTTCTATGTCCTTACTTTCTACTTAGAATATGTGCATAGCTCCTCCCCTTATAACTATTCTCCATGAGGATTAGTTTAGAAGTGTTAGGCACGCCCAGGTGGTCATCATTATACGACATGTATTCTACCATCCTATCGTAGAAGTAGATCGTCGGAGTCCCACCACGAAGTCCTGTTAGTCACGATAACTTTCTGTAAACTTCTGAATGCATACATATGCGGGGACGTTATTCTCCCATTCTGCTGGTAGAAAAGCAGGATAGAAATGGGTACTAGGCCCTGTGTAAGATTCATAAGACCCGGGTAGTGACGGAACAAAGTGAAGAGGTGGAGAAATCGTAAACTTCAGTCAGTCAGTCACCTTTTACCCATAGTCTTTTGACGCTGGTGTAATTTTTCGTTTTATCCTTTGAAATGATAGATTTCTTGCCATTTAATTTTCTGAATTCAAGATATTAGTAGCATTCAACGAAGGTAGCAGCACTTTGGTGCATTCCATAGTGAAGATGCGTTCCATTGTGAAAACTGTGATGTTTCTGCTGAGATGGCTGCTGAGATTTTTGGTTGACATCGTTCCTTTCATTCGAGAAGATCAGAGAGTTTCTTTTCCTGTTTCAGAATCTACGTCCCTAGTGCGTTCTATGGTAAATTAATTGGTACACGTGGCACCACTAGACGGGAATTGGAAGAGTCGACGGAATGTCGCTTAACAATCCCTCGAAAAGGGCAAAAAGGAAATGTTGGTGAGCAACTTGTTTTGACGTCCCTGCTGTTTTTTTACTTCCTTACAGCATTTCCTTTTTAAGAGATCAAATCTTTCGTTGGTCTCGAGAATGTGCAGCGTTGCCTAGATCGTATAGAATTCCTCGTCGCGGAAGCAAGAAAGACGGTGAGTAGTTGACCTCCTGCTCCTAGTAAAGTTCGCTAACATAATAAAAGGAATCTTTGCGAAATGAAGAGGGTCTCACCTACTGACACCGATTTTTCAAATGTATCGTTTGCAACTTCTTTCATTGAAAATCAGTAATTTGCTGGTGTAACCTTCCGATTTATTTATGCATATCAACTTTGAGTGGTTAGCTTTATTTTTATTTCCACACGAGTACGGCTATATGTAGCCTGAAGCGCGCACATACAGTAGCGCTCAAAAATCTTCGGTGAAATGGTTCTTCAGCCGTACTTTTCAGACGTAACTCCTTCCCTACTGGATCTGATCATGCGAAATTTCTATATTCGGAGCGTGGATGTATTGTGAATATTTACCACTAGTGACCTGCAATCTGATCGTGTTTCAGATATTTTAAAGAGCATGAACTCAAAATCAACTGAAAATAGGAATAATGGTTGTTCTGGAAATTCTTTCTTTTTTGCGATGTCTTAAGTGTACGAGCGGTAATGCCGATCACAATAGATGAGAAAAACGCACATAAAGTGCGAATAACTGCAGACGTCAACAACTTTAGTTTTAGCAAAATGTGCTACCGCAACAAACACCTTACTCTACCTGTAGATACTGCAGCTTTGCAGCGAAATAAGGTCGGGTAGGGTGAAATATGCTCTAGTTAGACATATCCAAATTTCGTGTCATTCGGTCTATCTAAGAGAAGAGTTATGAACGAAAAAGCGACAAAGCATTTCACCGAAGACTTTTGAGCGCTACTGTAGCTACCTTGTGCACGACCTTTAAAGCAAAAGGATAGGTCGATTTGTTTGTTATGTATTTTACACTCTTATACTCTAATATCTTTGCTTTCTGTTTCCAAATCATATTTCCGACTCTGCTCCTTATTTTGAGTCTCTTGGTATTAGTTTGCTCATTGTCTTTCCCTCCATTTCCGTCATCGTGGGCAAAGTTCCGTGTTACGCGACGAAACTGCAACATTTCCTTTTCTGTCCGTTTCATTTGTACTTTACACACTTCTTTTTTTAATATAAACTGAGAACTGAGCAAGCAATAGGTTTCATTGGAAGGCCTCTTTTGTACTGAAAGAGTTGAATTAAACGCACTCAATAACTCAAAATGCTTCAGGCTCCTCTCACACATTTTGTAGCGGTTCCATGTGCACAATCAGAAATAGTTCAGTCCTTCGAATTGTTCAAAGAAGCTGTCATAAACAATCCAAGAGTTCCGGTAAGTTGTACCAGGACAATTATGTTAAGGCTTTCGGCTCTATGAAAGGCTGTTTACGTGAAGAGCATCCTATGTACAAGACAGATTTCTATCACTGTACACTAGTCTTCATAAACGGTAATATTAAAGGAGGAATCGCGTAAGGCTGAGCTATTCACATCGCCCATCAAAATGCACATAACAGTGTGCGTTCTATGGCTTTTTGACGAAGAAGAACAAAAGAAAGCCATTGACGTCATAAACGAATGCCGCGGGGATCTTCTGTAAGTTGAAACTCTCATGCCAATGTACATACATACTTCTTTGTAAATAATGTCACGTAGTAGTCGCGGCGTAGTTCGGTGCAGTGAAATGCCCTTCATTTTTTGTTTCACAAACTTTATAGCAGCTCACAAAATCTCATGCGATTGGCAATTTGTGAATGAATCTTCTACCTTGGACGGGACTCGAACCCATTCTTGTGCTTGCGGGCACTTGCTCCCTATTCCTTACGCTACATAGACCCCGCTTACCCTCGATGTTTTACCCACAAATACAAAAGCGATAAATCAGTACGGCCCTTAATCTTGCAGTAGTCGCGGCTATGGGTCCTGGTTTGAACGAGTGCGCGTTATGCAGTGCTACCCCCAGCTACTCCAACATCCGTCCCGGGGTCCTTGTCAATGTCCCCTTCCGATGCGTCGTATACGTATCGTGGGAAGATTTGAATCCGAGTTGGAAGGAAGGAAAACCGAGAAAGAAAAAGTTTGTGAAGTTCTCCGTTCAATGCATTTTATTTTACGGTGAATTTCTGTAAGTCTGCCGTGGGTTACTGAATTTTCGTATCTCTCCTACAAATCGCCAACCGTGGGAGACTTTCGCATAGGGTTCCACGGTGGAATAGCAGCATTTGACCGGAAAACCAAGTTCTCAAAGAATCCTTATCCTTCATTAGAAAGCGTAGAAATGTTTTTAGGGTTCAACTTTGATTCAGATCGGGATATCATACTTACTCTACTGAAAGATTGGTAACAATCTACCAAACTGGGAGACGAAAAGAGATTTTTTGCTTAAAGTGTGATTCAGCAGCTTGTTCGAGTAACACCAGGAACCGCCTATCTTAAACAGAGACAGCGTAGGATTGTCTTTTTGAACGCATGAGGAATAAAATCGCCAAGTGTGCATATGCAACAGAAAAACGGCCGCGCATTACAGGGCAGCTGTCAACCGTGAGCGTTGCGACTCACAGTTTTTGCCGTCTTCGACAGACATTCAATGCTAAAGAGGACGCAGGAGAGCTCACTGCTCAACGGTGTCACAGCTCCACTAATACACGTGAATACAGCACGGATAGCTCATGGAAGTGCTGTTGGAATAGAGCGAGACACAACACTTCTCAAAGTGACATCTCAATGTTTGTCTTGTGTTTTTGACAAGGCAACAAGACAGATTTTGACGTGCGAAAGAATTTGTGATACAGTAATCCAGCCGACACAGCCAAACAACAATTAAGACATGGACTCCGTGACAAGTTTTGACTGCGTCGTGTACGCGACAGATTTCTAGGTCGTCTCCAACTTCTCTACTTCGCTACATGTGATTACTGTACTCCAGATTTTTTCGGACTACGGAAAATGTCTTGTGACAGGGCAGCAGTGGCTGGAAAGCGTGAAATTCAGTTACGCCACGACATCACTACAGTTTCCTGGACCATTAGTTTTACACGTAATTGTTCTGTAGGAGTTACCACGAAAATATGATTGGCTCACTTCCATATTACTTAGACTGACTGATCCGTTACGCAATTCCCTGATTCACATTTCGTCACCTTTCCAGTGCTCTTTCCCCTTTTATTACTTTTCCTTAAAAAAATGTTGGGATCTTTAAGGTATTTTCACAATTTCTAAATATGTTGTCGTGTCGTGTACTTTTCGAAAGCTCACCAATAAAAGTGAAGGGCAAAGAGCTTCAAAAAGTACACGACACGACAACAAGTCTACATGAAGCTCAGAGATAGCAGTATTTAAAAAAAATTCTAAATAGTTCTGGTGAAGACACTCAATCACGTTTTCCTTTCTGAGCAAGGATCCCTTTGCAGAAGCGCGCTTGTCCTTTTCTTTGGTTAGGCGAGGTCTGCTTCTGAAAGATGCCAACGGGGGACTTTCGGTTGGCATTAGCTCCGTAGCTACGGTTACCACATTTCTAAGCAGTTTCTACTAACCAACTTATCATTCTTACCCCACCATTAGGCACACCGGTAAGTCTGGCTTTTCATACGATTATGCCGCTGTTTTTAGGAATGGGGACAGTTTCGCACAGCAGTGTCAAGATGTGTCGATCAAGGATATAGAACTGTTATGAGACGAAGTAGTTCATAGTGATTTTTCCCCATGATACCGTGGCAACGCGTAGTTCTCGGGATTTCTCCTCTGTGCGCGGTGTGCAGACAAGTTTATGAAGTCAAAAGACTGGCATGATCACTCCCTGAGACGTCATTCACCCCTCAGAAAACCTTTTTGGCCTTTCAGCGGATGGATATGTGCTGTGCTCAACAATCATGCTTTGAATTCCCTTGGGGCGGAGGGGCGTAGTGGCAAGTGGTGCTTTCACACACGCGTGGTCACGGGTTCCAATTTCTGACCGATATCCGATTCTGAATGGATTTCGAATGGCGTGTGCAAATCCCTAAGACGGGAACGATTTACACCCTAAAACTTTATCCTTTTCATCCTTAAATCACTTTTGACATCAATCATACACTTTTTTTGGGATGCGCCATAGCATTCCACGGTTCCTTTCAAGATCGTAGTGCCAATGCGGAGGGGCCTCTACAATGAGCTTCTGCGGCCAGCCGAGCGACAAGTCAGTACTTTTATGTGGTAAAACGAGTCTTGAACCAATTAACGATTCCGTAAGGATAGAGGTCTTGGTTGCCATGGGCGAGTGTCAATCCGAGAATTGATCTCTGAATCATGTATGTGTGAAAGTGCATGATTTGCCACTACACCACATCCACTCTTAGTAGTACTCCGTAAATGAAACAGTTCTGGAAAGGAAAGACATTGAGGAGAGATATTCATTGAACAGACTCTTTGAACGTTACGTACAAGTTCTACAATAAGTTGGGGTTTTGTGCGAGTAGTTCGATCAAAGGTTTTCTAGAAGAATCAGAGTGAAAGGATGGAATGCTCTTGATTTGATCCATTCAGGGCCCATCTTCCATCTACTCCGTTAGAGATCGAAGTAAGCGGTGTAGAGACATGGGAGGACGATCCAAAGAATGTGCGAGTCCTATTCTCGGTTATTCGTTCAGATCCGTAAGTTCCCGCATAGGTTATCTTGTCATTTCGTTTTCTTATTTTCAGTTTTTAGCCTCCAAAGAGTCTGTGACTTACTACGAAAGCGACTTGTAATTGCCGGCATTTCTCCTAAGACTGAAAAATCGCTGTCGACGATCGAATCATCTGTCAGAATGCATGTGACGCTTATGAAAAGCTTATATGCGGATCGGGTACGCTACACTTCCAGTTTAACATGCTTATTTGAAAAGCGAAAGCTATCGTCTGGAGGGGGTTGGACAAATTTGCGGTGGGAAGCGCGGGATTTTGAGAGTTTATGTGACGGCGATTTGTCCCCACAGTATACTGGTGCGACCAGCTGTAGTCCTGGTTAAGCTATGACTGTTTTTGTTTATACTCATCTGTTTCTACGCGCTTGACTCCTATTTTAGTGCTAGCGCTGTGACGAGGTTGAAGCATGTGACTTGGATTTTATGATTTAACGACGGGGCAGAGAGAGGGGGTCGAATTTGGTTACTTGTATTAGGAAGGGATCATATTTAAGGGAAAACTAGGGAGTCAAATTAGCAAGTGATTAGTTTCGAGTGAATGAGGCGGTTCAGATGCTCAGCACCATATATTGCCTCTGTTCCTTACCTACACCAAACTTCTGAAATCTCGTCATAAAGGGCGATCGGATAGCTCGTTAAGCTAAATGGTCGCCACTTTTTGAGTGCGATTCCCCTTTTACTGATGCTGATCACGTTCTTTGCGTTTCAGATTAACTTTTCTTCAACTCTCTTTTTTCGGTTCTGCTATAATAAACTGTTTTGCTTTCCAGGATCACCCAAAACCGTTTGATGCCGAGGTGATTCTCGAGGAGTACAAAGACTATCACTTTGGAACGTTTACGCCCAACAAGGTCCGTGCACTTTGTAGTGTACTTACATTCACTTTTTTTGTTGACCACAGTGGAACTTTCACCTAAAAAAGCCGAAATATGTGATTGACCATTAGGAGTAACTGGATTATTTAGCTCGTGAGGGTGGGCGAGTTGGTTGAATGTACATAAACGGTTGAGGCGACTCATCGAAACATCCAAAAACTTGCTCTTTGAGAGGACGTAGACGGAGGTCGCTCTTCTCCCTTCTGGGCCTTGTTTGGCTCCCTCCCTACGTTCGTATTCCCGTACGGGTATGAACTGTGCGAGGCTTCTTCGATTTAAATATCGTTAAGCGTCCATCGCTGCGATGATTTGAACAAAAGCATTTAAGAATTCCAACCCTGCGATGGACACAATAATGTGAATGTCAATTGACCATGAACATCAGGGTCTTGTCGAATGATTTTCAATACTTTTATTCTTGTGAGTACCTGGAACTCCTTCCTTGGAACTTTTTATGTAACCTTTCCTCGGCTGCTCTTATTTGAAAAAAATATAATGAACATGGCCTTTCCAGAAGGGACATTCATAGCGCCAGCTGATGTTATGAATGTCCTGTCGGAAACGGCTCTCTCATTCCATTCACTGATTATTTGGCATAATCAGTATCTCCCACGGATCTCATAGCTGAAATTGCAGATGAATTTCTCAGTCTTAGAAATCGGAAGTCACAGTGTCAGTGGATGAGCTAATAACCTTTCAAATACTGTTTGATTCAGATCGTCGTGTGCTCGATCAATACCGTGGCTGAAGAAACGGGCTTCTATGAACAACTCTACGAGATGGCTTTACCGTAACTTGTAGCTGTTGTTGACAATGTGTCTCTTACATTCGCCTGTGGACTTTGCCCTGTTGCACTTCATGTCCGATAAGGAGTAGTTGGGTTTGTGCAACGTGCACCGGCTGTCATCAGGGGGTTCCCTTTTCTATTGCTGGTGGGAGACAGTTTCTCTTGAGTTCCTCAATCCTCACTGACAAAGTTTAGTCTTAGCATTTCAGTGCTGAATAGATCAGCTCCATGTTTTCTAATGTAACCGGCCAGCACTGTTCTGTTCGGTTTTTGTTGTTTGGTTGCAGGTTGTTACACAAGGAACGCTGTTGTTTTATTCTATTTTGTCGATAATAGCCGTCGCCTCTGCAGAAACCTTTCTGCATATATTGTTTGACTGTCTATTCTACCAGTGTGAATCCTCATCGTATTCTCATATTGTGCCCATTTAATTACGTTGTTTTTTGAATATTCAATTTAATAAGATGTATCTGTATCAAAAGCCGAATTCGGCGGTTTTAGAGACAGTAAACTACCCCATTTCACAGAAGCTTCCTCGCCTATGTCACTTCCATCCCTTACTGTATATTCCATTAGCGTTGAGGTAGTCTGACTCGAGCCAGCTGCAGAGTCGTTTTCCAGTCCAAATTCCATAGACCAGTTGCCTAGACAGTGTCGTTGTCATATTTCGGTATGTGATTAATGATGGCTTCTTTACGACCCATGGGAAGTACTCTGTACGGTTCTTATCAGTACTAGAAGAATATTATAGGGAGCTGCCAAGCCATAAAGTTGTTCGAAATCATATCAAAACATTCAGGGAAAGCGATGGGAGCGACTTCTGACGTTACTGTTTTCTTTCTCTCCATTTTTAAAAGTTAACTTCTTCAGGTAGAATTATTTGCTGAATATTTTCTCTATTCAGCGCTTGTTCATTGAGCATTACCCCGTAAATTCTTAATTCTTGCTCACGTTGTTAAAATTCTTCTTCTGTTTGGGGTTCCTAAGAGAAACTTTTTGAATAATTATTTATTTATTTGCTCTCATTTATTTATTTGGTTGTCTGGAAAGTCTCCGCCGATTTTCGGCACCCCGGGTTAATCAACTGTCGTACAACCTCCATATCCCGGATCAAGTTCTGTCTACATTCCTAAAAGTCTGTCTGTATAGGATTCGTGTGAAGTTAGAGGATCATTTTCGAAAGCAACCATCCATGATCACTTGCTGGAACTTGGTTTGTTAAGCGCCTTGATGTTTGGGTACCTCACGAACTGAGCGAGCGCAGTGTGATGGACCGCGCCTCCAAGTGCGACTCGTTCATAAAATGAAACAAAAATGAGCTGTTTCTGAAGCGTTTGCAAATGGGGGACAAAAAGGTGGTCGCGTACAGCAACGTGGAACGAAAACGATCTTGGAGCCTTCTCAGTGAACCGTCACAAACTACTCCAAAAGTCAAAATCCAGGTGAGAAAGATTATGCTGTGTTGCTGGTGGGATTGTAGGGGAATCATTTATTACGAGCTGTTGCTGCATAGTCGAACGATAACTTTGAAAAGGTGTTGTACTCAGCTTAACAATTTATAAACAACGATAGATCAGAAGCCCGCAGAAGTGGCCAACCGTGAGAGCGATGTCCTCCAACAGGATAACTCCGGCCACACGTATTCCGGAAACGGTCGCTCGTCAAAAACTGCTGGAGCCTGGGTGGGATGTCTTACCATACCCACCGCATAGTCTAGACATAGCACCATCAGGCTACCACTTCGTTAGGTTTCTGCAAAATCTTTTGAATGGAAAATCATTCAATCTACTAGAGGGCTGCAAAATGCACCTAGGAGGGCCTTTTGATTCTAAGTCTAGAACCTTTTATGAAAGTGGGATAATGAAACTGATAGAAAAAAGGCGAACCGTTACTGAACACGTTGGACGATATGTTGTTTAATGGATGGATTTGATCTTCTAGAAATTTTCTATCAAAGAAGACTCAGAAATCGGCGGAGACTTTCCGGACAACCCAATAATTGTGGGACGCGGCGGGTCACAACTAAGTGTGGCATAAATCTTCATTGAATACGCCTGCCGTTAAGGTCGAAGCGTGAATATACTGTCAAGGATTTGTCCCGATATGAAGAAAGAGGTGACCAAATTTGTGACTGGTAAGCCATCGGTCAGTGTGTAATTCCTGGTATCATCACCTGTATGTGTAAGGAACAGGAGCATATCTCACAGTGTAAACTGAGTAGTTTCGATATGATAAAGAATTAAAAACATAGTTCACGATAAAAACGGCGTCTGAATTTCGGGGATGAACCTGTGACCTCAAGGATAGCACAAGGGACGCGGTCGGGTGGAAAAGCTGCCTAGATAGTACCACAAAACCGGCTCCGACCACTTACACACCCAAAAACGGGCGAGTTTGTAGTTTGCGTTGTAGAGGCTGTAGAGGGTGCAGTTCTCGCATCGCTAAGAACTCGTCAGTCCAGGTACTCCGTAAATTTCGAGTAAGTAAACTCTTTGTCTTTGTTGTAATTTCAACGGAATAATAGTCTGTGAAACTAATGTTTTAGCAAATGTAGTGATATCAAAGCGTTATTGAATCTCACGCTTTCCAGCCACTGCTGGCTTCTCACAAGACAGATTTCGCAGTCCGAAAGAATCTGGGGTACAGTAATCACATATAGGAAGTAGAGGAGACGCCAGACGGGGTATGTGTACGAGCGTGCGTCCGAGGATGCGCGGGGCAAATTGCGCGGCGAAGTTCGTAACGATTTGGACGACTTTTTCGCCTATCATTGGTGCCCAAATTTGAAGTAGAGTAGATCCGAAGGATCACCTGACTCTACTAAGCTACTTTACTTTGAGTTTGTGCCCCGAAAATTGGCGTCAGTGTCGTACAAGTAATCACGAACTTCGCCGCGCAAGTTGCCGCGCGCATCCTCGGACGCACGTTCGTACCGTCCCCCCGCCAGACGGCCTAGAAATCCGTCGCGTACACGACGCAATCACGGAATTCGTGGCTTACTTGTTGTTTTGGTTGTTCTGCTGGATTACTGTATCACAAAATCTTTCGGACGTCAAAATCTGTCTTGTTGCCTTGTCGAAAACACAAGACAAACATTGAGATGACATTTTGAGCGGTGTTGTGTCTAGCTCTACTCCAGCAGCGCTTTCATGAGGCATAGCTGTGCTGTATTCACGTGCATTAGCGGTTCTGTGGCATTTTTGAGTAGTGAGCTCTTTGATGTGTCCGCTTTGGCATTTTTGAAGAGAAATATCCGCTCAGACGGTAAAAAGGATGAGCCGCAACGTTCACAGTTGACAGCTGCCCTGTAATAGACGGCTGTTTTTCGGTAGCATACGCACACTTCACGATTTTATTCCCGATTACCGTACTCATGTTGACAGCCCAGGGGGGACGGAACTTACGTGCGTCTGAGGATACACGCGGGTATTTGCGCGGCGAAGTTTGTTACGATTTGCACGACTCTGGCGCCAATTATCGGGGCACAATCTCGAAGTAGTGTAGTTTAGTAGGGTCAGATGATTCTTTAAATCTGCTCTACTTCAAATTTAGGCCACAATGATAGGTGCTGAAGTCATTCAAGTCGTTACGAGCTTCGCCGCGCAATTTGCCGCGCGCATCCACGGAACGTATGTACCCATACCCACGGCCCAGCCACAAAACGGGAATACAAGACAGGAATTTAGCTTTTTTTCACAATGGATGTTATAAGAACCAAATGCGAATTTTGGCCAGTCACTCCGCTTAACCCATACCGTTTTTCTAACGAACTTGTTTTACTACACACCTAGGGATAAGAGCACGGTGCCCGGACAATAGAAGTACAGGTTCGAGTACGTCCGGAGCCAAAGTTTTACCCATAACTCCCATCCTTGTGAAAGATTCGTATCACGTACTGCGACGAAATAAGACCAGTTAACGAAACATCAAGTACTGAAAAAATAAATGAATACGTAGAACTGAATATAGAGGCTATTTTCCCCAAGTGTATATGCCAAGGGAGCCAAAGGGAACTCTTACTTTCCATAAGTTTGCATTGGAAGGCTTTCCACTGGTAGATTCATTTCCCTAAACGGCAATCATCCTTACAAAGCGGGTCATGGATGGGAGGTCTCTTGACAAAGGCCTATCCCATTACTATACGCACTACCTTCTTAAATACCTACACCAATCCTATCTTCATTTTTTGTTACAAAAATGCCGTCGTTGAAACGATTTCGAGAAATTTTCTGCAGCATTGGTGTTCCGTTAGGATCCCACTAGTGCATATTCGAATGGACCAATGCCCTCAGCATTTCCGCTTTCGCCTACTAGTAGTACTGATTATTTATTTTATGTCCACTTCATGGTTGATAATCATCTTTAAAAAAGTGATTGTTATAGGATGGCGCGATTTTATCAGAAACACCGTTTTTTTTGTAGCAGACATCTCGTCCAGTTACTCAGCTGTTCTGCATACTTGATTCTTTCCATCATTTTTTACAAAATAAATACTTATAACCTCCTTTCTCTAGACCGTACGCTCCTCCTAAGACTCCTTTGCTGCTTTCCTCCTAGAACCGTTCACTTTCCTTATGAAAATGGACTATCTATATTGCCCTAATGGCAGTGTCGTGCCGAAATATCCATAGAAGTAGCGGAGACAAGACAACTGTCGACCGCCGCGCTATCTTCCTCCCAAACATCATCGTGGCATTTGATCTCAAAGTACCTTCCGTGACTGTTGAAAGGTGACCTTCTTCAGGAATGAGTTTCTCGATATGGATGGATCGCATACGGCAGGTGTTCATTTTTTCGATCGTCGCTTTCGCCTCAAACTTTGAGTATGGCTTCTCTACCACCTATTTGAATACACCTGTAGAAGAGTTCAAGGTGAGCAATGCCAACAGAACTAAGCAACCTGTGCTCTCAGCCTACTTGTTTTAGGTTTTTCTGAATGAATCCTTCACAAAAGTGGGACGGACTATGACCGAGTCAACCTATACAATGCTCTGGAATCTGATTCTAAACATTTGGTTCGTGGGATTCATCATTGGAATCTGGTTCAATCCTCTTCTGAACGACAAATTTGGACGGAAAAGTGGGTGAGACATTGACAATGGGATTGAAAATTGTCCAAAATACATCTTTGCAGTTGGATTTCTCGTTGGGTGTGGCATAGCCCTCCTTGGCGCCGTTCTACGTCTTCTGGCCATCTGTGTGTATCGACCAGAGCTGCTGATTATCGGACGATTTCTCACAGCCCTGTGCGAAGCGATCACCTACCAGTCCTGCATTCTTTATCTCCAGGTTTCGTTTTTTTTTCTGTAGTCCAGAACCTCTCAGAGCACCTTCCAGGATCAATCAAAGTTCCTACCGAATGGAACAACGATTGACGAAGGCCGGTTATGAGAATGGTCGCGAGCATGGGGACCTATGGAACTGAACTCTTTTTGGACTTCCTCTTAAAACCTCCCAAGGAGGAGGAGACAGAATTGGGGTTATTGCTACCGAGCGGTTCGGGATGGAAGGTTAATGTATTGTCGCATCCTAGGATGAATTGAATCTCGAAAATTCCCCAGCTTTTCAGAGTTCACACAAACTTTGTTTATGCTTTCAGTGGTGTTGAGTTTTTTCTCAGGAATGCTCTCCCACTCACAAACGAGGCATGATGACATTCCTGAGCGAGATTTCCTATTCGTCCATGTGTTTCGTGGGTATGATGCTAGGCACTCGTCAAATGCTTGGCGGCGATCTCATTGCTCTCATGACATTTGCGATACCATTCTGTGAGTGAGCTCTTTTTTCTCCGCTGTTTTCCTCTAGAAAACTTTTCCAAGCTTCGAGCTTCTCGGTAATGATGAGCAGGAAATACTACTTTGAAAATATGGTATTTCTTCTTTCCTAGGCCCCTAACTTAGAAGAAGTCTGCATTCTCCTTGCAACAACCCTGAAAGAACAATTTTGCGGTTTTTCCTCGAAGTCGTTCGGGGAAAAATTGAAGGTTTATAACGGTCTCCGTTCGACTAACATTGAATAATATGAAAATAGCAGTGCTTATTTTTATTTGCCGACTTTCCAAACAGGTTCCTAGATAGAAAACCGCGGCATCGTTCACTTTTTGTAGGCGAGGGACAGACCATTTTCAGGTGCATTTTTCTTCGTCGCACTCTTCTTCCTACCAGAAACACCGAAATTCCTTCTGATTTCGCGTTCAAACCTACCAGCAGCTGAGCGATCAGTGCGTTTCTACCATGGTTCCGATTGCGACGTGGACACGGTTATCAAGGAAATCATTTTGGTTGGTCTTAATTTCATGGAACCTTTCTCTACAGGCACGGGCAGGGAGTTTCGTGAACAGTAATACCATAAGACCTTATTACCATACGAATGAGAGAAATATGGGTCAGTATTGTAACAGTGTCATATGCATGGTACACTGTTCGAATGGCTGGTTGGTACAAGAGCTGCCAAGTCCTCCAGGTGTGGATTCCCGTGTGGGAAAAGCATTGGATTTTACATAGGCTGACCACGTTAAGGGCTTAGTTCACGAGGGGAAGGGGGGGGGGCTGGTGTCGGCGCATCCTAGAACATCCTAAAGACAGGCTTACAGACGTCAAAACCCCTCATACTCTTTTCTAGCTACGATTTTTTCACAAGGAAGGTTGGAGGCCCCTTACCAGCAGCTAGGAAGCCAGTGAATTCCTGCCATTCATTAAATAAAAGCTTATTAAACTTGAATTCTGCATAGAAAAGACGTGTATGCCGTTTTGAAGGAAGCCGAGGACGAGACGCAGACAGCCCTATCTTGGAAATCGGTCAAGGAATTATTCACTGAACCGCATTTGAGAATGGCCATTTTGCTTAGTATCTCCGCACTGCAGGTAATATGATACATCATAACCGAGTGATTTTCCTTAGTTGCTAATCTCTTTTCAGAATACGGTAGGACTTTGGTCGATGTTGTTATCGTCAACATATTTTCTTGAAGAAATCGGTCTCGATGAAGCAGTTGCCTCATGGAGCAGTACTGCAATGACACTAGGGTATACTGTAGGTACACTGGCAGGAACGACTTGGATTGAACGGTTAGGGAATATCCAGCGTCCTATGAGGTCCCTAACTCAGTAACTCGGTCGCTAATGACGTTTATACTTCAGAATTGGTCGGCGTACGATTCTTCTCTCGTTTACCATCGTCGATAACATTATTTTGGTGTTGTATGTGGTTTGTGCTGAGCTTAGTCCTGTGGCGAAGCAGTTCAAGTACTGCTGCCTTGTGCTGCTTATCCTCTACGCCTTCGTCTATGGGTTAGACCGTTTCACTTATTCTTTTCTATTAAAGGCACAGTTCACGATCATCTTCGGGTGAAAATTGTTTTTACTATCGCCATGAATCAGCGCTAAATCGATCAGCTCTCAGGACTTCCAGCATATGTGCTCCGATGTGAATGGTGCGGCCTCTAGAAGGCTGTTGAAACATGGCCGCGTCTGGGTGTGGTCTACAAAACTGTCAATCTTCAAGCATTTACTACGCCCTTCATAGGCCGTTTCTCCGTTTCTCAGTGCTTCACTAGGCATCCTTGTGGGGAACAGGCTCGCCCCGCTAGAGAATATCGGGAACCGTTTTATCCTGGACTGTGCCTTTTAGAAGCTTTTCACGAAATTCAAAATACGTCATCTTCTCGAAAAAGGCTTCTATAGATTTGTCCACTCGTTATATCGTTTTCAGCCGTATTCCTTCTGCTTACAGGAGTGGCGTCGGTCCGATCTCATGGTTTATATCATCGGAGCTGGTTCCACAGAAGTACCGTAGTCTCACACAGTCGACCTGTTACTCTCTGAATAGTGTAATTGTAGTCATTCTGACGTTTTCCATTCTTCCTCTGTACAGGGTGATAGGCTCCTATGCATTTCTAACCCTTTACACAACCCCATCTGTGATAAGCATAATAATCATGTACTGTCACTTACCGGAAACGAAAGGCAGAGAAATACATGAAATCGTGTCGGAATTGCGAGGGAAGACGAAATCGAGCTAAGGAAGAGTTTCAACGAATCCTTCCGGTGATAAATGCCAAGGACTCCCTTTTGGCAACGATTATAAGCTTGGGTAGATGTTCATGCTGAGTATCTGTATCGAAGTTCGATTTATAAAATATAATAAAGTTTTGCCGTTGATCTACTTTTTTTGAGCGATTTATTTCACCGACCACTTTCACCCATCACCCACCTTCCGCATTCACGTCCATATAGCCTCCTGAGTATCGTGGTGGCAATTACATTCATGTCTTGTTGAAAGACTTCGTAGATGGCCGAAAGAAACCATATGGAGCACTCTTGCCGTGAAAAGTGTCTTAACCGAATTCAAACCAGATATGACACATGCCTACATCGTATTACCCCCGAACGGTAGTTCACCAGTGGTAAGTCTTAAGAGATGTGTTTTGAAGACACAACTATAATAGGAATGAAACTTGTTTTGTAGATTACCCACTGTGTCGAAATTTTGTCCTTTGAAGAGTCTATGGATGGTTCTGAGCTGTGCGGGGTTGGAGTGTGATCAGGGTTTGAAGCAGATCCAACACGAATCAACTAAAAGCAAAATTGTGCAAATCGAGAGAAATGAATACACTCTTTCTCAGCGAGACCAACACTCGAGAGAAACTGCGGAAAAGGAAGCAGGGCTTCTCGAGTACTGTCTCTTAGAAGGACTGCGAACACAATATCAGACTCCTTACCCTAGCGTGAATATATCACGGTGTCCTTGCGAAGCTGAACAGTGCAAGTTTATGGTAAGGTAAGTGAGAGGTAAGTTTAGGGGAGGGTATGTAAGAAGGCGCCTTGCTGACATGTGATTTCCATTCCCTCAAATTTTCCTCATGGAAGGGCCATTCCTAGCTATGCTGGTGCTTAGACGTGGTCAACCAACTGTTTGCGACGGTATAATCCGTCGGATAACCACCAGTTGGTAGCAGTATTGTGCTTTTTGTTTGCACAAGGTATGAGAACAAACTCTATTATGCCATGGTCGTTGACTATCCGCTCTATATATAAAGCGCTAACTTTGTGTGTCCGTTTGTATGCCCGTTTGTGTGTCCTTCCGAAAGTCACGTAGGCACCATCAAGGGTGACAAGAGCGCGGTGAGAAAACAGTTATGAAATGGAAAGTCAACCGATGCTCTTTATATTGGTCCGTTAATTAATATCTAGTCTGTTTACGACGTTACAGACTAAAGGTCAGAACCCGCCTCAGGACAATCAAACCTCTAGGAACTAGAGAAGGTCAGAATGGAAGCAATTCCACGACCACCTATAAGTGTCAAGAGATCAATACCCACAAAGTGGCATCAGATCGTTCAAATTGGGGAATATCACCTAATGGGGAAACGGTTAGAAAAGGGAAGTCAACCAATACTGTTAATATTGGTCCTCTAATAAGTCGTAGGCAAGCGGTAGTGGGCATGGCATGGTGCACGCGTTAGTGTGCATAGCCCAACGGGTATTGAATAAAGGGCAGAGAAAACATAAAAACTCCACATAAGCTTCATATTCATCACATTGTACCGGTCATGTTTACGGACTGATGTGTCTATGTTTAGAAGGGCTTCCCGAATCGCTTTTTCTTCAATATGACAGTGAGATTATTGAGATACAAACTGCTTGCTATGTGTTGAGATGAATCTCATTCTGTCATCTGCTTCTAAGGATGGGCAGTTGAATTACTCAGATTCAGCCAGCTCACTCGAGGTTGCCTATTCACTGGCCCCGCTACAATTTTTTATGATAAAACAATGGAAGGTATTGACTGTGTAACTTTTGATCGATTATTTCCGTTATTCTTTTTACTGCCAATTTCATTTTACAGTGACATAAGCAAAAAAAAAACCTTCGACTGACTCTTCTGTCCTACCAGACGAATCTGGCGTTAGCTAACCAAGTTCGAGAGATGGAAGGCTTGGTTGGCCTGGGCGAATACCTAATTAGAATGCGATCCCCAGACTTTGTAATATATTACGTTAATACTACGCATGTGCCACAACATCACATCCGCCATCTCACTAGTCTGATCTCGTGGTTTCCTTTTGTTCGTGTTGTAGTTCGCTTGCCACCTGTACTCCTTCCACATTATGACGCTCTCGGTCTACGGGTACAGGAGTCACAAACACACACCGACACACGTTATATCTGATGGGTCAAGACTAACTGATCAGATGTCACTCTGAGATATGCTACACTGGGTGTGGTGCAGTTGAATCGAATTGGTCGCTTTGCGGCGTGAGCGACGTCGCGGGCGAAGGAGTGTAGCAGAGTAAGGCAGAAGCAGCAGCGAGAAGAAACTACAGTAACAAAATGAAGTAAACTGAAGTGGAATCACGCCAAAAATAATAGTCGCATATCGATCGAACTGCAAGAAAAACGCTAGAACTGTAATAACCAGGCAACTGGCGTGCGGCGAATCGACTACACGAAACCGATTCAACTGCCCGTCTCTCCGTAGCCAATTTATCTGCCTCTTTTGAATGTACGGCTGTAATAACTCGAGGTCTCTTTTCTTTCATTGAAGTTGCGCTATTACTACTGAAGAAAATGATTTTTATATCTCTCACGGTTCAGATTGTTCCAGTGTTCACAACACCTTCGCAGTGTATGGTACCTGCTGAGGTATCGCTGGGTATTGCTCAAAAGTCTTCGGCCAAACGCTCTTACGCTTTTTCGTTCATAACTTCTTATTAGTGGAGCAAATCGTGCAAAACTTTGGTATTTTAAAATAAAGCATATTTCACACTATGTAACACTACTTGACTGAAAAGCAGCAATATCCACTCAACTAGAGCAAGATGTTTGTTTCGGTAGCCGACTTTGCTAAAAACAAAGTTATTGAAGTCTACAGTTACTCGCACCTTATAAGCGTTTTTCCTCTCTTCTAAGTTCGGCATTAGCGCTCGTACACTTTAGAACTGGCAAAAAGGAAAGAGATTCCAGAAGGACCATCATCCGTATTTCGTGTTGGTTTTGAGTTCAAGCTCTTCGAGACATCTGGAACATGATCTGATTACAGATTATTATAGGTAAATATTTACAATACACCCATGCTACACATATTGAAATTCCGCACTATTCGATCCACTAGGAAAGGAGTTACGGCTAAAAAGTACAACTGAGAAAGTATTGGCCGAAGACTTTCGAGCACTACTGTAAGTGAAAGGGGATATCAAAAGACTTTCAAGACTCCAAAAGGAGTAGGCATTTGTAAACAATGCAAGTCATACCTAATTTGAAAAAGGAAACGCTTTCAGAGTAAATCTCATTTTGAATACGCTTTCAACTATTTCAACGTGTCTTTTACCTAGGGCAACTTCCGACACGTTTCGCCTACCACTACAATTTTTTATGAAGTTGAACGCCTAGATTTCGGTTCACGTAGGTATGCGAGGTATCTGGAATTCCGATCTCTGCTGTTGAACGAAGATCAGGTATGCTGCCCCACACGTCAAGAAATCGAAGATCCAGACTGACTTATTGTGCGCCTCGCGGGACGTCATACGAACGCCATGACACCCACCGTTAGACTGCTCAATGAAAGATCAAAGGGGACGAAAGTGAAAGAGAATACAAGGAGTGAAGGAGAAGTGGGGACTAGTTTCAAGACTCCTCGCAAAATCTAAAGCAAAGCACGTGGCCACATATCCGGAACGAGAAAGTCGGAAGGACCGCGCTTGACGAGAACAAACTTTTAAGTGCTTCGTGGACACTTGATCATCTACATTTCTGACGTTTGCGTTCACGACTTCGTTGACTGACCGATTGCCCTTTCCGAAACACACCCTGTTCAATCCCTGAAGTACTTGTTATACAGCATTCGCACCCGGAAATGAGCTGTGACCCCGTCGTTCGCCGTACCACCCGCTGAAACCCATCCATCAACACCTAAACGTGGATCACTAGGCGTTAGCAAATTGATGACCGACTCATTTCGATCGAATGTGTAACATCACTCGTCTTGATCAGGCGTGACCCTTACACCTCTCCGGTTCCGGATCGCTTTTTCCACGACGAGGCGGATACGTCGTACGACAACCCGCTTGGGATAGTTATTCGTGAAAGTTTTCAACACGTCTTTTCCCTTCTGCAGTTCCATTTCCCAGTATTACTTCGTTACTGGTTTTTCTTACTAGTTTTCGATGACAATTTTTTGAACCTAAGCAATAGGTTCTCTGCAGGAGTGCGCCTGATGCTCATCAGCTCCACGGATAGGCCATGAATTCATTCTTTCTGCTGCTTCTAGTCATCCCCATCTCATTCGCTGAAGATCCTAACCAACTAATATCAGCTATTGTGGTAGGTTTTTGTCAGTGCAGTGGTTTTATAAATCAAAGAATCCATTTTTATTCAATTAAATTCGCAATTTCATGAATAGCACCCTCAGAATATTATGTAGAATGTAAAGAATACCTTTTACGTTACTATGAAGTAGTAGTTTGGCGTAGTGACAAAGGGTGCTCGCTTCTCAAGAAGGGCTATCTGACCCGAACTCAATGTCAATGTGATCTCCAGCACAGTCTGGGCAGCCTAGATAAATGGGTTCGAATAGTCACAAAACCTACGGTCTCTCGGATATTTGGTCGTCGTAATTCCTATAAAGAAAGGTTATTTTTTTCTTCCAAAATGCTCCATGATCCTGTTTCCAATTATAAAACCATTCGAGTTCCACCGGTTTTTCTTGGTTGTTATGGTATCACCATCACACTACAACTCGTTTTCCTTGATATAAATAATTTGATCAGGGATGTTAGACCTCTTAGGGTGACGTCATAACATGGATTCACAATGTTCCATAAAAACGTTCTCCTGTTTGTGGGGGTAGGAGCGGCAGTGCCATCCGGTTGAACTTTTTTCTTTGTTTTTCTTTCTCCTTTTCTCCCATTCTGCTACCGTTGAACGAGGTAAAATGATCTTTGCATTTGCTTAACTTCTGTCCGAAGGTACATGTGAACGAAAGCTAACCTAACTGTTTGGTAACCTCCATCTAATCTATTTGCTCAGACTTCGGCTGCCCTAGCTTCTACATTCTTTTAGGAGCCGCAGTCCCACCCAGCAGAGCCGTTGTGTTACGAGTGCGAACCCGTGGGAGAAGTGGTTGGAATTGGGTTTGATCAAGGACATGGGACACTACGGGCGACTCCTTTGATCTATGTAAACCCAACGTCTTTCATGTAGAGGTCTAAAATCGGGTTTGAAGCCATTACCCTTTCGGGCTTGGCCTCTACTTCGAATATGGAGATTTTGCCACTGATATAACCAGAGTGATGGCTTTCATCTACCCTTGCGGAATACGAGGGAACGTTTCTGAACGATTTGTAAAAAGGAAAGGGAGTTAGATCGGTCAACACAAGTCAGCCTTCTTCACTGTCCCATTACAACCACTTGAAAGCGAGATGATGAAAAGTGCAACTGGAGCGTCCGATCGAGGTGTGATCCTCAATTATATCACACACATATGATGGGTAAAAAGATGAAGCATCCATCACGCAAAGTCTTTGGCAATGATCAATCTCGTTTCTGGGATGCGCCCTGTATCCGACGCTCACTCAGAATCGTAGTGTTATTTTTGAATGCGTATGTGCCTTTTACAATGACTTGTGGTTGCTAGCAGATGTGCCAGGCGGTGCTTTTATCCTCACAGACAAGCCTGCTACCTAGTAATCGAGTAGGGATGGAGGGCCTACATAGTTGGCATAGGCGGGTGTTGGCGTTGATCAGAGATTTGACCACGGGGCAATAGTGTGTCTTTTATGGCTACGATTGTCAAATTAAGTGGAAGTTTCATTTTGGGGTTATTTTTTAAAATTCTGCCGATCCTAGAATTTTGGAAATTTTGCATTGGGCTCCACAATCGAAAGTTTTAGGGAAAGGAAACTGGCCTCTGAAATGTGGTCTACCGATTTCTTGGCTCTATACAAGATTCTTTCAGCTGTTTCGACATGGAGCGCGTGCTCCCACCGATAGGCTATCGAATGAATCCTTTCACGAATACTTCCCTAACGGCCTCGGAGAATTGACAGATGTGAGTTTTTAACGTGCTCGAATTCCATAGGAGGGCTATGGATGGCTATTCCTGTTCAGATAGGAATTCAAGGCAGCATTCAACTTGGGAAGTTCCTCAGAAGTCGATACATCGATACCGGTTTCTTGAAGGATCCCATCCTACCCTCACAGGCTAGTTCTTCAATACATTTTGTATTCTATTTTAGGAATGGATATGGTAGTTTTTGTTTGGAATAATCTTTGATTCAGGTATATTTCCGAAGTAGAGCTAATAGTCGCTGTCTGATGACCGCATCTTTGGTGGGAAATGGAATGTTCAGTAGTGCTGAGCGACCAATCAATCCAGCTGTACCAGTGTATAGCCAGGAGCACGACGACTACGTAAGCCAACATTCATTAGATCAGTGCTGACTTTTATGGAAAGTTGGGTGAAAGTGCAATCGCTCGGAGGAGAATGGGGATACCTTGATGAGCCTGAAGCCTTGCTAAGAGGAGCCTCTATAAAAGGTTATGCAGGGAGTTTACTGCTCTCAGAAAATTGGGCTCAGTGGCAAGAATTATCGGTCAAAGTGCCAAATTGATCTTACATCGACATCCAGGACTTCCTCTATGGTACACCTATAAATAGGATCCCTCTAAAAAACAATTATTTGAATACTGTTAAGAGTCTCCACCTTTTGTAGAGCACTAGGAATGATTAGAAGCACGTCCTGATAGTCGAAGATGCTAGCAAAAGTGAAACAGCGGTGTAATGTTTGATGGTAATTTGGTGATTACCTTGCTTGACTCGAACAGAGCAGTAAAATAACAGCTTTGTCCTTAAGGCACACAATACAGCTAAGGCAAGAGATCTTCACAGTGAGATAAGTGATAGTTGACAATACAAATGGTACACAATGCAATAGTGTACAATACCAAGGTTAAGATACAATGGCACTAAATGAATCCTTACGAGAGGGAAGAGTGCTGGCCCTACTTCTGAGGGCACCAATTTATCAAAATTTCTCCCCCGCTTCTTGGGGATGAGGCTAATGCGCGTGTCTGAAAGGTACCCCTTTCTAGGGTAATCCGAGACTGACTCCAGGCGAGAATGAATCACCGGATAAGATCCACGCCCTTTTATAGGCAGCTCTTCCCGCGCACGGATATTTCGTAATATTACTCTATCTCGATTTCGCACTTTCCTTACAGCGGTCCATGAGTAAGCAAGGGAAACTCGCAAGGTTGTGTACGGGGTTAGAGTCGTCACTTGGCCAAATCGGGCTGATGCTGATCATTCACCATACTTTACTTTTTTGTAATCTTCTCCTTTAGATGCTCTTCAGCGGATCAAACTGTGAGCCGGAGAGGAAACGAGTCTACGAAACCTGTGGGCGATACCCGGAACCCAACTATAAAAGGGTGAGGGCTCAAATCGCCTTATGTTAATGGTTGTGTTTCACCTCTTTTATTTTTAGTTTACTGAATATCAAGGATTTATCTACGAGTGCCTAGGACTCGAAAAAAACAGTACATTATTTCCCACAGGACACTCTTTCTCAATAGCAGATTCCCTGCTTAACGAGGTAACCGAGTGAATTTCCATATCTCAGCTGTTCATATCTTACTGAGGTCCAGCTGTGTAGAGACGAGTGGTGCCGCTATTTTGTTTACAAACAAAGAAATAACTGTGAATACTTGATCTGCGGCTCGGTGCCACTTCATATTGGTTTTCATTGTCAGGATAAACCGTGCAGTTCTGGCGCTCATTTTATCCATTTTATTGACACCAACGTCTTCCCCAATGGCAACCCCCCCCTCCCCCCACCTACTAAACATGGCTTCAGATGAATGGCATCCCTAACAGATGAGCGTCGAGCGCCGGCGTTCCGTTAACAACGTCGATCGTGGCAAAGCCGCGCTGGTCGGCGGTAAATACAATAATTTCTTGGTGGAGTTTTTGTTGGTCGTAATGTTTACTTTTAATTTATACACTTTTCCGTATTTTCTTATTTTTTGTTTTCATCTCTGACGCTACTACGGTATGATGTGAAGTGTGCCGTTGTGAAGAAGCTCTATGCAGCTCTGCCTGTAAAACAACATGCTCCAACGCAAATGCCGTCAGCGGCAACGCTAGCGATGTCGTCCCTTATGAACGCCAAGCGCGCTGACTGTTGACATAGAAGCGTTGAGCGTCGAGCGCTGAGCGATTTCAGAATGGAACATCGAGCGCTCGACGCTCAACGCTCTATTCTGAAACCGCTCAATAGGATAATCTCAAGTCCTTTCATGTGTATGGTTATAAGGAAAAGCACTTAATAAGACCTCTATTCGACTGGCATTACCGTTACCTTAATTGGGACCCTTTTCCTATCATTAGCATTATGAAAATACTGGAACGTTTTGAGAACAGACAGACCGACCCATGAGATATATTATTTTGATTACATGAAATAACGAACGGTTTCAAAATATTTGACTGAGAGGAAGGGGAACGAACGATTTCGCTCCATTTCGTTCGCTATTTACCACATGAAGTTACTACAGATCTAATTCATAAGCCTCAGTTTACTCTAAACCATACTTTTTCAGTATCAAAATGGTCTGCCTATGCCAAAGTGGTTCATGGACAATAAACATGAGATTTACGATGATTTTGTGAAGGTACGCAGTTAGATTCTTTTTCTCGAAGCTGTCAGTTGTTTCATGCGAAGTTTCAGGTAGATAACTTTATCATCGGATCTGGTGAATATCATAATCCTGAAATTCTTCGACTTAAGTGCGGGTATCTTCTCCATACAATACTTGAGGATCTGAAATCGAGCTGGGAGACATATTCTAGGCATGGTCACCTGGATCGAAAGAAATTCATGGCCTATTCGACGGTAAGTCATCGAAATAACCACGATTATTTCCCAGACCGCATCTGGAAGGACGTATAAGAATTGAACAGAGCGTCCTCTTACTGTAGCCCTGGTGTTTCAGCAAGATTGGCTTATGCAAGCTTTCATGGATGCGATTGGAATTCGAGCAGCAGCAATCGGTAGCTACTCCTCACCCACTTACAACTCAATGATTATTTTAGAGCTGAGAAAAGTCAACCAACTAACTGTAATCAAGGTATGCCTTTACTACCATGATCCATGATCACAGGCAGGGTGGAGGGGAACTAGAGGTTATATTCAAGTTAGCGGAGACTCGCGAGAGCGTGTGGGTGTGCCCTTAGACCCGCCCACCTGCCAACCGATAGGGGAGACGGGCGTTAGGAACGATTTTGGGTAATCGATTCGCCGCACGCGGCTGTCGCGGACCACTCATTCGCCGTTATTCCAGCTCTAGCGTTCTGCATACAGCTCAATCGGTATGCGATCATTATTTTATGCATAATTCTACTATTGGTACTTCTGTTCTTGTATTTCTTACCAAATGCTCCATCCTGCTACATTCCTTCGCGCGCGACGCCCCTCTCATCGCGACGCGACCATTTGGTGAGCGCGACGTACCGCTCGAGTCTGAATTCTCGCAACTAGAATGAAGCGACTCTACTCTCAATGGGGTTGATACTTCAACCCCATAATGCAACGAATTTCTGACATACTGTTACACAGAAACGAAAATTCAGTACGGCACGTTATACTCCAAAGGGTCATGGTTAAAAAATGCGTTAAATGCAGAATACAAAGTTTCCTTCCACGGCATAAACTCCAAATCTTCACCGCCGCATATACGGCGCAAGCAAAAGGGGCCCTGAGCAAGGTTACGAGGCGGGTGATGGCTGGCTAAGGGGTCACAAAATAGGTCACCACAAGCACTCGTTCAAGCAAGGACCCATGGCCGGGATTACAATAGGATTGATGTGCCGTGCTGAATTTTCGTGTCACACTCATTCAATATCCGTATTCTGAAGAGGTGTGCTGTATATGGATACACCTGGGGGCCTTTCTGCGTTTGATGCTGTGAAAAGACAATTTTCTTTTGGGAGCAATAGTTTCTGGTCATATCTCACGACATCGAGTGCCAAAAAGCGTGATATCGAATGATGGAATCCACCCTTCTTTTTAGACTACTTTAATCTTATACTCCATGAAAATCGTCAAAATGTTGTTGCAGGTCTTCTATCGCGATCCAACTCGAGGAATAAATGATGTAACATCATCTATACGTGGATGTAAATCACATCCAGAATGTCCACTCCCGTCAGTACTCAGCTGTTGTCCACAGTACGTCACAGCGAATCCTGAAAAGGAATGTTATCCATCAAAGGCGGTTCGATAGCCGCTCCAACTGACACTGTGGCTCTCAGCACGTCAGCGCGACTCTAACTGGTACTAACCGTGCAACACTTCATTCCTATTACTAGTCTTTATGTAACAGCTCTTTTCGCGTATACTAGAAGTAGTATGACTAATATTGAAATCACTTCTGTCTTCGTTTCATGTAAGTATTACAATTCATTCTGTACAGTACTGTATTCCAATGGCAACTACCTGGATAGCTTTTCGACCTTTAGGTCAATTATTGATGGTTTCTTCAAACTCATGTTTTCCTTTCATGTGCAATAAGAAATTAAATGTTGTTTTAAGTGCTGTCCTGTGTCATTACTACCGTTAACTAACGTCTAGGCATAGACCTTTCAAAATGGTATGGAAAAACGAGGTCACAACCACTTCCTACCTCATTACCTACCATAATAAAGTGACACTCGGAAGTAGGTAAATGGCTTGGGCGGTTTTCGGTGAAATCGCGTGACCCATCTCTTTCCAGAAAATTCCCGGAACTCATCTCCTTCTAGGATGTTTCTCAGCTGTATTCAGAACTTCAAAATCACGACTGAATAAATTATTGTTTACCAGATGCAATTAAGCCTTCCAAATGATGCCTTCCCATGACAGTCTTGAAGACTTGCGATTGAGGCAGCTCATATAAAGTTGCATATGTTCATTGCTTGGAGTGCCGAGCCCACTGTAAGAAAAATACTTTGAAGTCTTCAACTCCTTCGTAAACGTAGCCTTATAATCACGCAAATATAAAACTATATTGATGATGGAATGTTGGAAGTGGTGAACTAGAAGGCGATGGATTACAAAAGAAGTGGAGAACGGCAAATCTGTTATTTGAACGACCAAAAGGTAGCTTGCGCTATTTCATTTCATCTATTCACTTCACTTGCCAGCTCTTCGAAGATCCTATCAACAGCTTCAGCGGGAAACCATTAGGTATATATAGTTCAACCAATGAACATATGTTTTCGAGACCAATGCTAGGCATTTTTAGACAAAACAGACCAGCAGCTGAGCATCTAGTGGCAAAAGGAACACCAAAACAAAAAACAAAAGTGCGCTTCCCTTTTTATCCTCCGATTTCTGCTTTTGGAAGCTCAAAGCTCCTATCTCGTTTACTTTACAAGCTTCAAATCCATGGCAAAAGCATTCACAGGCCTTGATAAATAATTTTATCAAATAGTAAGACCTACATAGTAAAGAAATACCTATCCAACTGGCTACTCCAGTTTCTCGTATTAAGAATAGAATTAATAGAATAGAAATAGAATTAATCTACAGCTGGCAGTTAGAAAATGGAGATCGCAGACGCGAAAGAAAGGAGCGTGCATGGAAGTGTGTTGCGCATTAGTGGTGCGCTGTGGCGTGATAACCGCGCCGCAAGATCGACCGGGAGCAGAAACTGATCTCTAGTAAAAGACTCAAATCCATTTGCAGTTGGTTATCGACTTTTCGCGTTCTACTTTGATCTTTCCGATGTGATTCATTGACTAACATTAATGTCCTCTCAATCATACATATTTTATTCCTTGTGTGGCTTTTCTTCATCCTACCAGCCTCTTATCACTTACTGACAGCCTCTGTCAATAAGCTTTCTTGCTGTTTTCACCAATCTGTTAGCTAGCGCATACGCTGATGCCACTAATTTGTCAAGCTAAAGTTGCACGCACCACCCTTACGGTGAATGACAAAATCGGACAATGGGACTTCGGACTTTTATGTATGGTGGCTTTAGCCACTCCCAGTTCATGAAACTTTAACTGGGTTTATCTGTCGACCTCTTAGCCTCCTCCAGAGTCATAGAAATGGAAAAACCAGTTGACCGAATCTGAGGCCAAGAGACCGTCTAAAAGGTCGTTTGACCTTGTAGGAGTATTGCTCTCTCTTGGTTCCTCGATATTCTTCTGGATTTGAAGATAATGGAGATGATGAACATAGGCCAATAAAGTTGCGCCCTAGGATACTTACGCGGCGTGGGGACATAAATGCGAAGCAGAACCGCTATCGCAATTCCTATTAATCAGACCTGTGCTTGAAGCTCGGTTCACTTGAAGAATTGTTTCCCCTACCGAACTCACGTGCGCTTTCATAAGAGACGAGAAATCTCTCTTTCTTGGGAGTCAAATGTACCGACCAAGTTTTGCTGTATGATTCTGGCGGCCATGGTTTATGATGGCAGTTTAGACGAGTGAATATGGGTTTGCGTCAACAATTTACGTCTTTTCCAAATTGATGTCGTGCATAGTAATATTATTCGATCCTGTTCTTCCTTCCATGTAGAAAATTTTATTCATATATTATTTTAAGGTGCTGCTCTCGAACATGACGCCAAGCACTCGTGATGCAGCGGAAAGGGAAGCTACCTATGGCTTTGTGTATGGAGTCTCCGGACCTGGTATATTCTAGTCATTCTACACTCTGTTTACGATTTCTGTTTATAAATAGGTACGTTATTTAGTAGTGACAGCCGAGAAAATGGCTGGATCTGCTATGTACGAACTTGTTCGAGTTGGTCATGGTGAATTGGTGGGAGAAATCATTCGTCTTGAAGGCGACTTCGCAACCATCCAAGTATACGAGGAAACATGTGGGTTTTGCTCTGTTGGACTCTTCTGAATGTAGAGAATTGCGAGCAAATAACATGGATATACCGTGCATTAGCTCTATATATGATCTTTTATGCTGAAGAGTTGAGTCTTCAGCTTCAGAATATTAAAACCTTCTTGATATAAGATATTTGAAGTTTGGCACTCATTGCATGAAAATTTAGCGGCCGTCACAATCGGTGATCCAGTGCTGCGTACGGGAAAGCCGCTTTCGGTTGAGCTTGGTCCTGGAATTATGGGTTCCATTTTCGACGGAATCCAACGTCCACTCAAAGACATCGCTGACATGACGCAGTCAATCTACATTCCTAAAGGTTACATTCTTAGCTTATACAAGTTTGAAGTTGTCGTACAGCCAAAGATCTTTCATAGAATGTATCCCCCAAATTGAAGTGGCGGATAATCCTGGCATAATTAATCATTGAAACTGTTGAAACAACTTGAGTCCTTTGTTTCATTGAAAGGTTAATTACAGTTTTGTTCATTAAGGAGTGTCAACAAAGGCTCTTTCCCGTGAAGCACGTTGGGATTACACTGTAAGCAAGAACATCTTCGTTGGAGCTCACGTCACTGGTAAGTCTATTCAACTCTATAGAGCTAGGTGCCCACAGTGAACCACAATTACATAAATCTGAAACTGAGCTGTAGTACTGGATAGAACGATTACACGAAAGAAAGAGTGAAGTTCACAACTATCGGAATAACTGCAGAGTGTTTGTTAATAAAGTATCATTCTGCTTCTCCCCGAGAGGCATGAGAGGAGAGAGCAAAAGTTATGTTCCAACGCATTGGGTGCTCGATCATCTGGTTTCCCCACGAAGCTGAAATCCTAACACCTAATTCTATGCATGAGAGTTTTGGGGAAACTATAATGTGCTTTCCTATCGCCATTTTCGATTTTGGATAGTATTTAGGTGGTGATGAACTTGGAACAGTTCATGAAAATCTTCTCATCAAGCATAAAGTCATGCTTCCACCAAACTCGTGCGGTACAGTGACCTTCGCAGCACCATCTGGACAATACACTGTTGAAGTAATTAGTAATTTTAGTTTGTTATTGAGCGGCGCGGAAATCCAATCACAACTTCCAGGACATATTGTTGGAAGTTGAGTTCGCTGGACAAAAAGAGAAATTCACCATGCTCCAAATTTGGCCCGTCCGTAACCCTCGTCCATGTGCAGAGAAGGTAAGCTGTCTTTTCATCTTTTGTTGAGGGTATGCATAAAATAGTTTGACTTAAGCTTGCGGCTAATAACCCACTACTGTGCGGTCAACGAGTTCTTGATGCCCTCTTCCCGTGTGTACAAGGAGGAACTACAGCTATCCCAGGTAAGCGACTAAAATCGGTATTAGTTCAATCCGTTCACCCTTCAAGTTCATGCATAATTGGAAAGGGTGATCATTTACAGGAGCTTTCGGTTGTGGAAAAACTGTCATTTCTCAATCTCTTTCAAAGTACTCTAACTCAGATGCAATTATTTATGTAGGATGTGGTGAACGTGGAAATGAAATGTCTGAGGTTTGTTCATTAAACCATTTGAATAGTCTGGTGCATTGGTGCCGGAATTAGAATTTCTAATCGTTAGCCATTGGTGCACATCAGATTTCCGTCCGAAAACACAACTAAATAGGGCTAGCCGATTAACCCTATCGTTATCGTTCCAACAAAACTTTCGGTCCGTCCGAATAGTTCAAAGCCTTGACGTTTTCATGAATTAATCTGCTTAATAGGAATTACAAATGCTGGTTAGCTGACATCAGAGGTTTCCATGCGTAACCAAGAAAAAAATGAGTCTTCGGAATGTTCAAGCCGCTGAAGTGATATAAATACAGGAGGGGCTATTTCTGTGTCCCCTTCTCCCCTCTCATCTACTCTTTCAGCACATTCTCTGACATGGATGCGTTGTATAGGTCTATTTATCGGGGAAATTCAGGTCGTACTGACGAAGACGATTTCTTTAATGCAATGTCTGAACATGCATGGAACATGAAAAGTTCAAAGGTAGCAATGTGGGTCGTGATCTGATGAGAACCCATTGTTACGCATCATACACCCAGAATACCTCCGTTGTCACGTAGCTGTAAGGGTAGAACTGATTGTGAATACACGAGACTGTTGAGACGAAGTAAAGACTGTTTTACTGAACGAGTTGTAGAATAGGGATGAATTGAACCCGTCTTCAGGGAAGCTCTCATCTTTTCCGCCATGAACTGCCCCTTTAGGTACTTCGTGATTTCCCTGAGCTTACCATGGAGGTTGATGGAGTGACTACTTCAATCATGAAACGTACTGCTCTTGTGGCCAACACATCGAACATGCCTGTCGCCGCTCGAGAAGCTTCCATTTACACTGGTATCGAATTAGTAATAACATTATTGCTATAATAATTCATACTCTGTATTATCAATGGGTGTGTAATAGTGGAATCACCGGTATGTTCACCGTAAATTACGTTTACTTGCAGGCATCACCCTGGCTGAGTACTTCCGTGATATGGGTTTGAATGTAGCCATGATGGCTGACTCAACTTCTCGATGGGCTGAGGCACTTCGAGAGATTTCTGGTAGGCTTTATTAAGTTTTGAGGAAGTCATTGGCAGTCGTTAGTAGGTCGTATAGGTCATCGATGGTTAGAAACCTTTCTAAATTGCATATTGAGAAGGCGCTTTCATGTCGAGATTATTTTACCACGCTGGTCGTTGTTATTGATACTTATACGTAGAAACGTGGAAACTCTGAAATCTTGAAAACGTTTCTAAATCGTTGGCATCCATTGTGTTAATAGTAGTGGTAATGCTGCCGAGAATGTATTCTTAATGTTGTTCTTCCAGGACGTTTGGGAGAAATGCCTGCCGATTCCGGTTATCCTGCATACCTTGCCGCTCGTTTGGCTTCATTCTATGAGCGTGCCGGCAAAGTGAAATGCTTGGGATTCCCAGCTCGCGAAGGATCTGTTACAATTGTCGGCGCGTAAGTTATTAATCATATGCTAAGCTAAATCAGCGGTTTGAAATGTCGCACTGGGTATCGCCTCTCATTTCGTATGCAGAAAATGAGATTATGTCAGTTTTTCCCATGAAAACCCCCCCAAAATGTAAAAGAATGATAATCAAAATGGGGAATGACAAAATTAGTTCAAAGAAAATTTTATCAAGGGATTACTCGATCGATTCTATTCATTGTTTCTCACCCTCACCAAGAAAGGCAAAATTTATGCATTGTGGCTGAATGGCGGAAGAAATTTGTATTCGAATAGGCCCTGCTAAGAAGCAAATTAGGCGTCACTGTTAGCTTGATTACAGTTCCTCTTTTTAATCATCAGTAAAAATGCGTTTTAGTGTGTCGCCTCCTGGTGGTGATTTCGCGGATCCCGTCACATCCGCTACTCTTGGTATCGTACAGGTGTTCTGGGGACTCGACAAGAAGCTCGCGCAAAGGAAACACTTCCCGTCTATCAACTGGCTGATTTCATACAGGTGCATTCTCATTTTATTTGTCATACTGAAAGGAGCAGTACAGTTGTGATCGAAGGATGAGCTTTGTGGTGTCGAAAGATTGAAAACTTCCGTTGCTTCTAGAAGAGATGGATAGCTTGGAAATGAGACATCGAAAGATGTCATTGAAACTGTCCTTGTTTAATTTCGCAGAACAAATAATGGTTTTCTCTGACTGAATTAAATTCAGCAGAACAAGTGATTATGTTGTTTTCGAAGTGCTGTAGGCCTGTTCGCATGTTCACTAAGCCAGAATAGGAAGATTGACTCGAAATAATAGGAAGCAATTCATTGACTCGAAATAATAGGAAGCAATTCATTGACTCGAAATAGTAGGAAGCAATTCAGTCGTTGTGATCACCGTTTTAGGGTCACGGTTGTATTCCCAGACTTTTTTCTTCCCTTAATCCAACCATTTTAGTAAGTACATGCGCGCCCTGGAAGACTTTTATGAGAAGAACCATCCCGAGTTTGTTTCTCTTCGAACGAAATGCAAAGAAATTCTTCAGGTACGAGAATTGAAGCGGCCGTTTTGGTTCAATGTCCAACTAAGTAAACTACTTGTTGCTATTTTTACAGGAAGAAGAAGATCTTTCTGAGATTGTGCAATTGGTCGGTAAGGCATCACTTGCCGAATCTGACAAAATTACCCTCGAAGTTGCGAAACTCATCAAGGTTTGTTCATAATAGTTTTCAAAAAGAAAATTTTTTGCCGCGCCAGTACCCCTGAATTTCAGGATGACTTCCTTCAACAAAACGGTTATACTCCGTATGATCGATTCTGCCCCTTCTATAAAACCGTTGGAATGCTCAAGAACATGTTAGTTTTTGACCTTATATAATGAAGTGAATTGTGTTGAAGTCTCATTAGCTCATTATTTTATAGCTCATTTGCTTTTTCGATCAATAACACTCAATACCAACGATTAAGGATCGCATTCTACGATTTGGCTCGCCACGCAGTTGAATCCACGGCGCAATCAGAAAATAAGGTAACATGGGCAATTATCAGAGATCACATGGGAGACCTCCTTTACCAACTTTCATCAATGAAGTTCAAGGTAATTCATTTTATTTTTCATACCATCTGCTGAATTCCAATCGATTCCATTCCAGGATCCTGTGAAAGATGGTGAAGAGAAGATCAAAAAGGAATATGACGATCTCTTGGAAGCAATGCAGACCGCTTTCCGAAATCTTGAAGATTAAAAATAGATTCCATTCTCACTTAATTCTTTCTAATATTCTTTATTAATTTGTTACGGCAGTATGGCTACAGCATTCGTAGACCTTGTTCAGCCTGACCACAGTACCCAAATGCCGTATTCATACATTCCTTACTTCTAATTGCGTTGTGTTAATATATGCGTAGTTGTGCGATGCGTAGCAGCATATGTCGTGATATAAGATCATGTGTGATGTTTGATTTGTTTTATTGTTGTTGAATTAGTAAGTAATAGAAAACAATTTATTAGAATAAGCTTAACTTAATACAGACGATAGAGTTTATGCCCTCCTTTAAGATTATAATTTAGATGGCCAAACAAAAAGCAGCACTTCATACGTCAGTGATCTATGTGTACCCCAACAATAGTGTTTATATTTGATAACGGTGACGCTAGGAAATGTGATTAGTCAATATGGAGGACATATTGAGTGCGAATAAAGCGTTCGCGTCGTGTATTTGGCTTCGTATTCAGGTTAATCGTCGATGCAGTGGTTGTGATTATTCGCAATGTGTAGGTTGGTTCACCTATCAGAATGGCCTTAGTGTTTATTCATTCCTTTGCTTTTTAGAGCCATGAACGAAGGTTCACGGGAAACAATAATAACCATGGGTAGGATATCATCCGTTAGACGTGATTGTTACACTCACATGCGCACGAGTGGTAATTTACTGCGTGGGACAAAGGCATGTCTGATTCTGGGATTAAAAAGCCATCTGAGCAAGGGCCAAGATAATATTTTCAGGAAAATCGTATGGTCTAACCCTTCGAAGCGTATCCCATTTTCTCTTACCATAGACGATTCGAGCCATTTGATGTGGCTGTACAGGTAGTGTAGACAGTTTTGAAAAGGTTACGAGTTCGTGATGAAAATCCATTTGTAGCTGACCTTCAAAGAAGACAAATTGGGGAGGCGGGCAGTAGGAACGGTTCTGTGCAATCGATCCGCCGCACGCGGCTGTCGCGTACCATTTGCCTCGTTATGACAGTTCTAGCGTTCTTCACACAGCTCAATCGCTATGCGATTATTACTTTTGGCATTATTCTACTGTTAGTTCTTTTGTTCTTGTATTTCTTTCTTGCCGCTGCATTCTGCTACATTCCTTCGCGCGCGGCGTCTCTCTCGCCGCGACGCGACAATTTCGTTCTTACTGCACTACATCCGACTAATAGCACTACTGTAATCGGATGAAGAATTCGTAAAAGTTCATTTGCGTCTGTTCATGTCGCATATCTCTTTGAGTAATACAGCTACTTGTGAAAGCCTATCTGAAACTGGTTATGTTATATTTTCCATTCTATCACAGTTTTTTTTGAAGACAGTATTTGCGAATACGATGCCACGGTGATTGACGTTTGATGGCTGTGCTTCACATCTTGGCACAAGGAGTATAATGGATTATCTTGTTGAAGACTATTTGAAGCTATCAAGTCGGTCATATTCACAGTAAATAGTTAACGACTCCAAAACTCCCAACTTATGATTTTCAAACCTACCGAGAACGAGGAGCTTCTCGAATCGCAGAATGTTTTGTACGTATGTTGATCCAATAAATGCAAGGTTATCAATTCTTTTTTGCTCCTTGCTCTTTTGGAACAACGTTCCTATCGGTCTACAATTTCATTTGCTCCTATTAATTGCTATATTCCTATGGTTCGGCACATAGACAAATTGATTAATCAGAACTTCCTGAACAGTGGGCGGAGCTGCCAAAGGTAACGGGCGTTACTTTTCGGTGAGAAGGCAGTGAAGGTCCCATAATGGGAGAATTAATGAAGAGAAGTCATAGTAACGTAGTTTAATAGGATTTTCCGCATAACGATTACAGAACAGAAAAGGACAAGGTTCGGATGGGAAGGGAATAATCATTAAGAGAACAGACGACTGACACGAACTGTGGACGTAAATCAGTCAAAGTGGGTATTCTAAGAAGGTGAGTCACATCATCTTCCTAACCGAAATGTGAGCGTCTACGACAACGGACAACTGAGCTGTCAGATGCTCGCGATGGTACCACCCAGAGACTATCAGCTGATTTCGAGAGAAAGATGAGGTCAAGTGTACTTCACTAATCACACTGCAAGAAATCATTCGTCATTCTTTCTGTTCAAGCTGATGAGATATCGGCGGGAAGGGAGGAATGAGGAAGGGGCAAGAATTGACCAAATTGCCAGAGTGTTACCGCCATTAAGCTTCTAGAAGAGTGACTTTTCCGGGAAATGTATGGTTTATATATCGTACGGATGCTAACGCTTTATTTTCATGAATATCCAGGCCTAGCTAAGGTATTTTTACCTACCGATAGATAGGGATTGAGTGAATTTTAAGTTAAGGGACTCAGTTAGTCACAGAAAGACATCCGCTCTGTCTGTTCCCCGGAATGTCAAAAACTCGTGTTTTTACGAGCTTTCGTTTCGGTTCGGTGCGTCTTTCCTGATTTGGGATGAGGAGGAATAGCAAAGTTCATCAATGAGAAGTATGAGGCTGGATGACTTAGCGAATGAATGCTGATTTTGTGATATCTCCACTATCTCTCTATCAGGAAAACAGCGTTAATAGGAACGCTTCCGGGTATGACCTCATTTACTCGTCTGCGGTTACACACTATGGTCCCTTCTGCCCATGTCTGATGCATCCCTCGTGTCCGTGTCTGATGTGAGCCGCAGTTCACAAAAAATCGGGGGTAAGCTTTCTATCGGTCCCACAGCAATGCTGAAGTCACTTTTCGTTCCCTATCTAGACAAAGATTTTCAGATCTGACTAAGTTTGGAAATATTACCAAAGCGCCACGTACTCGTCGATTATCGCGGAAAACTACCACGACATCAAATTTAACAGAGTGGGTTACTTCAATGGAATGGTAGCATAGTACTAGGGTGGCCAGTTAGCAGGAGTCTCCCCAGTTTTCATGCATACTCTTCACAAAACGAGATGTGGGACAAGAGTTTATACCAGTCCCTCCCTTAATTTCACGAGACTGGATGATTGGGTGGTGCAGAGCTATCCCAGGATGATGTGATAGCAGAGCGGTCACACCAGTATCTAAGGCTGTGTTGACCCTACTTAGGCACCTGACAAGAGCAATTTAAAGGCACTGTTCACGAAAAAAATGGTTTCGGAGATTTGCACATGGTTTGAATTCGACGCCCCCTCTGATACCATTTGTGCAGGAATGAGGTCGAAAAACGGTCTGGATAGGGCACAGTAAGGGCAGGAACATTGGGGGACGGGAGGCCTCCGCCCCTCGCTAGGCTGACTACGAAATCCAATTGCCGTTCATCACTTTCGCATTGGGCGAAGTTGTCTGCTTGGGTGTGTTGTCTGCTATTGAAGACATTGCGTCGCCTAACTGCACTCGCCCGAACACTCCCTTAACCGCCGTTCTTCCAATGTGAAACTCGTCCACCCCCCCCCCTTTCCAGCTCTTTTTTGACCCTTTTTATTTCTTTTTGTTCATCGTTTTTTGCGCTTTTTTCGTTGTTATCGCTTTATTCTAGAGTAGTTCTATGAATTCCCGTCAAAAAAGGGTACCCTAAATTTATCGTAAACGGTGCCTTTAAACTTTCTTGGATTTTGAGCATATAGGCAGTTCTGTTCCCTAAATGGGTAGCAAAATGACCGAACGGTCCTACGCAATGCTGTCTACTTTGACCTGCCTTAAACTCGGCACTGACTCTTGGAAACGACCGCTGAAACACACTAATTGTGCCAGCACTCTTGGAGATTCATCAGGAGTTGATAAATCGGGATAAGGAATGATAACGGGAGTCGATGAAAATCGAAGTCACAAGGATAAGGAAATCGTAAAAGGCGTATGGTCGAGTAGTTGTTCGATTTTCCCAGCAATACCGATTGTGGCAATAGAACCGCATGGCTTTACAAACGCGCCTGTTCACGGAATCTACAAAGCGAAAAGGAAAAAGGACAACTTTGGCGAATTTCTGAGGCCGACCGACAGACTTACGATGTAGGCATATGTACTTCGAACTTTCGTAGAACAGGAGAAGGACGTCATGGAAAAAACCACCGAAATTGTGAAAGTCATAATCTCCTTTGCACTGAACAAGAGTGTGTTCCAACTTGCGGGTAGCACATGTGGCCGGAGAGTTATCGATGGTTTATGACAGAAGGTGGTAAGAACTGATAAGGGCATTAGAAGACAGCGGCTGCTAACCCCGTTACACATTCGTATAAATGACAATTTTCGGTGTTTACGAACAGATGGGGACTGACACAAGTCGTTTTAAAGAAAATATCTGAACAGATGTAGCTTGTACAGCTTTCTCTCGTAAGGATTAGGATCGATATAGTTGTAAGGGGCGAATAGGGGAAGGGAGTGCTGCGGTAGAATGACTCATCCGACCAGTGCCCTCTTTGGGAGGGATACGGTCCATACATTCTAGGAATCCTGTCCGCGCTATCGAAGCGGTGGATCAGATTAACTGGCGTTGTTGAAGAAACACTGTAGAACAATAGTTTATCGCTTTGTTTGCGGTGGGATATGATACCACCTCAAAACCACCACCTGATGTCCTCAAAACCCTGAATCCACCTATGAATGTATCCTAACCACCACCATAAAATTGAAGCTCATGGGCCAGATCACAAACTTGAAGGCTACGCCTCACTTCGGAACCTCTATATCTCCACGAACGCAGGATGTTTCATTCGCGAAGCTAGGGGTCCGTCGTCGTTGTCCTCATCAGGCGACCGATGAGGGTTATTGTATTCGCCTTTCACGGACTCGACTTCCTCGCAGTGGATAACATAATTGCTCTCATAGCTTCGAGTAGTACGGTTTAAAAGCCTTTCATTACCGCCTCTTCCTATATGTTGCCCACGTTATGATGCAAGAACGGAAGTCCTCCATCAAATGCGATGGCACCACCTTCGGCGAGAATACTACGCTAGTAACATGCTGAAGGGCGCTTGATCCGATGAATCACTTGGAACCATTGTCATTTAAGCCTCTAAAGCCCCTGGAGCCCATTTTGAGCGATTGTTCAGAACTCCTCTTTTGTTCGAGTCGTGCTCCAACCTCATTGGGCCGGTGGGTGGCAAAAAAAATTCTCTGTAAGACCTTTCCAGTGTTCCTAAAATGTTAGATAGCTACCTAAATGTCCGATATTGTGCCCGAAAAACGTTTTACAAGCGTTTAGGATGCATTTTATGTAAAATGCAAAGCGGTGACATGCGTCAAGGAATCCAACCTTGATGTCATGCCTACCAGTCCACTACACTATCCGCTAGTCCCACCACTGCACTCCCACAACTTTGCTCGACTCGGTGATCCGTTCAGTACAGTGGTACAACACAGGGAGGCACCGGTCCCGTAACTCTGTACCCAGAATCGTTTCGCAGTTTGGAACACAGATTTGAGATCAGCGTTTGAAACCACCTAGGGGGAATACATCTCATCTTGAATGGCCACTGCGACCAAGTATCCTTTCCTTGTGAGATATCGGCACACTCATGAGTGTGTTCAAAGAGTAAATCCTATCGTTAAGAGATCCTATCTCACAAATCCTACGGATCTCCTTCACTGAGGGTTCTCTCTCACTGAAGGATCCCCAGCCGGTTAGTGACGAGGCTACGTAGGGCGTCCCCAGGTGGCGGATAGGGGAACTAATCGTCGACCAAAAGTCACCAGTACTTTCCCAGAGACGCAGGTGGATTCAGGGGATGGACTCCTTGATTCTGCTGTGCTGGGTCGATATACCCTCTGTTTCTCGCAGGCGATCCATGCATTTGTGTGTGTGGAGAGTCTGTGGGTGCAGTTGGTATCCTGCCCATCGACTCGGCCAAAAGCTTGCATTCGAGTGACGAACAAGTCACGCTGGAAAGTATCTGGGAGGCGATTCGGGGCCGCCTCCAAAAACAAAGCCCCTTGTCCACTTCGGGATAGCCTGGCAAGCCCCCGAAGTCAATATCCCCCACGTCAGAGCCTGGCAAGCTGCACGTTGGGTATCTTCACGCCAGAAACAGTAATAGAAATGGGCCTCATTCCCCTGAACCTGAGGGAGCCCCCAATACGGCAGCGTTGGGTAGGACCGCTCGGGAGAGGCTGCTAAAATCTCAGGGCCAAAACAGGCTGCCCATAAGGAGAAGGACTAGGATGGCGATCTGTACTTTCAACGCACGGACGCTTGCATCAGAAGCGTGTATAGAAGACCTGATGATGCAAGCTAGGAAGATCAAGTACGACGTCATCGGACTGACCGAGACGAGAAGGCATCGCCCGCTGCACGCTGTGTTTGAGACTGGAGAAGAACTGTTCCTTGGAACATGCGACAGTAGAGGCGTCGGCGGCGTAGGTGTCCTCGTCAACACGCACTTGGCCATGAACATCGATTCGTACGAAAGCCTAACAACCCGAATCGGACGTTTGCGATTAAGAAGATGTGGCTCAATTCCAGCTCTAACCATCTTCGTTGCTTACGCACCAACATAGAGCTACGAAGAAGAGGAGTTGGAAGCGTTTTATATGGATCTGGAGAGGCTCTACAGAGAGGACCACACTTTCTTCAAGGTCATCGTCGGCGATTTTAGCGCCAAGATTGGCCCCAGAAGAACGGCTGAAGAGCTTCACATCAGGACTCACGGAGTGGAATGGAATGAGCAGGGTGAAAGGCTGTCCGAGTTTATCATGACGACCCACACCATCCATGGTAACTCGCAGTTCCAGAAGCCCTCTCATTTAAGATGGACATGGGAGTCACCTGGTGGACAGTTCCATAATGAAATAGACCACATCATCTTCAATCGGAGATTTTGCCTGACCGACGTCGCTGTTGTTCCGAAGTTCTACACGGGATCGGACCATCGTCTCCTCCGCGCTAGATTCTGCTTCTCAGTGCGTGGGGAGAGAGCTATGAAGTTTCGGAAACGAAGCCCCAAGACCTCCATCAACTGGGACAACTTCGCTTCCCTTGCGAGTAAATGGGAGGATTCCGTTATCGACAACATCGACGAAGAATACAACCGGCTCGTCGAGCAACTTCACGATAGTGCTACGAAAGCAGAGAGTCTACAAGTAGCCAAGAGACGACTCTCTTCGGAGACTCTCGAGCTGATACGCCAGCGTGGAATCGCGCGAGCTGCAGGCAATTATCAACGAACGTCTGAACTTGCGAAGCTATGCAGAGAAGCGATAAAGGAAGATCTGAAAGAGAGAAGAGCAGCAGTCATGGACGAAGCCGCCGAGGCCGGAAAGAGCATTCGCAAAGCCCGACGGAGCTTCGCCAATTACAAGACCAAGATGACCTCCCTTCGTCGTCCTGACGGAACCGTTACTGCATCCCGGAGGGCAATGGAGAAGGTCATCTACGACTTCTACTCGGATCTCTTCGACAGCCACGTCTACCTGCCTACTCACCATCTTAGGCAAGACGAATATATCGCTCCTTCGGTTCTCCCTTCCGAAATACGACATGCCATCACGTCGATGAAGAACTGTACAGCGCCCGGTCCCGATAGGATCAAACCAGAACATCTGAAGAGTATACCACCAGTCATCACCAAAACTCTGGCTAGGCTCTTCACACGGTACCTGTCGGAATGCAAAGTGCCCACGTCGTGGAAAACTAGCAAGACTGTGTTGCTGTACAAAAAGGGAGATCCAGACGATATTGGCAATTATCGCCCAATCTGCCTGCTGTCCGTAATCTACAAGCTTTTCACTCGTGTCATCCTAAACAGGATTGGCAGAATATTAGATGAAGGACAGCCATGCGAGCAAGCAGGGTTTCGGAGAGGGTTCAGTACAATCGATCATATCCACACCCTAACAAGGCTCATTGAAGTGTCGCGAGAGTACAAAATGCCGCTATGTCTTACGTTTATCGACTTGAAGAAAGCCTTTGACACCGTTGAGACAGAAGCGGTAATTGAAGCCCTGGGCAACCAGGGTGTTCCTACGCAATATATAAGGATGCTTCGTGAGCTCTACGACAGCTTCACGACCAGGATTTGTCAACGTGAAGAGAAGTGTCCGGCAAGGCGATACTATTTCGCCCAAACTTTTCAGTGCCGCCCTCGAGAATATCATGCGTCATTTGGAATGGGAAGACTTGGGAGTGAAGGTCGACGGCCGACACCTACATCACCTCCGCTTTGCAGACGACATCGTTCTCATAACACCGAACATCGAGCAGGCGGAACGAATGCTGGCCGAGTTTGACAATGCTTGTGGAAAGATCGGATTGAGACTGAACTTAACGAAGACGATGTTCATGAGAAACGGATTGGTACCTGATGCTCCTTTCACGTTAAACGGAACGAATATCTCCGAATGCTATGTGTATCTAGGTCGGGAAGTCAACATGATGAACGACCTAGCTCCAGAGCTGTGCAGAAGGAAACGCGCCGCGTGGGGAGCATTTAAGAATCTCGAGGGAGTAGTGAAGAAGACAAAGAACATCCGCTCACCTTTTCGACACTGCTGTCCTTCCTGCATGTCCTTGACGTACGCCTCGGAGACCTGGACTCTACGAAAGCAGGATGAGCATGTGGTCAGCGTTACTCAACGCGCTTTGGAAAGGACGATGCTCGGAATTTCCCTATACACGCAAGTGCAGAAGGGAATCCGGAGTTCCGAGCTACGTCACCGAACGAAGATCAGGGATGCCGTTGATTACGCCAAATCGAAGATCAGGTGGGCCGGACACGTTATGCGATATAGTGATGACCGTGGGACCAGGGCGGTTACTGACTGGATCCCTCGGGACATCAAACGAACTCCAGGAAGGCCGCCAACGAGATGGTCAGACTTCTTCACGAAAGCTCTGAACGAAAGGAATGTTGAACCTCGTGTCCCTGAAGCGAGAACGATTCACTGGACCACTCTGGCTCGTGACAGGGACGAATGGAGACGTTACTGGCGCCCGCTCGAGGAAGTCGATGATCAACGGGACGACAGGTGATACAGGTGATCTCACAAATCAAAAAGGCATAAAAAGCTGGAATGACAAGGGTTTCATGGAGTATCAAATGCTATCAAATAAAGGGGCAGACCTCAGCGATAGTGGTAGATTCCACTGTCGCCGGGGTCTGCCCCTTTATTTGACAGCATTTGAAAGTCAATCATGCGATAAACAGTCAATCAAACTTAAAGACGCAACCGTTAACCGTTTCCAGTCAAAAAGCGAAAGTGTACGGTGGAAATAGTTCATCGGTAGTGAAGTAAGCGAGAAAGTCTCGTCGATTTCGAGAAAAATAAGGCTCCTCAAAGCTAGGCCTCATAGAGGTTCGACGAGAAGGCCATGACGGAAATATTATGGAAGGGGCATTCGGACGAGATTTGAGTTGTTGCAATTGCGCAAACTGCCTTTCATGTCGCTGTTGGTCATGGCTATTTGTTTGAACTCCCTTCATGGGTTACCTTGTGATCTGTGCAGCCTCTACAATGCCGACGAAACTCGTCCGTGTATAGACACGGTACAACCTCGGAGCCTTTATAGTACCCTTTCTAGGCCGTTTTCCGCTATGACGGCGCCATATATGGCATACGGGACTCCTACGAATTCACTCTAGCGAAATATCTCAAAAGTCATTTTCATCATGAACTGTGCCTTTAGTGATGCTCTTCAAATCAATTTTCTGAACAGATTTTCGTTCGCCACTAAACTTCCTGCTGTTTGCTACCTATCACGTAGCAGCCTTGCCAATGACATGATGAATCATTCTTAGGGTCCTTGAAGATGAAGGAGAAATCACCAGCAAGGGAAAGCAAATGATGTAAGTTTTGTTCATTCTTTATAACTATTTGTTTACTTTAGCGGGATTTTGTACCCGAATTGGGCACCGCGCTCGCCCGAGCCGCCGCGTCTCGGATTCCCAGTAAATGGAAGATTACGGTGATTTCCGTGTTAACGCGGCGCACGCTCGTGTGAGCCTGGGTATTAGGATGCGAGACCATCAGTTTCCTTTGAAAAGTCTTCTCAAGGTCATAGCCTCCTTTTCTGCAATTAGTTCTTTGCCTTTTATGAGAGAAACTGTCCACTTCTCCTTTCAACGAAAAAAATAAAAGGACCATCAAAAGTTGCACCGTATTGAAAGCTCCTGTCCATAAACTTTAATTTAGAGAGGTCACGGTGGCGTTTGCTATCGTCGCTGTTGTTATAATATTTATTTTCTTCATGTTATACATCCGTGCCGTTGCAAAACGTAAAAAGAGGGCTCTGGAAGGCAAGTTAATAGTTCCATTCGATGTACCCACTGTATACCCAGTCTACTTTTTTCAGAAACACGAAAACGTATTGGTGAAACCGTCGTCACTGCAGGCAGTGGTGGTGGTGGGACCATGTATGCAAGTGGACGTGTAAGTCTTGATTGAGATGAATTTCTATAATCAAGTACAGGGATACAAGGATTTCACATATAGTTGAGAATTTGGAGGAAAACGACAGAAGCGACTCTTCTGGCCATCTAAGGCATTGAATGAATCCCTCTAAACAATGGTGGAAAGCATAGCACACAGTCAGATTGTAGCCGCAGACATCAATCTATCATTAGAAAGGTCCTAGAGGCGAACATCGCATTATCTTCTAACGCTGTCGGGTATAGGCTTAGCTATGCGAAATCGTCTACCAGTTTTCTGCTCCAGCGTCATCTGCCTGACACCAGGCAACGGAAAAGGCTGTTTGAATGTTTGCGCCAGTAGAGGTCTCACACTTTGGTGCGGGACTTCTTTACCCACACTGAAGAGTTCCCATTACAATCCATCCTACACGGTCGCCTTTAGCGAGATCTTATTTTCGCGAAAAATCACAGAAAGCGGGCACGTGGCGTCCCGGACCTGCTTAGAATCACTTTCCTCAGTCTCCAGTAATATACATGTCTGAAGGTGTTCTGGAGAAGCAAAAGCTCAATGGATCCCTGCCAGATCCTAAAAAGGGCATACCAAAACTTCTAGTGTGATAAAAGTCAACCTGAGGGTTTGTGACATCATAAACTGTAGCACAAATTTAGCTTGCCTTTTTTCAGTCAACGCCAAAGGAAAAGCAAAAGAAGGTTGCTGCGATGCAGGATGGTGAACTGAAGTCCTTCAGGCGCTCAGGGCCACTAGTCATGCAAGCATCGCTGACCGGTGAAGTGGTGAGTTGCTAGTGCCTTCTCTTCCGTAGCCAACCAAGCCTTCCATCCCTCCGGGTCGGTTAATTGGTACCAGACTCGCACGGAAGGACAAAAACACTGACTTCTGCATCGGCTGGCAACCGCAATTCACTGTGTAGGCCACATACGCATTCAAAATGCTACTGTGATTCTGAATAGTAGTCGAATACAGGGCGCATCCCAAAACCATGACTAATAAGCACAAAACTGTTTCCTCTGTATTTTGTAGTGTCCTCCACATTTTCGACCATGATCGTATAATTGCAGAAGCACCTACAAACTTCCGAATCCAAAAGTTTGGAAGGCCCTATAACGTTCCATCCATCCATGAACGAAATCGTTTTAATAGGCACGGAAGTCGACAAAATTGTAGGGGTACGTTATTTTGTGGGCATGAACTTTCGACTTCATGGTGAAGTTTGAACCTGTTTGAATTTTCAAACGCTAGAAATAGTGAAACGTCATTTTTCCAACAAAAAAAAATACCCGTCAATCATAGAAACTTCTATTTTCAGAAGATTACCAAAACAGAAGAAAACGAGGTGAGGATTCAACGAAGATATATCTCACTGGAAAGCAAGTTCCTTTCCTCAGAGGGAGAGTTCGCCAAGAAATTACAAGCTCCGTACTGGATAGGAATTCCGGCCCACGATGAGTTGATTTGGGGTGTCACCCTTGGGAGAACCTGCTGGGATAAGGGCTCAAAGACTGGCCCAGGCATCCTCATTCATTTCAGTGACAGAATGGATAACCAAACACTGGACCGCATCCGTAGAAGCTTTTCGCGGTATTAACCCACATGTCGTCCCCCATAGACCAAGGTTTGCACCCGGAATCTGAGAGTTCCCCTTAGATCAAATCGGACCATGAATTATGCCTTCATTTGAGGTTTTATGAATCGGAGAACGGAAATTAGCGTCAAAATAGCAATGTAGCCATTAAAGAGCCCTTCAAACGGCAAAAGGAGCAAGAAATATATGACAGTAGACGATGCCATTAGTGGATATTCAATACTTCTCTAATTTGTCCCATAAAAGAAAACGATTTGCAAAGATGAGAAATAGATCATCATCTTAGACGCAAGAGGCCCATATGCCGTGGGCGTAGCGTCCATGAAGTTTAGTTTAGTTTAGTTTATTACATGTCGAGCAACATGTGGTAACAGGTGGCCAAACAAAAAAAAGACAACAAAATGAACAAGAACACAACGTTACAAAATAAAACTGATACAGTAGAAGGTACAAACTCAGCGAGATAAATGGAGGTAGCGGAAAACAGCGCCTTTGAACTTTCTGAATGAGGTCGAAAACTTAACAACCCTGCTCATCCTCGTGTACTCCATCCCAGCTCGGAAAGTGAAAAACTTGCGACCCACCGACGACCTAGGAAGCCGGAAGGAAAGCCTGAACTTGTCACCTCTAGTCCTAGTCGGGATCATTTGAAATAAGGGATGGCTATTTAAATTGATTCTATTGTTGATGATATTGTACACCATCAAAACGTCATTAATCCTCCGCCTCAAATGAAGTGGGCGGTACTCATTAAACAAGTTCATACGCCGATCCCATGGAGTCCTGAAGGCCACAAGGAATTGACGAAATAAATCTGTGCTAAGTTGCGCTAGACATGCCTAGTCTTATCAAAACTCCGCCTGTTATGGGCGGAGCGTGTTTTCAAAGCGAAGGTGCTTTTTGCAAAAATTTGCTTTATTTATAAAAGCGCTAAAATCTGGGAAAAGGGAGAGTGAGGGGCCATTGAACGAAGAGCAAGCAAAAGTCTGTGGTGGGAGAGGCATGCGCTGAGTGGGCGGAGTCAAAACCGAGAATTCACGGCTGTCTTCCAAACCTTTCTGGAACGCGGTTATAAAGAAGTGTAATCAGACTACTGTGTGGGCGGGGCATACATTGGTTGGGCAGAGCCAACGTTACCACAAACGCACAGCCCAACTGGTCATCCTTACTATATATAAAACGCTCTGTCTGTCTGTCTGTCTGGCTGTCCGGCTGTACGGCTGTCTGGCTGTCTTGCTGTCTGGCTGTCTGGCTGTCTGTCTGTCTGTCTGTCTGTCCTTTTGTACGGAAATTCGATATAACCTAAAGAAACACCTGGGGAAGCCGGGTCAAGTTCGGAATAGGTTGAGCATAGGGTAAGTGCAATAGGGCACATGTGAGCCTGGCGGAGCTCCGCCCCCAAGGGTCGGGGCATGCGCCAGGACTGGGCGGGGTCATCGACTAATTCTTCTAATTCGGTCTTATAACAGTCCAGGCGCCGGGAAAAAATGTGCAAAGGTGAGGGATGGGTCAACAACTAAAATAAGCTTACTGGCGGTGGGCGGAGCGTTCTCGCAGTGGGCGGTACTTTTCACAGAGATTCATAACTCGATTCAACGAAGGCGTCGAGACCAGGAAAAAAGCAAAAAGAGGTAGCGAGACCTTATGCGTACTGGGCATGCGTAAACTCAGAGAAGACCCGGTGGGCGGAGCGTGTGTTAAGGTGAAAGCTACTTTTGAAAAATGAGTGTAACTTCGTTCGGAAACGTTCTAGAACGCGGGAAAAAAGTGGTAGGAGGTAATGGAACAAATGTGGCCAAATTCTCGAAGTGGGCGGGGTTATCGCCAAAGTGGGCGGAGCTTAGATCGAAATTCCATAACTCTGTTCAGAAACGTTCTACAACGCGGGACAAAAGTGATAAGAGGTAATGGAACAAATGTGGCCAAATTCTCGAAGTGGGCGGGGTTATGGTCAAAGTGGGCGGAGCTTAGATCTAAATATCATAGCTCTGTTTAGAAACGTTCTAGAGTGCGGGAAAAAGTGGTTAGAGGTAATGGAACAAGTGTGGCCGAGTCTTCAAAGTGGGCGGGGCTGGCACCAAAGTGGGCGGGGCTTAGATCAAAAGTTTATAACTCTATTCAAAAACATTCTGGGATGCGGCAAAAAGGTGTCAAGGTGTAAAAGAACAAATGTGAGAACAAATGTGGTCAAATCCCGGAAGTGGGCGGGGCTGGCACCCAAGTGGGCGGGCCTTATGTCAAAAATTTATAACTCTATTCAGAAAGGTTCTGGGATGCGGGAAAAAAGGTAAGAGGAATTGGAACAAATTTAGTTAAGTCCTCGAAGGGGGCGAGGCTGGCACATGGAAGCGGGGCTAGTACCAAAAATTCATCTCTCCAAAAACTTTCTGGATTGCGGAAAAAATGGTTTGGAGCAGTCAAAAGAAGAGTGGTCATGTTTATTGTTTAAAGGGTTTGCACTAAGGTGGACGGAGCTGTGATCAACCACTGATAACTTTGCTCAAATATATCGAGCGTGATGCTCTCAGCAGTTCAGCGTTCGAATCTAGAGAGAACTATCTTATTCTGATTATCTAACATTCCGCCGAATGACTCCATCGTGGATAAGTGGCCGTCGACATATACTGCGCGCGTTAGCGTGCATAGCCAAATTGGTTAACACATAAGTTGGTTGCTTCTGAATAAAAAAAAACAGGACAAATCGACTAGCGGTTTTTATCAATTCCAGGTCGAAAAGAATAAGAAGCAGAAGAAAAGAAAAGAGAAGGTCCATGAATGCTCCACACAAACATCTACGCGATCAGTTAATCCAGCTAGCACTGAAAAGGTTAGTTTCCTTCACGTGAAATTTCCAAAACTTGACACTTATGAATTGTTGAAATCGTTTTTTTAAAATGGGACTGCTTCTACAGATAACGATTCTTTCACCGACGTCTGCCACAGTTGAACGCCACTCTGCATACCCATTTCCGATTTCGTGAAAGGTTCAAACGGTCTTTGACACCATGAGTCTGACTCTGATTGAGTCTGGTTTTTCACAGGGTATTTGGCGGTTGTCCACCGGATTTCCGCTAGTTTTCCTGAAGTACGGTGTTATGACCCAGTGGTCCAGTAGGCTTTCACAATCTACGCTTTTTCTGCGGCTGCGTACGGCTGTCTACATGCTATTAGGGTGTCCCAAAAGTTTTGAGAAGATTCAGCCGCTTTTTTCAACACAAAATAACTACAGCAGCAAACTTAGATCAGTGATCAGGATAGTGACCCTTTTCAGCCACAATCTCTCTCCATCATCCGAACAGGTCATTGACGCCATTCCTACAGTTTGAAGAGAGGCATGACGCAATTCATCCATCTACCACCCACTTGACCTCTCGGCAGTTGGTGAATTTTTTCATGTAGAGCAGGTATGTGGGCTCCTGAAAGTATGGCAGTCATATGGGATGAGGTCAGGTGAATATGTGGGGAGTGGGGTATTCAGGTAATGTCAGGTCTTTCCAGCTCATCCATCGACTTCCTCGCCCGGGGTGGTCGAGCATTACTTATCACAATCGAAAATTTCCTTGTAACCGGTGAGAAATCTGAGCTCGGAGCATCATTTCTGTCAGCCGGTAACAGAATACTCCTGCCTTTACTGTAGTACACTCTGGTAGGATCTCGTAGTAAAACACCCGATTGAGCAGAGGGAGAATGAGCTCATGTCCTTCTTGGCATGTCTCCTCGCTTTGTAGCGAGCTGTGGTCAACTGGTAGCCATTGAGATCTCCTGTGTGGATTTTCACATGGTACCCATTTTTTATTCTGAGCAATAATTGAGTCGGTTGATGTCGTCGTTTGCTTACAGTCGAGGAGCTTCTGGCGCACAACGACTCGCACTCAAGCTGCTGCTGAGCCAAGGAATGGGCGATACTTGTAAAGAGTCTGCTTTAAAGGCGACTTTTGCGTCGAACGTCATGAATGTTGGAATAGGGGGTAGGCGCCGTCTATTCCATATCCTGTGACTTTGAGAAGGATTGCTCTGACGGGAGGCCATAACAGTGTCGCTATTTGAGGACAGTGGACGTTCGCTTAGACAAACTTCGCCAAAGCAAATCTCTTCTGAAAGAAAGCGATCGTGCCATTTATGGTAGGTGATAACAAAAGGTCACTGCTGCCATTCAGTCACCATACCTACTTCCGAGCCTGAGTGTCGAAGTGATCAGTCTCGTAATGGTGAAGCATGAGGCTTCCGTAGTCGTGTCGGTCGGACATAAATCGAATGATGATAACTCACTTCCAAAGATGAAGTGCAATGCAGTTCTCTTGTTATGATGATCTACCAAGCATGACCTTTTACTGACCTTTCCTCCGTGGCTCTGTTTCGGCGCTTTCTTGCGCAACATGGTTGTGAAATTCATGACCAAAATTTTCTCAAAACTTTTGGGACACCCTAATATCATAGCCCTCAGGCAACGGTACGGTGGTGGGACGCAGTCTGCACCACCGTGGCGCCCGTACGCAACTGATACTTCAGGAAATCGGGTATGGGTAAATTTACCTAATTCTGGATGGACACGGCCACCTGATGCTAATTATCTACCCTACTTCAAATTTGGGCCCCGATGATAGGCACCACAGTTTAACCACGAATTTCGCAGTGCAGTTGCCGTGTCAATCCAAAGCTGGGTGAATGCTCCATCCCCCCCCCCCCGGAAAGACAGTACCTGTTAGTACTTTTACATGTTCCTATTATTCCTATTCATTGAAAAACCAACTTCGATTGAAACACTCTGCCGATGACCCATCCTACAGAATTGGATAGTAGCTGGTTCGCTCACCTAGTTGAGAGCGAAATTTTTCACGGATGCTATTCTTAAGAACAACTACTCCTTTCTCATTCCTAGCAGTACTCCAGAGCAGTACGAGAATTAGATAACCCAAATTTTTCGGAAAAAAATCGTCTAAACACTTTGTATTTTTCAAGCCTCAACCTAGCAGAAAGAAATCACCGAATCTACTCAAAGAATGTCAAACTCAAGGATCATCAGAGAACCCGGAAGTTAGAAAAAATATCAAGAAAGATGCTTCCATTCAAAGAACACAATATGACGATCGATCGATACAGATCTCTTTAAAGACTCCTAAAGATCCTCGAAAAATGTTTTCGGGGTCCGACAGTAATCAATCTTCCATCGACCTCAGTCATTATCATATGGAGGGACACTTAGATGAAAATGGTTAGAAATTCCAAAGATCGGATGACCAACTCATTTAGGCAAAGCAAAAAATTGAGCGCATAATTATAGACTATTGTTTAAATGGAGATCATAACCAGTAAATCTCCAGTTGCATCACTTCAAATGTTTTTTTTAAAGAAGTGGCTTCTTATATGCCTTAGAGGCTCACTAGGCTCTTTAATAAACATGCTTTCAATCGTTGTTATTTGTGTCACAATGTAAATTCTTGCCAGAACTTCAAACTACTATCATTTTCGACGCCAACTTTGGAACGCTAACATCACACTCGTGGATCAAAGGATTTCTTCTCTGTAGAGCTTAGGTTTTCAGAGGTTCACTTGGTCTAGGGATCGCTTAAACTATAACCGAGCCCGTAAGAGAGAGCACGACCACCACATACAATGCGCCCTGAAAGTTAGTGTTCCAGCGAGTGATTGAGGTTTTAATGAGAGAAAGTACGGATCTATCAGTGGGATGATCAGCTGTGCGTCATATTGCTCATTTTAAAACAATAGAGCAAATACGACAAACGCTGATCAGCACCGAAATGACGTATGTGGGTTCTTTTCCCCGAAAATCGCGTCGCGCTCCCAGCACCCGATCTCGCGCAGTGGAGAGCGCTACAAAGGTAGAAGCTTGAATTTCCAGTGGAAGGGTATCAGTAGTCTCTGCGCAAGCACTGCCGCTTGGAAACCCTGGAAGAAGTACCGCCGCCCCGAAACGGCGGCACGTACCTCCAGAAGGGGGGGGGGGTTCATTATATTGACGCGTGAATCGCACCACACCCCGAATCGAAGGCGAAAGGCAACTGAGAACGATGCATTTCCTCATAAAAAATACTAGTTGTTGTTGTCCGACTGGAAACTTTTTCTTTTTGTTTTGAGTTAGAGCTACTTGAACCCATGGAGGTGTCATGATACTGTTTCAAACTTTCAAGAGTCATCCCTTAATCTGCATCACGTGCTATAGTTAATTTACAATGAAAATACAGGACTAGTTTTCGGCAGCTTCAAGCAATAATCAAACACCACAATAAAAACCACAAAAGAAAAACTCAAGTAGTTCACTAATTTTCACGAAAACTCATCAAAACCTTCCTGAAATGATGTTCTGAAGCTGCAGCTGGAACATCCAAAACTGGAAAGGTTTTATCGCTTTTTGGAACGATTAATGATTATCACAAAGAACGGATTCACATGAAATATCACCATTGTCATAGGGAAAGGCGCTCAACGATAATTATTCAAATGAATCATTTAAGTATATTTATGATAAGCTTTTAGTAATCGGAACGGATCACAAGAAATCAGATGTTTAACCCCATTCCTGAAGATTTGGGCTCAAACTGAGTGAACGGATGACGAGAATGTACAATTAACAAGTAACTCAACCTAGAACTACCCTTTTGTTAACAATCTTTGGTAGTAAAGACGAAGCAGTCAATCAAGAAATCAAATTGGAATAAGAATCGGCTAAAGTGTTAAGAAGGCGAAAATAGTGGCATTATAACAACTTATTTGAAACAACATCGAGCATAGCCTCCATCTGAAATCTTGCCTGAACTTCGGAAATCAATTTCCCATGGCTGCTCTCCATTCGGAGTGTACCTCTCCAGTTGAACAATGCTGGCCCCATCACAGTAATACAAGTTACCCTGCTTGTCTAGAGTGATGTAGGTTGCTTTCGGTATCGAAAGACAAAGTTTCGAAGTCCCTAAAACGATTGAGGCTTGCGATTGCGACCGTGGTGGCAAGAAATAAGGTTTGCTGAATAACTCACCGCGATTCACATCGACAACGATGAGCTGGGGATTGTCTGCTGGGAGAAGGAAGACAAAGTCTTCCCAGACGCAAAACGAGAACACTTTTCTCAACGGAGAGTAGACCACTTCTGACCAATCTAGACACATTCACTCATTTTGCACAGCAGAAAAGCAAAGTGAAGTGGAATGGGAGAACCGAACGAACGATGTAACTATACTAACCCACACATTCCATATCCGTCTGATCAGGACATTCCCGTCGTAACAATCTGCCTTCAGTTGTTGTCGCCCAAACACAGGTCGGAGATGCACTCAAGATCGAGTCGATAACGTAATCCCCAACTATCTGAATCAGCTAATCAGTCAAAAAAAAAATCTGATATATTCAATGTTTACTCATTTTGTATGACCTGAATCTATGGCGACTAAAATTTGATCACATCCAGCGTATCTGAATGGCGTGCTTTTCATGCAGTCGCCGGTTAACGAAACCTCAAGGAAATGGAGGACTAGTAAGGGAACTCGCGCAGTGCAGACAAGAAAATAAATAGCGCTGAAGCCAAAACCCATTTTTTCCGGATGTAGTCCTATTCAGCTGCCCAACGACAGCGTCAGAGGTGAGAGAAAGTGGAACGTAACTTACATGCTTCCAAGTCGTGCCCTGAGGTCGTTCGCTTGAAACGCCCTGTCGAAGCAAAACTTGCCCGTCCACGGTAACTGCCCAGACGAGTATCTATAAAGGGTAAAACGATAGCTAAGCAGTCAGGGAACAGTAAAATCTGACCCTATCGGCTTTTTTCTTTTGAACGTCAATCGAGCGAATTGAAGGTGCCTCGATGGGGATCCACGGTCCCTTGCATTCGAACCGGCAAAGCCGTTGCCATCGACGTCGTCGCGCTTTGCTCTAGAGGGGAGGATTTAAAAGTGTATGATGGAGTTAATAAGACTCGAATCTAACCTTTTTCCCTTTTGATGCGTAATACTCCTCTTCAATAGAATCTGCGTACGTCCAGCCATCCTCGTACTTCCCCTTGTCAACCAATCTCCATTCAGAATCAACCCAGCTCCACTCGCGTGATGGAAGTCTAGTGAGCGATTTTATAGCGCCTTCGACCTATGTTATTCTGATTCTGCTTTAATAACATACTTTTCAAAAAGACCGTTTACTGCACTTGAAGCTTCCATCCATCCCGAAACTCCGTTGCACCATCCTTGGAACGAGGTAAATCCACGTAGGAATACATGTTTTTGATATTCAACTATCTGAAAGGCCTCAAAGTAGAGATTTCGACGAAAAGAGAACTCAGGTTTGAAGTATAATGAACGTTTCAGCGAGACTTACTTCTCTAATGATGTCCGCCTTTTGCGTATATACATTAGAATTATTTTCAGAGAACAAATTATAGTCCGGAGTGAGAGCATAAACAGTTCCATCCTGAATAAAAAGTAGCAGTCTGGAACTGCAATAGAATTCAGAGAGGAAAACGACAAACCTTGGCAAGTGCCCAAACGACATCCTCAGCACCGGCTGAAACCGTTTGCATACATCCACGAACGCAAAGACTAGGTGAAGAGACCATTGTGGAAAAGGATGGCTTAAATTGTAAGCTTGAAATAAAAGATTTCCAACTAGATTTCAAGGATGCACGAAGCCAGAAAGGTCAGTGCCAGCACTTTATATCATAACAAGAAAACACGCTAGTGAGCAATAGAATTTATTTCAATGAGTATACCTCAGAAAGCAGATGAACTCGAATCAGTCCGAGAGAAGATACACTCCAAACAACGTTCAGATCTTTTACGTCACCAGCAGCCAAAAGACGTCGACGAATTTCCGAAAAATGGAATTCTTCGAGGTTTATTTCATCAGAAAAGGACGTATTTTCTAAGTTTTGAAGCATAAAAACTAGTTTTTTCATATGCTTTTGTAGGAAATAGATAATTCAAAGACTGCGTCGTTCCGAAAAAAATGCGCACATCCCGATTGATCAGCCACGAATGACATTATTCCTCTCAGTGTCTTCAAGAAATAACAGGCATGGAGTATACCTTCCACTACTACATGCATGAACAGTGAATAACCCTTACCTGCTGCAGTAACTCATGCCAATCATCACGTTCAGATTCTTCAGAAAAACCAATTTCCAATTCTTCTGAGAAGGTTGGCGAAACAAATTTCAGCAGAATCGTGAATATGGATCCACTTACATCGAAACTGCGAATAGCGGATATTATCTGAACCAGTAGATTTTTCAAATTATGTGTGATACAAGTAATTTTGAAAAAAAAAACAAAAACCATTCTTTTTGGGGACTAAAACTATGGTAATCAAAAGGAATTCGAGCCCCTGTTCCCTACAAGCTGCTTTCTTTTCGTCAACGAAACGGATTGAGAAGAAACAAGATCAAGCAAGCTCGTGGTAACGTAAAAGAAAAATTATTTAGGTCTCCGGCTGCATACTATGATTATATTACGGATGGTACTAGAATGTACCACGTTATCATGACAAATAGAACGAACCATACCTCCGGTAAGGACTTCACAACAGCGTTGCCTGTAGCAGGTTGGAACATCAGCTGATGAGAACTAAGAAGAACGACACCATTCTGGAATCGCTGATCCCCTTGACGTCTCAGTTTTGCTGGGTATTTTCGATTCCACGAATCCGGATCTTGTCCTTCCTCCATAAGTTCCTAGAATTCAACGGCGTTTCTTTAATGCCGGGTTCAAGCAAAAGTCTAATAACCTCAAGATCATTGCCACTGGACCTGAACGCTTCCCAACAGAGTTCGTTCGCAGCACAGAGATCTTTCAAGATCTGAAGAAAAGGGTATTACAAGGTGATAAGCAAAGCTTGCTGCCAAGAGTTTACCTGCTTCCGCCAAGTGGCATATCGGAAATTAGCAGTAGCGAGTACGACCACATGCTCATTGACCCAATGCTTAGGCAAGCTAGTGTAGCGACTACCGCTATTTGCAACCTTGAACAATAGTAGTCTCCTATTGTAACATAAGAAGGAAGTTAAACGCAAAGTCATGTACTGACCGCAGCCCACTTTTGACTATCTGTACTGGTCCTCTCTACAATGCGTACAAAACTTCTTCCAGCCGGTTCATTTGGAGAAACGCCGTCACGTACATAAATTACACCGCTGTCAGATATGCCAGCCACCTAGAAAAAGTACTGGGAGCTCTGAATTTTTTAGGACAATTTATTCAAGTAACTATTGTTGGTGATACCTGATCATCAGCGTTAATGCACAACCCGTAGACTTCACCACCGAACTCAAAATAATTCAACTCGGAAAACGACGACTGTTCATGGCCGGCTTTACTTGGATGAAGACGTTTGCTCCACAACTAAAAAACGTAGTATTGCAGACTATCTGTTGAGTCACCACCCTTCGATTCATCTTCACTGTGCAGACTAACAGCATTAGACTTTCGAAAAAAAAACGGAAAATTGAAATGTGGATTCGAGGCGAGCTGCTCGATTTAATTCTGATCTAGCAATGTCGATAAAATTTTATGCTCAATAACAGAAGTCATTTGCAGAACAATGACACCTCTAGCTAAATTGACAGCCGTTGAGAGACGGTAACGGACGGAACAAATGTCTCACCTTGCCGTCTACCGACACTACCCACATGGACCTTGTTCCTATGGAGATGAAAGCAAGTGGGAGATTCTGTGGAGCGAGAAGTGGGCACCAGGTGGTACCATCCCTACAATCTAAATGAAAAAAAACTTGATTCTGTAGCCAAACAATTTGTCTTTCTCAAAACTCGGAAAGGAAAGCTGTGCGAACCGTAAGTCACTCATTTTCTGCAAGATTATGAAGCTATTTTTTATTGACATATTCTAATACTACTGATGTATACCTCTAGTTATTCCTGCTCGAAAAAATAATCGCCCATCCCATGTAAGCACAACCAATGTTCCGAGGGAAGCTGAACAACTGATTTTAGCCAGGTCCTCTCTTCCTTCTGAAAAATTCCCATGATATTGACATCTGCACCAAAGGCCAACAAACTGTTATAAGCCGCACAACCTTCGCTTTCAATTTCTGGAATCTTTCGCCAGCTATCCCCTCCTGGATTATTTCCATCAATCCCAACTCGTCTGAAAAATGTGAAATAGATAGCCACACTAGAGGTTTCGAAAAACTCGCGAAGCTGAATAAAACATCGGGTTCAGAGTATTTCGAAGATAAAGACTCACCTGTAGACATAACCATCTTTAGACAAAGCAAATAATAAACAGTTACGATCGGGCAGTAGATCAAATCCACCTACAGCTAACTCGACGAAGGTAGTTTTTTCCTCTCGGGGTAGCTGAAAAACAGTTACTCAATAATGGGATTGGAAGGCAACCATTGCGGCCAAATCATCCTTTCGCCAGATTCGAGAGGTACTTCAGTAGACGTCTTTGAAGTTCATCTGTTAGAAACAACAATGATCAATATTCAATAGAATTGAAACTACTGCAAACTCAGTTCCGTTTTCCTCCAGGGGTTAGAGCACAGATCACAATAATTTTGGGATGCCTAGCGGTCGGACGAGAATGGCATGGTAGAAGTTGCATGGACGAGCTCCTCAAATGTGCGTGCTGTTGCGTACAGCCGGCTGCATTAAGCTGCCTGTGTGCAATGTCTGTCTCGCTGCGACCGTCTTCGAATGTGTACGTTGGGCCCTTATTACGCCGTTTTCAACCCGACAGCAACCCTTAGACTAACGCTAGTTTTCTTTGCTTTAACGCGGACGAGGCTCATAAGAAAACTTTGTTCCGGCTTACGTTTCAGCGTGGATCGCCTTCTTCAGAGCCAGGAAAATTTTCATCGGGTCTTCAGTTGAAGCAAAGAAAATCAACGCTTGCACTATGCCGAGGTTTAGAAATAGCCGTACGTGGCCGTCACCTTCTCTCTACGTTATTACGAATGCAGTCGTTGACGACGACTTCTCCTGTAACTTGTGATCATCCGACCCCGACCACCGGTTGTATTTTCGCAGTTAGATGAACTCGCAAGGGAGACGCGGCTATCGCTGATCACGCATTTTTTATAACTCCAGTCCCTATCTGTCGCCCCTCACCAATAACTAGTTGGAAGAATTTTCTACTTCAGAAACGTTTACCTAACTCTCGGAATTAACAAAAAAAACTCACCTCAGCCCATTTTTCAATACTTGTGTAACGCATATGCCTCTTCCACCTCCGACGACGCACAAATGAACTGACACTTTTTTTCGGGCTCCAGGCCGCACCAGCAAAATTTGTAGCATATTCCCAGCCCTAAACGCAGCAACATACTGTAAAGGATAATAATAATTCAACTGATTTCCTGTCACAGAAAGCTCACCTCCATGTCACACTTTCGCACATCCACATCGACAATCCATGACTCTTCCCAACGCCAGCCGTCTGCTTTCAATTGAAAACCAGACATGTCTCCCGACTTCGACCCATCCTCGTTACTGAACGCGGCACGGTCTGTCGGCAACGTTCTCGACGACCATCCAGCTACTGGATACCATCGCTGAAAACCAAGGTCGATCCGGAATTCCAGAAAGAACTAGGCAATAGCGCCGTACTTGATTCGCATAAATTTCTACTCTCCGACGAATTGTTAAGTGAGAATTCAAGACAAATTGGAAGACATTGCCATTGAGATCCAAAGCAAAGGCAGCCTAAATTATGAATTTCGCCCAATGTAAGAGAACTTTCAAAGAAATAGCCCTATAAATAACAAAACTTGGGGTTTTTTTTGATCCTGCTGGAAATGTTCAACTGCACAAACTAAAGAATCGAATGAAAGAGATATTACATGAGGTGCTGCAAGAATTTGATGGATTTTCTGCTGCTCTCCTTCTACGACGACGGGCTCAGACTTCCATTGAGCTTCAGATATATGTTCTGCAAACGCAACAAACTGACAATCTATATTCTGTATCCTTAGTGGAGGAACAATGAGCTCGGAAAGAAAGCCTAATGAACAGTTTGGATCTACAATATCATGTTCTCCAATCAACATACCTATTCGGTTGTCCGCGGTTACTCGATAGGGCACTCCATTCGAACTCAACAACCAAAGGTACCCATTGCCCATGAACAAACCAACGTCAACTGAAATAAAACTCTCAGCTTCACCTAAATGAATAAGTGGGTTGCCACTACTATCAGGAAACGAACAAAGATGAAAACCGCCAATGGTGGAATTTTCAGGAATTATTACCGTGAGAGTGGCAGATCCCGTGAAAATGTGCATAACAGAAGCCTGTCTACCTGCACAAACATTACTCAGAAGCCAATTCCTAGCTTGGAGCTACTTTATATCAAACAATATTGAAGTAAGGTGCAGAACTAGAACCCTCGAAATCACGAATCTAAAGGCGACATCATCAACACACCGCACCCCTTTGTACATATAGAGAAGCGTTTATGCTCAGCGCGAAAAGAGATGGAACTCAACACAGTAGGAAAAAAGACATAATTGCCTTTTATATAGATTCGAATTCAACAAAACGAAGAGCATACACCGGATCCACGCGGTGAGTAGGTCTGTGCATCACCCATATCACCCACCAAACATATTTTGTAGCAGAAGACCAGCTAACAAATCGCAAGACGCATACCGACCACCGCTGCTACGAAAATCGAAATGAAAAAGACATGAAAAAAGAAACTGGCACTGGTGAAAGAATTACTTCCCTGCGCTTTCACTCAAACATACCACTTACTTCCACTTATTTAACAAAAGGTTTCCATAACCTCATTCATGCTTACCCGCGACGAAGACGTTCTTCAACGGTAAAGACACTATTCAAATGTTTCACCACCTTACATATGATTTGCCAAGAACAACAATAATGCTTTCTCGGAGATGATTTTGTTGCTGAAGAGAGCTACGAAACTGCCAAACCTAGCACCCCTCGACTTAAGAAAGCTTGAATGAAATTGCACTTCGGAAAGTTTTCCTTAGCTATGAGGTTGTACGGGCAACGGGCTGTTTTGATAAGGAATAACCAGGTTTACGAAACATGTTAAACGTTAACCAAGGAAAGCGCCTAATTGGTGAACATTTTATCAAAAAGACAGATATTAACGAAAAGCAGCGAGAGGATCATGCCTTATAAGAATAACAAGTATAAAAAGTAATATCTTTCATTCACTATACAGATGTTAATCGCAGGACGGAAGAGCCGATAAATTTGAAGACAGCATCATATCACTAGCACGAACATCTAACACAACTGGCATCACAGACTAAGCACTTGACAACCTATGAAATTAAAAATCTCTAAACAAATCGAGAGATGAATAAAAAGATCGTTTGGTTCGAATAGAACTCTTCCGGAACTATGCACACAGCGTAGAAACAAAAATCGCCGGAAGAGAATCAGTAAAGGTATGTAAAAAGATTAAAGAAATTAGGTTCAAACATTTGTCACGGAGGACAACGATTCCAGCGACCCATGATACAGTCGGAATGTTTCATTTCACTCGGAGTAGTCTATACATAACTCCTCACTTGTTTCCCATCGTTGCCTTGTTAGTCTGAAAACGTGAGTTTCTCATTGGATTCCAGAAGAGAAAAACAACTTCCCACTTAAAGACACATAAAAAAAGCCGAGAGCCGCCCTCTGAAACGACTACAAATTAAAGGCTAGATGTACCTGTACAATGCCAATGATCATTCCGAAAAGACCAATGGCAGATGCAAAAATTTCTATGATAAGAATTTTTACAAACAGGGCGGGATTTGCAGCATCAGCGATAGCGGCACCAGATCCAACAATACCTGTGGTTTAGAAATATAGAAGAAATGAAGAAAAACTGACAGAGCTGAGACACCTTACCTACTGCTAGGCCGCATACGAGATTGCTGAAGCCAACAGTGAGGCCACCGCCGAATATCATGTATCCAGCAGCAAGATTGCGTGCAAGAATAGCCACTTGGTCAGGCTGCGAGAGGTCGAGCTCTTCACGTTTGAATTCCTGAATATCTCGACTAGATGGTGAGCTTCTTAGAAGCGAACTTGTAAATGTCAGAAGTTTCGGCATTTATGCCGTGCAATTCACGTAATCCCTTCAAGAGAATGTAGTAGCAGTTGTACTAAACAACTACAATTCAACAACTAAAGAAGTTAGCCTCAGACACTAAGGAAACTAATGCTTTTCCTTCGCTTCTTCCATGCTCCTACCTAGACTCATTGCGAAACTGCGAGCTCAAACTACCTCAATACCAGAAGGAATACCTTAAGAAAAGTTTTTCCTTCCAACCGAACAAACAAGGCCGCTTATCTACAGAACAATTAAAAATAAGGTCTTTTACATTCAAGACGACAATGATGAAAGGAAGCAAAACTTGCGGTTTAAAGTAATGGCAAAGCTTGCTAAAGGACGTTGCCTCACATTACCATTACTATATTTCACTGAGTCCAACTGTGATGCTCAAGTCATGAAGAAAAAACTACTGTTGAGAACGCGATATGCGCGGAAAGGCCTTTTGGATGTGACTCATTTATAGCGAGTATAAGTGTGCCAGTAGAGTTTCAAAAACACATTTGTCTATGATCGACCGTATCTCACAAGAATAGAGTCACAAAGCACATTCGAAGAAATAAGGCAAAAGCCCTCTCTGATCCTTTCACGTAAGGTATCGATGTCAAATAATAAGCACTAACTGCCATTGCTGCCATAACAATGCATTTTCTTCGTCAAATGCAGGATTCATAACTTCCCTGATCATTAATTGGGTAAAAAAGAACAACATGAAATGTCCAAAGAAGAAGAAAATGAAAAACAGCTCCTAAAAACTGCATAAAAACAGAATTGCCAAATTTCAATTACTTACAGCCATCTTTCCGACGAAGACGAAAGCCATGATAATACCGAAAATAGCTACCGCCTCACAGAAAATGATCGAGACCAAGTTCTTCGTACGAATTCTGGGAGCCTTCACTCCACCACCCAAGATAGAAGAGCCAGTTGTGAAGATACCCCTGAAAATTGTTGCCAGAAACCATTACTCCATAATTCCTGGTTCTTTCCACACACACCCCAACTCAAAAAGCTGAGATGTAAACAAGAGTTCCGGTCAAAAGCACTGACATCACAGATCAACCTTTGAGCAATGGGATCAGGTAGATATCGCTTTAAGATACAAGTTCATCAACCCCTTGAAAAGCAACTGCCACGATCAGAGCACGAGAAAGTTCATAAAAATACGATAACTCAGCTCACCATCCAGCTCCGAGAACAGACAAAGATAGAGAGAAGCCTATTCCCAAGCCGGCCCACATGTGGGGTGAAGTGCTAGTCAGGAACCATCCAATGTCAAATCTGTGGCCTTGGCCAGTTAGCATGTAGTACAGCCCTAAAGATAGGAGAAATGGTCACTTGATTTCATACTTTGAACTTTCAACGAAAACAGAAAAATATGCAGAAAACCTCACCTACACCGATAAAAATGGCTGTTGAAATAGCAATGACGGCCCCCGTCGTTTTCAGAATGGCCCCGGCTGCCATCCTAGAAAACTGAAAGAATCTCTAAAGGTTTAAATAGATGCTGAAAGCAAACCATCGCAAAAAATCTATAAAACCCTATAACCAGATTCAAATTTCATCGAGTGCCTTACTGGAGACCATTTTCTGCTCTCGGTCGATCTTGCGGCGCAGTTAGCACGCCATGACGCACCACAAACACGCAACACGCTTCCGTGCCTGCCTATTTTCTTTTTCTCGATTTCCGCAACATGCACACGGTAAACTAACCCAATAAAATTCCCTCAAATCATTTCCATCTTTCATCTTCTTCAACTTCCACCAATACTTTGAAGCAGACCGACTAGAAATATCGCAATAATTGGGGCATAACCAACTAAATACAATTGTCGTCGTGCCAATTCGTAGTTATTCAAAGATGCCTTAAGTCGTTAAATAACGTGGAAGGCCGTAACAATCTTTCAAAACCCTTCTGATCGCTTCTAAGTACTGTTCAAGCATCCTGGTCCAAAGCATTGAGTTGGCCTTCTCGACCGAAACTAGTTACATTTTCTCCACATTTATGGGGCTCAGGGTGGAGGTGGGAGTGGCAGGTGGTGCACTTCTCACACGCACGGTCAGGGGTTGGAATCTCGGATCGATATCCGCCTAGGCCAACCCAGCCTTGCATCCTTCCGGGGCCGGTTGGTGCTAAGTGGGTTGGGGGGGGGGACCACGCGGCGCGGCTGCGGCGCGGCACCCTTCGCTCTCCAGGCCCGAAACGGTGTTTTGAGACGTTTCATAGTTTTTTATGTTGTAACTGTGTATTTTTCACCTATTTTAGGAAGGGGAGGGGGGCTCCGGGGTGGGTGAGCCAATTGGACGTTCAACTTTTATCTCATCTCAGCTTCTTGCACGAGACACCCATCTCACCCACCCCCCGGAGCCCCTCCCCTGCTTAAAAAATAGGTTTTGTCGGCTCAGAAGAAGTGTATCCATTGTATTGTTTGTTCTGAATCACGAAACACACCAGTACAACCTTACCATTCCTTCCCAGACTCAGGCCCACTACTATATTGCTGGAGAGCGCAGGGTGCCGCGCCGCAGCCGCGCCGCGTGGTCCCCCCAACCCACTTAGCACCGGCCGGTTAATTGGTACCAGACTCTGGGAGGGTAAAAGCACTGACTTGTACATCGGCTGGCCACCGCAAGTCATTGTATAGACCACATCGCAATCAATACTCCACTACTCTGAATGGAAGTCGAACGAGGGGCGCATCCCTCAGACGGGACTGATTAGCACCAAAAACTTGATCCTTTACTCTACACGGGACAAAACAAAGGGATTCTGAAGCAGTATGGTCTGGCTCTGTGTTTTGAACATTCCTAACTAGTATGTGGGTTTGGGACTCTGTTATAGATGTACTTTCGACCGTTTTTTTCGCTTTTCCTAAAAATAAAAGGGTTAGCAAAGAAAGCGTTCCCTTAAGCCCAAAATCATCACAAACACCGTGATATCAATTTGTTTTTCAGCTGATGATAGCCTCAAATACAAAGAGGTTAAGCTCACATTTTGTGTTGGTTCCCTACCAATCCCTACCAATTTGCGCAGTGCAGGAATAGGATTATTTGTGTGGCAGTCCATGATCTTTCAGGGAAAATGGAAGCCTCAAACAGTTTAATATTGAACATTACCATGAAGGAGGGTGAGTATAAGAAGATGATGTTGCCTAAAAAATACGGAATTTTGGGGGAGGGGGGGGGGGTGAATTGTATATGTCCAGTATTCTTTTAAACTTACGGCATCACATCAAAAATCGGAACTATATCTGAAGGTCTTCCCGGAGTCGAATGGCACGGCCCCTTGGAACAGAAAAAATGTGTTTTATTGACGATTTTTTTTCCAAACTAATAAGTGCCTGTGGAAGACTATTGGTAGCTACTACTGAAGACAATAATATTAGGTTAATGCATAATTATTGCGGATTTTTTCGCGGCTTCTTTTCTCTTAACACAATTTGAATATCGAATTAGGTATCCAACAGAGATAATCTTATTGCTTTCCTCGATGGAAATATGCCTAGAAAGTTATGTTCTATACGGCACATTATGCCCTATTACTTCGAGAAAGGTTGGAAGGTGGCACAGTACTAAAGTGATCTCAACGAACTTCTCGGCGATGGAGCGGCCAGCCAAAGTCGGATAAGGTATGAAGTCTGCTTCTACGGTCGCCCTGTTCACCAACAGATACTCCTATGGATTATCACGTCAATCGCCCTTTGAAAAATTGGTTAACGAACAGAAATTTCGGCGAAGTGGATGGCTTGATGGCTGATGTCAAGGCGTGGATTGCCTCCAAGAATCGAAACTTCTCCGCCTGTGGAATCCGACCGCCTAGCAAATGGGAAGAACAGCTTGACGTAGATAGTGGATATGTTCCGAAGCAATTATGTGAACATGTCTTTGCTAGATATTTCTATCGTTTCTTCAAGTAAAATTTGCTCGAAAAAATCCGCAATAATTATGCATCAACCTAATAAGATAGTCTTTAGGGTCAATCAATTCATCCCTTTTCCGAGATGCGTTCTCACATTCGACTTCCATTCAGAATCGTAGTGGCTGTTTGGATGCGCGTTTCGCCTACACAATGATTAGCGGTGGACAGCCGATGTACAGTAAGTGAAGCGATACAAATTGAAGACGGGAGCATAAGAAACAACAACAAGCAAACACAAAAAAAGACGAAATAGGCAGACAAATTAAGATGGCTCGTTTTGCCTTTTCGCCAAACAAACCATCGTCTACACCTTCTTCTGAGACTCATCTTTGGTTTGGGGTGAGTGAAAATATAGGAAAGGTATATGAATATGAAGGGAAATTATATTTGGTTAGGAGAGAGTATAGAAATATTTTTCAAATCAAAGACAGGAGTGTATATGAAGTCATACTATCGGTCATTGGTTATTTTTGTGTATCTTCAGAATTCCATTAACTAAATAGGTGATGTTATTGAAATTATCCTATATTATAATTCTAATTACGAATTCTTCTTGCAGCCAATTCTCAGTAGAATTTCTATCCTTTCTATTAAACGACTTATATGAAAAAGTACAAGCACATTGAACAAAGCAGCGTCAACTTGGGGTGATGCGAGAATATCGCTAGGTTATTTAATTGCGTAAGTTTCTGGAACAGAACATCGTGCATGGTTGTTTGATATCGACGCGAGCCAGGTCAACGGGGCTTTCTGTTATTCACCTGGGACGGTGTGATACAGTATTCCCTAAAGAGCTTAGATGTAAATACTACAGAAGTGCTAGCGATCGAATTGAAGCGGCACTCCTTCACCTTAACAAATCATTCCATGCTCACGCATCATTTCAAATTAGCTGTCATTTTTTTTTTTGCCGTAGAGGGCTGATATTCACATGTAATCGTATGATTTAGCTCAAAACGGTTACAAATAGCAAATTACAAGGTAGGTGGCAAACGTTCCTATAGCAACGGCATATTCAGGATAGCAACAAATTGAAACTTGAAAAAAATAACGCCGGCACGAGCGAGACACAATAGGTGGTTTTTCGATGACTGATTGCAGACAGAAAGGTGGACCCACGCGGTGGCTGCCATAGTTTCGGCCTCCGAAAAGGACCATATTCCAGGAGACCTTTTAGGGACCCGACGATCTAAAATTTACACCAGCCTCTAGAGGTCGAAAAACCCGATGAATGTGGTCTCTGCTAAGTCTGCACCTCCTTGAAAACTACGCCCAAATCCAAGGATACTCCCTTATCGAGTAAAGACAGGAAGATAATCAAATAAAAAGTTTAGTGAAGATCGGGATCGAAGAGCATATTCCGGTTACCAGACCTCACTATCGACGATTATATAACCAGCCGTGAATGCGGGATCAGATACTTGAGCTGGTTATCGTGGATGGGGTCCTCATATTAGGGGCACCTCAAACCCATGGAAAGCTGTTCCCAGTAGAACAGTGTGTAACTATATCGATGCCGTATAGAAATATGTTTGCACAGGACAGGTGCAATGATACATAATATTATTGTCGTTACCTAGGGTAAACAGCAACTAGTAAGCGCTTAAGTAGGCAAAATCGTAAACCAAGCGGATAACCGTTCGGCTTCAGGGTGGCTGCCATGAACGGTCAGAGCATAGTGCAGAATAAACAAAACCGGAAATATACACCAGAGTGGGCGGTACCATGGGCAGAACAATTAACTTGAATTCATAGAAAATTTGACCAAAAGTGATGAGTGGGTCAACAAGGAGGCCAACCCGCGATGGGCAGAGCGCTCTCACAGTGAACGGTGCTTTTACACGGATTCGTGACTTCTTTATCGAGGATGTAAGCAAACCAGCCCGTTTGGCCCTCCTGCTGGATGCATTTCCTTATTCTTCGTTTCTGTTTAAGGGTCTCATAATCACACTCAGCGAAAGTACGTGGGGAGTCGCTTATAAATCCCAGGTGGAAGTTCTTTACACGGTGTGCATAGGGCTGCCGTGCAACTGTGACAGTATGGTGTGCTTTAACAGTTGATCCATATATTCTCCCAATGTCTTCCACATATTAACAAGGAAGTGTCTTCCACTTGGGATTTAAAGCGACTCCCCACGTACATTCCCTGAATGGGATTATGAGACCTTTAAACAATCGCAGAATAAGGGAATGCATCCAGCAGAAGGGCCAAACGGGCTGCTTTGCCTATCTCTTTATCGAGAACCTTGAAGCCAAAAAATTGTTGAAATAAGTAAGGTTCAAGGCGTGATAAACCTGTGCAACGGTAGTAAGGCATGTTTTCAACTTGAGTCTTTTTCAAAAGAATTCATAACCTTGTACAAAAACGTTACAAAGGCGGAAAAAATGGATTAAAGGTCGTTGAAAAAGAGTGATTAAATTGCAGTAGTGCATAGGACGATAGGAAAAGAGCAGATGTAAACTTACAACATACATCGAAGCGCAGCGTGCACCGCCCAGATGGTTCCTCAGGCAATACAGAAGTTACCTGATGGACAAAATAAAATAAAACTTCTCAATTAGGCCTCGGAACAACCCAGACACCGAGAAAAATGAGTAAGGGTGAGGACTGCATCAACAAGTAAAACGAACGCGACTCAGTCGCCGTGGGCGGAGCGGTTTTAAGAGTGGGCTGTACATTCTAATATAATACATATATTCATAATTCGATTCCACCTCATCGCTTTGGCCACATTCTTGAAGAGTTCAGCTCAGGCCAAAAAATTCATATCTCTGTTCAAAGCCCTCATAGCTGCACTCATAGATGCACACTCTAGTACATAACATAACTGGCGATGAATAAAACCCTTGATGTTCATCGATCTCGTTTTGGCGCTTGCTAATACACTAAATTTCCAGTCAGAATAACAACGATATTTGAATACAGAATTGGCCCATGCGATGATTTGTGGGAGCAGTACTATACAGCTGGGAGTCTTTGCTCTTACTCGAGCTGTCCGATGACCCTCAACTCATCCCAAATGGTTGTCAATGTGGTCGACCACGAGGGGATTATATTTTCCAGCCAATGATCACCGATGTATGTATCACATTGAGGCTTCTTCATTAAAATAAAGGATAAAGGTTAAAGTCTTGAGGCGTTGATCAATCCTGCCTGAGGGATGCGCCCACGTATTCGACTTTCATTCAAAATCGTAATGGCGTATTGAATGCGTATGTGACCTATACCATTACTTGCTGCGGCCAGTCGATGTTCAAGCCAGTGCTTTTATCCTCCCAGACGAGTCTGGTACCAATTAACCGACCACGCAGGGATGGTAGGCTTGGTTGGCCTAGGCGGATATCGGCTCGGGGTTCGAAGCCGTGACCATGCGTGTGTGAAAGTGCGCCTTTTGTCACCACCCCGCCTCTGCCCTCTTCATTAGAATAGTAAATAATAATCATTCGAATTCACTGCCATTCCAGTTTCAGGTTATTTTCGAATTTCTAGCCAAGTTAAGGTAAAAATTAGTTGTTGCTTAAGTTTTCTTTGGACTTATTCTGTTATGAATTGGCTTCTTCGGGTTTTAGTCAGGTAAGAACAAAATACCCTGGAAAACCTGCAAGAAACACGAGAAGTGAAGCAATTAATGCTCCAACTAATCTGCTACGTTGATCATCTGACTAAAAAATGGTTTTTGAAAAACGCTGAAAGGCACCGTTCGCGATGATTCAATGGGCGGGTGTGTCGATAACGTGTCCGCCTCTCATTCGATGTCACGTCAGACAGTCAGACGTGGCGTCGAATGAGAGGCGGGCACGTCATCGACACGCCCGTCCATTGAATCATCGCGAACGGTGCCTTTAAGAAAGCTGTCATGAAGCAAGGGCTTCGGAAACGTCGATGCATTCAATCCTTTTTTTCATAGAGAAAACATTAAAACCGGTTGAGACCTATAAGATTCGGTGCCCCACGTCAAAAGCTCTCTGACGGTTCTCCTCTAAGGAGCTCGATATTAATCAAACTAATGTGCATCTCGTTACGAGCTCGGAATGAATTCATTCCATGCAACAATAGAACTTTTCACAAGTCCTGACCGGTACTGGTTGACCAATTGTCTCCACTTCCCTCATTGGCACTTCACAATTCTGCGTTTTGCAAATGCCCGTTAATGAACTTGCCTTTTGCAAACGAATAAAAAAGTAATTTTGATTTTTATTGATCGTAACAAAAACCATAAGAAGTGTACTAGAGGACACCAGGGACTGCAAACTTCGAGCAGACTTATTCCATTCAACGGTATTGCCTGCCCTCAGCTGCGCGGGAGGAACCTGGGGTCTGACGAAATCACTAGAAAGACATTTAATGTCTACCCAGGCCTCGATCGAGCGTCGTCTTTCGGGTCTGACGCTGAGTCGGCAAGGAGAGCTCAAACTTCATAATTCCGACGTCAGAGCAATGTCTAAAGTTGAAGACGTTCTAGTTGAAGTCGATGACGCGAAGCACAGATTTGCCGGACACCTAATGAGAAGAGAGGATGGACGATGGAGCTCGGCCACTATACGATGGTACCCGCGAGAGAAGAAGCGGCCGCATGGCCGTCCTCCTTTACGATGGGCAGATCCTCTAGCTTATCGAAACAACGTCTATGATCCGGAGTCCTTTAGGGTGACTACGCACTGGGTAACCAGAGCTCAAGATCGAGAACAATGGAAAAGAACTTGGGACCCGCGCAAGGCCAATCGCCGGGCTGATGGTCGGGTCGTCTATGTATCTAAGTAAGTAACAAAAACCACTGCAACAGGCAAATCAATGGATTCACGAAAAGGCCCCATTAATAAGATTGTAAGATCAGGCGAATCCAATACAAATCGACAATTTCACGAAAGTGATTAATGAACGACTACCCCACACACTTTCTTCATCATTCATTTCTCGTCCTCCTTCTAAATAACCATCCCGAACTATGTCAAAGGCAGCACATACCGATTTGATATGATCGATCCAGCACTGTGGCAGGATCTTCACAACAAACTGGGCAAACTCGGTTCAGTTAAACCCTGCTCCAACAAATTTCAATTATTTATTTTCCCTCCAAGATCCTGCGGCGCAGTTCGTACGCCGCGACTCACCACGATTGCGCCATCATCATCAATTTAATTTCACGTCTGTACCCTCTCATATCCCAATGATCAGTCGTCGACTTTGAACAGGTGATGGCCACAGTTTCAGCACATTAGCAACTACGTGTTCTATTTACCATTTTTATTATTACTAATCCCTTTATCATTGTTTTTTATTGCTATTCACAATGCTCACTGAACAACGGGTTATAACTTTCCGCACAGAATTGAAATTAATGTCTTTTGACCAGCTCTTTTATTATCGTTTTCTGGTTTTAATTCATTTTTAATTCAATCCCGAATGCTCATTTTTATGTTATACTTCGAATCTAAGAATCAAGGGCTCTGTGCTATAGTTTTCGTTGAGGGGGAACGCATGATAGGCCGGTATGAATAATTGCACGTTCGTCAGCGCAAGTGCATAAAACTTGCTACACGTCATGTACGCATTCTGTACATCGATTCGCTATGCCCCTTTTTGCCTTTCTAACTGTTGGCCCAAATGAATATAGTAATAAATCTGTAGTAAACTGAGCGCTGTAGATGTGATCTTGCCCATTTTTTGTTCTAGGAGCCATGTCGATCACATTAGAGGGAAGATTTTGATAAAGAGTACCTTACTCACTCTAGACATCACTTATGAAGCTATTGAACTAGTTTAAATCTATTCTCCTATACTTGTGAAGCTGTTGAATTTGTTCAAATCCATTCTTTTCTCATGCTCTAAAATGTACGGTTAGGGTCGCTATGTATCTTTATCAGTACAACGTGAACCACTTGCTTCGCGCCTCAGTTTGCTGTCGTTGATTCTATTAAACTGCAAATAGAAGCTGTGATAAGAAAATAGAAGCAGCGGGCAACTCAATCCGCAATTGAATTCGTAGTAAAACCTTCCTAGTCGTCAGCGCCTTCCTCGGGGATTACTTGATTCTCCAGACATTTGGTGACTGAAGATTGTAGACTTTAACTTTACCCAACACTATGCAGTACTTCTGAAAGACCGACAAATGCGCAGCAGGTCCAGTGAGGAGGATGGCACATCAGCAGTTTAGAAACGATACGATACAGATATGAAGGCGAAACAAAACTTCGCAGATTGCAGATTTCTAATCTGCTCTAACCAGTTGTTTGAAGCTAACATCATTAATCGTTTCAGTTTCCCTCGCTCCATAGTAAAATTGATACTCAAAAGTTCCGCTCCTTTACCAAGCCTAGAATGCTGTTGGGGAGGTTCTCGCCTTCCCTCAAGTTATCCTAGAGCCTTACAGCAATGCTTGTCGGACCTTGTCTAACCTCTATCTTTCAAAGCTAACTTTTTACTAGCTCTTTTTGTTTTGGTGCTTTTTTAATGTGAAGCCTGAATGCGATTATCGCGTTTTATGTAAATTCTGAACCTTTCGTGATTGATTTTTGATTAAGTGTGCCGTTTTCTCATCCTTTGTTTTAAAAGCTCATTCCGCAACCAACCGGGTGAGCTGTCCCTCTAACTGAAAAAGTTGAGGAAAACCCGCAACTATAAAGGATACGACAATGCCGCACCTCAAAACTGAGCACTTGGCAATCAGAGGCTTGGTTTGCAGCCTTTTTTCACACATAGTGTCTGGGGCTACCAGATGGCGTTGAATACTTGAAGTCGATTCTATTGAGGATCACACCAGGAACGCTAAACAGGGCAGGATGGGGAGCATTACTTAATTCTCTGTAAATTCATAGAGGCCGATCAAGACCATATCCCGTTGTTGTGGAATGTGCCTTTAAACAACGTCATAAATGAATTCCTTCTTCTTTTCTGTCTGAACAGTGGTGATATTTTAGATTTTGGGCCTAACTGATTTCTAATATAGAATAACATCAAACGCAAAGTGAGAAATTGGATGCGAAAGCTTCTAGGAGAGGTTAGTTTGAAAATTTCTTTTTATTATCGCCCTGTTATATAACCTACAAAACCATTTGGTTTTTCATGCTGTCTGAATGAAATCATTCCTTCCTCACATTGCGAAAATGAAAGGAATGAAAGAAAACGAGGCAATAGGATGTATAGAAAAGTATTATATATGGAAAAAGGCGGGGAGGATGGCCAGCTGTACTGTCGGTGAAGCTAGTAAAGCAAAATAAGAAGTTGAATTGTGAGTTCAGTAAAAAGTAACAGTTTCGCAGGAAGTGAATGTCAATGTAATTCCATCAGTTTCTGTTTTGTACTGGTGTGCTTCTTCTCTACCTTATGTTAAGAGGTTAATCGTGTGGAATTGTTTATGGAAATAAAAGGATAAAGTAAAGTTTTTGGCGTTATTCAATCCCGTCTGAGGGATGCGCCCCGCACTCGACTTCCATTCAGAATCGTAGTGGCGTAATGAGTGCTTATGTGGCCTATACAACGACTTGCGGGGCCAGCCGATGTACAAGTCAATGCTTTTAGCCGACCCCGGAGGGATGGAAGGCTTGGTTGGCCTAGGCGGGCATCGATCCGGGATTCGAACCCCTGACCGTGCGTGTGATATATAGTGCGCCACTTGCCCCTACACCACCTCCGCCCGTTTATGGAAATAGATTTCAGCAAAAGGAAATAGATCTCAACAAAACCAGATTACGTCTCAATAAGTGAAGTTTATGCTTGGTCATTGCGCTGTTCATGCAGTTTATGCTCACGGTATCTACTGTAAACTCTACCACTCTTACCGCCTGTTATTTGAAAATTTGCAGAAATATTCTGCACTCCTTTTGTACCTTTTAGCCGCGCGGGAGCGTAGTGATAAATTCTCCAAACACCGTACCTTGCGCCAATTTCGGCATATCATCGCAGGATTGTATGCAAAACCGGTGTGCCCTTCTCCGTCCACGACGACGTCCGCAAAGGCGGCGTTTATCAAGAAAAGGGGTGAACGATTCGAATGCAACAAATAGCCTGATTAATATCGCGAGATGAAGCAATTTGAGGTCAGGAAGAAGCTGAAGACTAGATAAATGGTGCTCTATTGCACTTTGTAGCAAATGTTTCGTGTATCGGCATTCATAGAAGTGAAATATTCGGTCACGTGTGCCCTCAATAGTAGAGCAAGCAATAAAGCTATAACACCCCTCAGACTTGCTGTGCTGTATCCAAATCAATAAGGACAAATTACAAGTGTGACATTGTTTGTTTGATGAGGGACGTCGTCGTGCGATACAGTTTATGTCTTGCCAAACAACAGCTAATGCCATTATATTTTATTGAGCAGGGCGTTTTCCTTGTAATATTTCCGATTTCACATCGTATTGTTATTCAATCGGTGTTTCCTTCTAATCGGCTTCTTTTTCTTTCGAATCTGGCAGAAAGTACGAAATCATCGTATTGTTAGGGTTGTGTCGGGTTTTTTCTTCTCAGAATTTGTAGGTGTACTCGGTGAAGTGTTTACTGAATAATGTTACACGCGTTTAGTCGTGGTCAAGGTATTATTCACTATGAGCAAAGTAAATGTAGAATTGCCGTACTCATCGAGTTGTTTTTAAAAATGTGGGGATCTGCACCATAAACAATGTACTGTTTTAAACTTTTTTCAAATTGGGACAGCATATTCTGTCAGTAGTTCTGCTTCCTTCCTGCTTTTTTCCTTTCACAGCGCTGACTCTTCTTTTTGAGTTTTTTGATATTATCCCCAATTAAAAAAGTTCTCGTCCCTCTGTAGGTGAGATCAGTTGGCTGTCCTTAATCAGTTCATTATCTTCAAAAACCTTTAAAATTTTTGTGTAGTTGTTTGACTGGCTATTCATACTCGGCGATTTATTCACTTGTACGCCACGAGTCATTGCGTAATTTTTCAGTGCCTCAAATCGTATTTTACTTATACAAAATTTGCCTAATGATTGCTGACTGATTCTGGCATTCTACAGAATCACCTTGCAGGAGGAACCGGAGTCGGAGTCGCTTATAGCATCGCCCACACGAACGGTTTACTCCGCTGTCTCGAGTCGCCGAGGATTTCAGGTAACGTTTTCATTCCTTCTTTGATTCTCAAATGCATGAAGTTTGTTCTGATCAACTCTCATTCAAGTTCACACAGACTTCACCCTGGAAAAAATTGTTTAAGATGGAACATCGCAACAGGGAAATTTCCCTTGATGATGTCGAGATTAATGAACCAGCACTCGTTCATGTTGACGCAAGTGGAGGTATTTCTACTTTTCAGTTCAAAAAATCACATTGCTTACTTGGACCTATGAAGTTTTAATTTTTCAGTCTGGTTCCCAAATATAGTTATATAGATATGCCTACCAAGGAAAGGCGTATCTGTATATTTAGAAAGCTAACGCGCTTTTAATAAAAGTGAACGGGTCATGTTAAACGCTCTTTATATTGCGTGGCTGTTGTTTTATTCAACGTTATTATTCCTCCAGGTGGTTATGCATCGTTCAATTCTGCAGGGCACTCTCAGGACCGAGAAGATGAAGATTTTGCTATGGACAACTCTCCCCCACTATTCAGGTAGGACGATCCACCTCTTACTATGTGTTTCCCCTTACTGCAACATGGCTTTTAGCAAATATGGTGATTTCCACACGATAGATTGGCAACGAGATCTTGCAAGGGATCGTTTACGACATAAACTGATTGTAGGGAAAAGGTTTGTTGGTTGCGCTAATTTTGCCGTTAGGTTACCTATAGTTGAACAGCTTTTTCTTCTTTTGGAAGCGTCAAAAAAAGCCTCTAAAGAATGAAGCAAGTCTACGGTAATATTTACAGAGGCTCCTCCTCAAGGTAAAATGCTATCGTAACTTTCGGTTTCAGAGCGGATTTTCCATGGGGTATCATACAAAGTGCATGGGATGCTGGAGCGGGATGGATTTGCGTATTAATGGTAATCTTGATTCTTTTCGAATCTCTTTTTTTATTCCTCTCTGATTGATGATTGAAACAGTTCAAGTTCACCTCGTTTCTTATCTTGTTAGTAAGTATTTCACATCCGTTTAGGTAGGTCTTGCCGCTGGAGCTACAGCAGGTGTAATCGATATAGGCGCTCGATGGATGAGTGATCTGAAGGTTTGGGATCCTGTTCGGCCTCTTTTTTCTTCTTTACGGATTTGCTGCTTATGGGATTTAAATCTCAGGATGGTGTTTGCGCAGGTCGATTTTGGTTGGATCGGGAACACTGTTGTTGGTCCTCAAATGATACAGTGTATAAAGTCAGTTTTCTTTTTGAATATCTTTCCGTATGAAGCTTAAAAGACAAGTCGAAATGTTTCAAGGATTCCGACTGCGGTGCCTGGTTGGCGTGGCCAGAGATGCTCAATTATTACGGCAAAAATCCATTTTTTTACCTACTCGAATTTTTGTTTTATGTTGGTTGGGCTGTCCTTATGGCTACGTTGGCGGTCGTTTTCGTGAAGGTATTAAGTTTAGTTGGTGTTAAGAAGCATTTATGTGAAGGAAAATTCCAGGTGTTCGCACCGTATGCCTGCGGTTCCGGTATACCGGAGATCAAGTGCATTCTATCAGGCTTCATCATCCGTGGTTATCTGGGGAAGTGGACATTCATCATAAAATCTGTAGGACTGATTCTAGCCTCGGCTTCAGGTACGTACTTTATAATTTTTTGCGCTCTTTTGGTAGAGGGTAAATTATGTTATCCTACTTCTAGGCCTATCGCTGGGAAAAGAAGGTCCTATGGTTCATTTGGCATGTTGTATTGGCAACATCTTTTCTTATCTGTTCCCCAAATACGGGATGAATGAGGCCAAGAAAAGAGAGATCCTCAGTGCATCTGCTGCAGCTGGTGTCAGCGTCGCGTTCGGCGCTCCAATTGGTGGCGTGTTGTTCAGGTAAGATTCGATCTTATTCGGTTCAGGCTTTATTCATTTGGAATGCTATTTGTAGTTTGGAAGAGGCGTCGTACTATTTTCCACTGAAGACAATGTGGCGATCATTCTTTTGCGCACTCGTGGCCGGAATTATTCTGCGAATCGTAAATCCCTTTGGCAGTGACCAGGTATGGTTTTATGCGAGTTCAACAAGTTCCTCTTTCAGTAATAATTTGATGATTCCTGTTTATGAACTCGGAAAGCTTCTTGTGCCTGATACACCTTTCTCTTTCCAGACATCGCTGTTCCATGTGGATTATATGATGAAATGGACATTCGTTGAACTGATTCCTTTCGCAGGCTTAGGTCTTTTTGGAGGTATACTCGGAAGTCTATTCATTTTCGGTAATATAAGGTAGGCAATTTCATTTGGTTGCTATAATCGTTTTACAAAAAAATGTCTTCATGTTTTTATTTGACAAGGTCATCGCGTTTTCTTATTGAATTTCATTTTGAGGTGGTCTCGCTTCCGTAAAACGTCGAAAACTCTTGGTGGTAATCCGATTTACGAAGTCATTGTTGTGACTTTTCTGACTGCCGCCATCTCATACTTCAATCCTTACATGAGGAAGAGTGCTTCGAGCATGATAAAGCAGGTTTGTGAAAGTTTTCGCTTCATGGATCTGAAGTATTGAATGAGAATAAGTTCTTACGTTGCTATCTGTAACTTTCATTTATCTGCAATCTCTGCGGTCCTTGTCCCACATTGCCGCATTGGAGAACAATTATCATATCGGTGTCTTAGAAATACGTAAGGAAGAAAAAGAATGGGGCTTTTGTGGCCTGATTTTATTGGTATGTACCTCGCAGCCAGCTTCTATTCAGAATATGAGATGAATGCGGGTCATTCCAGAGAAACCAGCTTGTAGAGGTGTTTCTGTTATATCCTCGCCGCTCAGCGGTGATTTCGATCCCTGTGTATGCCTTGTCACCACCACAAATTAGTTCAGTGTGAACTCATCTCACAGTTCAGGAACACTGGTGTTGTCAGGTTGTGACGAAGATAATAGCAATAGAATCTCGCTCCAGTGGTGTCTTTTTTCGATGAACAATGCTTTCGTATTGCTTTGAATTGCTTCTATGCTTCTGCTCTTGTTTTACAGAGAAAAGGTTCTTTGCAGCTTTTCGACAGATGTGGTCCCGAGGATTATATGTTGAATCTTTGTGATTACCAGAACAAAACCTTTACATCTAATAAAGTTGATGACAATTATCACACCGGTGTATTTGGAAGTGGAGTTCAAGTGAGATTTTCATTTTCTGTTTATGATTTCTTCTTCAGTGGTCATAATTATTGTTTTTGTAGAGTGCTTTTTGGCAATTAATAATGGCGCTTATTTTCAAGTTCATTTTCACGATTTTCACATTCGGCATAAAAGTAAGTCAAGTGAATGAAGCTTTAACAGATTATGATTTGAAAAGCTGTTCTGTTCTTCAGGTCCCGTGCGGCTTGTTTGTACCTTCAATTGCAATGGGTGCTATTGCTGGACGACTTGTGGGAATGAGCATGGAAGGCATATTCCAAAGCTTTCAGGTAACGTTACACTTATTAGGAGCATGTTTAAAAACGGTACAGGAGCTGAACACGTTTTTTTTGCCAATTTCATTTTCTGTTTCTTTTATAGACTCAAGGTGGGCATTCTTCCTATTGGTCTTGTCAAATTGGGAAGGACTGCGTTATGCCTGGCTTGTACGCCATGGTGGGTGCTGCTGCGGTGTTGGGTGGCGTTACCAGGTTAGCATGTATTCTTTTTCACATTTTTCACTAAATTCAAGGTTCAGCTGGAGTCCCACCGTCATTTTCTTCCAGAATGACTGTTTCACTTGTGGTTATCATGTTCGAGTTGACAGGCAGTTTGGAATTTATCGTACCTACGATGGTTGCTACGATGTTCTCAAAGTGGATTGGAGATGCAATTTGCAAAACCGTTAGTGCCCTTTTTTGTAATGACCACACTTTTTTCATGATCGATCCAGAAGTTTTTTCTCTTGACAAACTTTTTTCCTACACCTTCACTGTTTCCTGGCGTTCATTTATTTCGGCTCTTCCAGGGAATTTACGATGCCCACATTGAGCTGAATGGTTATCCATTCTTGGATAACAAGGAAGAATATCCTTACTCAACTATCGCTATACAGGTTTGTTTGGTCTCGGAAGTATTTATTTTGCAGAGCTTCAATTTGCTGTGCGATAAAATGATTTCTACTGTGAAATATACCTCGGTGTTCAGGTGATGCGTCCAAGTCCAGCTGTTGCGCCTTCAAGTATTGCGCCGGAAAACCAACACGAACGAAATGATCTGGCTGTGATAGTTCAGGTAGCCTAGCTTTAGTCTTTTCTGATCCTTACAATGTGGCACCAATGTTCTTCTCATACTTTGCAATCTTTTCCAGGATGGAATGTCTGTCGGTGACATTGAGCAACTGTTACGAGAAACTAACTTCAACGGATTCCCTGTTGTTGTATCTACAAATAGTATGTACTTGGTTGGATTCGTTACTCGGTAAGTTTCAGTTCTCACCAGATTTGGAATATCGTTTTACGACGATCCGTCACTGTAGATGAGACGAATATTCTTTTTTAGTGATCTGAGTTCTTAATGATTCAGACGCGACCTACAACTTGCTTTGCATGCAGCACGAAAAACTCAACCATATGTTGTAACAGATTCTTTGGCTTACTTTTCTAACCAAGTTCCTGAATCAACAGCGGGAGGTCCTGCTCCACTCAGACTAAGGAAAATAATAGATCTCGTATGTTCTTTGTAGTTATATGTTACTTTGTCTACTCTTGTGTAACATTCATTACATTTACTGCCTCATTTCAGGCCCCCATGACGGTAACTGATCAAACGCCGATGGAAACAGTTATCGATATGTTTAGAAAGCTTGGTTTGCGGCAAGTGAGTTAGAAAAAATTTGTACACGGGTGCTGTTACAGTGTGCATAAATTACAACTCTGTAAGGGTTTATAGCGTACAGTTGTCGGTTTTTTCTCGCTGAGCGTCGGCCGGTACCTTCAGCGGCCAACAACCAAAGTGTGAAACAGAGCCTTTATACGCGTACTTGCCGTAGGGCAATATGTGAAAGGAAAAGGCCTTGGCTGATTGCATGAGATTGGTGCTCTGCGACCTGGTCCAGGATTGAAAGCCTTTGAGACGTTCAGATCGCCGTTTTCCCTCGCTCTTTGTCTTCTTAGCCAATGCGTTAACATTAATTATTTACTGCTTAGTAAATTGCACCGGTACCGAAACTCAACCGGCATGTTGAGCGCCTCGGTGGCCTTAAGCTCTGGTATGATCCCCTGGTCTCGCTGCTCATTTCTGACATACCTTGATCTGCAATTGCGCATGGGCCACTCATTGCATTTGTTTGGAATTTCTTTTTACATTGTACTTCAGCCAATTTTTCAGAGGCGATTAATTCTTTTCTTCAGGTACTGGTGACGAAAAATGGAAAAGTACTCGGAATAATAACCAAAAAAGATATACTACAGTTTATGCGAAATGCACAGTCGGGTTTCACAAATCCTAATTTTAAATAACGATAGTCGTTTGATATGCTATTTTATTTGGTTAGATCGTTGCTTGATTGTATTTTTGATTTGTTCCATAACTTTCCCGTTGTTAATATTCATCGTCCCCGATGTTATTTGACTTTTAGAGCTTTCCTTTCGCGCCACTCGTGCAACCTTTTCGATTTCTGTGATTGCTCGTATTTTTGTCCCTTTTCAAATTAACACAACTCGCTCTTCTTCAAAATCTTTTGAAAAATGTGGTGCTGAGATTCTTTTTCGAAATTTTGAATATTCTATTTGTGATTCACATCTAGTTGCTCTTCGCATCTTTCGTTTCTGTACATTTTGCTAAAATATAAACGTTTCCTTTGCCATCATTGCAGGAGTTCAGTCTTCTAGAAATTGGGTTTTAGAGTATGCTTCTATCAATTGACTACGTGGTCTTGCTTTATCTGACTTATCTTGATGATATTATCTTTTCACTAATGAATATTTTTCACAATCTATTTTTATGTGTATCACTGTTGATGAGCACATTATCTATTTTGCAAAACGGTTCTCAGTTTTACCCTTGCTCACTTGTTCAATTAGTGCAGTTGGACCAAATTCCGAGTTTAAATTCCGAATTCCAAGTTTTTGCTGACTGCATTCAAAGCTATTTAATCTGGCTGAAATTCTGGATGCTAGTGATTTTTTATATACTTCTAATGCACGGTATCGAAAAATACCAGTTGAATCACAACTTACCTTCGACGTTGAGTCATCTGAGAAAAATATAGTTTATTTTTACTGGTTTAATGGGTTAAGGTTGCCTTAGGCTATGAATTTTTCGCTGGAACTGGTGTGTATTGGGACTCGTCCTGTCTGATAACGATTTCCTCTACTGAGCCGAAAGTGTAGTTGTGATTAGAAAACAATCATTTTGAGTCACATTCCCGTCTAAAATCATTCACAAAACCCCCTATCGCTGCTTTCCAGTAAGTAAGTACATCCAAGATAACAATGTTTCGTTGGTATCTACATCTATCTCTAAACAGTTAGATTCATTGACGAATCGTCGTTTTAAGTTGATAGTTGCCCAGAGAATAGAGTACAGGAATCAAGCATTTCTGTCAATTTCACTTCGAATGTTTCAATCGTTGTTTCAGGTCTGAAAGGTATGCGTGGTGGTATTAGCGTACCACTCGTTAATTCTGGTATACTTAGCGATGTTGACATGATGTTAGAAGCGTTCAAAGAGAAGCGCTCAGTTCGGTAAGTTGTCGTTGAGGTTAGTGGACATGAGTCGATACACGCAACACCTGATAGCCCTTTTTTCAATCAAGAAACGTTGAAAATGTAGTAGGAAGGAGAGGTAACCCCGCCCTTTTTCAACTTGAGCACGAAAGCGCAGAAAACGAGTAGCCGGCTTTACAAGCCATACTGGTGCTTAGGAAGGTTTCTTAGCCGATATATATTTTCTTTACCATACCTTGAGAGGAAAGGAGCACAGAAGTGGGTGAATCAATTCATTGTTAAATTCTTACCCTATCCCGGCTTTTTGCACGTGGTAGTCATCTCACCCAACCTGGTGTTCCTCCCCTTTTGAGGCTACCGTAAAAACAATAATACTTTGGCTAAGAGCCGTTTCTAGCATGAGCAAAGTCGGTTACCACCCCTTCTCTGCGTCTAGGGCTCAATGTTAGAAAAGAGTGGTGCCCCATCCCCTTAGCGACTACATCGTCACCAAAGAAGCTGTACCCTAAACTTCATATATGGAATGAGGAAAAACGTGCTTTGATCGGAATTTAGGCTGGTCAAATTCCATGAAGTCGCCGTTGATTTTGAACTGTGCAATGTCTACGCTGGACGGCTGAACGTTCCGGATTTGCTAGAGGTTTTTAAAAGAGCATAACTCACTTTAAGGTCCCTCAATGTTGAATTTCAGTTTGCGGAATGCTTTCTGAGAGCTGCTTTCGACTGTGCAAGGCCTAGGAAGGAGACCAAAATTGGAGAATTAGTTGAAAGGACCTTGACAGTAAGGTTTCTTTGTAGTGTTTTCGGTTCAGTATAAAAGTTATAATCTTGTTCGTTCAAATAAGAGCGTAGCTTGAACTTGAAATTTGAAGAATTACAGTTTTTAGGAGCGAATTTTCGGAATCTACGCCACTTATGTTTTGTATTATGCGCAGCCCACTGACTACGTCTCCAAGGTACTCATTATTAAGTTTTTGGCTTCAGTGGCTATTACGATGAACATATTCAGATACTTGTGACTTCCCAAGATCTTGTCGATCTTAAACAGTTTGTCACTGATTTACTACTTCCCGGACGTCATCTGGACACTATTGGCTGCATCTATAAGCTTTTGGCAGATGATGCATTTAGTGTTGGCGCTTTTCCAAAATGTGTGAGTTGATAGGCCATTGATTTCGAAGAGTAGAAAGGATTTCAAAAGTTGTCCATATAGTATGATCCCGCTTGTCACCGCGGTTATACCCTACCATTTTCACCCGACGATGTCGTCGATGAGGATGAGAAACATGCCCCGTTAGAGGCTGCTGTCTCAATTATGGAGCATCCCATCTTGAAGGTCCAGTCTGTTTATGTTTGTTCCTTAGTTAGCTCGATTTCTCTAATGAGATTTTATTTGCAGACAATGGCGCATGTGCAGCAAGAAATGGAGTTAAAACAGAGTCTTATTTCAGACCGTCCTATTGTAGCAGAATTAAAAGACAACTTTTTGAATCGATTGACCAAGTATCTTTATTATTTCTCGTATTGAGAGGCGTTTAATAGAGTCGTTGCATTTTCAGTATATATGCGTCCTTAAAACGAGAAGTCGATAAGGTTGGAATCGGCGAGACCGATGATTCTGAGCCGGTGAGCTTTCAATAATAAGTTATGCATCACTAAGGGAAAAGTCTTGGGGCCTTAATCAATTTCGCAGGCTTGGGGTTGGCCTGGGCGAATATGGGGCCGGGATTTGAACCTATGACCATGCGTGTGTGAAGTCCACCACTTGCTACTACATAACCGCCGCCATCATGTAAATATTTATTTAGTAAGTTTAGAAGAAATGCAGGTTTTCATGGTTTACGATCTCCTTGTGGACAGCTATAGATTTCTTCTGCAGAAGCTTCCTGATTCCCAACATTGATAGGATCGGTACCGAATATAGCTGTGCGAAAAAATCTAATTTCAATATTCATGTGTTTTGCAAGCTTTTTTATGGGCCTCAGAAACAGTATGCGATTAGCAAGTGAGATGTTCATTTTCAGAGTGCTTTGACAGATGAAAATGGAGTGGTGGTAAGTAGCGCAACCGAAGAACTGGCTCAAGGTCCGAGTCGATCGTCGATAAAGGACAAGGCTTACGGTTCGTCTATACAATACGCGAGAAATCGACGTTATGCAGATCCGAATATGCATGGTAGGAATGCATTTTTTGATTGGACTAATCGAGTTTGGTTTTTTCGTTATGACACCTACTTTTAATATCTCTAGAAAACTTTCCTGATGCTGGAAATGATGATGAGGAAAAGGATGAAGATCTGACAGTTTCTGATAGCCAGCCTTCTGCGGATGTAGCTTCTGCTCCGAAGAGGAAGAGGAAACCTAGGATAAAATTGTAAGTCACAATCTGTTCCTTAGCGACTTTTCACGGTTCATTAGTAATAAATATGTTCTTTTCAAGGATAGGGGCTAAACCTCCTGATGCAAGTGATGGTGATGGTCCTGGTGAAAGTTCTAAAGAAGTTAGTATTTCATGGTTATTTTATTATGTTTAGAAACGATCGGAATTTGACTTCGTTTCTTCTGCTTTTGCGTTCGCGTTTCCTTCGTTGCGTTCCCCGATTTGGAATGATGTGAGAAATCGCAACATTTCAGGTTGCCCCTTCACCCCAACGTCGTCAGAAAATGAGAGCGCCTAAACGTGCTAAAGGTGAACCAGTATTAAGTACGTTTTTGTTGTATAGGTATAAGTCCGTAGTGCAATGAGCAGGTTGGACGACGGGATTTCAACTAAATCAGAGAGATTAGTGAATCAAAAGTTCTTGTATAGGTGAAGCGAAACCACTTTCGGAAGAAGGTCAAGCAGAAATATCAACCCCTGTTGAAGAGCAAGTCACAAGTAAAATAGTCAGGTAAATGGCGTAGTGAATTTCCATTCATTTTTCTACCACGAATGAGACACTATAAGTGAAAATAAGCCAATCCCCTTATTTTGTTTACAATCAATTTTCGTTCCGAATCAATTTTCGAGAGTAGTAGAGCATGGTTCTGGCTGTTCGTAAACAAGTAAATGCAACAAGACAGATTGAATCGTTCCGCGAATGTGTGACATAGTAACTCAAACATACGCTGAAGCGCCTTCAAAACACCCGTCACATAAAGACCCAAAAGAAAGGTACCCCGGGTGAAGCCCACGGGGGTGGGTGGTGGGTGCTAGGGGGTTACGGTGTCACACATTCACGAGACGTCAAGATCCCTCTAATGTAAATGTGTAGTGGGAAATACGCTCGCTCGGGTTCTTACAGCGTTCAACCTGCTTCTTTTAATTGACGACCGAATGACCGACCGCATGACCAATTGTTGCTGGTCACGCGTTGACAACGCAGGATGGATTGCGTTCAGATCCGCTTGAGCGACATTGATCGGTTTCCAGCGTTGTCAACGCGAGGCCAGTAAACCATCGGGCGCTCGGTCGTCAGTTGAAATCACACACGTCGGTGGATTACGAAGGCACCTATTGACAAAAATGCAAAATGCCTCACGTTTGCCCGGCGGAAGGCATGGGAGAAAGGGCCTGCCATCTACAAGAAGCTCCATAAATCTATGTAAACTTGCCGGAATGGTATGATGCCAACTGACATGTGTATATCCAAGCAAACTTTGTCAACTCATTCACTTTTATATTGTCGCGTCCATTGCTTTTGAAAGCTATAGAGAAGTATTATATGCAGTGGATAATGGAATACTGTATTGAGTTGGTCACCAGTTCCGGTGGATCTGATTTTGTGGCTTTATTTCCTTCTGCTTTCATTGTTTATTTGTCCTATCTCGAAATCCTAAGCACCATCAATATCTTATCTTTTAGAGTGGAAACCGCTTCTTCAAATAAGCAACCAGCTCGACCCCCTGTAGATCCTGAATTCGAAGGTGGGTGCATTTCTTGCAATCTCTGAAATTCTTTAATCTGGCAACAACCTTCGATCTGTTGGTTTTATAGTTTTCGTTCTTAAATATTTGTTGTGAAATTTAGTAATGAGCCAGTTACGTACACTAAATTATTACTAATTTGTCCAATCTCATAATTAATAGAAATGTTAGTTTTTTTTGTTTTCTCAAAGTCGTGTATTTTGTGGAATAGAAAATCACTCATTTTCTTCAGCCGAAATGAAGCGCATTGAAGCGCTACTGGACGATAGTCAGAGCCAGCGAGCCAAGGAACTTCTCGGTTGACTTTTGTATACCATTTCTACGAGTATAGTTGTAACCAGTGCATTACTTGTTGTTCTCACTTGAATGTTTTCTTATGTTTCAGTGAGTTCATAGTTATTATATGTTTGTACTAAGGAACAAAGACTAACAAGTGATCGATTTGTGTTCTCAAGTTGTTCAAGTTGATAAAAACTGAATGGAATATGCACAAGGTATTGTATTACGAGTGAAAATCTACAAAGAGTTCGAGATCAAGCTGATTAGTCTTGAAGATAGTTTTGGAGTTAGTTGCCCAATTTCGGATAAGTATAAATCGTGGGCGAACGTGGAGAAGTGGTAAATGGCGCACTATCCCACACGCATGGTCACGCAATTGAATCCCGGATCGTTATCCGCTTAGGCAATACAGCCCTCCATTTCTCCGGCGTCGGTCAATTGGTAGTAGACTCGTCTGGTAGGATAAAAGCGCTGGCTCGTACATCGTGTGGCCACCGCAAGTCATTGTATAGACCACACACGCATTCATTACCCCACTACGATTCTGAATACAGTGGGGGCGCGTCCCAAAATGGGATCGATGGCTAGAGAACTTATCCTTTTACATGTAGAAACAGGTGTATGTATGTATTGAGTGGAATTCATATAGATGAGACCAAATGAACTTGTTTTCAGCGAAATGAGAACAGAGTATTCATAGTAACTGTAACTGAGTGTTGTCTTTCAGTTTCGCATCTGTTACATTGTTGCCCTAGAATAGGACTTGGAGCTTTCGACTATAGTGCGACTTTGCAATCAGAGAGGGCCTATTTTGAGGCTTCGAACAAGGCTCCACTGGTCAGAATCATTGACGCCTTTGCTTCTACCAAAGTAAAGCATCATAGATGAGGTGGACGATCTTGTGGGATTAGGAAATAACCGCTCGCTCGTAAGCCGCTACATCCTCAAGGATTCGAACAATGGCGTTGCAATTTTTTCGCAGAATCTCAAAACGATATATATGGTACGTTTCGTACCCCTCGATTGTGATGTGGGAACTATTACCCGAATAAAAGGCCGAATTCGCTGGACCCAACGCACCCAGAAAAGGATGGGTTTCAAGTGGGGGACGTGCGATTCGTGCGATTCCGAGTGCGCGCGGCAAATTGCGCGGCGGAATTCGTGATGATGTGAACGACTCTGACGCCTATTATTGGAGCACAAACTTGAAGCAGAGTAGGTCATTAGGATCAGTTGACCATATCCAACTATTCTACTTCAAGTTTGTGCCGCAATAATAGGCGTCAGAGTCGTTCGAATCGTACCGAATTTCGCCGCGCAGTTTGCCGCGCGCACTCGGAATCGCACGAATCGCACCACACCCGCTTCAAATATGGGTGATTACTGTATTGCCGCGCAGCCACTACCGATTACGATAGGGATTCGAGTTTTGTACCCCGCCCCCCTTTTTTTTTGACGAATAAGGACATTACTGGAACTTTCCATCCTGAGGGACCTCACAAGCAACAGGAGTTACGATGATATAAATAATTAGTAAGTTGCGCTCTTCTGAGCTTTTCTTGACGTATAGGTATAGGTGTAGGTTTATTACGTGTGCAAAAGGCACAAGTGCGAAAAGTACATCGACAAAACGCCGAAAACTAATACAATTTTCATAAAGTCAAGCCAAATGTCAAAATCTTACAGTAATAAATGAGAGTCACATAGTTCAGTAATATGTCTCATAAAAACGCTCTTATTCTTTGTCATATCTTAGCAGCAGTTTAGCAATCCGATGTTTGAAGTGAGCCAAAGATATGTTCAACGAAACTTTTTTTGAGAGCATTAGATAATGACTCCCAGCTCTAAACGAGAATTTTTTGGCTCGCAAAGTTGTCTTGGGTTGGCTGAGAAGAATCTTGCTTAAAGGCAGTGTTCACGAAAAAATTGTTTTGGAGATTTGCACATGGTTTGAATTCGAAGCCCCCTCTGATACCATTTGTGCAGGAATTAGGTCGGAAAACAGCTGGATAGGGCACGATAAGGCCAGGAACTTTGGGGGACGGGATGCCTCCGCCCCTCGCTAGGCTGGCTACGGGTTCGAATTTTCCTTCACCACTTTCGCATTGGAGCGAAGTTGGTGAAAAATCGATACGCAGGTTGGCAAATTGCCAGGAATGATCAGCTGGTCGAGCGCCTCGTACAGGAGCTATTATTCGGCTGTTATTTCTATTATTCGCGTATCGTTTGTTTTTTTTTTTATTATTGATTTTTTACGGTAGCATTCTTCAACTATTCTCGTAAGTTTATTGAAGATTTTAACATATTTTGTGTAGATTATTGCATGCAAATGTTTTTTTTATTTCAGAAACTCCGTTAGTTTCGATGTGTTGTCTGTATTGCGGACATTGCGTCGCGTTCGCGCATTCCCGCACGAACACTCCCTAACCGTCGTTTTTCTAATGTGAAAGCCGTCCACTCCCCCTTTCCAGCTTTTTTTTTTTTGACCTTTGTATTTCTTTTTGTTCATCGTTTTTTGTGCTTGTTTCGTTGTTATCGCTTTATTCTGGAGTAGTCCTACCAGTTCCCGTCAAAAAAGGGTACCGCAACTTTTTTGTAAACACTGCCTTTAATCCTCCCCTTGTTCTCGAGACCATTAATTTGAAAACGTACATAAACCAGAACCAGATAGACCGTGTATCATCTTGTGAACTAAACAAAGGTCAAAAATATTACGTCTAGATTGGAGAGTTGATATTCCCAAATACTTGTTCCTAATTTGGCTCTGACTGAGTCATTGCAGAGCAATATTCGCTTCAGAATTCCTTTGAACGATTCAGTGAACCTAATGTAATATAGATATGTATCGGTAGGGTGATATCTGAAGAAACGATTTATTATCCAGAATGATCACCTTTTATCATCAAGAATGGCTATGAAGTATGTCTCATTCTGTAGTGCAGTTCCACAAAAACCGTCTCACCACCATGCGTAAAGGCAAAGGTAAAAGCAAGAGGAAGGTGCGTTGATTTTATTGATGAATGGATTCTAGAACATTAGATACGTATCGATCGACTCCGTCACTGCAATCCTTTCAATTTCACAAATCTCAGTTTAAGTGTTATTGCAGCAGATGAGCGACGTCATACCGTCTTCGCCAAAGGCCAGCATCACCGATAGCATGCGGAAAGAGCGATCATCTCAAGGGGAAGTGTTTGAGAACGTACAAACTGCCCATTCAGCTGGCGATAAGGTAAGTAGAATAGGAGCTTTTTCGGGTGAACCCAGAGAAGCTACGGTAGCTGTAGATGTTCTGCGTGGAGGTTGGACCACCACACGCGCTGAGCTCCGTCCTGTCTTCCTGCCACCTTGTCCTTGTCTCCTGTGGACCCTGGTGCCCTATACGTCGCTTACAAGGGGATTAACAACGGCGAGTGTCTACGGAGAAATTCCCTCTTCGGGTGGCGGCGACATGGGTAGTATGTAACTAAGAGAACCCCTACAAGACTCATGACTAACCGCACTGAGCTATACTGATGCAGATTGGACCTCATCGACTATCTTCAGATGATAAGGAAGTGTCTGAGGAAATGTCTGAGGAATCGAATATCATGGCAATACGCCTCCTAAACTCGAGCGAAGAGCTAATTTCGCTGCGAACCCTTCTTTTTCATCGATTTACAAGAACCTCCGAAATGACCTATCCTAGTCGTCGTCCGGTCATTTCGACCTCTGTTACTAGGCTATGAATTCGTTTACCCATTCGCCTCTACCTCGCACTCTGCCAGTACACGGTTCCGTGCAGGAGATAGCAGTGGAGGAAACGTAGACAGCTCTGAAGAAAATGACTTCTGCCAAGGTAACTGGCCCAGATGACTTGGCAGCCGATATCTGTCGCGGTGCCGGAATTCGGCTGTATGGTCGACGAGTTTCTTCCATAAGGTCATCGCAGAAAAGAGGGCACCTGAGGTATAGCTACAGAGCACCACCACTCCTATCTGAAAGAAGGAAAGCAGCTCTGCAGACTGTATGAGTTGTCGCCTAATGCGCCTGCTCTCGCACAGTATGAAGATCTTTGAAGAATTGCACACAGACGACCGTACTCGAGAATTCGTCTAGCTCTCCACCAACCAGTGCGGTTTTGTCTCTGAAAGCAGCGCCACCGATGCAATACATGCCACTTGTCTTTTGCTAGAAAGGCATACTCGAATCCAACGACTCAAGTCGAAACAGCAGCAGGCACCTCTTCGCAATGTTCCTTGACCTTCAGATACACCGAGCTTTGCGCTTTCTCACCACCATTCCTTGTCGTCGTGGATGCCATACGAGTTCTTCAGAATTTAGTCCGTGAACGTTCCTCTAGGACGACCTTGCGAGGAATAGAAGGCTCTAGAGCAACAGGTGCAAGCTTGGTCCGACCGCCTGCAATTGTTTGGACGCCGGCTGAGCGTCAAAAATTTCGAGCACATGACCACGTAGTCGAAAAAGTAGCACACTATTGCGACTAACGGCCCTAAGCTTTCGCGTACATCTATCCCCGTTTGACGACAGTCTGGCTTCTAAAGTTAGTTCACATATGGGTGCAGTCTGACTTAGGGTAATGGAAACAAAGGTGCTGCGATGAAAGATTGGGTCACGCATTTGAACCCTTTTGCAACGGTGTAATAAGGGAATGTCTTTTAGTACCCCTTCCCCCCACCCCCATTGCTGATGAAATACCCCTCGGAAGAGCCATGAAGCTCGCCTTCGGCTTCGGTGGTATAGTCATGCCCACGAGCAGATAGGAACAGTCTATGTAAATCGGCCTTATACTCTCCTGACCGAAGCAGCGCATTCTTGATAACGTGCATATGCCTTTAAAATCAGTTGGCTTCCATCCCGGCTAAGCATTCACTCATTAAAAGTGACGTCAACACAGCAGGTAGGCGACCCCACCCTCGAGCAGGGCAACGCTAGGGAATAAGAAGAGGAGGAGGAAGAAGAAGTGATATATAGTGTGAATAAGTCTGATTGCTTTTTGGAAGCCAAAGTTAAAGCAGATAACGGTTCAGAGCGATCACGAGTGTTATTATTCATCGCATTGTTTTCAGAGTAGCCGAAGCATAAGAACACGATCAAAGAGAACTATTCGAAGTGTTAGAAATAAGGTGAAGCAGTTCAACTGCTAGAAAATTTTTGTAGCTTTCATCTTTTGAGATCAACTTCAAGGGCCTGCTTGATCCGGACTATTAAATCAGAGCATGTGTGAGAGAAATGATATTCATCACAGGCCTGCAAGATCGGCTGATTTCTGAAAGTGAAGACATGGCGAAAAATCTTTATGACGTTCAACGCTTATTGGGCCTACCCAGGGACTCGGTGGGAGTGGAAGATGGGTTGACCTGGGCTGGTTTCGAGTCAGTATTTGATACCCAGGATGCAACCGGGACCGGTCCAGAAAGTCTTGGATCTTGTGAAACAATAGTCCGCGCTGTAGGCCCTCCCAGTTCAGTTACCTTCCAGCTCATCTTTTGGTTCATCCATTCGTAGTCTCTCAAGCTGAGTCAAAACCCTTCGTCGATGCACGGTTAAAGTCTGTGGCTTTCCTTCACGTGTCTCTCTATTGTGCGTGATTACTGTATCACAAAATCCTGTAGTCATCCTGTTGGGCCGAACATGTCATGTGCGTAGGTACATATTATTTCGGGATCAAACCCTGGCTTATCACCCAGCTGAGCTAATCCGAACTTTTTCCATTTGGCGAGCGGTGAATTGGTGCCAGACTTGTTTGAGAGGATAAAGGTTGATTTACATATAGGCTGGGATATGCACTTCTTCCTTTGTTATGTTCTATTCGCTGGGATCCTCCTTTGTTATGCTACTATAAATCAATTGTAGGGCCATCAGTGATGCATGTTAAGGGCAAGCCTCTTGTGCTTTTGTTTTTCAATTTCACGACACAGTAGAAAAGAACTTACATCCGCGGTGAATCGGACCTTTTCCCTGAGGGATCTGATTAATCGAATCTGTCATGCCTGCGGGCTGACAGCGATTCCCTGAAAAAGGCTCATAGGGTTTGGATCAGAACTACACCGGTAACCAATCATTTACTGTCTTTCACTACGGAGCCTCTTAAACTTAGTGGAAGCGTGACTGACATGAGAGGAAGGGATGGGATCCGGATTGCATGGGAAGTCGTTTGAGTGGATTTTAATAACTTGCCCTTACATGGGTACGAAAATGAGTTCCTTAGTCTTTTCAATGGTAGTATCTGCAACGTTCAATGAAAAGAGCATACGTTTTCAGCATTTAAAAGTGGAAATACTTCCTGCAGAGCCTCCTATTAATTTTGAAAACGATATTCTCTCAGTTTACACTCAGGTATGATTCTGTCGTAATACTGTTTTTCATGATCTTGTTTTTATTTTTGTAATAAAAGTTGGAGACTTTATATTGCAAATAAATATATAAACAAATAAACAAGTTTGGTAACATTTCAGACCCAAGGGACCATATCATTGGATTCAGTGTCGGACATTGACCCAACGCCATTAGAGAACTTGAAAAAGAAGCAAAAGGTGAGGCATGGTTGAAAAAGCGGTTTCACAATCTTCCATGACTGTTTACCAATAAGCGGTACATGGCAATCGATATTCCAAAATTTGAGATGACTTCATGGCGATTCTCAAGCGCCGAGTGATAGACCGTAGCGGCGTTCATCACAGTTACGAGATCCATAGCATGTCAATAGTAGTTGCTCTGGGGTGTGGCGCTGTTGAATCGAAACTGTCGCTTCGCGGCGAGAGCGACGTCGTGCGCGAAGGATTGTAGCATAATGTAGCGGCATGTAAGAAATAGAGAAACAAAGGGACTAACAGTAGCATCATGCCTAAAATAATGATCGCATGCCGATTGAGCTGTATGAAGTACTCTACAGCTGTAATAACGGCGAAGCGAATGGTCCGCGACAGCCGCGTGCGGCGAATTGAAAGGCGGTCCTACTGCCCATCTCCCACTACCACCTGTCGTCCCGTTGATCATCGAGTTCATCAAGAGGACGCCAATAGCATACCCATTCCTCTATATCGCAATCCAGTAGTCCATTAGATCCTCTTCGCTCGAGGGACATGAGGCAAAGCATTCCTTCTGCTCAAAACTTTTGAAAGACCTAAACAATGCTTTGGCAGTCGTCTTGGTGTTCTATTAACCTCCCGCAGGATCTAGTCAGTAACCCACTTATCCAAGGGTCCAAAATCGCACGGCGTGACCAGCCCACCTAATCTTCGATTTTTTTTGGCGTAACTAGCGGCTTCCTTGCTCGTGTTTATGGAGCGGGGATCTCCTTACTCCTCTCCGTAATCGCGTCTATCGAGGAAGTCCGACATCATCCTTTCCTTAGCTTAATGAATGACGCTGACTGCATAGTCATCCTGCTTCTGTAGAGACAGAGTCTTCGAGACGTGAACCAAAGCAAGAAGGTTCGCAGTATAGAAAAAAATGTGTACCAAAATGGACGTTCTGGTCTTCTTCACTGCTTCCCTGATGTTTTCGAATGCTTCTCACACCGTGCGTTCCGTTCGGCTCAACTCCTGGGGCATGGTCGTTCAATCTTGCTTACATCGCCAAGCATTTGTATTCTTACTCACTTGACAGAACATAGAGTCAAGTTTTCATACTGGTTCAAATTAGGTCAGTCCTGATATTCTAGTAATGCGATATTTGAACATTCGTCGATCAAATTAAGCATGAATTTTCTGATTTCAGCCGAGTAACTTACAACCAGAAAAGCCAATAACCGCTAAGAAAGTAAAAGCGAATATTGAAGACCCACCAAAAGCTCTTCCGATAACAGACGCTCTGTTTTGTGAGCGAATACAACCTGGTGGCCCTTACATGGCCGAAAATCGCAAAGGCGATCTCGAGATGGAATTCGTTAATCAGGTCTGTCATGGTTGTCTTCGCAAGCCCGCTTCCACTCTAAGTGAACGCCACTTTTCAGTTGATCGAAAATGTTCTGGGAATAGTGAATGGTTCCGGCAGTACCGAACTGGAGCTGAAGATCACACTGGACAGAGAGGTGCTTTTTTTGTGTATCGAAATGGAGTTTTTCTGTCAAAATCCATCCACCCTTCAAGACCTCAGCCATAGCAGAGCCGGAATCGAAAAATCTCAATTCAAATGTTCTGTAGGGCTCTGCTACGTATAGTTCAGAATGAAAGGGTCATCACGGGAAATATTTGGTAGTAGTGTACTCGAGAGCAGAGTCCGCCTCACTCCTGCGGTTTGTTAAGCAGGTGCAATTGCTTTGAAATTGCACCAGTGAACTTCTCCCATGGTTTCCCTAGTCACATTTAACTCCCCGGTCCCGTCTCATGGGAGAAACTTCTGCCTCAACATATCCTTAGAGATAGTACTTCAAGCGTATGGACCTGAGCGAAAGCATCCTCACCCAATAAGTAAAAATTACTCGGAACCAATCACCTGTGTCAAATTTGATACCATTCAGGACAATGGCCTTCCAAAAGTTCAATTTGAACTCATACCAAAGTCACGGCTGAAAAATCCAATAGATCGCTTGAATCGTGCTTACGTTCAGTATGCAAAGGTACGAAGTATACATGGTCTATCTAATCTTGCGACCCGTGGGGTTTCAACGAGTAGCCGCGTGCAGTCGCGTCGCGGTCTTTGAGACAAATGGCTGCTTTCGTAGTCCGCAAGCCGACCGAGGACAACTCGTCCGGCGGTTGTAAACAAGGGGCAAGCGCCACTCCCGGTCGCTCGCTCGTTCGGGGGCCAAATCGGCAGCCAGTAATTTAAAACTGTTTTTTTGCATTAACGAGGCACCGGTGTTTAGGTAAGGCGAGTAAGTACAATAGAAGAATTAAGATCAAGTGACCAAAAGAAAACCTCATGCTGACAAGGTCAATCGCGTGTTGTACAATCCGCAGCACCGCAGCAAAGGGGTCGTATTCAAAAAAGGGGTCTGCTTAATGAGAAGAAAAGAGCCTTGTGAATCAATGAATTATAGAACTTAGTTTCTGAACAACTATAAAACCCCAAGAAAACCCCAAGTCTCGCTGGAATGTTTACAAGCTTGAAGCAACGCGGTGGGATGGGAGGGGAAGGGGGGGGGGGGCGGTTGGAAGGTTTCGAATGTACCAATCGTTTCCGCCTAGGTCCGATCCGATCCATCGCTTCATTCTTATTCATGGGCCACCTATGTCATGCTCTTTTACTGAAACAGCATCGATCGAGAGCCCCTTTTACATGAAATGACCTGCTGCACTGCATGTACCGTACCCATCTACCATACTGCATTGCAGTTCCACGAAGAATTGGGTGTGCTAAGCGACTGTGAGACGGCAACGTCAAAAATACAGCAGGTTGCTATTCATGCTACTAGTTCTTCTGATGACCAAAAAGAGATCATTGATTGATGATTTTCTCTGAGGAACTTTTCAGTCCACAGGAGAATCTCCTATTATCACTTCAAAAGGCGGAAGTTCCCGGTTCTCCTTACTCGCTGTGTTCAACTCAATGTTCTCCGGCTCTGTAAGAGAATCGATATGTTGACTTTCCTTCCCACTTCCCAAGCATTTTCCAGAGTTCCATCAATAAGTTTCACGAACTTCAGGGGAGTCCACGGAGTAAATGAAGAAAAGTAGAAAGCTAGAAAGGAAAGGCTTGACAACAAAACTTACTCTATCTCATCAAGTCCCTATTAACGCTTTTACATAAATATTTTTATCCTTTGCGTTGTTTCCGAATCACTGCTTCATTCGTATGTCAGAGAGGTATCTGTCATAAGTCGTCTGAGTACCGTGTTCAAGTACGCTTACCAGCTGCCGATTATAAATCGGTCCGGTAATAATTTTTGTGTCCGCGAAACTCGGTAACTTACAAAACTGAAGGTAGTTCACAAAGCAGTATTTTCAGAGCAACATGTAGAAAAGATGGAATTGGAATTTCTTCACTTTTTTTTCGCTCCCAAGGTTCACAAGTTGAGGGAAGGCAAGGAGTGTAGGGTAAAGTGTAAAGCGTGGAAATTACTTAAGACTGATTTCTCAAGCAGCTTTTATAGTTCGCAAAGGATCAGTAGTAGTCGTTAATCGCTCCCTGTTCGTGGCCCTTGTTCTATGGCCGCAACGCAGGAGAGACGCGTGCACCAATCAATACCATGTGTCTTTGCTACTTTTTAAATAGCTTAAAGCGACCTCTCGGCTTCCCGCTTTCTTTCGTCAAATGATTGTAACTATCACGCTGACTACTTAAATTGTGATCCTACAATGCTTTGAAATATCAGCAGCTTTTCACATTGTGTCTATGAAAGGCTGCGTTGCCCCGTATGATCAAGCGATGCAGTACAAGACCAGTTGGGGTGATTCATGCCGAATGCTGAATTGGGTGAGAGATATAGGTGGGACGGGGAAGGAGGGGGTCAACTAACTCGCGGTTTCAAGCATAAACTACTATCCAACCCGCCTTCCCACCAATCGATAGGAACCCATTTTTTCTATTGCCTGCTGGACTGTTAGGGCGTAAAAACATTCTCGGACGATGAAGGCAACGAATAAAAAGTGTTATGAGAGTCTGGCTTAGTTCACGTTTACGGTAGAAAAAGAGGGACGTAAGCACAGACACTGTTCGTAGCTCTCATTTGATCAAACAGCAGCCTTGTTTCTCCTGTGCCACTTCATCGTTTGTTTCTTGTTTTTCACTGTCGGTGATCCAGGGAGTGCTTTTGCATCTCCACAGACCATTTGTTTGGTTTTATAGTCCAGTCCAGTCACTGGCTGCATAAACATACGGGGCTCCCGTCTTTTGCTCAGTTTTCATTAGCCATGAGTCACGGCAAGGGGTTTTCACATAAATTGTTGACTTTTTATCGCTGTTCGGCCCGATGTTGGATTGTGACTTCAATTGTGATAGCAGCACACCGGTCACCCCCTTCCTACCTACGGCTCTGCTGCCTGGTTCCTAGTTTTGTTGGCTGTATCTGATCATGAACGCAACAAAATGTACATGCCGTCCGTGGCAATTTGCCAATTTTTGCGGAGATTCGTCGTAGGACCTCTGTTGGCACGGTGCCACGGCCGTGGCCCCGCTTCAACTCCGATCCGCACATTTTTGTCCTGCGAATGAAACCTTGGTTAGAAAAGGATAATGAAAATAGTTGGGGAAGTTGATTTCATTAAAAAACTGAAAACAAAAATCGGGTGCGATCGCTCAGCTTTGCCATGTTCTTCAATCTTCGTAACCACGACCAAGGTTACTATTGCATCAAATTTGTCACTAAAACTGAACTTGTTGACGGAAGGGCCATATTGTAAAAAACCCGAGTGATTCAATTGATTCTAATGAGACAACGATTGGCTCTAATCGTCCTAGGGATACCTTGCTACTTTTCCAATCGTTGGAATTTGGTAGCTAGTTAAGGTAGCAGATAATGTTGCCTAATCAATTTTCTCGCCGGAGGGCTTGAACTGCTTTTGTTTGTAATGGAATGGGCCTTTTAATAAACTGTAGATGGTTACCGTCATTTCAAATGTCATGAAAAACTTTTCATTTGAAACGACCTGCGCTTTGGGCATCGATAGTGATAGATAAGGGTTACGGAGTTCAATGTTTAAATTGCGAAGTTCTCCAACAAGTTTCCATCCAGCTCCCTGAACTTCCGCCAATGATGCAGAAAGATCTTCAGTAGTGTGGTGCTTCAAAGAACCCCGCTTCGGTTCCGCCTAGCGCATTACATAAATGTTACAATAGAACACAGTGACAATTTACGATAATCCTTTTACTGATCAACCATTGGCAGTCGTCTGCGATTTTTTCTTGACAACTACCAAGGATAATCCTTCCATGAAGTCACGTATACATGCAAAATACGTGACACGCTCTTAACCGGGGATCCCTCATAAGCCGCAGCCTATCGACGATGAGATTCACCTTGTTCTATTATTTTAAATTTGTTACATCTACATGCCTCCAAAGGAAGAAGGGCATATAAATGACTATTCGAAAAACCATGCTCCGAGGAAAGCATCTAACTAAAAAATGTAAGCAGGTACTTAGTAAGGGCCTGAAGATCTGCCGAAGAACCTCCTTGCTCTTGGAACATGTTTCATTAACATTCTTCAAACTCCTCTGGTCACTGCAATTAGCAGCACCCACTACTTCCTCATCACTTAATTCAAATCGAACCGTCTCGTCGCAATCCGGCTAACCCCTGTTAGCACGGCCGTGGCACCGTGCCAACAGAGGTCCTACGACGAATCTCCGCGAAAATTGGCAAATTGCCACGGACGGCATGTACATTTTGTTGCGTTCTCTGATCATCTACTCATCGCCTCTCTTACGGCCTTTACTTCCCCTCTATAAATTAAACCTAACCAAATAGAGCAAAATCTTTTTCAACAGTCCACACATGTTCTTTCTTACTAATAAATGTGTGATACAGTTTTTCTTGGTCTTTTCTTATTCAAAATAGATGGAAAAATACAATATGGAGTTGAGTATATTTTTGATGCCTCGATATCTTTTTGTTTCTAACTGTTGTTTTCGCTTGGAGAACATACGAGGTAATGGCCCCAAGTGGAAAGATTGGATTTGGAAGGGAGAGATCGGCCAGATGTGTTCTTTCCTTCGGCTCCTCTTGGAGGGCCACGAGTGAAACATGTTTAGCATTGGAAATTTCAAGTGTGAAATTCTTCCTAGCAAGTACTTTTCCTTTTCTTTTTAATAATTTATTTCAAATGCAAAGCGGTGTGCTTCACTAACAGCTTTTATGAAAAGCTTTTCACTTTGAGTTCATAGTAGTTAGGTTTCTTGAAGTGGGGAGAGTGGAGAGGGAACACTCCTTGTCTCTCACATTAAGCAATAGAGCGCGAAGGAGCGCTAGGCGACCTTTCCTGTGATCATAGCGGGTTCTTAGCCGGGGCAATTTAGTTTTCCATCCAAGCCTCAGGAGAGGAGAAGCACCGGGTGAGTGAGATGATTACCTCGTGCAAAAGCTGAGATAGGGTAAAATCTGATTATTCAATTGACACACCCACTTCTGTGCTCCTTCCCTCTTCAGGCGTAGGTAGAAAACTACACTTCTTTGGCTAAAAAATGTTCCAACATCATTACCCACTCGCGAAGCCTGCTATTCTTCTTGTGCGCTCTAGCGCTTACAGTTAGTGCACCTCCCCCTTCCCTTCCCTATCCCCCCCCCCTTCCAAACTACTTATTCGCTTGGTTTCTTTATATTATTTCTTTCCATCTCCCTATTGAAACTTCTTTGTTAAGCTGAATTCTCGACAAAAACGGATCCAGAAGCTGTTCTGGCATAGGCCAGAACCCGCGGTCACCCCCGCTCCTTAGGGGCGGGGCTTAACACGCACTCTTGTCTTGTACGCCACCCTTGAGCAGGGTCTTTGTGTTTGGTCTCAAATAAATTGTAACTGAACCACCGTTTTCTACTTGTTCGTTTAACAGAGAGATAATAATCTCTCTAATTACATCAAAGGCGCCACCCTTCCGCCTAGTCACCACATTTTTTGGTGCATCGGCTAAAGCCGTTATAAGGTCAGCAAATCGCCTGTCCTTGGGACTCAGTCAGCCCAAAAAACCGCAAACAACAGCTTTGCGAAGAACAGCGTTATTGCGTTGTTGTTTGTTGAATTCCTAGTCGAATTTAACAGACGTATCTCATTTTATCGCTCGAAAGCAGCGAATTACTTGCTAATTCCTTCGGATTTAGCTTATCTTTTCCTTGTTGAAGGGCAATCGCTCGAAAGCAGCGTACTTTTACTTGCTAAATCACAGCAAGTACACTATCACTAATAAAACAACCGCTCAACAGCAGCGAAGTAAAGGAAATAAGTAGAGATTCAATATGGCACTCTACTTTTACAAGAAACCAATTATTGCTAGCGCCACAGCCCTAGCCACTTTATTACAAAAATATCAGTGCTATGGAGCAAACCTAGAGTACCCGGAAAACGAGGAAGAACTCTACGAAAGAGCTCTTGCAAATGTTACTCTTCTATCCTCAGCACTTAGTCGTATAAGAACTGCTGTCGAAACTATACAAGAAAGAGTCGACAAAATAGAAAACCACTATGCCAATGCAAAAATGACCGACCAAAAAGAACTCATTGTAGAGATTCAGGAAATTGAAAAAGAATCTCAATATCCGCAACATTTGGCGAGCGCCGAAGCTTTTATTCACATACTGGAAGCTCAGTTAACTGAGGCTAAAGTAAATTTAGCAAAAGCACAAAGGAAGCTCAAATTACCTTCCGCCAATAATGACAGTGAAGGTTCATCAACCCATAATAGTAACCAAACAAATTGGTCTCAAGGAAACTCGGAGGAGCCGAATTCTGAGAGCACCTCCAGGATGCGGTCAATCAAACCGCCCAATATCAGCCTGCCGAAATTTTACGGTAGCGAAGAAGAATTCCCAGAGTACTGGGCAGTTTATGATTCCCTTATTCACTCAAGCAATGACCTTAGCACAATTGAGAAGATTGTTCTACTCAAAGACAGCTTGAGAGGGAAGGCCGAAAGAGCCATCAAAGGAATACAGCCGATAGCAAAGAATTATGAGTGGATCGTACAGACACTCAAAGACAAATTCGGCAACCGACCGGTCAACAGGTCAAAAATAATACAGAAACTCTTCGATTTAAAAGCTGCCGCGCACAATGCAAAAAGCTGTGATGACTGCTTGGACTCCATCAAAGCACTTGTGAACCAAATGGTCTCCACGGACTATGACATCAGAGCCAATAGCGAACCTATGTGGACTGAAACCATAATAAAAAAGTTCCCTTACACAGTAATAAAGGACGTCCTAGCAAAATATCAGGACGACAAAAATATTACAATAGGGAATCTCATAACCCTGTTGGAAAAAGAAATATCTTCCAAACTCTTCGTCGAGACACACTGGGGCTCCAACAGAGAGTATACCAAGGAAACTAGGTCCACTAATGAACCTAAAACACAAAACCAAAGGTTCACCCAGACCTGCGTCTTCTGCGGACGCAACAATCACCATTCTGCCTTGTGCAGAACAGTCACCGATATCCAAAAAAGGCGCGATATCGCCAAGGAAAAACGTCTTTGTTGGAAATGTTTCAACAGTAACCACTCAAGCAATCAATGCAGCAAGCCTAGTTGTCCCAGGTGTGGCCAAAAACATCACCAAAGCATATGTCTGGCGAGCAGACCAGTCGGCACGAATGTCAGAGCCCCACCGGCAAATCCCAGGCCAACTAGAAATGAGTCTAATCAACAAAACTATGGCAGCAGGCCACAGCAGTCTGATACCAGGCCTTACAACCGTTATAGCAATGATGCAAGGAGAACACAACAGACCAACACACAGGTCACTCAAGTTGAGCAGGATTACGACCGCTCTGCAATCGACACCAGTAAAAATGAACAGCTGATTCTTATGACAGCAGAAGGCAACCTCTGGAATAACAGAAGCGAAAGATTTGAAAAAGTGCTCTTCTTCTTCGATACTGGAGCTCAGAAAACTATAATTGAAGAAAACTTAGCAAATGATTTTGAGCTCCCAAAGCTCTCCACAGAGACCTGCATAATGTCAGGCATCGGAGGACACGTAGAACGATTTAGTAGCACAACTGTGCCTCTGAAAGTTCAAACAGCATACGGAAAAGAGGTGCGCTTTACTGTACAGACCAAACCAGTCATAACTGGTGGATTCTCTTCAGTCAAGTTAAGTCAGCAAGACGCCAATTTCCTCGAGCAGCACCAAATCTGCATCGCAAATTCAAAGTTCCAAGGAGAACAGCAAGTCCCCAAAATTTTAGTCGGACTTGACAGATATTATGACTTAGTTATGGAAGATGAGGTTCCACAGAGCACCCCTTCAGGATTGCGTATTGCAAAAACCCTTTTTGGGCCAGCAATTTATGGTCGCGGCAAGTTAGATAGTCCTGCAGGAAGCCAACCTATTTCCTTCGGATTGACGGCTATTCATGAAGGCTCGGAGAGCCAAATGTTAGAGAAACTCTTTGAACTTGAGGGCCTCGGAATTTCTTCCGATGACTGTGCTTCGGACGATAAAGTTCAGCAGTATTTCGAAAACTACTCAAACTCAATATCGTTTGATAATGGCTATGTCACAGCACCATTTCCCCTAAAATGCAATGTTGCACAATTAGAGGACAACTATTCTGTCGCTATCAAACGACTGGCATCTCTTCAGAATCAGTTAAAAATGCACAGTGACCAGGCGTTCTGGTATTCTAAGATCCTTAACGACTACGAAAACCAAGGAATAATCGAACGAGTTTTCGAAAAAGATCAAGATGCTGTAGGCACGTACTACATGCCTCATTCAGCCGTGTGGCGGCCCCATAAGGCAACACCCCTGAGGATAGTATTCGATGCCTCATCTAAGAAAAGGGGACAGTTCTCGTTGAATGATGTCATTCACAAAGGCGAATCATTCGTGAACAAAATCCATGACATTCTCATTTCAAGTCGCTTCAGCAAATACTTGTTACTCTGCGACATCGAGGCCGCGTTCACACAGATTAGGCTTAAAGACGTACATAAAGACTTATGCCGCTTTCTCTGGGTAAAAGATACCACTAAGCCTATTATGAGGTCGAACATAATAGAATACCGCTTTAATCGCTTACCATTCGGTATCACTGCGTCACCCAGTATACTAAATATGGCGCTCCTAGCATTCTTACGATCGGAAGGGACCGAGTTATCAGCAGAAATAAGCAGAAATCTATATGTAGACAACATTCTACTCCAAGCACAAACTGAAAGGCAGGCTCTTCAAAAATACGAAGAATCGAAGACCTTGTTCTCAAAAATCGGTATGAATCTCCGAGAGTACATTTCTAACTCAAACAATGTCAACATGGCCATACCAAAAAACGACCGGGCTCCATCTGGCGGAATGAAACTTCTTGGCGTTCATTATGATACGGAGAACGACCGCTTCACCGTAAAGACAAACTTCGAAATGAAGACGACGCTGACGAAAAGAGATATAGTTAGCCAAATAAATTCTGTGTACGACCCGCTCGGTGTTGTTGGTCCTCTATTAATTGGACTAAAATCTTTAATGAGGGAAATCTTTATCAGGCATCCAAGTTGGGATGACCGCATCTCTACAGAATTCCACAAAAAATGGAATACGTTATGTGCAGCAGTCAACAATGCTGAGATAACAATCCCAAGAGTTCTCAGCGCAGAAAATAAACCTCTTAAAGATGTTTGTCTATGGGTCTTTGCGGATGCAAGCAAGGAAGCTATAGCGACATGCTCCTACATAGTTTTTCAAGACAAAACAACTTCCCCTCTTGTAAGTGGAAAAACCAAGTTGTCGCCAAAGAAAACACCACAAACCATTCCCAGGTTGGAACTTCTAGGAATACTTATCGCTCTTCGTCTTGGATGTTCTATCCTAAGGACGAATAACTACCTCATTAGAGAAATAGCAATCGTGAGTGATAGCGAAATAGCACTCTGCTGGTTGAAGTCAAACCGAAAATTGCCACTATTCGTAGCAAACCAACGCGACCGAATCACGGCATTGAAAGCTAGCCTTGAAGACAAGAAATGCAACGTGCAATTCATGCATGTGCCCACCAACTTGAACCCCGCCGATGCCGGTACCAGAGGACTGAGCTCCAAACAAATATGCGACCATATGTGGATCCAAGGCCCTAAATGGCTGTCGAACAGTAAGACAGCAACGTTGGTCAGGCCAATCGATCAAATTACAGCTCAAGAAAATGAAAGCAATACAATTCACGTTGAGCTGACAAATGCCACGACATCCAGTCAGGATCAAAACGAAACGTTTATTAACGTACGTCGCTTTTCGTCCCTGAAAATATTGCTACGTACAGTAGCCAGAATAGGGAAGTGCCTTCTCAAATGGGTCAATCGCACCAACGATAAAAACGTGGTCCAAATCAAACTCTGCTGGGCAAACAGGTTCGAAGTAGACCCACAGATATCGGCCCATGATATTCGTACAGCAGAAAGTACTATAATACAGCAGATTCATAAAGGGATCGACTGCAAAGAGCTACAGAAACGATTCCATCATCACAAAATCATACGAGATTGTGATGGGATCATTAGACATGCATCGAGGCTGCAGAACTCAGTGCTACCCCTAGACGCGGTTTCACCCGTATTTTTACCTCGCGATGTACCCTTCACGACACTGGTCTTGCAGGACATACACAGATCTAATGCACACTGTGGTAAAGAGCATACACTTTCACTGCTAAGAAATCGATTCTGGCTACCGCGCCCATCGAGCTTAATCAGAAAGATCATCGACAACTGCACTGTTTGCAAGCGTTGGCAAGGGTTACCTTTCGGAGCTCCAGAAATGCCACCACTCCCGAATGATAGGGTCAGAGCGAGCAGACCCTGCGCTAACACAGCTTGTGACTTTATAGGTCCATTTATAACAAAAAGTAACGAAAACATGTATGTCTGTCTCTATACTTGCCTTACTACTCGCGCTGTGCACCTTGAAGTTGTAGAAAACATGACAACAGGAGCATTTCTCAACAGTTTCATCCGCTTTGTCTCAAGACGCGGTGTGCCTTCGCTAATGCGGAGCGATTGCGGCTCTAATTTCAAACTTGGCTCGAAAATGATCTCAAAAATGTTTGACTACAGCAACATTGATAACCCTTTGATGTCATACTGTGCTTCTGTCGGTATCAGATGGATCTTCAACCCACCAGCAAGTCCATGGATGGGCGGTGTTTGGGAAAGACTGGTTGGTTCAGTCAAAAAGTGCTTGAATAAAAGTGTCGGTCGTAGAAAACTATCCTATACCGAAATGAGCACAGCAATGGCAAAAATAGAAGCTATCATTAACACACGTCCTCTGACGAAAATAAATTTGACAGACATTTCTGAAATCCCGTTGAGACCGGTCGATTTCCTTCAAGGAAACATGAAATTTTCACTTCCTTGCCCTGACACCCTCACAAATGATGACGAAGAGTATGATCCAGACTTGATTCAAACAGTAAAACAAGCCAAAGAAGCGTTAGAATCTTCTGAAAGAATTGCTACCAAATTCTGGGAAAGATGGAGCAATGAGTATCTGCTCTGCTTAAGAGATTCGCAGAAACAACATCTCAAACAAAAAAGGCATGTCTCGAGGAATGTTCCTGAAGTCGGAGAGATCGTACTCATTAGCGATGATTTCCTGCCTCGCGGCAGCTGGTCATATGGAAAGGTTTGCGAAATAATCACAAGCGGTGATGATCTGGTAAGATCAGCAAAGGTACTGCTACCGAATCGAAAGATACTCCATCGCCCATTAAACAGGCTCTACCCTCTTGAAATAAGAAGTTCTGAGATCCCCACTCTACCCAAGCCCGTCGAAAGAGTTGCAAACACTCCTCGAGTGAAACTAGAAAGAAAATCAAAAAACAGAGCCTACGAAGTTATTCGTGAGTTCGAAAATAACCTCGAAGATACGCAAGATATGGTAGTTGCAACCGAAATGCAAGTGACACGGTCGACTCATAGGCGACCCATCAATAATAACTCTTCACTATTACCAATGGCAATGCTCATGGCAATAATGCACTTAACATCAGCAAATGCTACGAGCATCAAATGTCACCACGGAGAGGTAATCATACAGCCACCGAATAACGAGTACAATCTATGTTTCAACAAAGAATGTAGAGCATTCACAAATACAACTGGTGAAATAAGATTCAAGTTACCTGTATCACCAGTGAACGCCAAAGTAAACGTGAACCTGAGTGATACCACTTTCTCACAATCATTATCATGCGAACCTCCCGAATTCTGCCTGCAATCCAGCAGAATTCTCTCGAAATCGCTACTGGGAAATCCACACTGTTGGCCAATCGGCGCTTTAATATCAGTGGCGATAATAACGCTTATCGCTACTGTCACAGTTATGATCATTTCTTGGACGCTGAAGCATCTAGCCCGGTCTAAGAGTCGGTGTGAACCCACCATAATGTACGAAAGACCAGCAGAATCACACACAATAGAAATGAACATATTTCATTCATATCGACCGACACCGCTTGGCGGTCGTATTGCAGCAGTAGCAGTCGTACTGTTCATGATAGTAGGTCTGAGCAGCGCATGCCAACATGGGCTATCCAGACATCATGCTGAGCTGGTTTGCAACCAGGATGATAAGTGCTCTTATGAAATTGGACGCGAAATCCTTTTCAATAAGTTGCAGAGGAAACAATGCATCGAAATTCATCTTCGAAATAAAACGGTTGGTACCATAAGTATAGAGGTGAAAGCCGTTCATTTCACCTGCACCAAAACGTCCAAGTTTTTCACAAAGAACACACAACATAAAATATTTTATTCCCATCGATGTGCAGAGATGGGTTCATGTTCAAAAAACAAATGTGACTCGCTGAAACCCAACGAAACAGTTGCAGAACTTCATGGTTCCGGAGTTTACCCAGGATATTCTGCCTGTGACTATTCCAGTGGAGGCTTACTTTCTGGATGCCTTTTACCGACTCCTTCTTGTGTCTTCTATAGAGTAGCTCATATCCCCCTCACTGAAGACATTTATGAAGTATTCGAATGCCAAGACTGGTCTCCGTCCATTCATCTTGAGATCTTGAGCAATATGTTTGGCAAAACAGTACAAGATCGATATAGCATACTGCCATATCAGACAACAGACGTAAAGGTCATGAATATCACAGCAGTCACTGTGCAGATGCCCTCGCATTCGCCAATGAGTAAAACGTATGCGCAGTCGGAAACTGAGACCATCATTCTTCCTGACTCCTTCCAAATACCGGTTGTATGCTCAACACGGTACGAAGCACAAGCAAACTTTAAAAGATGCGATAACAAGATGACATGCAGCTGTAGTACTGGAACATCTCCTCACATTTGTGAATGCGGAAGAAACTCGATCGGTCATATACGTGCAGAGGAATCCAACCGCTTACCGCTTAAGACCGGTACTATAGAGATGTACACTCAAGGCAACGACGTTGTGGTAAACTCATTTGAGGAAGTAACTCTATATGTAAGATCCAAGATAATGGCAGAGAGCTCTGAACTGGTTACCGACAACCAATGCACTGCACAGTTGAGCAAGCTGAAAGGTTGTTATGGTTGTCTACATGGAGCAAAGACCAATGTAACATGCATTTCACATTACGAATCATTTGCAGAAATCAAATGCAGCAACTTCACAACTGTGGTCAAGTGCAGCCCAGATAATACAACTACAGAGCTTAGTTTGAACTTCAATGAGGCCTTTATCAAGGATATTTGTTACATAGCATGTGGCCAATCAAAAAGTGAGATGCTCCTCGAAGGACACTTGTTTTATCATCCGGTCGCAAATGATTCAATATTTTTCCACAACTCTGTGGAAGGACAAGTAAGTATGCTAGATTTTTCTCAGTTCCATTTGCCTGATTTGAAGCCGTTACTCACAACAATCAGGGACCACTGGAAAGCAGCTGTACTCATTGCCGCTGCCTGTACACTAGTAACCGGTCTGATTTATTTATTCGGACCAATAGCGATTATCGTGCTACTCAAAGTTCTGTGTGCTGCAATTAGATGTATCACAGCACCATGTGGCGCGTTATGCACTTCTGCTCGGTCGGTTTCTTCAAACACATAGTCGTACCGTAGATAAAAGCCGAACCGATGCCAGAAATTCTCTTCATATATAGCATTCCTTAAGCTTCTTACGGGTAATTCTGACACACTTATGTTGCACCGTATATTTACATTTTCCCTACGGGGTTCTCCTTTGAGTAAAAAGTGTATATAAGCACAGCACCGCCACAATTCAGCACATGGATCTATCCGACGTCAGCGCTATGCTTGACCAAACCGACTCCGTATCGTCTCCGTCCAACGCCGCTATCATGGCGGCCCTCGAGCACGTCGTTGGGCGGCTGCACACTCTTGAGGCAGCCGTCAACGAGCTGCTAAAGCGGTCGGAACCACGATCTTCTTGTATTTTCTGCCCTGTGGCAGATAACCGCGACGGACACAACACGTCGCGTTGTAACCGCTTTCCTGATGCGGTTGCAAAGAGCATGCAGGTGGCGAGGCTCGGCCTTTGTGGTCGTTGCCTCAAGCCTGCACATGACGACGAGGACTGTGGTGTGCAGTGCGCAGCGTGTGGGAGACCACACAATGTGCTACTGTGCGCCAACCGAGGACAAGGCGGCGGCGGCTTCAAAAGACGACGACCATGAGGACGATACGATATGGGCAACGCGCTGACATCAAGAAAAAGAAGAATTTTTTTGTTGTTATGATTTGTAAATAAATTCTAATTTTTTGTGGCCGGCGGGAGTGTTCTGGCATAGGCCAGAACCCGCGGTCACCCCCGCTCCTTAGGGGCGGGGCTTAACACGCACTCTTGTCTTGTACGCCACCCTTGAGCAGGGTCTTTGTGTTTGGTCTCAAATAAATTGTAACTGAACCACCGTTTTCTACTTGTTCGTTTAACAGAGAGATAATAATCTCTCTAATTACATCAAAGGCGCCACCCTTCCGCCTAGTCACCACAGAAGCCAAAGTGAAGGGTAGATTTGCACGATTTTCTGGTCCATCTTGAAAGCGGAACTGGTCGTATAACCGAAATGAAATGAAAGAGAAAACCCTTTACTAATCGCTGACTCGTTTCGAACGCCCAGATCGATATTACGAAAGATAGGACGTCGACATTTGATGTCTTATGGTTCTCCAAATATACCTAACATTCACCTTGTCTCATCCTCTTGTCTCTGTATCAATCACCATTGCATTCAAAGCCCATCAGAATTCATCACTAGGTTTCCTCTCATTTTCTATGCTACTTTTGCCGTTCCGAACCGATTAGTCAGATTGATATTACGAAGATATTGTGAATTTTTGACGAAAACGTTCGCAAGCTGGCGAAAAAAGCAAATAAGAGGCAACGGAAACACCCAGGGGGGGGGGGGTGGTCTGTAATGATTCTGAACAAGCGCTGTTCAATGTTTTCATTCCATGCCCATTTCATATTTATTGCAGCAGTCAACATGGTATTCGGGACAAGACCATTGCCTAAAATGACTTTTTCCAAAGGGCTCGTCGGTCATTAATGTTTCTCTGAGCTCTCGCATTCCAGTGCGATTTGTGATGTTGGAACATGAAATATAGGATAGCCTGGTAAACTAAAGAAGTTTCCAGTTTTCAGTTTCCTTCGAAATCAAGTTTTATCTTGACACAAATCCCTTTTTATGCGAAGAAGCGCTGTTCCACTATGTAGCCGAATAACACTGCAATATTTAAACACTTGTACTTTCAATTTCATTTTTCTCTCACGACTCGCATCGATATCGGTTTAAATACCTTGACTTCTATTCAAGACATATACGACTCCGGGAAGAGAGTGCAACGGCAGGGTTCACTTGATGATTTTGGGAACTTCGGTTTCGATCAGAACCCGTACCCACACTTTTCCCGTCCCAGGCCAAAGTTTTGCCCATAACTACCCATCCTCGTGTGGTATCGATTAGGGTTTGTTTTTTGCTTACGAGGGGTGTCGCGATACTTCTCTCATGGCCTCGGACTTTTATTAAGCCAGGTGTCTTGTGAAATTATGGCCTTCCTTCCTATTGAAGGTTTACAAACTAGAATGTTGCATGCATGGGGTGGGTTCGATCTCGTAAGCTTCTATCGATCGAACTCATTTCAGGATTCGTGGTTTGTATTTCTAGTTTTATTTGTAGAATAAGGAAACTGGTTTTTCCCTGGAACTCGAGAAGTCGCCCTCATCTGCTGTAACGTAGTGTTGTAGTGGGTAAGACAAGGGCGAAGGGAAACTGGTTTCCACCGTGACCCAATTACTATCACGATGTTATCAGTTCTGTTGTTGTTCTGCTCTTATTGCTGATGCTCATACAAATAGAAACTCTTGGTTTTGCAGAGATTTCGTATTTCAGCATGGACACCAACTCGCTATTCAGCATGGACAGCAATATGACTGGTATGATGGATATGATAATACATTTCCGTGAAAAAGAACTTATCCTGTTCTCGTTTTGGAGGACCGGGACATTACTTGGTCAGTTTAGCTTGGAAGATTCTTTTCATCCATTTTGACTTTCTGTTTTCATTTGGGGGCTCGATGTGAAAGACTGTGTTTTGGTTGAGTCTTTTGTTGTGGTTTTAAGGAATTTTTTTTAGGGATGGCTGTTTCTATGTTCATCTCGTTTCTTCTCTGTATCTTGTATGAGGGGATTAAAGGATTCCGCCTATTGCTAGCTCTACGTCATGTGAAGGTGGTCATTTTTATGCAAACCCTTTATACTAATTTGTGTAGTTGGCCATTTTTTTATTCCCAATCTTAACCACCATCATTTATGCTCATGTATTATTATATCTAATTTCTGGAAAGGGCGATGGTGGTTTGTGACAAATTGCGCATTATCACACGTGTAGGAAAATCCGGTCGATACTCGCTTAGTCCAACCATGCTTTCGATCCCTCCGGCATACCAATCTCTTCTAGGCAGCGTAAAAACCCTGACTTGCACGCCGGCTGACTACCATATTTCGGGTCGTTGCATAGGGCACATGCACATTCGAGAATAATTCAGATTATAACGTTTCTGAATGAAAGTCGAATGCCGGGCTTGGTTAAAGCCTAGGACTCCGTCCATCCAATTCTTGAAAGTGATCATTAGTTTGGGCTTCCGTTCTCTGACTCTGCGATTGAAAATGTAGATGATTTATAGCTTGAAGTATTTTATACGCGAATCGTATGAATTGTGTCTCAATTGATTGCACTAATGTATAGTAGGCGTGCTTTCCGTAAATTGATACCAGATATTTGGTGGGAACAACGACTTCACATGGCTTTATACCCGCAAATCATTGAATGTGCCAAAAGCGTGGAAATGTCTTGAATGGGATCATTGAACGTCTGAAGGCTCCATTATTTATCTTTGCGTGTGCATAATCTGTTCCATATTCCCTTTCAATCTCGATTCTAGTAACAATCAACTAAAACTTGGAAATATTCAGCATCATCATGCGAATTCTGCTTTGACCGGCTCACAGTCAGGACTGGCAGACGCAGGGGGAGACCAAGACACCGTACCACTTACTCCTATGGTCCAAATGACAAGGTAATTTTAAGACTTAGTGGAATATTGTGTGCTTTTGAACTATCTCTGTAACAATGTTATCTTTCAAGCTACACAAAACGAGTGTTTTCTGGTGCTCGCTTGGTTCAAGCTGCTTTATACGGCATTCAAGCACTTCTTGCCTACATTCTAATGTTGATTGTGATGACGTATAATGGAAATCTTATTCTCAGCATTGTAGTCGGTGAAGCTGTGGGTTACTTACTCTTCACAGGCACCCCGCTTGTAGATTCTCATTTGGCAACATGTTGTTGAGCTTGTTTATCGAATTCTTTGGTTCCTCTATACATATGAGACGTTTTCCTTCATTTTCGTGTAGTTGCGTTTTACAATACACATATTTATGTGCTGGTTAGGTGCTTACACACTGGTTCATAGTCTTCATTACTTTTAAGCTGAAAGCCAAGCATGTGATTGTGTTACATAGTTCTTACGGTTCCATCTGGTGTTAAATCCTATGTTCATTTCTCCATTTTCACCTTCATCCATCTCGTTTTCCATCATCATTTTTCGCGTTTTTTTTTTTGTTTATTTTGACATGTTTTCAACACAGCTGTCACCAAACGAGATGCTAGTTCTGCAGTCATAGTCGTTGGGGTTCGTGCACTTTTTTTGTCATGTTCTTGAATCGTGATAGTGATGGTGTTCATTTTTGAACGAGTTCCACCTTCTGATGAAAGTTACCGGTAGATTTTGTTTACATTCAGATTTTTGCCGTATTTTCGGCATCATAAAATTTTATCTAAAAATCCTTGATTCAATCTCCTATTTCCGGGCGAGTAATATAATTATTATAGCAGGAAAGTGACCCTTCAATAATTAAACTGAAGATGTTGGTCAATTCATTTAATAGTAAGTTGTAAACCAGCTAGAAGAATAAAGGAAAAGACAGCTAATACTGCTTCATTTTTTCTAAAGTCCTCCAGTTTGTTTCCAAGATCAGTATTAGGTTTTCAAATTGAATGGGTTTCGTGAATGTGCAAGACCAAAAACTGCGGATCTAGAACGAATGGCTAAGGCGCCACATAACCTTCGGCTTCTCGAAGCATTTTTGAGAAGTTTGACTTCGCATTGTAGATTTATAAAGGTGTTTGGAGAATGAAGAAATGTGGACTGGTTGCCAGTAGGTTGGACTATCGCTCTTGCGACACAGAATCGATAAATTTGATAGAAAAAAGGAGTAAGATTTAGAAGAAAAGTTCTACTTTTTTCTTCTATTAGGCCTATTGGTTCTGGGTCGACAAGAGCAAAATATGTAGATGTCTGAGCGCAGTTAACGCAACTCGTTATTTTAGGTGAATTATATGGACCCACTTGGGGTTGCCGTTCGCTAACACGTGCATTACAACAAATCAATGTTTCTGATTGGACTTTCATGGCTTCCGAGTTCTAATGGAAGCTGGTAGTCGCAATCAATATTAATTGAGAATAGAGTATCGGTTTCTAGACTTTCTCATCCTCATAATATTGAATGTTCATATTACTCAACGGGTGGCGATGCTCCAAAATCCCACGGCAAGCGCAGTGGTCCGCGGCGGCTACCGTACCCCTTCTTGACGCGCGTCTGCGCGCGATCATGTGCGGTGAGGGCGGCGCAATTTTCGGGGAAAAGGCTCTCATCTATTCACCGTGCCTACGTGACATTTCACTCTTCTGACCACGTCTACGTGACGTTTTGCTGGCTGACAAACGACAGAAGATCGTGAAACAGACCTATCAAGTACTGGTTTATATTCTAGAAGAACCATTCCTGCTGCCCAAAAGTGCCAGTGGAACGAGTCGTAAACTTTAAATATCGAATGGTCAAGTTAAATTAAGTTAATTCATGGTGACAGCACGACAATGAAAGCCGGGTGTGCTTGTAGCGCCAGTCTGTGTACAGATAAGTTCTCTTGCTCTAATTATTCGCAGAAGGTGATAAGGCGTTTAGAAAAAGCAAAGCATTTGAGCGCGTGCCGCACGTGCATGTGCAATGCTGATGTTTGGTGTGCAAACTTATACCATGTCCACCATAATATTAACACGTGTTATGGACCGTAGTTTTCAGATAGCGGCTGACTGCATAGAATGATTTCCCATTGTCCGAGCAGGAAGGCCCTGGGAAGGAGATCTGCAATTCTTCCTCTATGTACGAAAGCTGTGCAAAGATCGGAAGCAGGAGCCCCATAGAAATCTTATACTTCACCTGATTTTTTTCCTCACTATGAGCTGCAGAAGCTGAAATCGTCTTGAGAATTGGAATCATCAGTGATTCGAACCCCTGAGTGAACTAATTCTGTGCCCCTCGCCAAATCCATCACTGAATCGTCCACTATAATCGGCCTAGAGGGTAGTTGTTTCGCCTCGCGCTGTGCCTTGCTTGTATCAGACTACCACGCCTGCCTTCGGGAACTTGTGACACAGTAATTCAAGCTGTGGGTCCTGGTTTGAAAGACTGATTATGGTGCAATGCATCCCTCGCCCTACCCAAACCACCCACCTTCGTCCTGTGTACCTACCAGAAGCCTTTTGCGTTGCGTCGTGTACGTGAAGAGTTTTGTTCGATTGTACTGTGCTTCTTTCAATTCACTATGTGTGGTTACAGTGCCACAAAATCTCTCATGGGCTGCAAATCTTGTCTTATGTCTTCATTAGTTGTTTTAATAAGTTATCCCACAGGCGGTATGCCGTTTGAATGTTTTAGGTTGATGCATAATTATTCTACTTCTTTAAACAAATTTTGGTACTATTCTACTATTACACCCCCAGAACTATTCTACCGTTACAACCCCAAAAACTCAAAATTTTGATTTTCGACGAAACTTCGCCTATAGGGGTAATCCGATGCCCTGATAACGAATATGACCTTCATTTTTGGCGCTGGCGCCATTTGGCTCCAATTGGCGCTAATTTGGCGCCAATTGGAGCCAAATGGCGCCAGCGCCAAAAATGAATGTTATATTCGTTATCAGGACCTCAAATAACCCCTGAACGCAAGTTTTCAGCAAGTTTGGTGAAAACACCCTTGGCGCCAAATTGGTGCCAATTGGCGCCAAATGGCGCCAGCGCCAAAAGTGAAGGGCATATTCGTTATCAGGGCATCGGATTACCCCTATAGGCGAAGTTTCATCGAATATTAAAATTTTGAGTTTTTGGGGGTGTAATAGTAGAATAGTACCCAAATTTTATTTAACGAAACGATAAAAATACTGAACAGAAACATGTTCAAATAATTTTTCCGGAATTTATCCGTCGTCTAGTCCAAGCACTGCTTCCCACTGGCTAAATAGTCGGATTCCAAAAAAGAAGTTTTGATCCTTGGGGGCGATCGACGCCTTGACGTCGGCCATCAAGTCATCCAAGTCGACGGGAATTCTGTTACCTGGCCATTTTTTTTCAGCGAACGGTTGAGTATATAATTCACCGATTCACCGAAGTTCCTGCTGGTGAATACGGCAGATTTAGGAGCGGATTCCATTTCTTTGTTGGCTTTGGCTGATTGTTTCATCGCCGAAAAGTTACTGAGATCGCGAAATGACTCTGCCACCTTCCAACCATGATCGAAGTAGGGAAGGGGGGGGGGGGGAAGCCCAATTTCACGAATATGCGGATGGTTTTCTAAGTACGATTTTGTTGAGGAAATCAAGCAGATCATTTCTAGAAAAACCCGAACTCAATATTCAAATTTTATCGAGAAAAGAAGCCGCAAAAAATTCCGTAATAATTATGCATCAACCTAATAAAAATATGTTACCAGCATTTACCAAAACACTCACATTTATGCACTTTGTGAATCCAACATCAACCAATCCAGTGAATGCATGAATTCATCGCAGGACAACTAACAAGGTCAGGTCAGTTTTTTTCATCAAGGTAGAAAACAGCTTGATATTAGTTGAAGACGGCTACTTTCGCTATAATCGTGAAGAACCCCTCAGATTCACGAAATGAAGGGAATTTCAGAATTCATCCAGTTGGGATTGTGAGAGATTAAGGTGACGAAAATAGTGTATGAACGAGATTTCAGTCGTGGACGGTAGCGCAACTGGCTGCTTTCATACTTCGATTGCGCGCCGGCTCGCAGTTGGCGACGGTCAGGTCGGACCGCCATCCTCGATTTGCGGTATCGATCGGTACCCGCTGCTGTCACACGCTTATATAGGGCCGCCGTCGCATGGCCGCTCGCACATCGCTTCCTAAATGTACAGCCGTCTCCAGCTGCGAGCCGGCGCGCAAGTCGAAGTATGAAAGCACCAACTGGTCGGCTACAATATCATTGAGTTGCCTGATGAGGAGACCGGATTGGGTCAACTGTTGCCTCGTCCACATATGTGCTCCAGTGTGAACAGTGCGGCCTCCACAAGGTCGTTAAAACACGGCCGTTTCTGGGTCTGGTTGCCGAAGTTGCCAATCTTTAGACCCCTATTGTGCGTTATCTAAGCGGTTTTTCAACTCGGCAAGCCCCTGTACTATCCTTCTAGGGTAGCGGTTTGTCCCAGACTAAAAACTTGAAAAGCACTTTATCGTAAGGCTAAACCTTTAGGTGCACAAACGGTAAGTGAATTCAACGTTACTGAATCTCAGCAGTCTATTTATCGAAAGTCAGTCGTCTATTGAGGGCATTATAGGTCTATGGTCGATTATATGGCAACAATAAAGGACGAGAAAACGTCTACACAGCGGTGCAAGTCTACAAACAACGAGGTTACCTTGCATTTTTGTGTGATGACAGACAGCCAGCCAAGCCACGATGGCAGTGAGCAAATGTTTTCGTCGTACACACCGTTGCAGCGCGTCTCCTCAAAGTTCATCGCATTCTTTTTTGTTTTTGTTCGCTCAGATCGTTTGTTTGCATGCAAATCCGTGCCCAGTGAATGTCTTCAGTTCCAGAAGCAGGGGGGGGGGGGGGGAGGGCGGAATGATTGTTAGATTTCATCTGATAATTTGTATCCTTTCGGAAAGATGCTTTCGCCGGCGCAAATCGATCAGTTCCATAGAAATGAACTGCTAATTCGATTTGTAAATTCATTCAGTAACCGTATCCATTCTGAGGACAGTAGCGTTGATTCGGCAGTCTTTTTGTTAGAATATGTCAGAAGGATTTTCTCCAGCCTCTTCAAACTAACGTTCCAACAGGTTATCTATTGAAAATCGTCCCGTGTAAGAGGCAAGCCGGCCTCTCCGATGCCGGAATAGGATGGATCGGCTGAAGAAGTGGTTCTAAACCCCCTCTTCCCCCCCCCCCTCTTTACACTCCTTTTGGGAGGCCTGATTCCGGTCCCCAAGTGCAGGTTCACCCTGGCATCCCTTAGATTTAACCTGCTACACCCCTCTCCAATTTATCGTTACTTGTAAACCTCATTGGGCAGTTGTGAACTTTCATATCGAGACTACCATAGACAGCCCTCTGTCCCCTCCCATTGAAGTTATCCTTCCCATGCTCAGCTTCGTCAAGGCAATTCCTGTTACTTGAAGAAGCCATGCTGCTACAACTAGTAGTAAACACCGGGCTTCATGAGGATTCTGTTAGCTTTTTGGTACCTCCACATTGTTCTTACAATTCTTCTTTTGCTTCCTCGAGTAGTTTTCTTAGGAGATTTTCATTTTGAAGCACCCTACCATAAGCAATAAGGCTGTCTAGAATTTATTAATAGTTTCTGACACAGACATCAGTTCCATCTACTTTTTTGCTCTTCGATAGTCGCATTCCATTTGAATAGTTATTACAGAACTAGTTTCTGGCAGCGATGACTAACTTTTCGAAATCAATCTATTTTTTTCCAGTTTTCATGGAATTTCGAAAATGATGGCCCTTCGACATTGTTTTCATTTTTCGTTTTCTATCTTCGTATGGAATTTGATCGCTACGGCCTCGAACTGCTCCGTCGCTGTTGCCCTTCTCTCCGAATCATTCGGCCATATTGCTCTCTCAATTGCGATAATGAAAAAACCACTGATCGGACGATTTTGCTATCGCAGAACGGAAATAGGCGGAATCAACCGCCGATAACCTCATAGTGCCATCGGAGTGCATGTTTCGTGGGTGATGGGTGTCGCGCCTGTCCAAGTGGAACTTTCTCAATTGATTATTACTTGTTCACGGAGTTGCTCCTTCTTCTTCTGTCGAATGTGACCACAAAGGGTAAGGCTCTTGATTCCCGTTTCCATTTATGGGAAACAAAGCTCAGTTAGTATTATAACTAGGGAACCGCCATTTTTTTGAATACCTGAAATTTCAAACCTCCATGGGTTTGTGCTGGTGTGTTGCTCCATACTGCCGTGTCGTATGTCTGGTTCTTTTTACTTGAAGTTGTTTTCTCTGTTGCAACTTCTGCTTTATCACTTTCATGGTGAGTGGTCGCAAACATAATGGTTAGGGGCGGGAGCACCGGGAAAGGCGTTGCTGCCTCGCTCTAACTTTGGGCTATGGCCAGCTACGAGTAACGCCCTTCCTGTTCATCTTTCCACTACAGAAACACTAGTACCGTCTCCCCTAAAGTAAAGGACGTCGATTTTAGTGGCCAACAAATTCGGATATCGACATAGTGGAAACTTTTGTGGGCGATAGTGGGTTTGGTCCGAATTTCGGATCATTGAGAGTTATTCTGATATCTGTTACGTATTTTCACAACACGATATGAAAGTACCTAAGTTAGGAAGTAGGAGCGCCCGCATAGCTACCATTCTCTCTATATATAAAGTGGTAATTTTGTGTGTCCGGTTGTATGCCCGTTTGTGCGTCCTTCCAAAAGTCACGTAGGCACGATGAAGAGTGTGAATGTCACGTGAGCACGATAAGGAAACAGTTATGAGATGGGAAGACCACCTATACTGTTTATATTGGTTATATTGGTCCCCTAACAAGTCGTAGGTAAGCGGTAGTGGGCATGTGGTGCACGCGTTAGCGTGCGTAGCCCGTCTGATGAAGAATATTTCAGAATACATCGGAGGGGAAGCGCCACATATGTAAGTAGTCATTCACACTCCCCAGGAGTACCACACGTCTTATCTTTTTGGAGCTTTTCAATCGTTTTCACCATCGATAGAACAAGTTATGCACCCACTTCTGTTGACGGGCCCAACACTAATCCCTACAGTCAATACCGATTTTTAACCAACAAGTTGATGTGGAGGTCTCACCCGAGAGCGCAGATGAGGTATACCTATTGACTGGCCTTGTCTCTACTTCTTGTATTGGTTTGCCGTTTTGCGTTACTTCCCTTGTCTCTGGGCTACTGGAGAGTATGAGCAACCTTTAGACACCTTGCTTCCCATTTCATCTCACTAGGTCGCGATTATTTATCCTCTCCTCATTCTTTCCTCTTTCTTCTTTTTTCCTTTCCACGAATCCTTTCTACTTTTATTAGCTTTGTCACATGTTTTTTTTGTATTTCTTTTTACATAAAGCGAAAGACAGCCTTGAAAAACACCAGTAAGCTTGAACCATTTGTGGCTTGTGAAATACCAATGCTTTAGATTTGTACCGGAAGTTTATAGAGTAGTCGCGCGCGATAGCCTAGTGTCCACGCGGTGACCTAATTGGCGCTTCCTTACACATCATTGGTAGCAGAACAATTGTCAGCTACGATTTCCTAATTTGAAGAAGTCGCATGGGGAAGCATTCTATACAGAACCACCATGTGTGTTCAGGGAAGTGTAACTACCCATATCCCTGTCCTGGCTCACAATTAGCTGCTCCACAGCATGCCAGCTAAATCAATCGCTGTTCTTTCGACGGCGCTCTAGTCTTCTGCGGCAGAGGATGAGAGCACTAGGTTCGACTTGTTCCACAACCAACTCTCCTTCCCGGCGAAGGTTGTCATGGCTCAAGCATAAACCTATCTGAGAGCAAGTTCGGATAACCAGGGGTATGTGAGGTTTACTGCTTTATCTCTAGAAGTTTCATAACAGATTTCTTCAGATCCCCTCTTATAAGCGTTTCGAGCTTTGCTCCCGAATAATTAGACTATCCACCGGTAAGATTAATCGAAGCCAAGATTCTCCTCACTTCTGAGCTTCAGGAGACAGTTTCGAATTGCTGCACGTACTACTGTAAGCACATTGTAAACTGCTGAGCATTTTCCCAAGCATGCTCATCTGTTCTCTCTTTCAATCCTCTCTCCTTTGCGTCCTAATTTTCCCGTTTTCATCAAACTGGTGGAGTTCGTTGAACACGCCCTATATCTCCGCCATCTGTCTCCAAAACGTCCGAAAACTGTTCAACATTACTCAACTACTGTTTATAGAAAAGTTCACCTTTCATACTCAGCAGATGCAGAATTTTTTGAAGATTTATTTCCTTTCGTTCGGCGTTGACTAATAGTATTACGGAACGCGCCACGCACTCGATTTCCTTTTCAAATGGTGCTGCTGTAGTTGGCCTAACAATAAAGTACATCTGCCAGAATATCAGCAGTTTTTGTGCTCTTGATCAGGCTGTACCTTCAACCTGAAAGTGGACCTGTTCGATGCCCCTCTTCTTCCCTCTTCCCCCCATGCATTCTACTTCTACAAGACAATAACAGCCTTTAGTAAATCAATGATAAGATCGCTCTGCCGCACAACTATCATGGTACACCCATAGGTAATATCCCCACGACAAAGCAGACCCGTTACCATGAAGTATGGAAGGATGGCATTCCTGAGAATTGAGGCCTAGGAAGGCTACGGTATTTTGCTATTATAGGCATCTTAGAAGGGGTTTTTTGGGGTTTTGGGGGGGGGGGGTTGGGGTTTCTTTGCCCTAGGATATTTGCATTTTTGAACAACTTTTACCTGGATCCATCGCCGAAAAATTCGGCCAGTCAAGGAAAGAAAGTTTGGAATTGTGAGAAATGGGTATTTCAGTATTGTTAAATTGCATTTCCTCGCTGCATCTTAACTTGGTCAGCTTTCTGGGATATAAGATACTGCTCGTGGGTAGAGAGCAGAATGATGTAGGACATGATGAAGGAAGAAAGATCTGCAAGTTAACATATTCCTCTACTGAATGCACTTCTTCCACGATCGATGCTTATCCGCCGTACGTGCCAGCCGGCTGTCCCCTTCCGTGGTCCTTGACCGTCGGTGCTCACGTGTCCGCCACGTGTAGCCGGCCGGCTTGATCCCATTTCCGCTGGACGTACTCGTAATTTCTATATTTTTATATATCGTGATATTTTGCTGTTACCGTAATCCTGCTTGATGACAAATCCGAACCTTTTGACACTTCAGAATGGTTAACGCAATTGAACCAAATACCATTTCAAATGGAGCTAACACGAATGGATCACTAAAGAAGATAGATTCACTGACTGCCATTCCATATGTGTAAGTGGATTATAATTACTTTTTTTTGTATTTAGATGAGCTTAGTGCGATTACACTAATAAGAACGTACCGTCTACCTAAAAAAATCGACGAAATGAATCAAAATATCCTGACTGGGAGCAACAAAAAAACAAGGAAGTATTTTGTTGGTGACTTTTTTTAAGTGAGGCCCTCTACCTTATCATTCCTAGTTGGTTTTGGCGTCGTCACTATCTGTTGTTGTTTACATTGCACTTAAAAGACCGCATGCCATATAGTGATAAATAAATAAACATAAAATAATGGTCAGGAACATCCGATGAAAAAGGTCGCTAAATGCTACTTATTTCCTATGTTGTGTCGTAAACGTTCAAGCCTTCCGTCTAAGTCTAATTTTGCAAACACTTTTTTTTTTATGAAAAAGCAGATCCCTATGCATTCGAAAAACTCAAATTTCTTTCACAAACGTTTTCCGTACCTTTGCAAAAGCTGTTTACGTCCCGTCCCATGACTGAGTGGGGGGTTTTTTTTTTGCTTTTCGGGGTAATCGATATTCCGTGATGTTAGCGCATTACATTGCCATCTTTCATAGCTTTCCCAGCTCACCAAGTTCACTTGCTCCCTTTTTTTCCGGAGCTTTCAAAGTTGGGGGAGTTTTTCTCCTGTCTAAGTGGGATAAAATTGCTAATTTACTGCTGACTCATTAATAAAACGTCTGTCCCATTTCAAATTTCTCTGAATGTCATGTGTACTCATGACTGGGTGAGTTGTAATTGATAGCGGTCTTATCAGTGATACGATTAGAATCAGTACATACCTATTTCAGAGGCAGCAATCCAAGTTTACATGAACGAAGTGGTAGCGATGATGAACATCTCACATTTGAGGTGGGTTTTTATTTTTGTTTCTAATAAATTCTTCTAGCTTGATGAAATTTCTGAAACCATTTGAAAGTTTTTTTACTGCTATCAACCACGAATCAATTTGAGTCCTTTTAATCGCACTGTTTCTTTCGAATGCCTCCCAGTTTTCCCCAGAATTTCCCGTTGACCTTGCATTATCGCCATATTCCGGGCCTCTAATCATTATTTGAGAGTGTTTATTTTTAAAGCAGATCTTCGAGACTAGCAAATGCTAGATATAGAGATTGCAGAAATAGTTTCTCAACCATTTTTTAAAGGTCGGCCGTCGGAGATACATTCCTCTTCATGAGCGAATTAATCGACGAGTTCAGGATAAAACACCATTTTTCTCATTAGAATTTTTCCCACCCAAGACTGCAAATGGAGTTGCAAATTTCTTCACCAGGTAAGCCAACCTTGAGCTTTTTTGGTGCTATCACTATCTTAACAAATCTCAGGTTGGACCGTTTCAATGAAGGAGGTCCGCTATTTGTTGACATCACCTGGCATTTGGCTAGCGATCCAGGTAAACTGTTTGCTAAAAGCTTTCAATTCTACATGTCACACTATTGATTATTGTGGGGTGCTTGGCCAACGGGTAGTTGATTCAAATAGGATTCGTTCTAGGAGAAGGTCTTTCCTTTCTTGTACGCAACAGATCCCAGGACAGCCACGGGTGGCAACAATTATCTGTTGTATCGGGTTCACACAACTGTCATGAAAATAGGTGCACAAATAGTAACGCCAGTGCACTGAAATGGAATTTCCCCTTTCCTTTCCCTAAAGATGCTCGCGCGTCTCTGAAGAAGGTTCTGAGATATGAATAAGCGTGGTGCCCCATAGACTTGGGAGGTTTGAAATCCAAATCATGTGAATAGTTAATCGTTATGGACATTTCTCATTGAATTAAATCGCTACTTTTCAGCCAACATGAACAGGGAGACGTCCTCATCGTCGATTGCCGCTGGGTGTCTTGATTACTGCCGGGTGGACACAATGCTTCACATGACTTGTGCTCAATACTCTAAGGAACAGACGATAAAACATCTTGAACAGAGTAAATCCGTCGGACTTCGAAATATTCTCGCCCTTCGAGGAGACCTACCCCATATGGTAGGCAGATCTTACTTTTTTCATTCTCTTTTTTTTACTTGGTGATATTTCAATTCTTTGCTGCCAACAGAGCACTGGATTTCTGTTTTTTATGTTCAAAGGAGCTCCTACTGAAAAGTCCACAATTAGGGCCTTCTACCTCAAAGAGAGGGATAAAAGTTGATTTTTTCCCTCAAAACTATTTTTTTGTTCCATTCCTCTACGGATTCTTCCCTTATTTGGACACAAACCGATTACATATTCCGCATATTTTTCTTCTTCATATGAGTTGTTTTTTTTTAATGAAAATGTTTTTGCTCTCAGGATACTGATGGAGTCCCAATCTACAAATATCGAGCGCTGGATATGATTCGTTGGATTCGCGAAGAGTTTGGCGATTATTTCACAATCTGCTGTTCAGGTATTTGAATCTTCTGTCTTTTTTCTATCTCCTCTTTTATCGTTGTGATTTCAGAACTTTGTTGACTGGATGACGGGTTTGTTACAAAGTACATTACTGCATTGTAGACGACTAGGCAACTTTTTTTCTCCGTAATTGCATCACTTTTGTAGGAACTGATGTAACAGCTCCACTGGAACAAGTTTTGTGCATGACTCGAAGGTTTTCAGACAAGTTTATTAAATTGGGAGTCTGAGCCATCTGGGTTATGTTATCGGTGATTAGAGAATAAAAGTGATGCTGATTTCAAAGGTACAGGACTAGCAGTGGGGGATCAGTGCTTTCGAGCTCTATTGACGGTTGTCTTTCCCACAGTTTAATTTGCGTTTCGTTTCGATTCGCGTACGTTAAATTTTCTGATTTTTGCGAAAAAGTGCAACCTGCTTGTTTTTTATTAAAAAAAATTAATTGAAGTCTTAAAGTGTCATACCCTAAACGTGAGTTTTTTTTTTAAATTTCTTCTTGTAAGTATCGGTTTGTGAGAAGTTACCGTATTCTTGTTATTTTTGACAATACCCTAAAACTTTTGGAAATTACGTGTTCACATCGTTTCGGCGCTTTTTCATGAATATTTTCATTGACGAACTGACTCTTTTGGCCGAAATTTCATATCCACTTGCGGTCACGTCATAGAGTTGTACTTTGGTCCAAGTATGCTATAGTTTACGAGAAAATTGCGCTATACTCTTATCTACCGACCACACATCAATCACTCTCTTCAGATGCTCAAAGGTCATCGCAGCAAAAAAAATCAGGGGATTCAATTGAAATGGTCAGACGGCAATCTACAAATAGTGTCTGGTTTTTGCCCAGGGCGTATGCCTTCTTTCAGGATACCCGGCTGGTCATCCCGAATCCCCATCGTACAAAGCCGATCTGCTGTACTTGAAGTCGAAATGTGAAGCAGGCGCCCAGTTCATCATCACACAATTGTTTTTCGAAGCCGAAGTAAGAAGAACAATATGACCCTATCACTGCATCCTTTCATTCAGTCAACGTTTTGAAGGTATTTGAAGAATTCGTACGTGATTGTCGTGAAATAGGCATCACGGTTCCGATTATTCCTGGAATCATGCCAATAATGGTGAGCCATAGCTTTTTTCTCCTTCGAAGTTATATAGCTTGTTTTTTTTAATATCTTCTACTTAGTTTCATTCCGCACTGTTTTTAGGGTTACGACTCAATTCGCCGTATAGCTACTCTATCACAACTTACAATCCCCGAGTCTATTCTATCTGATCTAGAGCCAATCAAACATGATGATGATGCTGTGATGAAATACGGAACCGTGAAGGTAACCCCTAGAATGACGTCATTGTTTACTAATTTGTTGATGAATGTTGTCTAAGCGTTTGAACAACACAATCATTTGAAAGGAAGCCCATATACCAAAGGAAAGTTCACCTAATATGGCAGTATCATTTGGAATCGTTTAGTTGTTCCACCACTGCATGGTCTGAGAAACTCGTAGAGCGCTATCCGAAGGTTAGAGAATTTGGGAAATGTTTCAGAGAGTCGTACGAGTCTTGCCCGCTGAATATGAGTTGTCACTGTAGGAGCCCTTTTAAAGGCGCAGTTATAAAAATGGTTTCTGAAAATTACGCATAGGATGAATTCGAGGCCTCCTCTTACACCATATCTGGTGCTATCAAGTCGGAAAACGGCCTAGTTCGGTGTTATAAAGGCTCAAAAATTGCATCATGTATGTACTCGGACGAGTTTCAAAGGCATTGCATAGGCAGCACCATTCACAAGGGAACCCATGTAGACAGTTCAGACAGCTTGTCGTGACCCATAGCGGCAGTGAAAGGCAGTTTTGTACAGTTCTGGCCTGATGTCGTCAGCTCTTTGTGCAATTGCAACAACTGAAATCTCGTCCGAATACACCTTTCATGATATTTCTATCATGATAATCTCGTCCAATCTTCATTTTTCTTACTTTTGAGAAGCCTTATTTATCTCGAAATTGGCGAAATATCTCGCTTTCTTCGCCACCGATGAACTATTCACAACCTATACTTCCGCTTTATGATAAAAAGGAGTACTTCAAAATTACCGTTAGCTGGCCTCAGGGTGCTTTTTTAATGTGCATGAAAAAGCATTCGTTATCGGTACTGAAACTGTATAAGAGGGTGCGAAAACGCTTTAGTCAGCTCTCTTTAATTGAACTATAGGCCTGATATGCACTTCGTTCTGATTTTAATTGGGACGAATTTCGTGCGGCATCTCGGCGGTTTAAATCGTCCTAAATCGCCCCAACTTACATCCAGAGTTTTTCATGAATATGTAAACACCAGTTAGGTCGCTCGACTAACGCCGGGCTTCCCTCCTTGTGTCAGAGTTGTTATAATCGGCAAATCCGCGCTTCCTTATTTGGAACAAATGATCAGAACACGAAATTAGGCAAAGGACTAATGGGGCATGCAAGTGATATTCAAAGTGTGCCGAGCTATGCCTTTGATTGATGTCTCGATATGTTGCTGTTCATCTTAGAAATAATGACCCATTGAAGGTCAAGTGGAAGGCAGTCAAAGCGCTTTGAGGCTCAGAATGAGATACAGAGACTGATGGGCTGCAGTAACCCTTTCTTGTCGCCTACCTTAATGTCACGATTGCTTCCTCAAGAGGAGATTCGCTTCAACGAAGTTCGTCAGAGTTAACATCCACTGTATTTTAATACCAACACTGTTCTAGCCGCCCGCAGAGCAGCCCTACTCGAAGTGTTAGGAAATGGAAAGAACTATTTCTACTCGTTATTTCATCATCCACGACGTTCTGCGCGAATGTCATTTCCAAAGCAAGACTCTTTGCAGTCACACTCACACTCTTTGACTGAGCAGGAGCGTCGAGTCGGTGTGTGTCAGAAGCTCCTAATCTCTAAGGGAACGACGACATCAACCGACTTCGTTGTTGTTTACGATAAAAAGTAGATGCCGTATGAAAATCCACGCAGAGAATCGCAACGCCTACCTGTGGACGTAAGGCCGCAGTTCGCTACAAAGCGAGGCGCTCGCGCCAAAAGGACATGAGCTCGGGTGTGGTGCAGTAGGATCGAAACTGTCGCGGCGCGGCCAGAGAGACGCCGCGCGCGAAGGAATGTAGTAGGATGCAGCAGCAAGTAAGGAATACAGGTACAAAAGAACTAACCTTAGAATCATGTCAAAAACAATAATCGAATATCGATTGAGCTGTATTATGAACGCTAGAACTGTAACAACAAGGCGACTGGTTTGCGACTGCTGAGCGTGCGGCGAATTGATTGCGCAAAACCGATCCTACTGCCCATCTTTCCATGAGCTCATTGTTCCTCTGCTCAAACGTGTAATTTACCATGAAATCCTATCAGAGTGTACTGCGGTAGACGCGTGTGCATTCTGTTAAAGGCACAGTTCGCGATAATTCAATGGGCAGGTATGTCAATGACGTGTCCACCTCTCATTCGATGTCACGTCAGACTGTCTGAAACCCCCGCCCACTGAATATCGCGAACTGCGCCTTTAACAACTTAGAGAGATGGTGTTTCGAGCCCTCATTTCACACTCACTGCAAGGAAACTTTTTATTGTGATGGATAAGGCCCGACCACCACACGCGAGGACGTGGATTGATGAGTTGAAAGGGCTGGCATAACCTGGCTACCCACTCCCCTCATATTTACCTGATCTCAACGCATATGACTTCTTTCATAGTCCACGACCAGTCTGGTCGCGGACCCATCTCACAAACGACTGGTCGTGGACTATGAAAGATGCCTATGACTGCCTTACTTTCAGAAGCCCACAGGCATGCTCTAATCGTAAGGAGAAAGAATTCAACAATCCTCAGGAAGTCAAGTAGATAGTAAATGAAAGGATCGTGTCGCGCTCTTCTTCTTTTTAGAGGAATGACATCAGTGTCCTATCCGGTTGACGTCTAGAAATTGTGGCTATGAAGGGTCACTATCTTGACCACTAATCTAACTTCATTGCTGAAGCTGTTTTGTGTTTAAAAAATCGATTAGATTTTCTCAAAACTTTCCAGATGGCGCTACAGTTCTAATCAACATTGCCTCAAGATTTATTGAATGTCATCATGAATTTGATGGGGAATTGACGCATTCCTTGGTGGACTGAGCGAATCCGACACGTTTGTTTCCATGATCGAAGACCGTGTAGAAGTTATGAAGAAAGACGTCACCAAGAATCCAGATAGGCCCTGAAAAGTAATATCCATTCGAACATCGCGTAGTATTTAGTCATGAGGGACATACCAATTGGAGGCGGAAGGTCGAGTCCCACGAAACCGAGCACACATGTCTGGTTCATCTGAAAAATTACATTGTTGCGTCAGTGTCTTCCATCAATTCATTTGAATTGATATTCTTGCCAATGTTCATTGGATAACGCATCCAAGTTCAGTGATTACCTGGACCACGTAGTCGGTACCTTGAAGAATGAAGTCTCGACCACCAAGGGTGAAGGTTAGTGCTGGTAGTGTTGAGGTAGAGTTGCATTCGATTTCGTATGTGCCTTGTGCACTTACGTTTGCCCCGGCAAGATTTATAATCTGAGAATCGAGTACAAGAACGATTCGAAGCAGGAGCTCAATTCTGCATCACTGGGAATCACCTGTTGTACAACACTCATTGGGGCAGTAATGATGGGACTGCCAGTGTCAACAATGGCTTGTTGTGGACCGGTAGTCAACGACGTTCCTCTGGCGTACACCGGACCCAATTCGATCCGCCACAGTCTTTCGGCTATCAGAGGTACCCATGTGATTGTTCCCTTTGAATAGAACCCATTTCTAACAATTGAAGCATGAAAATCTAGGAAGTACAAAAATTTAGTAGTACCTTATAATGCGCTGGGTCTGTCCCACAGATAGTCAACTCTCCAGCAGCACCCCTGTCCTTCTTCGCTCCGCCCATGTAGAAAGCAAAGAGGGCTTCCGGACACATTTTCTACAATGTTTGGAGAATGGACAATCTGAATCTGAATCGACTATGGCACACACATGAAAAATTAGGCTGCTTTCCGGACTTTGGCAGAAGCTTTCCATTTTTGTGAAAGAGAATTCAATAATTTTTAGCATCTATGGCTTGAACTAGCTTCCATTCACTTTCCTGATAGCTGCTTTCGCGTTGTTTATTGATGTGGGGAAAAAGAATTACCTTATCAGCAAAGATCTGGTCCAAAGGTGGCGAGATACCGCCTACCGCATCTGACTTCCATGCCATACCGAGAATACCGTCGACTACATCTGTCTAAAATATCAGAGTTGCGTATGATTCTAGCTCGGGAGCATGCTTCCCTTACCGCGAATTGATTGGTCTCCGAAATGGCACAGCCGAAACCCTGAGTTCTGTTGGTGCAATAGCTGCAGCCGCAACCAAACTTCAAAATTAAGACATATTGTCAGAATGTCTGCCCTTAAAGAGAAAGCAGAAACTTACGCAAACGATATCGTAATCGATGTACGCTGTGACAGTTCCGCTTCCATATTCTAACTCGATTTCGTTCTTCGTTTCGTTGCAGGTTGTCGATTGTTGGCAGTTGAACTAGAAATGCAAGTCGAACTAATGAGAAGAGTCCTGTATTCTAGAGCCGATAACTTATCCAACCTGACGATGACTTTGACAGGCTTCGTCGCTTGTATTGCAACCCATGCACGGAACCCACAGATTTGCCGAACCGGTGTCAAATTGCACTCGGAATTGCTGTTCAGGTGTTCCGATATAGATGAGTCCGTAATAGGCCAGCTTAATACTTAGTGTATTGCGTAGCTGTTTAAGGGAAATCTCTATGAATGTCTCCTTACATTTGAGGAGTAAAGGAGAGGTACGCTGAGGCCCGTCGCTTTGGTCGCATTGGTAGCGTTGGCCGAGGCGAACATGTAGCCTTCAATGTACTTTTGCTTCAGGAATTCGGCAATCGCGTTCCCATCAATAGATTTTTGTTTGTAGGCCGATTTCAGCACGGGCACTCTTAATTGAAGGCCTTACCGAAATTTCATCGTAACTCGTGCTTAAAGCAGAACTTACCGCAAGAGTGCGTTGATTGTTGCACATGTTGCAAGAAGAATGAACAGAAAATGTTCTTTCATAATCTGCTGGAGGAAATAGTATTTTACAGTAAAAAGTAGAATCTGTCCAGAGCGGAAGGGGGTTAAGAAAGTAGAGTAAAGGAAGATAAGTTCTGGGATTGGAGTTTTTTGTGAACTGGCCTGGGTCTTTGCCTGTTGTTATTTCTCTTTGGTCCGCCTACATAGGGTAACTCAGTAGAGGCTAAATAATAAAATAAATAATGTAATCGGTAATGAAAGAAAGTGCTTAACAAGTTCTCCTTCCCATGAGAATTTCAATCTGGCTCCTCTGGAACATTTATGTTCAGAAAATAAAGGTTTCGACATTGGGGATCTTAAGTTTCCCAAGTTTTTAAACTGATTCGCTTGGCCAGAATCTGCAATTGATGCAAGAAATGGTGATTGGGCCTTGATAAGGAATAAGGGCTTATATTAAGGTGATTTAATCGAAACAAAGAGGAATCACGAGTTCCAGTGGAGGGTAATTCAGCATGGGAAAATTCTGGTGAACTGATAGACACATTAACATTCAGAAGCTTTTATACTCAACTAGCCCTGTTGTTGTGTTCTTTTGAGCTTTAGCACATAATCAAATTTCTATTATATAATGCCGAAAATCTAGTTTTTCGATCCGCGTTGGCTATTGTGAAATAGTCCTGCCATGTTGGATAATGTTTAATAATTTGTGTGCTTTAAAGCTTCAGCGGATTGGAATAGGGCGAAACAGTGAAACATAGCAGGACCAGGGATGGAAGGAAAGAAGTGGGGTTTAGCGACTGAACCGCGTTGAGAGTTGATCAACTGTGGGTCGACGCACATCTCCCTGTAGGCCCAAATATTGTTGATGCTTCCATAAGAATACCTCATGCCGCTTTTCTGGTGGTGTCCCAGTCTCGCGATGTTAAGGCGTCAACAGCAACTCTTGCCAAAAAAACTCGTCACAAATGAGGAATATGAAGCCATCTAGTGTATCATTGCAAGCCGTCGAAGAACTAAATTTGAACCGGAAACCTCTCATGATACGCATTACTGTTCTTCACATCGCACTGGCGGGGATTGACATACTTGAAGGCCCGATACGTGGTAAAATTGGTACACGAAATTTCTCATTAGCGAGAACCTGAGACCTCCAAGGATGTCATATGGTACGTTGTCGGATCGACAGACAGTGCCTTAAGGACTCCAATAACGACTCGGCCAATTTCCACACCAAGAAACCTTGAAGAGGCTTCGCCATTCGCATTGAGTAAACTTCCTGGGAATTCAAACGATTAGTGCAGACTTTGACATTTCTTGCTTGCTGTAGTCAGATCATTCCCGGTGCATAACTGGCACTTCGTGCAAATATTCCTTCCATTACTTCTGTCGTCATAGTATTCCACATCCGTATTTTTACTACCTTTTAGAAGCCCTGGCTTTTCGGAATTCTCCAATTTTCGCGTTTCCTCTGCAACCTGTGCACTATTCTGCACCATTACCTTAATTATTTCACTTGAACGAGGTACTACAAAATTTCATGAATTTAAACATACATGTACATACACATACACATAAACACACAGACATTAGCGGGTAATATACAGTAGGATTCGATCGTCCGATTAAGATTCCTGATGGTGAGTCGATTCCACACAGTTGGACGCAATGCAGGTCTGAGTCATGCATAGGGGTTCAACTACAGCGCCACACAGCTGAAGGTGCTCAAGTACGAACATTCCCGTGAGCATGGAACTCGCTCAATTTTGCCATAAGCGAAGTGTTCGTAGCTTTGTGAGGGAATGAAGGAGGGCAAAGCATGGCAGGAATCCGATATAGGCCAATGATCTTTTTTCACTTATAAAGTTGATGTACTCATTTTTCATGCGTGTCAAATAAGCATTTTCTTTTCGTGAAAGCTCGGTATCTGGTCCTAAACTTCCCAGCACTATGAGGATATTTTTGACATGTAGGTCAGGAGGCGCGATCGCTGTCGCCGCACTGGAACTAGGTCAACGCGCGCGACGACTATGTCCGGTCCTGACAAGATACTAATACAGTACCTACTCTGGTCCATAGGCTTCGCTAGATTTAGTTTGTTGGGTCTTCTGTGATAGCTTAAAATCGTAGCTTATTCTAAGCTCATGCTAGTTGAAATAGCCGCACGATAAATCAGCTTATGTAATCAATATATTTTTCAAAGCATGTGTAATGCACCGTACTGAATAACAATAACTCATCTTTACAGAAAATGAAGAATCACTTCTATCAAAGTCACACAGTCATGCTTTAACCTAAATTTTCAGGCTATCGAAATGTGTCGTCGAATTCTTTCGAATGGTTCAGCCCCTTCAATTCATTTATACACAATGAATAGAGAAGGAGCGTGCCGGTAAGCGATTTATTGTCTTATCGAACTCTTACTTATGTTATCTGGGCACCGTGCTCTTCATCCCTTATGAGAAGGCGAGTATGAGCGCGATCTTGGTAGTGTAAGGAGTAGAGTGCAACTTGTTCGGACAGCAGAAGAAGGGAGTGCTTTGGCATCCCTTCGAGATGACAAAAAAACTGCAACATTTCAAAACCATGTATGGAATGGGCTTTCTAACTAGGTATGGGAACCATGCTCGAAGGAACAGGTCACATGAACACCCAAATAACTTTCTGGATTGCCTGGTGATTTTGTATTTTCCTAAAAGTGTCTTTCCAGCGAAATCCTTCAAGAACTAGGGCTTTGGCACAAGCGACCGATGCGTGCCCTACCGTGGGACCCACTTGGATCTAACCATCCTCTAAGGTATCCATGCATGCAGTCTATTTCAGTATTTTCCAGTTCTACCTTCTTTCATTTTAGATGCAAAGAAGACGTACGACCGATATTTTGGAGTGCCCGACCGAAGAGTTACATCTATCGAACTAGGGTATCACTAAGATTCATTCAGCCGCTCAACTCTCTCCGTACTTACTTGTTTTCCAGGATTGGGACGATTTCCCCAATGGACGATGGGGTAACAGTTCATCACCAGCGTTTGGTGACTTGCAAGATTATTATCTTTTCCACTTGAAGGTAAATTTTTAAGCTAAATGGTAAACAATATTTTTAGTTTTTTTAAAATAGTAGCAGAATAGTGTACGTATTCGTTTTAGGCCCAAACTAAAAAGGAAGATCTCTTGAAGATGTATGGTGAAGAAATTAACAGCTTTGACGACGTGAAGAAAGTGTTCGTGAATTTCATTTCCCAAGGACCGAACGATCGAGGGGTCAAGGTCTGTCTGCTGAAAATCCCGACTCCTTAAGCCGTACATAGCTTCTACACTGCTTTACATTAACCTTTTTTTTTTGCAGAAGCGAGGCCCGCTTTAGTTTAAGCTTGTAAGTGGCTGATATGCTCAAGAATGCTATGTGCTCTCAGGTGACAAGTTTACCATGGAATGAACAAGAGAGCGGTGTACAAGCAGAAACGAAGCTGATCAACGAGCAACTGCTGTGGTGCAACCAAAATGTTTGTTTTTTTGAGTATTTTCTCAGTATTGGAAGGTTTTCTGTGGTGTATGAAATCGCCAAATTTCGCCATATTTTAAGGGTATACTTACGGTGAACAGTCAGCCGTCGGTCAATGGAGCACCGTCTACGGATCCTCTTGTTGGATGGGGAAAACCAGGTGGCTATTGTTATCAGAAGGTTAGTTGCACAATCTCTACTGATGCGAAACATTGAGTTTATTCTTCACCGTCGAGGTAGGCCTTACAGTTTGAAGATCTCAAGCTATCTTATGGAGAAGGTGATTATGGTTGTTTGGTCCTTTTTTGTTTTGTGGGGTTACTATCTTTTTTTTTGGGATTCCTTTCATCATAAAGGTTATCATTTCTAGCTATGCTTGATTTTGTAGGTTTTATGCTTGTTCCTTATTTGGCCATGTCCGATGCCTTTGCTAGAGATACCATGTCAAAGTATAGATGATTGTGATTGCTTTTTTTCCGTAGATTTACCATCTGGTACTTTTCCAGGCATATCTCGAATGTTTCATCAGCAAAGAGAATGCAAAGTCGCTCCTGGAGATTGTCGACGATTACTATCCGCGAGTCAACTACCACCTCATCAATCATGACGTATGTTCGTTACTGTTAAACTTCACAGTGATCTCACTGCGAACATTTTTTAGTTGGAGGGGGGGGGGGGGTCCACAAAAGATTTATGATCAGAAGAACAACTGGGTTACCTTAAACAGGAATGGAATGACAAGTCTGACAAGGGAAGGATACTTGGTCGCAGTGGTCATTCAAGATGAGATTTATACCCCCGTAGGTGGTTTCCAACGCTGATTTCAAATCTGTGTTCCAAATCTGCGAAACGATTCTAGAAATAAAATTACGGGACCGATGCCTCCCCTGTGTTATAGCACTGTACCGAACGGATCACTGCGTCGAGCAAACACAGTACTGTGTAGTGGTGGCATAGCGGCTAGTGCGGTGGACGTGGACTGGTAGACATGGCATCAAGGTTCGATCCCTTGACGCATGCGCTCGATTTTTTTGCTTTTCCATTAAATGCGTCCTAAACGCTTGCAAAAAGTTTTTGGGCTCAATATCAGGCATCTACAGGGCCCCCTCACAATTTAGGACTCCGGGGAATGGTGATCCAACAAAAAAATTTTTTACCGTTGTGGACCTACATATGCACGCCCCTCTACTCCGGACAGTCAAGATGGTGTTTCGAAATCTTCGCCAGATTTCTGCACTTACGGTAGACGGCGGTTAAATGACTCATACGACCAGCTCCCTCTTTGGGAGGGATACGGTCCACACATTCTAGGAATGTCCGCGCTTCCGAAGCAGTGATACGAACTAACTGGCATTGTTGAAGAAATGATGTAGAACAATAGTTTATCGCTATGTGTGCACATTTTGATTATCCACTCATTCTTGAGGTAAAGTCCTTTCAAGGAGCCCTTTCATGAGGTGAAGGTGGTGATGCGGTGGGACATGATACAACGGATGTCCTCAAAAGCCTGAATACACTCACTTGTTGTTTTGAATTTCCCCCTGTAGGCCTTCATTGTTGATTTGAAGTGGTATCCAGTCTAAATGACCGTCGTGCAATGGGACTCCCTTATTAATTTTATGATAACTCATCCTTCCAACTCATCCGCTAATCTCAATAAGTACGCACATCGACCCGCTCGATTTGAACCTGATAGCTGAGACGACAGACATCGTAAGTTGGCAATAACAGACTAATTGGAAAGCTCATGCCCTTTTTATTTCCCTGGACGGCACTCTGTCGTGATGATAGAAATTGTGTTACTCATGTTCGAAGAGGTGCGGCCTTTTAACATTCCTGCTGGAGAAGGCTATAGATTCTTCTACCCGCGCCATAAAATTGGAGCTCATGGGCCAGATCACAAACATGAAGACTGCGTTTCACTTCGGAACCTCTATATCCCCAAAAACGTAGGAGGTTTCATTCGCGACGTTGCGGGTCCATCGTCGCTGTTCTCATCAGGCGACCGCAGAGAATCATCGTGATTGTCTTTCACGGACACGACTCCCACGTGAAGGATAACGGGCTTGTTATCATAGCATCGATAAGTACGGTTCGGGAGCTCTCCATTCCTAGATGGTGCCCACGTTATGCTGCAAGAACGAAACTCCTACATAAAGTATGATGACGCCACATTCGTTCAGAAGTCCGCTGGTATTGTGTTGAAGAGCGTTTGATTCTATGAATCATTTGAAACCTCTCTTCTTGATGCCTCTTTAGCCCATTTGAAGCGAATATTTAGAATTAGTTTTTTGCTCGAACAGGTCCACCTCATTCGGTCGGTGAGGGGCAAAAAAGCTCTCCTTATAACACCTTTCCAGTGTTCCTAAATTGTGAGGGAGCCCTATAGATGACCAATGTTGAGCCCAAAAAAGTTTTGCAAGCGTTTAGGACGCATTTCATGAAAAAGCAAAAAAATCGAGCGCATGCGTCAAGGGATCGAACCTTGATGCCATGTCTACCAGTCCACCGCACTAGCCGCTATGCCACCACTACGCAGTACTGTGTTTGCTCGACGCAGTGATCCGTTCGGTACAGTGCTGTAACACAGGGGAGGCATCGGTCCCGTAATTTTATTTCTAGAATCGTTTCGCAGATTTGGAACACAGATTTGAAATCAGCGTTGGAAACCACCTAAGGGGGTATAAATCCCATCTTGAATGGCCACTGCGGAATGGCCACTGCGACCAAGTATCCTTCCCTTGTGAGTATACTTATTTTGCTGGGGTGTGGTATGTGCTCGCCTTTCAAGAAAGCTTTGAGTTCAATGGCCAAACCACGTTTCTGAGCAGATGAAAGGTATGCATGCAATTCAAGCAGCCATCCATGGAGCGTCATTAACCGGCTTGGTAGATATGCATAATTCCGTGAATATGTGGGGTTAGGGTGGAATCGTTTCCTTTCGAGTTCTAGGATCCTAGAGCAGCAGTGTATAGCACCTGTACCCTGTAACTCTAGGATTCTGGGACTAGGATGGGGACAGTTTCTACCCCATCGACCCTTTCTTCTCAATGGTCCGCTATACTGTTTTCTTCCCGAACTCTCTTCAAAGCCCTCAGAAATGTGATGTTATAGGGAAGTTTCGATCGCATGAATGGTGAACAGACAACACCAATCGCTGTAACGTGGGGTGTATTCCCGGGAGCTGAAATCGCCCAACCGACGGTTGTGGATCCTCTGGCGTTCCGTGCATGGAAAGACGAAGCGTATGATGCTTGGATCAAGAATTGGTATGACTTCAGATTTTTGAGGTTCTTCACACCTTCCTCCTAGATATGTTTAAAGAATGTTTTTTAGGGCCAACATCTATCCGAAGGACTCGGTATCACGCAAGATTATTCAGAAAATACATGACGAATTCTACTTACTCAACTTAGTGGACAATGATTTCCAAAAACCTGTAATTATCTATGAAGTACTTGAGAAAATGATAAAAAGAACGAAAGAAACAACTAACCCTACTACATAAAATCCCTCTAATTGTAAGTTGTATAAAGCCACTCAAACTACCATTCTCCCGGGGAGTTAAAGCCGTTCCTGGAAAAAAATTTGTAAATGGCTGACCAGTGTGGGAGGCCATGAAAACCGCTCATTCCGTTTTTATCTGTCAAGTACACTTCAACAATGACCTGCAGTGTATATGCTGCGCTTTTAGTTTTCGGGTGTTTACTAGAGGTGTATTCCCTAAATGCCTTCCATTACTGTTATTTGTTGATTGTATGGTTGACAATAAGGGCTAGTAATACTTCTAGGGATTGCTAAAATCGGTGAGATTATATGTGATAAAAATAAGTTATTTGTGATATTTGTTATAACAACCGGTGTAGCCATGTAGACTTTAACATTACAGATGATATTTATATTTTATTTCGTGAATATTTTGTGAAATAGTGTCTTACTGATGACATATAAAGTATAATTCACTATGACTTGCTTACTGTATCACAGAATCTGCGGACTACCAAATCTATCTTCTTGATGCGTAAATTTGAGTCTTGAAGTCTAGCTCCACCCAATGAGAGTTCTGCTTTTAATTTGGTGCCTAGTGGCGCATGTATCACTCGGATCTTTGAAGAGTTGATAATTTATTTCTGAATATGTAGCAAAGCTCTTGTAGAACAATGGTATTTGACAAGCAAGGTAAGGAGCGCCACGCAGTTGGAAGTGTACAGGCGAGGTCAGGTTGTATACGGCTGTTATGGGTCCGAAATCTTCTCCCCGGAAGCGGCGTCGCGCTCGCCCCACCCGCCGTGAAATATTTGGCCCTACTGATTGACGGGGAGTGGGATGAGTACGGTAATTGCAGCTCGAAGCCTCGGGATCACTAGAAAGGATTCGCCGCCTGCTGCACAGCGAACGTGGGGGATCGGGGAGAGGTTCCGTCACCCAGAAAGTAGTACTAGCAGTGCTCATGTGAGCAGGAGGTGAGAGCAAGGAGATTATGGGTGTTGGTCAAAGAGAAACAAGAACGAAATTTCTTGGGGAGTTGGTAAAGTGAATTCAGTATTGTAAAGCGGGAGTCAAATATGGGTTGCAGAACCAGTAATTACTTATGAATCATCCTAAGTGATTGCGACTGAGGCGGTTTTCGGTCAAGAAGGGTAATGAGTATTGATTATCGCCTCACATAGGGACCCACCAATGGGCGATTCTATTAACGTCTCAGCAATTCAATGGTTGTACGGCTAGTATTATTGTGTCTGGGACAGATTACCTGGCTCTGAATGCCTGCTGGAACCACTACTATTTATTTTTCTTCTACTTTTACTCTTTATATTTCTAATTCATCGGTACCTGATCACACCTAATCAGGCAAGAGGTCGAGTATGTGTCCTGAGCCTCCTATACTTGCTTGGTCACCCCGCCAAAAATGAAACCTTATGGAGGTGCTCCGACAAACGAGTAAGTAATACTTGTTAACAGAGCGAACGTCTCGTTTCCTCGTGTTCGCTATGATTCTTTTCTTTAACATCCTATGTCTCCTTGATTTAGACGCTATCTCATCCGCAAACCACCATCGCTTACCGTGTACCCGCTAAGTATAAAAGTGATCTCATAGGTGAATGACGATAGAACTCTGATGACCGGGAAGACGGGCGTTAGGAGCGATTTTGGGTAATCGATTTGCCGCACGCGGTTGTCGTGGACCACTCATTCGCCGTTATTACAACTCTAGCGTTCTTCATACAGCTCAATCGATATGCGATCATTATTTTACGCATGATTCTACTATTAATACTTTTGTTCTTGTATTTTTTACCTGCTGCTACATCCTGCTACATTTCTTCGCGCGCGACGCCCCTCTCGCCGCGACGCGACAATTTCGTTCCTAACGGACGACACCCCTGATGACCGCCGCATACTGTAACAAAACGCTTATTCAAAATTTCGATTTTTTGCTGATTTGGCAGCGAATATCGATTAGCACCGTGCGTCAGACCGATGTTGTAAGCCATTCTGAAAAGAGCACGTAGTGACAGCCATAAATAGATTACTGCAGTCATATTGACACTATACTGATGTCTCCTTATCATCAATACCTTTCACATTTTGTCCAGGGCGTTTCTATAAATTATTGCCCTTTTCTGCTGTTTGAATGACAGTCTCGCGATGGTCATTTGCCGCTCTTTGCTTTTCCTTTTTTTTCATCTTCATTACTCTATCGTTACTTAAACCATCCCGGTAATATCGGTCCACAACACCACGAAGGGATTCCCTTCTATCGGTAGCAATAGTGCTTCTTTTCCACCCTCAGGAAGGGGGAGTAGTGGGGAAAGGATGCACTTTTGTGGTGAGCGTTGCATTTGTTCCCTGTGAACTCTGAACGAATATCTCCGGTGATGGTAGGAACGGTGCAAGCTGTTCGGGGCTTCGTCAAGACGTCTCGTTCGACAGCCGATAAGATGGCATGACGGCTGGTTTTTAGGACGATACATCGGATTGGCGTTTCGTGTCGACCCTATCGTACTCCACCTGTCATCGACCCTATCGACCCTTGCACATCTTATCTTCCTATTATTCTTTCTACATTCCACCCCGATCACCAGCTATTGATTCCTTTGCTTTTCTGAAAACGGCCAGGCTTGCTCATTCAAACCGCTCCTCGACCTTCATATTCTGTCTGTACTGTTCCGTCCCTTTGATTCAGACCAGTCCCAGCGTTCAGTCTAATGCGATGATTGTGCACTGGTGAGGTACGAATGGTACTTCATCAGGCCTCAGTCATCTACATTCGACTGAACTTCGCTTCATGCAGACTTCTTCTATCCCTGATCTGCCCTCATCCTATCAACCCTGTATGGTACCCTAACTTTTTTCCCCAGAGCATGTTCCTCCTATACCCTCGCGACTTTCTGACATCCATTGCACTGCAAAGAGAATCGTGCAAAGCTACCGCATTCATGATTCTTGGATCAAATCGTACCCAGGCTCCTCTACGACGGAGAGCTTGCACTGGTCTGTCTGAAGACAATCCAGCACTCCTGTTCACATTCTGAATTAATACGAAAATGTTTCCAGCATCCCAGATTCTGAGCGGACACTGACGGTTTACTCCTTTCAGAAGGATTTACGACCCCAAACGCTTTGTTCACATATCATTTTTATTTGATAATTCAATTGTTGCTGCTTGCTGAGAAAATAATCTAACTTGAAGGCACAGTTCACGATAATTTTGAGGCACCCGTTTTAATTCGAAAAGCGGAAGTATAGGGTATGAATAGTTCATTGGTAGTGAAGAAAGCGCGAAAATTCGCGGATTTTGAAAAAAATACGGCTGCTCAAAAGTAGAGGAAATAAAGGCCGGACGAGATTACAATGACGGAAATAACATGAGAGGGGTATTCGGGCGAGTTTTCAATTATTGCAATTGCACAAAGAGCTGACTACATCAGGCCACAACTGTACAGAACTGCCCTTCACTGCCACTGTAGGTCATGACAAGTTGTTTGGTCTTCCTACATGGGTTCCCTTGTGATCAGTGCAGCCTCTACAATAACTCCTTAACTAGGCTGTTTTCCGACCTAATAGTGGCAGATATGGTATACGCGGGAGCCTCAAATTCATCTTGTGGGAGAATCTCAGAAACCATTTTTAACGTGAACTGTGCCTCCAATTGAAGACAAGATGCCATACTATCGTAGCCGTAGCCAGCTATCCCACACAGGGAAGATCCCAATTCGAAAAAACGGCTAGTTCTGAAGCTCAGGGAGTTACATATCACTCTTTATCAAAAAAAAACTACCAAGCTTATCATCTCTTTCCGTTTTGTTCACCTGGCTCTATTCTGTACATTTGTATAATAGGCACAACTTGGGATGCTTTACCAAGCTATAAGAGATGGAATACCTGAGACGTCATAGATTAACGGGGTATCATGGAGACCTTCTACTGGCCCGACGTTGAAGGCAATCAGGGTGAAAACTTCAGTCTCACTCGGAAAAGCGGAATGTCGGTGTGACTTCGTGTTTGGGAAGCTCGTCTGAAGCTTTTGTCATACATAAAAGAATCTATGTTGGAAGACATCAGATAGCGCTATCGGGAATATGTGAAGAGTTGTGAATAGTTCCAACCAAACCATGAACTCGACATGGCCTTTTTGTGGCCTGTTGTTATCATGGCAGAATTGGACCTCATGGGCAAATACCTTCCTTCGGTAGGCGGTCTGTTCCTGGACTAAGTTCATATTCGGCTCTTCTCTATGCCCAGACAGTTTCAGTGGCATCTCTTCATGTTGCAAACATAAAAGTAGTCGTAGGGAAGAAAAGTTACCGCAACGTAAAATTGTATATTTGTAGGTACACTAATTTTTCAGCTGTTCTGCTGAAGAACAAGTTAACATAGAATGACTTTCCACACTTTTTGCGACCCCCTTCCGTATGTTCAATTCAATTACCTTTTAATCTGGCTTAATTCAATTAATTCATTTAATTCAGTCATATACGAATAAGAAAGCAGTTGGAACATGCCCGTATTGTAATTTTCATCACATTGACATTGAGCCTGTTTGCAAGTATGTATAGCTGTGTCTTGCAGTAGAGCTGTTCGTTGATTCGAAAACAGTACCAGCGCCTCTACATGCTTCTTCTTCTACCCTTTACGGTACTTGTGTTATCTAGGTTTTTTCCCTTTGTGTCTAGACTTCTCAAAACACATTTTGCATGCTCTCTGGATCGATTCGTTGCTTAGTGGGACACACTGAATTCATTGTAAACGCCTCAAAACCTTACTTTTGATCAAAACCACATGGAACCCCACCTTTGGCCGCTGTGTTCCTTATCCGTAATGATGGTCATTTAGGCCCTGTTACGGTCGTTCAGTGGTAGATTTATTGGACCTTGAGCAATACATTGCTTGGCTTATATACGGTAGCAATCATTCCAGATGTTACAGTACTGACGGCTGTCGTTCAAAAACTAATGTCCAATGCCAATCTAAGAACAAGTGACTAATTCTATAGAATCCAGCTAGAGGAGAAGTAAACTACATATAGCGTGTTCAAGTAGAAGGACGTGGTTTACCACGACTGGCCCATTCTAGTCGCGCTTTACTCGAAAACAGTTTCAACTTTCCTGACTCCAATGAAGAGAGTATGGGTTCAGCACGATTGAACCGAAGTGTCCGCTGGGGGTGCCGTTCATGCTGCCTGGACGGCTTCAACCTCAAACCCAGAAATCCGGTAAGGTCATTCGGCATCCAATGAAGGGGAGCGAAATTAGATGATTTGTGGTGGTGGAAGTGGTCAGGAAAGTGTAAAAGATGGAAAGCCGAGGAAAATTCGTTATTCGACTGAAAGAGCTGAAAAGCAAAGCACTGTTCTTACTATAAATATTCGATAAGTCAAGTAGTGTGAAAAAACATTGCTGGTCATTAAGGGTTTCTCTGCAGGGGAACAGTACTTGACTCAAAAGATATGGAAGGAGCCTAATCGTACCTTTAGTTCTCATTTTTTTCTTTAGAATTGATATTGACAGGTCACTTCATTCCAGTTTTTGGCTCCTTTCGTTGGACCAATGTGACATCAGAGGATTAGAGGTGGTAGAATTCTGTCGGCAGTTTGGTGAAGCGGATGCTCAAACTTTTAGCATTGGAAGGAGGAGTAGCTTTTTCTCTTCCGCTTTGTTCGGATATCAGAAGATGAGAAGCACTTGCTTCCAAGCTGCAAATTCCTGAAGAGTTAGGAATGTTGAAGCTTGGGGGCTTCTAAGCTGGTTCTGCGGCTTATTGCTTAACCCAGACGGGAAAGAAAACTTTCAAGAGGAACGGAATGCAGTCAGGCCTGAGACTCATTTCTTCCTCCGACGTAGCTACTACTCACTCATCAGTACCAAAAAGCACCTGCTTCTCAAATTTAACACTCTCAATAATTACCTTTGCCTGCTCTCTTTAAACCAGTGATTTTCACAAGTTCAACCAGGATGATATACACTGCTGAAGGTCCATTAGAGGGGTGTGGGTCGGACCTGCTGAGCCAATTTGCCCGCTGGCCCATCGGATAGCCCGGTTAGGCAGATGTGGACTTCAGCCGATGTCAATCTATAGGCAGGCTGACATAGACGAGTAGCGGATGAAAGTCGGGATCCATTTCAGTGTAGTGACGGGTTCGGATCCGCGGCATTACTAGATAGATTTTTTTGCTTGAGTCGTCGCATGAGAGCGAATTCAAGCTGGGCCATGCCTGCGAAATAGATTAACAAACTTTGCATAGGGTGTAGATTCCGGAACAGAGGATCCCCTGCATCAGCAATTTACCTTGAGCATTTCAAGGCTTCTCACTTAATATCTCCTTAGCAAGTCATAAAGCTTTAGTCTTGAGACTCCACCATGTTTCATTTTAAAGAATCCCTCTTCCACAAAATCAAAACATCTACTCTCTCAATTCCAGGGGTGATTTCGAGATTCAGTGTTTCGTCCGAGGAGATAGTTTCCCCTGTTGGCAGCTCACTTTCTGAGCCGATGTGCAACCCAACGGTAAATAGGCCCCATTACCACCTCTGCTTGCGACGTATGAAACCAGAGGTGCGTTTCACCTGTGGCTTTGAGTCCTCGGAGAAGCGGGGAGGGTTGATCTCAAGAGGCTTTGGCGATTATGGAATGATGCATTTTTCGAGTGGTTTTCAGACGCGTGCGCATGGCCCTGTTGAGCCGAATTGCCGGCCTGCTCATCGGATCTTGAACGCGTATACCATCTTTTGAACTTGCAAAATTCACTGATTGAAAGAAAGCAGGCATAGGTAATTGAGAGCAAATAGTTCGAGGAACAGAAGGTGCTCTCCCGACTGATGAGTGAATAGCAGCTATGTACGTCGAAGAAAGAAAGGACTTTCAGGCCTGGCCCATTTCCTCTGTTATTCTTTCAACTTCCCATGAAACTTTGAATAGAGACCTAGGCAAATCGATTGATGGATCGCAATGGAAGTGCTTTCTCATTTTAGGCCAGCAGTGAAGGTTTGCTCTCCGTGGCCGATTCAGTTTTTGCAAAACGTACTTTCCTTTGAATACAAACTCTTAAACCGTTTTTTGTTACTAATTCAACTTGGCACTTTGTTTTGGACATTACTTGCGATCACCGACCCCCGCACTTATTAAAAAAATGTCTCCACTTAATTTCTGGAACGCTCTTTTATTTCCAACGTTGGAACACTTGAATTCCCAAATGAAATTGGGCACCGACACAAACACTCCATCGCAATCGAGATGGTGACAATCGCCCATTGCATAATTTACCTCGATGAGCACATTGATAACTAACATAAAGAAAACATGGACTTGTGTGAAGCGGTTGCTCCAGTGCCGTCTCAGAGCGCAATGGACCGCGGAGCGCATGGGAGAGATAGCATGGTTTCGATGGTAGCGCGGAAAGGACGAAAAGACTCTCGTGGCATGTGCTGCAACATGAACTTTGCTCAACATTCCGTTGAGCCACCAAACACATCCAGCCGTCATACAATTTTCACGTTTTTATTGATCTCAACCTAAAAGTATGATACGGGATGGAAACGAAAACAAAATTTTTCCATAGAAGGCAGGAATCGGACTTAAAAAAACAATTAGTACTTAGTAATTAGTAAAACAATATTGCGCTATTATCGACTAGATCAAAAATACCTCTGAATAGCTACAGTTTAGCTACAACTACAATCCACAAATGTACAAAGGAAACCGGTAATCTGAGAAAAAATGGCGCATAATTGTGACGATGATATGCTGATATTAACGACAGTTGGAGCATTAGAGTGTAGAAAAGTGACAGAATGTCCGGAAGACGATGAAAGCCCTTGGATACCAAGGAAGAACAAATCGAACACATCAAAATGATTGCAAAAGCACCCGGATCGTCATAAACCGTGACTGAAGCGCACAACCTCGGCAAAAATCTCTCTCGAGGAAACATTTACAGGGACACATGCTCAAACATTTCGCCAATAGTTAGGCGGTTGATTTCTGCCCAAATCCATTCGAAGCACAGTCGCTCCAGACGGTGTGACTTCCGTGGTGAGTACGGACGACGATCCACCATCGGAATAGGCCGAGTCGTCACTCATCTTGGATGATGGGGGACGGATTACTTTTGAAGGTGTTGTACCCTGGGCAGGAGGTGGCGGTGGTGGAGAAAAGTCTGGTGGAGGGCGATGATGGAAGATCTGGGGTTGGTAGGAGGAATCCAGATCGAATGAGGGATAATGGATGGCAACACCTGGATGAGGAAACGAGGAGGCCATGCGTGGTAACATATGGCCTGGTACCATCTCGCCATACGCAATTGTTGCGTAGTCATAAGTTCCTGAAAAATGGAGATCAAAAGAAATAGTTGTAAGGGTCTTGACAAGAAGGACCATACCATTAGGCTGTTGCGGTGGACGACGCTGATAGTGGTGGATGAGTGGTTGTTGAGGATAGGCCGAGCTGAGAGAGGATTCCAATCCACGAGGAGATGTGTGCATCTTCTCCGATGTGGGATACTGGAATCGGGAGTAGATTAGCTAATCTCAAATCAGCAGAGGAGCACTTATACAGCATCAAGCTTAAGTCAAACAGGCCGTGAGGGCATCTCCGTGAACCCCTTTTCCAGAATTCCTAACTCCTACGATTTTTCGGAACAAGGCAATTAGATGTATCCAATTTTCCCAGTCTACCTTCAAATCAGCCTCATAATCCCTCCTTTGGGAGGTAGAGGCTGTGACCTTGGGGAGATTAAAGACTATGAAACAAATATACTATGGTAATTAAAAATATTTTAAAGTTATAATTCACAAGAAGACTAGGACTCACGATGAATTCGCTGCCACTCCTCTCCGACGGTGACATAGTTCCACGTTTTTGTAGATCCCTAGAGGTATCACGGGAGCCAGAGCTGATACATGAAAGGCCATGCTTGCCACACCATCGGGCAATATCGTAACGCATCTGTAATAAAGCATTTAAAAAATGTTAAAGACTTTCAAGAAGGAGATCTAACAGGCTACCTTCTCTGAGCAGAGCACATGGAAGACAAAGATGAAAAGACCCTGAAGGGAATTCGCAATGGTAAACGCGTATGCCATCACTATCGAATGGCCATCATCGATCCAGAGAAGGCCACAAGTCCATGTGACACCAAGTAGACAGACCAGACCCATCGCTCCTTTGACCCAAGTCCTATAAAAAAAAAGACGTTTTTAGAAATATTCCATATCCTGATGCAGGATAATTCCCTGAAAACTCGCTGAAGCCGCCCTTTCACTAACCTTATGTCACCTCCATTATCCGCAGCATGCCTACAGGGGATATACTTCGAATGTCTGTATACAATGCACATAGTCATGAACAGGAACATCGTATTCGTCAGTAAAATCACAGCTGCTGGTGCGACAAAGAATAAAATGAAAAGGTTGTCGGTGCGTAACCTGAAAGGAAACAATCTCTCTCTGAGAGGTTTCGACTGAAAAAAGCAGAGAACTGCTGACGACTAACCAGCAATGATTGCGTGTTCCAAAACCAGTCGGGTCGTAATAAGCGGCTGCTCCAGTAATGATAGCTGGCAGGCCATAGCCAACAAGGAAAAAGGTGAATCGACGTCGCGAGGCAGGGAACACCTGCAAATCGGGATGTACGGTAAGTTAGCAATAAGTTATAAGAATTAAGCCGAGAAGCCTAAGACAAGTCAGCCAAAGCCTACCTCAACAAGCATCTGGTAAAGCTGGTAGCCCTCGAGTAACATCCAGGTTAAAGCCGATAGAAAGAAATAAAGGAGGCAACCAGCGATCATACCGCATTCAAACTGAAACCCATTCGCTTACTATTGAATTTAGAAGTGAAAAAATTACAGTTAAGTTGAAAAAATTTTTAAGTAGATGGGCATCAGTGCCATACCTTTTCTTCTGTCCTCCAAATTCCAGCGAGGAACACCAGTTCGGCTATACCAAGAGAAGCGCAGAGATTTTTATGAATGAAAACCCTAAATTTTCTCAATAATGGGACGGAAGCGACATAAATTTCACAAGGAAACGAGAAAGGGGCTTGGTTATACCTATCGCCTCCTCCTTTGATGAAGACAACAAAACAGAAGAATGTCAGAGTAAGGCAGACTATTGACAGCGTGCAACCGGTATATGTGAGAAATGTAAGAAGCTGATTATCCTCGGAGGAAATCTGTAAAAAACCGTTACAAATGAATTCGAAGGCTGCAAAACAAACACCGAACAACCTAAAATTACCTCATGACCGACATAATCCATCAAAACGGCAAAGTGAGTCATATGACTACAAGCGCATACGGTATGAGTAGAATTATGCGATTGTAGGGAGCATCCACTTGTAGACCACTAAAATTACGCAAGATGAGTGATGGCTTGCCAAACGCTACAGTACGACACTTACCTTCATGTCTTCAGTATCCCACCAAGAACATTCAGGTGAGGACATCCGCCGTAAAGCCTCAGGGTAATGATGGAATGTGATGATGATCTAAACGAACAAACTCAGTTCTTTGAAAAAGTCCCCGAGTTAAAGGTTATATTAGGATTGGCTATAATCGAAAAGAAAAGGGGTGGAAGGATTTCAGCAAGGATAGAAATATGCCTGCTTTCAAAATTGTTGGAAAAAATGGTCCCTCGAACAGACGGCGAAACTCTAGCTAAGAATGCTCACAGCGAACCCCCTCCTATTAAAAACTCATTCAAAAGCCTCACCGGCTTAGGAAGTATTGGTAGCCTTATGACTTTGCCATCGAGAACAAGCGACACGGCCACCACACGTGAAACAATTCGGCGACGTCTTTCTAGTCCAGTCGGCTTCTGTTCAGATCCTGCTGATATCTCCACCGGAGGTTCCATTTCCTCACCAATGTTCGCAAAAGACGCATAGTAGACTCGGGCACGGTCTACAACAGCTGTCTTTAGGTAATACAACGAGCCTGTTATCAGACTGATTTGTACGAGGCAAATAATTTAACTATGACAGACATTGTCAGCGTTAAATACAGATGCTCAAGTGCTCACAGTCACAAAGACACTTAGCAGACGATGACGCACCCAATCCTGTCATTTCGAGAGCTTCCCTTGGAACGTCAACGCTATCCACGTTATTTTCACCAGCCCACAAGGCCATTGAAGGGAATAGGAAGTAGTTCGATGGTTGCGAAGAAGTCTAAAAAGTATAACCTAAGCAATGAAAGGTGATATAACGAAAATTCGTGAACCCAACCTACCCGAATGCTTTCGCTCATCTCTGTCATCACCAACGGTTGCACATAGTTCTCAGACGAATAGACAGTTGTTGAGGAGGAGGTCATGGCTCGTTCAACACCATTCAAAAGTCTTGTGGCGAAAGTTTGACGCTTCACTGACGGCCAGTTCTGCCACATTTCCTTCGCTCGAAGGGCATTATGTACGACATTCACAATAAGCTGCAAAACAACCTTTCGCCATTTGTAGCACTTCATAAGAAGACGTTCAATGAAGTGAAGCTTACGAGCTCGACTCACCTGGTTCACCAACTTCTGGCTACTTTTTGCCCACACTTCTCTGCCAACAACATCTTGAACGATGTCAAGAATGTTTAGAAGTTTTGGCAAATCACCAGCTACCATAGGTCTTCGGGTATCAGACGTCATCGCTCGAAGAAGCTAAAATATTGTATTGGTAAGGAGAAGGCCCGAAGAGGTCTATGGAGGCCGCAACGCTCTTACCTCCGGAATTCCGCTTGCATCCTGATCTTTTATCGTCTCTTCAAGAGCATCCTGCCGCTGAATGGTCCAATCACTGCGACACTCTATTGTATTTGGACCAGGTTCAGACCACAGCCCCTCGGCGGAACATTTCCATGAGGACGTGCCTGGAAAGGGCAATATTAATGGAATAACTCACCCAGGAGACCGATCACCCGAAAAGGTAATATGCAGAAGCTCCCCATGTAATACCAGAGAAGCATAAGAACATAATCGTACCTCTCGTGCCTTCGGGACATGGCCGGTTCACCGTCGTCCCAGAAATGGTCGCAGGCCATTCGATTCCTCTTCTCGAAGTCGCTGCACACGTCGATGGTGCAGATTTCGCGCTCATACTGAAACAAGGGGTACTCAGATGCTCAATGAACGGGTGAGCCTTCCGATGTGACACTTACTCTTCTTTAACATCATCCTCCACCTCTGTTGTGGTGGATGTAGTGGTAGTGGTGGTGGTCGTCGTCGTAGTGGTTGTTGTGGTAGTCACTAAAAGCAGCATTCTTCAGAAGCAGCAGTCTTCAGATCTACACCAGCATGCTATACAACACTTTCTTACCATCAGCAACACACAGATATGTGACTTCAAGGTATTTCTTCACTCCTGGGCATGGATCATGTACGAAGAAGTCGTTACCAACCACAAAATGACATTCACGACGTCCATCACAACTAAAACACAGCACAACGATAACAAAAGCGGCTTCAGACGATGTCGACCTTAAAAATTTCGATCCGATCCATATGTCACATCACTGTTTATTCGGACTACTGCACACCACAACATAAGCGCCAAGTTTCAAAGTAATGAAGCGCATTCAGGCAGGCAGTAACCACCTGGAGTGCAGTGAAATGTTGCTTCGAGGTATTTACTCGTTTCAGGGCATGGATCGTCGAACATATAACCGTCAACCATAAATTCGCAACGACGTAAACCTTCACATCTGAAGAGATCACATCCAGAAAGCTTTCAAACAGCCGGAAGTTCTTATCCTATTACTGATCCCTAGCCTAGTAAACCAAGGTAGTTATCGAATCCCGAAGAAACAAGCCCCTCTTATGGAATCCCGTCTGGATTCTGTCGGTAAACATAATTTATTATCTAACGCATGCCCTTCTGAGCACTCCACTCCTTCTCCAGAGTCTCGGCTCGAACTGCCTGCCGTCGGCGAATATTGAGTGATGGGGTCAGCTACGCAGGCGACACAAGGGGCAGCGCGTAAATCCTTCGCTTGCCTTTCAAGCACCGCCGTCAAAAGAATGAGTGAAAGTGGCACACGCCTCACTAAGCACACGGCCGGCCACCAGGCCTCCCATTTCGCCCACCCAAAACCCAAAGTGCTCCACGACGGATAAAAAACGGTCTAAAAAATAGTGTTGGTTTACGTGGAAGTGAACCGAGGTACCAAGGCAAGGAACCAAGTTTCGGTCGAGTACTTCATGGGGGCGACAAAAAGTTCTAATAACCGAGACAGTGCGCTGTGTAGACCGCTTCTGGAAACCCTAAAGAAGTGTAGTTTCAATTCCCGCCCGCCACCTGTAACTTGGGCATTCTGAAGCCATTCCATACCTTCCCCTCCAAAGCTGCAAACGGTGTGTCTTCTCACACTAGCCATCAAAAATACAGCAATCATCGTAAGGATAAGCCATCAAATTAGGTATTGATGGGTGCTGCTCAGCTTTCAAGGAGAAAATCAATCGAAGGCCAAAAGTTGAAAATGTTTTAAAAAAAAGTGTGTTCAAGAAGACAAAAGAATTGACAGATCTCCCATGTCCTTCTAGGGCGACCCCGGTATGATTAGCTCAGGTTGTGACAGTCGCTCCAATCACGGTGAACGCACACACAATACGAGACAATCCCATTCACAGCTCAGTGCGCTTTGTCCCATAGGGAGATTTGGTCCCAGTTTCAAGCTTCCATCACCACCTGTTTGCTAATTTCGATATGTTTGTCGACGGGGCCAGACCAAGCAAGACCGAGGCGTCACGGTCTGCAGCGTAAACATGAACTAAAGCCGCCCACGGGTGCATTGCTAGGTTCCAGCTTCTGCAAATGGGAAATGGGACATAGGCTGACCCTTCGATGTAATGATCACAGGTTCCACTATAGAAGAAACTAATGAAAACCTATTAGTATTTGTTTATGCGCCAGTTCACTGCTACCGTATTGTTTGCTATAATTGGCAGCGATTTATCCGCGTAAGAACAATACGTGACGACCTTCAACTGTAGGATACAAATGGGCCCATAACTACATAGACATTCATCTACTCGTAAAATACTGCAACAATTTCTGAAATGTACTCCGTAGGCCGTCTCCAGACATAAAGTACGAGTACATTTCTCAGTAACGATTTCACTAAAAAACAACTGGTTAGAGTTTTCGAGAACGCCTTCTAAAATGAAATTCTCGCATTCGTTACTCGGGTAGATACGAAAACCCAACTGTGAATGGTACAACGACTACAAAGTACTCGATACATTTGTAAAAGAAATCTCAATGAGGTCCCACATTCCGATTTCCGCGAACATTCCATCCCTACACCTCTTTTCTAGGAGAATCTATCTCGCTATTCGAATTTACCTGCCTTACATTCCTGATTCTCTCAGAGCGCAGCTCCCCAGAAGTGCTCCAGCACTCCCCTGCGATACGGTAGGGGGAACGAATGCCACCCAGCAAACATGCCAGATGAATCAAATTCCCCATGCCGACCCCGATGTGCATTATGATTCCCGGAAGCGTCTTCACTTAAACGCATTAGGAACGTCGGGCGTTCCGTTCCTTTCTGAGCAGTCGAGAGAGGGGGTTTGTCGTAATTGCTCGGTGAGTTGACTGAGCTAATGCGCGAAGCAATTAACGACGACGACAACTAAGGGAGGATGGCCAGTAAAAAGCCCATGCAGCAGCCAGAAAATGGTCAATGATTGTAGGTTGTGTGAGCAGTCATGTGTATACAAAACGATGGACAGAAGGTTCGACAAATGACCGATCAAAACCAGGTGGCCATCTGTAACTAACCAACTAAGGTCACCATCATCACAGTTCTCAAGCGGAAACACTCTAATGGTAGCCAGGGTGAGTCTTCTGGGAAATCCACCTATGTCCTTCCGTCGGGTGGAGGCGAATTCATTCCCTCACCAACAAGCAAATCAATCGTCCTCAAATTCCATGAGAGCTGGTCAAACAAAGAACTCGCCAGTCACCCACCAAAAACATAACATCTGCCCCGATCAGCTGCATCACCAAAACCCTCGGACTGTTTTGTTCAGCACTTCGAAAACACTCCTCGAATAAGGAATTGATCTCAATGGATGCTTACCAGACCGAGAAAAAGCGCAAATGGCCAAAAAGGACAGCAACCAGGAATTTGCCGTCAATTGCTCATCAATCAAAACACAAAGACGATTTTATCGCAAAGTACTAGTTGGAGGTTCTCAGTAATTGCACGGTTGGTGTACCAAAAGAAAGCTTGTCCATCGTTGACAACATCCCCTCTGCTAAAATTACCACCTGTGGATCGTCTCAGATGTCATACCAAAGACGGCAAACCACTTCTACCCGCAGTTATCGACGACGAAAGGCGACCGCCGACTACAAATTATCTCTGAGCCCAACTCGTGGGCATTGTCTCCACTGAATAGACTCATAATCAGGTCAATGCACCGGCAACTCCCATAACAAAAGAACTCCGAGCCAAGTTTCTCTTTTCTTTTTCTTCGCTCATAATGCCTCAATAGAAGGGCGGAATACTTAACGAAAACAAACTTGGGGCTATGACTTCCCCAGTAATTTCCGTTCGAAAGCGATGGTAACGAGGTGTCTAAAGGCCACGTTTCGAGAGCACTCGGCCAATAGTTTGACTTTTCCCCTTGAGTAAACAAAAACTTTCGCTACCGAGGTGATTGATTGAATCCGCAAGCTGGTACAAGTGGATAACAACACTTAACGTCCTATTACCACAGCTCCAGAGTGGATAGTCGTGGGATATAACCTGGATGCAATCCAAAAGCCCTACATCCGCTTGACAAATAGAGAGGCACAGTAGAAACATCAAATGAGCCAAAACTGTGAATAAAAACTTTCTGATTCATCTCGTGAAGATGGAGTACCACTGAGAAGTAGAACCCCCAGTGAAGGAGAACCTGCTCCTGAAGTTTCACCCTACCTTTATGAAGCAGTTTTTGGGTTTGACATTGTGGAATCCAGGACTAGAAGTTGGTCCGAATATAAGCTGTTTACCAGAGCCTTCTGTTCATTGCACCCCGAAGGTGACAAAAACCTTGGCGCAACTTTTTGCTGAAGTCTTGGGAAACACATCGCATCACCTTCAAACATTGAGCTAACGATATAAATATTTGACAAGTTTCACTCTCAAAAAAGTTGGTGGGGGCTGATCAATAGTTACCCAATGCGCCATGCACTTGAAATTACCAACTGATTTCCAAAATCGATGACCACCTTGGCTCCAGCTACCAAGAAACTCCTACTCTAAGGCAGTCGTAAGATAGGAGGGAAAGCTTTTACAAGGATAAAGTAAAATCCCCTTGAGCACTCTGATTACTGCGTCAGGTCCTCAAAACAACAGAATGGCTAAGAAAACAAATCTGCTTAGCTCAATTATCTAAAGGCGGCCTAGTAGTGGCAAGAAATAACCCGGCAATCTGTTCCACTCCTACAGCATATACTATTCTTTTCCTCATCGTCACATCAAATGACGTAATTGCGTACAAACCAATAACTTCTTTCCGTCATACGCACATTTTATGTGACCTTGTGTAACCTTCAAATCAACCCTAGAATTAGATCCAATTCAACCATTGCGATATTTTTATCCGCGACTACCGTATGCCGCAGCCGCAACCGCCCGCTGCCGTTAGCAACCTCGCCCGTCTAAATAATGACATTCAAAAAACGACACAGCCACCTTAGCTCCGTTGCGGCTTTTCTTCATTTCATGACCTAGGTAGGAGGTCCCATTGGGAGAGCGGGAGAGCTCAAGGGGGATAAGAGCAGCCACTGACTGCTACCATCTGCGACTGCTCAACGTCAACGATACCTTTGATGTTGAGAGGCCCAATGCGCGAAAAAGCCCTCGTCTCAATGGATTAGTCCAAAGCGACGTCATTTACATAAGACGTCGTTCTCATTCGTTTTTCTCGTACGCCACAGACGAAAACCACACAAACCAAATCCTTTTGCGACCAGTTGACCAGAATAGAGTGTGGGACTGAAAAAGGTCGTTGCCTTGGCCAGAAAACCCCCAAGTCGGCCATGCGGAAAACCAACGCGATGATGCGAATCCTATACAACCTACAACACATGAAGTAGACTCAATCTACTCTAGGAGCCGTTCGCCAGGCTTTGGGAAATCCGAAAAAACCACCCAGGTAACGATCAAACCACTGCCTCTGGGAGATTGCGTGCCATGTTAGTCTGGGGCAATCCCTTTAGTGGCTACGCCCGGGCGATGTGTTGGTGGGAGACCGACAGCGGGCAAATCCCTAATCCCAGCGATCTCAAGGCTCTCGGCAGTTCACCGCAATAACGTCATCTGTCAACACTAAGTGCCTAGAAACTAACTCTTACTTCTATTATAATTTTATTCATCAGCACATATGGAGCTTGACCTCCCGATGGAATCCATGACCAATTGATAACGAAAGGGACGATTAATCGCCGACGCCGTTGGCATAGGTTTACATCGGACGAATCATCGCCTCATTCCCGCGTCCACTATACGGTCGTAAACGGCGGCTTATATCTAAGTGCATTCATGGCCATAAAAGGACCTTTCGCAAGCGTCTACAACATAAAGTTAGCCTTCAATGGGGTGTGCTCTCTACGTGCCCTCTTCAGCTTCATTATACACAATCGGTGCGAGCAAAGTAAATGAGCCGCTTTGTCAAAGCCCTCGACTGAAATATTAATCGTCTTCTGACGCCTACGGCCAAAAGCGGCAGTGGGAATCAAACCTCGAGAATCAGAAAAAAAGTCATAAACATACCTTTTCCTAAGGGTCGGCATCGTTTTAGGGTTATGGCATTGAGTCATCGGTACCACATCGTCCAGTTCCTCGTTCTCGTAGCAAACCCGAGCCGAATATCGGCCATAATTTGCCAGAGCTATTGAAATGACCATACCATGGGGACATTCCAATTCGGCTGTACCACCTTCGCATACTACAATGGAACCTGAAAGAAAAACCTTTCAGCTCTAGGTTTATGTTGGCAATGAAATCCAAGACCCAAAAAAGAGACGCTATATTCTGCGTCCTATTCGGAGAGATATAAACAGATTGGTTTCGAAGCTTCAGGTTTCCGCCTATTAGTCATAAATCTGAGGTCCGACAGAGTTCAAACCCTAACCCTGGACCACATTAAATACGATAATTCATCGAGCTTTCCAATGCATTCGAAAAAATGAAACTTTTATTTGAATGGGTAATGTAATTCCCCTTCAATACGTTCCTGACACCTGGGCAACAGCGATGAAAAAAGGGATTTGCTAGCATGAACAGAAGGAAACTCCTTCTCAGATGCAGATCGACTAATTGCTTAACCCATTCATCCTGAAAATTTCCAGTGAACACCAAAGGGGTGTACATGGGAAAGCAGCAATCAGCATCTAACTGAGGCGATGGTTCCCAACAAGCATGATGTGAATCGTTTGGATCGCTGGACTTCTGGCGAAACGACAGACAAATAAATCGAACCGACTTATTTCTACTCCTGCCAGGGTTTAAAAAGTTAGGGCCAAATCTACAAGGAGGGGTTCAAAAAAATTTCGCCTTTAGATACCGTATCCTTCACCAATTCATCCATAAAACCCCTCAAACACCTTTCCGAACCTTGTACTTTCAGAGGTTAAAAGTTTCCTCTCTACGGAATGGCTTTCGAATTTCCTGCCTAATCTCCCATCGTTACGTATAGGCATTTCCTCTCGCTATTGTGCTGTTGGCCTCATTTCATCTACGAGGCAGCCGAGCGAGAGGCTTGTTGACCAAGTGTTTCTATTTGCACAAACGGCCAGCCAGCAGCGTGTGCGTTCATCTGTCTCGTATCTTCTTCCGTTGAGTGCACGTAATGCTACGCAACGGAATACCAAGAGCATAACATTTCACAACGGAGAATAATAGGCACCAGAACTGATTGCTTCAGACAAACAACGGTATTCAGTTTCATTTCAGGGTGGTACCGGTTCGTCCCGACGGTATCAGAACCCAACTATCCCATACGTCCCATGGGACATGGACATTCCATTTAAAGCCCGTAAAAATCCGCATTGCGCTCTGTGCACCTCGAATTTCATGGGCATTTACATAACAATGCCCGGGGACACTTGCGACGTGGCCCTCATTCGGGCGCCTCGTATGCTCAGTCTTAGTCAGGCGAACATAAAAGGAAACAAACAAACTTCAGCCAGGACGCACATCCGAGGCAATGCCGACATCGATGGGACTGAAGTCTCCTACGCAACTTACCCCCTGCTTTGCGGTATACAATAAGTGCACTTAGATATCTGATTACGTAACGGAGTGAAAACCTCCCAAGTATTGTATTTCACCCCGAATCCTCTACCTGAAGAGTAAAACAGGTTCCTGACCCTCTGAGCCAATATACCAGGCCAATAAAAAAAGAAGTGGCACTCAGGGACGAGAGTGTACAAGATGTCTGGTCGTGTTTGCAGCAGCTTATCCGTGTCGGCATAGATCTTCAGATCACCATATGCCCGCCTGTGGCACCCTCAAGTGAGCCGGAGTAGTCCCGAAAGCGGATAATCCGCCGATCAAACATGCTGCCACGATCGTTTTGATGCTGCCGCTCAGCACAAACTTGGCCCCATGTGGTGACTAATTACCCGGAAGAGGTAAGCAGCTACTGCATTGATGACTTAATAACCGTGAGTGTCTTTGGATAACGTAGATGAATCATTTCCTATCGAAATGGACCCTCATCGGAGGGAAAAACCCGCGATGGTAACCTCTACGGACGGACGGGCTGTGAATTAGCGTTGATCGCCATCGTAATTCATTGCAAACGAGCTACAAAAATATCAATCCGGAACAACTCTCAATGGTGACGACCGTGATGTGCCCCCGCTTGGATTGGATCATGACTGATGGCGCTATGGTGGCACAGGGTGGATCGCCGCTTAACGTCGGCTCATTATGAATGATGCCCGAGTCAAACTGAGCACCGACAATCGCCTTCTAATTGCAAGCACTTTGAAATCATCCGACACGACAAAGTACGCCTTTTCGTTACCCTTCCATGAGCGCTAATTGGCGAACCATTTGCTTCGGGCAAACCCCCATGGACCATCTTCATCCCTCCTTTCATGGCTATTTACCGACATGCACACCAAGCGTTCCGCTCATAAGTGAGAGAGAAACTTGACTTAGCGAGAGCTCCCTCATAAGAAGGTGGGCGCTTCTTAGAACTAGCGAGTTCTGAGGAGGTTCAAGAGACTCCCTTGTATTAGCATAATCAAAGCTGCAAAGCTGTAACTCTTGCTAGAAGGCGTAACACTACCGTCACAGTTATCGTAAGTAGACGAAGACGTTATCGGACGAATCAGCGGCTCTCGGGATCTCTTCTGGCCGGTCGCCAGATCACTATCTCACAGAGACCTCACAATGCTACGCAACCGGGGCACACACTGCTTATATGCAACGCGCTGCCATTTGACACTTGACGATCGTAAATCCATCGGGTGCCCGTCAAACAGCTCATATTAGATCATACAAGAAAGATATACCGCACCCAAGCGATGACGATTTCAAGACCATCAACGACGACAAAAAGCCGCCGCCTCTTCCTTCATAAACAGCCCGGATAGCACAAGTACGGGTTCGAGCCCCGTCCGAGGCCAAGTTTCGTCCATAACTCGGCAACCTTGTGAGACTTTCATAAACGATTTCTGAACGGAAAGTCCAGCGATGGCCAGGATACAGAACCCCTTACGTACCCTCCGTACCTGGCGGACACCTTCTTTTGCCTCCGCGCTGTGAGATATGATTCTCACCCCGAACATGAATACAACCATTAAGAATGGGATGAAGAACGTAACGACCGACTTTCCTGTTCTTGCTCTCAACACTCAGAAGCCCCCTTCCAACAGCCCCAGTGCTTCCGGAACTTAAAGGCTATTAGGTGAACTACAGAATTATACTGTACCTTTGCCTAAAAAGTCTGGAAAATGCGAAAGTTCATAGAGGTGTCCCTTCATGCCTTCTTAGCAATTTCGCACGCCTCTGACTTGTTCTGAAAGGAATTCAACAAGAACTTTCGAAAATCACCTAACAATTTAACAGCCTATAAAAGGTTGCCCAGTTTATTCAAGGTTAGTCATCCATGGATTCACAGCCTGAACAGTAGGGCCCTCTAGACAGAAATGTTTCTGTGCACTCACACTCGACTGACCGGCCCCTAAACAGGGACACTTGGATTTGTGAAAGGATGAGCTCACTGAGCCTGCACGATCTTTCTTAATGTTCCCACTCTATCATGGCAGATGCGGTTATTGATTAGTTGCTCCTATCAATTTTCATGGAATGACTTTCCTATTTGTTTATATTCACGTTGGTCGGGAGGGGAGAACTGAGCAAATCTTTCACTAAAAGCCGGGCAAATCAATGACTGCCCAAGTCAAGGGCTGATTCATAATCATTTACCCGATCTAGGCAGCTGGAAAGGAACTTAGAGGAGTTGCCAAGGGATTGAGCCAAGTCAAACAGAAGTCAAGGAACCTGGGATAGCACTAGAACCATTCTGCGCTTATTCTATCCAAGACAGAACTTTCTAGGAACTCCGTAAACAACGAGCCTTGCCTGGAGAAGCATCTGCTGCATTGGCAAGCGATTAGTCTTGATCGGTCTTAGTCACCAGGGGAAAACAGGGGGTGAAGAATCTGCTCCAGAACGGAAGTGTGAACCATATGTGACATAGAGGATTTCGCACTTGAGAACCTATCTGAAGTGTGATCGTTCCGCCAGAAAAGAGTCACTTTGGCCTGCGCCTGTGTGCTATGCCAACGTTTAGATGACCCCCGATTGCGCAACGATCGTTCTTCGTCTTGGCCTGCCAGTAATCCTACTCTAATCAGTAGATTAGGTAAACGTACCACAGACTAAATTGGCGTCATCGGACACCGGGGCTGAGACGATAAGCGTGAAAGTCCCCTAATTGACCCTCAGTTATCTACTTTACCTAGGTTCGAATTGTCGCGACAATGAAGTCCATTGTGTTGATTTTTGAAAGGGACCCCGACTTCACTACGACGGGCAACAAAGGAGAAGGGAGGTAGAAATTTAATGGTCGATGACTTCTCCGGCGGAGGTGGTTTAATGGCGACCATTTCGTACCTAATGAACCTCATCATGCTGAAAATGAGCCGTGTCTGAGAGGATCTTAAGCATTCGATGAAGGCCATAAATAGTTGGAGAGAATAGCTAGGCCGAATGAATGATCACGGGGAGAGTTCAACTAAAACAATAGCCATACGGCTATAAAACGGTGAGGTAGTTAGTGAGCAAGGGCAAATCACGTATAATTAGCGATTTGGATAGCAGCCAGACTACGATCAGGTCATCGATAGGTGGAAACTTATATTACTTTGAACAAGATGTATTGACCAAGTAATGAATAGGTCCTGCAACGAGTACTGAATATGGTAGATGAAAACGTGGTCGATGGGCAAATTAGCCTTTGCGTTGTCTAAGCACTCTCAAAATCAATTACCTTCCTATCTGGTTGAACACATCATCATGCAACAGGTGCACCAGCTATTTCTCCTAGTTGGGAGCATAAAAATTGTAATAAAATGCACCTGTTCGTACTAGTAGGCTTTTAGACCAGTATTTCAGTCAATCGAGAAAAAGCTCGTGAAAAAGCTCCCCTCACAGGTATGGTAGTGGCTCGCTACAAATTTCATTTCGTTCCCAAACTAATGCTATTCGAAGAGGGAGAGTGGGAGGAGTGACCGACTGACTGCACTCCTAGAAAGCCCTTGCCTCTTCATGTATTTACATAATCGAATTTGAAGACGACGACAGCCTTTGCACAGGTCCCAAGACTTCGTTAAGAAAAAAACTACTTCACTTCAATTCCCTCGAGAGGCATCTACCAACTTAATAGGGTCCAGCAACGAAAAAAAACCATCATAATCACAATATGAAAACGAAAATTCGGAAGATTCTGAGGCCTTTAAGGTGTTGCGTCCCTCTGTCGTTTATATTACCGCAAACTATAAACCAATAACACTTACTATCCGTAGGATAGACACAAGGGAAGCATCTAATTTCTTTGAACTTCACTTAAGTAATTATTCCGAGATTGGAATTACGGAAGGAGATTTGGGCACCTACTGAACTCCCCTATCTATAACTTACAGCGAAACGAAAAACCCTTAACTAAACCAGTGAAGGAAACAAGAAAACAAGAATCAACTCATGAGAGAACCAGTAACCCGGTGACACAGTAACTCTTCAAATTAGCTAATGGCGTGGGATTTAGGGGTTCGTTCGGGTAAAAATGACCCCAATGAGGAAGAAAAAGCGATTTAAACTTATAGAAACAGCTCACATATTAGGCTATACCGCGCCACAACTTTACTCATAACTTAACCTAATCATCACTTTAGGCCATCGACGATAGTCAAGACTTCAAGTAACAAAAACATGTTCTATTGCAATGATGAGAACTTTCCTGGGGAACAATTGTCCCCTCAGTTGACATTAATTGTTGGGAACACTTGGGAGAAATTTACTGTAAGCACGATGTAAATGCAGCTAATTAAAGAAAATTGCCAGCCCTGAAGACTTTAAAAAACCCCTAAACTTGCCTATGCAAGCTAGCTTTCCTGAGGTTGAGTTTCCTGAACCCACCCATACCCTTCTGAAGGATGTCCATCAAGTGTTTTCGATGATGACACCCAAATTCGCTTGGGGACCACCATCTGGATCATAAATGACCGCCAAACACCACTTTAGCATCGTTAGCTAAGTGCTAAGCTGATAGAATTAGCTTACATGGTCGACTAATTTCAACCCTTACCCGATCGGGAGTGGACGGGTTTTCCTGTCGACCCCGACAGCATTGCAGCATTAAAGCTGCTGCTGCTGCAACGACCTCGAGATTGGGTAAACTGATGCCTGCTATTGTATACAAACGTATTCAAATCGAATCGAACGTCGTCATCGTCCCACATATGGCAAGCAGGGAGCATTCAACCAACGAAAATGGAGAAAAAACATGCAATTTGAGATAGAACTCACTGTTTGATTGAGCTGGCAATTCTTCTGCGACGGTAAACGTCCCAACGACGGATAGCAGAAGAATATATACATTCCTCATGTTGGTATTAAACCGAACTGCTCATTCACCGTCAATTTTCGAATTAGTAATAGAAGAGACGTTCTGAAAGCGACAGCATCAACGGCGATGACGGCCAGAACCGAACAGGCGATGGGCGGCGCCGAGGGCGGGGCCCGAGCGCCCCGCATCGGCGGGCCGTGGGCCACGTCCTCGACGGGGAGCCCCTTCACGAGGTGATAGGTGCTCTCATCAGATACGAGTGAATAGGTGAAAATGTATTCTTTAAACGCTTAACAACAGAGTACATAAAGGATTAGGGAACGAATTCCCGGGACTCATCAAGTTGGAAGTAAAATTTGTAATATTCTAAAAATTACAAGAAAAAGAATAGAAAATCAGTTAAAAGCTATAACTAAGCCACAGGAACATGGTAGAGGAGATGTAGCTTCGAAAATACGAGAAATAAACCCCATATAGGAAGTACAACGTCATTACCCATACAAGCAAAGTAATTACGGTAGATGGGCTGTACGATTACGGTACAATGACACCTTAAGATAGCCGGAGATCTTATCTAAAGTAATGGATAACACGAAAGAAGTCGTTATGGTGTCCTAAAAATGTACGAGCGCACAGAAGGAGCTTGCAAAACAAAGCTGTGTCCCGTGTGGAAAACGAATACGGTGTACGTAGCGGTGCGTCTGGCACAAAGGAAGACGGCCGGGTTACGGAATTAGTATGCAGTGAGGGAATGCTTGTTAATCGGATGATTGTCCTCCAAAGTATCATTGTCTTTAGGAAGAGCGCCCTTTCGCGTCTTCTTAGGGTCAGCGGGTATGGGAACAAAAGGAGCGTGGTCGGTTTTGGGGCATTTTTGATGAGGGCCCCGTTCTTTTTGAAGTTGTTGGAGTGAACGGAAATGGCAGGCCATTTTTTTTCTCCATTCAACCTAGACATTCAGAATTGCAAAAGAGCCCCTCCATTGACAAGCGTCACGAAGCGAATCAGCTAGATATGACTGGCGATTTAGAGTGGACGCGAATAACATCTAAAGGGCAACTGGAGGAGGGCTAGAGGTTGTAGAGGTAATTTGCAAATCGACATAATGGCCAGCTTGGCTTCGGGAACAGCATACTAACACCCAGCAGCCGTCCACGATGGATGGATCTGAATAATTCCGTAGCGGAGGTGAAATGGCGTGAAATGAAGTGCTTCAAGCGACACATGTATACACCACATTTTCTAAAATTGCAATCACTCTACCCAGATGGGTGTCTGGCTTGTCGAAGAAAATTGTCCCATGAGAGTTTGTGAATGCAAAAAATACACTCACCACAACGAAGTGAACAAATTGAGAAAAAAGTCTTGGTGCTTGGGAAAAATCCAGAAAGATAGACCTGCTGGCGAAGAAACGAAAATTTATAATGAAGTGGGAATTCATAGTTAGATCGGTTCAAAATTCCTTGACATCAGTTTTGAGATAATTGGTGATCGAAAAAATCGGATTTAGGAGAAAGGAGCTCGGAGTGAGTATGTCAGGAAAAACTCAGAAAACCCTCTCACTTCTCAGAAATCGAAGCAGGGAGGACAGATTCCAAAATGATGCCAATCACAGGAAACATTGCGTGAAGTACTGACTGAGCACTTTGAAAAAATGAAGGAAGGTGGTAATAAAGAGCAAGGTCAAAAAGAGTTTTCGCTTTGGATAATTCCCTCCCAAGATGCGCCATGTATTCAAGTTAGATGTCAAGTTGCAAGGGTTCGGAATAATGTTGCTACATGTCAGTGTTTCACCGTCCCAGTCGGCTTTGATTCCAAGGAGGTGCGTTGGAATCAGATAGTTGGAAGGGCTGGTTAGGTTGGAATGGATCAAATTCACGGGCCATAAGTGTAGAAGCGGCTTCCTTTGCTCTACCCTACCCGCCCCACTAATCCCCATCCCCATCCCCAAGGTGTGTACTGTCGGGTAGAGGTAAAAGAATAAAAATGATGTGGGGCTTAAGATTCCCGTAGGTGCCCGAGCAGATGGTGGCTACAAACACCATTCTTAAGGCTTAGCTCTCACCTTTTGAGAAGTAGAAATGCTACCACAAGGTTTTCCTTTGAATAGAAAAGAGCCTTGGTCCGGGCATCCTATCCTGGTAGACGTTGTGTGGGTAAGGAAGGCGTTAAACTGCCTCCGTAATCCAGAAGGCAGTCTTATGCGTGGCGCATCCTTGAAGCGCCATATACTCTATCCATGGACCTAATTTAGTGTCCTCTCACTCGTCCAGGTCTATTTTATCCCCACAATACCTCAGATAATCGTTTTATGACGGGCGATATCGTCGATGCCATAAGCAGATGAGGTCGTAAATTCAAGCCTTAGCAAATTATCTCGCTAAAAATCGGTGGTAAATCGAGACTACCAAGAAATATTGTGAAGCTTATTACGTCTGGATTGTGATATACAAGCAATAAATGATCTATGCTGACGGCTAGGACATGTTCATTTGGGACGGATATCAAAGAGTCGCAGCCATGGGAAATTCTTCATGAGACCTTCAGGGCCGAAAGAGCCCTTGATTGACTAAAGTCGTTTCCGATTCGGAGTCGTTCCTTTCTGGGCTCCCTCGTCGGCGATTCGACTTGTCATCGGCATTTGGCTGCTGAGAGAATAAGCGTATGATTAAATTTCCGGCACAACTTAATCAATTCGTATCGAATGCATTCATGCGAGCAAATGAAACAACTCCTTCGTTTAGGAAAGAGGTGCCAACGAAAAATTGAATTCAGGTCGATGAGAGGCGGTACCAGTGGACGAGGATTTTAACAGGGGACCTAGAAGGTCTGGAGTCCCTGAGCTCGGGATAAAGGGTGTGAAATGGGGCTCGGCTTGTAATTGCATTTAGATACCCGTAAATAATATCATGATATGTGGGTAAGTAATGGATAGACTAACGGAAAGAGTCGGCAATACTGCTAGAAGCCTTTTGGATTATTGTTTCCATCCGAGAAATTGATAATACCGCATTACGGTAGGTAAAGTATCTGGGAGAAATGCCAGTCTTTTTCTGGAAAAAGTGGAAGATTCCATAGGTAAACATAGAATTTCAGCGATTACCTTGGCAAAGTTAGTTGTAAATGAGTAGTAAGAGCAAGGAGTGTATAGCTACCGACTGGGTAGAGAACCTTTACATGGAGAATTAAAAAAATAGAAATATTTCGGAAAGAAAAGCTGAATAGAGCTTTGCTGGCGGTTAGTAACAACTTCGCCAGAGAACCTCGCAACCCTAAGGTGGTTCACGGGTATCCCGCCTCCTGGGCCAAGGTCTGGGTGCCACCCTGCCTGAAGCTATGCCACTTCAATGCGGTCATCAATTCAACAGGTCAGATTAGGTAGATCCCACGTGCACATGTTACCGTACCCATTTCAGATGTCAAGGGTGGGTCAACTATGGGAAAAAGGTAACTAGTAACGCACGTAGCTATCACCGAAGTTATGCAAGGTGAAAAATATCTTCTCAACTCTAGACCCTGTTTCCCGTCGGAACTCAGCCTCGAAGAGGAGGTCTAAAAATTTTACACCTACAGTCTGAATGTTCTGGAGTTGTCAGAAAGGCTCCTTTTTCTTAGAGTGTGGCTTTCTCTTTAGAGTAGTCTCCCAGCCCGAGTTCCGCTTTTCCGGTAACATAATCATGAGGAGAGCCATTTGCCTCACCACCCGATTTCTTCCAAGCCTCTTTTCGTCCCTAGCCAAAAGTGGTTTTTGTTTTTCCAGGAGGTTGACATAGTTAAAGTTTCATGAGGTTTTCGTCACAATATACCCCGTCGAAGATTAATTTTCTCTGAAAGGAACGGGTGCTTGCAGCTCCCGTTCGGCAAAAGCTGTCGTCGCCGTCTGAATGACAAAGCGACAGCCTCCTACGATGACAGCTCAGCGATCGGACTTTGACGAAATTTTCGGAACTCTACGGTGGGAACGATTCCCAGAGGATTCAAGCGACATAGCTTCACTACTCAGTAGACATGGACTAGTAATTGTTGAGAAAGAACAATGAATAAGGGGAGGAGAAAATGTTTTTTCAGGTGTTGACCCGAGAGGGACCGATCAATCTAAATCACTTTTCTTGATGCTCCATCAGAGAGTGCTTATCTTCATATCAATGATGGCCGGCCGTTGTAGTGAAGCCTTGATCGAGAAGGATATGATGAAACCTTAGTGGCCTCCTTAGGTGAAGTAGAACTAGTTGGTAAGTGAAAAAAGGGAGGAAAAAGTGAGAAAAAGCAAATAGAAGAGCGTCAAGAATGTGCCAGACTGAAGGTACTGTAGGGAGTTTGAGGGTCTACAATTCCATTATGGTTGGCTAAAGGGCAATAACGAGCTGTACAGAGCTCCGGCTCTTCTAAATCCGCCTTTTACATGGTGAATGATGATCCAATGTACACCAAACCGAACCAAGTCAGCATCTGTTGGCAAAGAGCCAGGCTCCCATTTAAAACGGTCTCACCCCAGACGAGCTCTTAGTGCTGACAACCCAAGATCACATATTAACTTGGTAGTATTTCCGGCCCTTCTCGGTCATTAATCTCGGCCATAATGCTTTTAATCCTCCCATCTTGAAGTCTTTAGGTAGGTGTCCGGGCGATGAGATCCTGATTGATATGTGGAACCCATGATGCCATCTGGTACCTCACCGAATCGCAAATCTATGAATCTTCGATGGAATGGAATTAGAGGATGGATGGCTCAGGAACTACTAGGTACCTTTGAACAATCAGTAAAGTCCCATTCAGGAGAAGGTCCATTGGAGCAAATTAGTACCAGTTCGATTCACCACACCCATCCACTTAAATTTTTAATCCTATAAACGGGTGGTTCAAGTAAAAACACTGATTCACTCTTCCTATAAAATACAAGGTTGCTTGGCGTTAATCAAGCCGTTCATGGGATGCATTGAACTTCCAATGGAAGTTGCTTTATCTATGAATCACTACATATCCATTTGTTTATCCATTTTGGTACCCAAGCATAGGTTTCTTAGAACCCTAAACAAGAAGCACTGAAACTGGTACTAAAACGATTTCCACTCGGAGAAAGTGGAAAAGACTGATACTATGAAGGGTTCGGACGAGTTGGATCGCTCAAGGGCAATTCGAAAATGATAGTGAAGATCAATTGAGGGATGGGAGCTGGAGGACGACGGCTCCGAAGCCAAGAAGAAAAGAGCGACCGTTGAAATCGATGATTCATTAAACAGACACAAGCAAATGAAAAACTCGTCCAATATCGGGGGAAAACATCGAATGAGAATGTGTAGGTGAAAGCCCCAGAACGACGTCGGGAATCGACCAAGGCGGCGTCAAATGTGTCCGGAGGCGACAGCTTTGATTTGGCGTCTAATTGAGCTTCCCATTCCCAGGGATAATCAGCATGAACACATTCCGGGTCTCCCACACATACACACCCACATACATCTCTCAACTCTGTAATAACGGACATGACTACTGGTAACGATCTTTGTTGCCGATAACGAAAGGGCTGAGTCATGCCTTTGACACTCCTGTGAGCTATGCTTCCTCAGCTGATAAGATCTTATCTTGGCGGATAATTACAACAACAACCGGGCCCTATAAGCCCCATGTGTCCACCGTATCGCCTCAAAAAATCGCTGGTGTCAACTTTACCTAGAAGTGCAACCAATCAGCCCTCCAGTAGTCAAGAGGACTTGATAAGAAATAATTCAGCACGTGGAAGCCCTACCCACCTGCACCCGTGCCTCGTACTGGTTGAAATGAGAGGTGAGGGAATGAAAATCGCAAATTCGAGGATATTCGGGAAAAAAGTCGCCCTGTTAGTAACACATGCTGAGAAACGCATTAAATAGATGAGGATGCATCACGACGTGAAGCAAAAGTGCATCAGATCGACGTAGAATAAGTAAGTATAGCTGTTGAGAGCCGGCGAAGAAGCCTCTGATGACTATCAATAAGCTCAAAGTCATGAATATGATGAGAAGTGTCGTTGGACATTACGGACAGAAGGATGTAGAAGAATCAAAGCTGAACTGCTTTCCCTTGATCAATCCAATTGGTAGTACCCAAGTGTACCTAATCCTCAAAGCATTGAGGGACTTACTCAAACTGTACTAAGGCCCAGGTAAAATGGTGAGGGTATGGAATAGGAAAGTTTGGAAAGAACCATGACAATTTTCAAAAAGAATCGAAAGCGGATAAAAGGGGAGCATCAGTTCATGAGAAAGTCCACTAGCTCCAGCAGAAGTGGGAAGTCAGAACTTTGAAGGCGCAACCAGGGGAATGTACCACGTTCCGTAAGCTTCGGGTCTCATTACTGCCCTAGACAGCTTTGCAGATAAACAAATAAATAAATACGTAAATAAATAGGCAAGTGAACATTCAAACAAATAGACAATTAAAAATAAATAAGTAAATAAGCAGATACAGAAAAATTAGTTGAGAATAACAGCACTCAGTGAATGAGCATTTGATTGAATGGATGAACAAACAAATAAATTACTAATTAATTAATAAGCCATGACTACACGTATTCAACTAAGGGGGTAAATAAATAAATAAACGAATAAAAATGCCAATTTTTTAGGGCCTAGAATTTCAAATATAAATTTGTAAACGGTAGGAATGTAGAAAATGCAAAAGTGCAGGGAACTCTTTGAGTCGGTGTCCAGCCAGTGGAAAGGTATCCACAGCTCCAATCGATCAAAGAATAAAAAAACCGTCGCTTGCATAAAGTATTAAAAATAATCTAATACATGAAGAAATTATTTTCCCCGGGCTCCTTTTAGAGTTAGGGGCCCCAGAGGGTATAAGCTTCAAGAAGTCCCAGAAGTGCCAGACGTATAAAAACTATACAGAGAGTCGTAATGGCTGGGGGATAGGGGAAATAAAGTTACAGCTCTCGCGGTATGTGGACGTCGGCGACGGAGGGACGAAATTTCATTACCCGCGGAAACAATTCACGGACGAGTTGCCGCCGCCGCTATCGTCGTTGCAGAGCTAAAAACTGAATTTAGCAGCTGTACAGATTTGATGATGAAGCTTCGTCGTCGTAACGAATCAGAACATCATTGACCTTTGCTGCTTGCTCCGAGAGGGCAGGGGAGGGGGAGGCAGTGGGAGGGGGACTCAGACTCTCGGAAAACAATGAAAGCACTTCGCTTGCTTATTCATTAGGCATCGGAACTCGTAAAACAAACTTCTTGAAGTTCATTCTCAAGAGGATGATGTCCTTAGCATTGATGAGTCATCTTCTGGGATGCGCCCTGCCTCCGACCTTCATTCAGAATCCTAGCTGCGTTTCGAACCCTTTGCAGCTTATGCAATGGCTTATATGTAGTGGGCAGCCGACGTGTGAGTGAGTGCTTCGACCCTCCCAAACGGGTCTGTCACCAATTAGCCGACCCCGTAGGGAGAGGGCTTGGTTGGCCGAGGCGGATATCGACCCGGGATTCGAACCCGTGACCATGCGTGTACAATAGTGCGCCACTTGCCACTACACCACATCCACCCACTCTAATTTCGCCCATAGGAAGTTGCCGTATATCCGGATTGACCATTTATTGCCAATTTATTTGGAAGCACTACCCATTATTTACATTTTATAGCTTTTATATTTTGAAAAGGGCACCCTTCCATTGCTCTTAAATCTTCTCCAATGTTGGCTGACATGAATCACAAAACATTAAGTATATCGACGACGATAGCTCTATGGCACTATTAAATTGAATAATTTATGAGGGTTCCATCTCATCTACTCACCCACATCGAGTAACGGCGTTCCTCGGGAATAAATCGCTTCATCACCATGACTAAAGACATGTTAATGAAGTCATCTACGAGTCGTTTGGGAGGAGAATTACTTCAGGAACTGCTCATAATCAAGGAGAGGTGAAAATCGAGCAAAAACTATCTGAAAATGCACAAATCAGAGGGAAACTAGCTATATCAGCTTCGAACTCTTGGGTCTCCAGCTCGGTCCCTAACTCGTCAGGGCCCAGAATCGAAAATTCGAAAAATTTTTCAGATTTCATGCTAAAACAATCATCCTTTTTCTTGATAGCACTTTCCGCAATCCTAGAGGTTTCCATGCGATGCTCAACGTTTTCTGAGCCGGACAGCTAGAATAATTTTGCAGGAAAGCATGCTTCATGAATTTTCCATTTCCATTTCCCATTAAATGTTCCTAAGCAATTCATCGTTTCGTTCATGAAATGCAGTTTCTGGAAAAAGCGAAACGACCGGGAAAGAATGCTCCCTCGCTTCTCCTCAAAGCTTCGATGTTCAAAAGAAGTATGCTCTTCATAAGGAGTGGAAAACCTACTTAACCCTGCAGTTTTCTTACATCAGCTTCATCAAGATGAACGCCTAGAGATCTTCGAAGTTGGTGGACATGTTTTTGCCTTATATACATAGACGATAATAAATAGGGTAATAAATAATCAGTAACCTGCTGAGTAAACAAAAAATAAGCGGACATTCACAATACCGATTAACTGAACCGATTAACTACAATATACAGAAGCTTCGATTGGCCCTCCAGACTCTATAAGACCGAATTTCACCGTGGCTACCCAAACGCCTTCGTCATCATGATTTAAACTCTCCTTCCTCCCATCCCTCAAGCCTGGGAAGCATCTGAGTGAAACAAAATACTGGCTCAAAAGTCTCTGATCTTTCGATTTAGGAAGAGGAACAGAGCACACTTTCAGACACCTTCACAACTCTTTATGAAACACGAATGCATGGCGCATTCTTGAATTAGGGAATCTTCAAGGACACAAAATCAAATGTTTGCACTGCTCCAAAAAACGTAGGCACGTGCATAAGCTCATTACACCTCCTTCCCAACCCACGACATCGGAAACTTCGTTATTGCGGGATGGCTCTCCCTCTTTGTTGAGTGTGTCCATTTTCGGATGCCCACAACACAACGGTCAACAAATCTTTTTAGTCCGGAGTGCTCAGCCTTCAAAAAAGGCCGAAGGCCCATCAAATATAGAAGAACCTCGATAAGAAGAGCTACTGAGAAGAGAAAAAGACTAAAGCGGGAGGTTGAAAGCGTAGATTGGCTAAAGCCGAATTAGAGACTCAAAGGAAGCATTGCATTTCCTGGCCAATGCAATTAAATGGTACCGATCGAGTAATTCACAAGGTAATTATGTCCCTATACATTTCCGTAATTTTAAGAAATCATCTGAAAAACGCTCCATCCCAGGGTCCACGGAAATTGCTGTATGTAGAATATTCGACACGAGGATTTCCCCTTCAAGAAGGCCCTGATATCAGAACAAGGTGGTTTGCCTAGAGAATAGCAAAGACCTCTACTAAACTACTTTGAAATCAATAAAATTAACAGAAGCCAAAGACCACATTAACCAGATGAAAATGAGATTATGTCGCCGGGTTGTCCAAGAAAGGGCAATTTTATACGAGTTCACGACGAATAACTTGGTCGTTATGGTTACGTACGCAGAAGTTTCCATGGAAGACATTCAATCAAGTGTTCCTTAATTCTACGAAATCAAGACCATCAGGCCTATACCTATGATATAACAGGCCTATTGTAGGCCTAAAAACATTAGCTGATTGTACGATGTAGATTCCACCTAAAATTGAGGTCTCGCGCCCTTAATCGTTCCAGTTTCCTCCCCTCAGATAAATCAACGGGCACGAACTGAGATCGGAGATGGAAGGGATTATTAAGTAACCAAGAGAGACCACCACCACTCCATCTGGAACCGGAAAATAGTAACAAGAATAGCAGCATTTTAAGGTTTTCTCCTCGGCGCCGAGAAGGATTTGCATGAAATTGCAGATCCCGAGTTTTTCAGAAATTCAATTGCTGCTCACGTAAAGAGGGCTCTACCTTCCACTTACTTCGATAGACTCAGGAATTTCCTTCTCTCCTAGATCCCCCATAGACATTTTCCTCAGAATATCGTGAAAATTGGAAGTTCCTGAAGCTTCAATAAGAGTGAAAAAGGGGCAAAATGTGGATTATATATGACAGAGTATCACGACTCACTATTTGGTGGTCCTGTTCATGACATAAAAACTATCACATTGTCCGTATTTCTAGTTCCTTTGTAAAGTCTCGGTCAATTAGAAGATAAGGCTCATGAGGAGGAGAGGAGTAGAAGAATGAAAGGTTCCATCCTGGAGCACAGTTGTTAATGTACACAGAGTGAAGTAGTTTTGGATGTCCTGACTTTCCAGATCCCCAAATCGACGGTGGTGGCAGGTCAGTGATGTAGGATCGGTAGGCTGTGTTATTTTTGGCAGTATCTTTCAGTTTCTGTACGATTCCCTCCAACTTTTATCCCCTTTTTCGATTCTGAGGGGTCCACACTTGCACACATCCCCAGAAACGACGAAACTTCGAGACCTTTTGAATCATAAGGAACCCATACAGTTCCCAAGACCTCTAGAAAAATCGGAAAGTGCAGAGGTGCAGCGCAAATCATTTCTGGCTCCAGAGTTTCGGCAATACCCTGCTCGCGGATTCAACTATTCGCCAGTTCAGCAATTCAAAGGTAGACATTTGATCTAGTAATAGACCGCATAGAAAAGATGGAAAGGAAAACTCGTTGTTGGCAAAGCAGTCTGGCTCTAAAAACTTGTCCGAATCGCACACAAACCCGCTAGCGTAGCGGGTCAGCGCAATGATACAACCCTGTTGCTGCAAAGGAACAACGATGGAAGTGGTTAGAAGATGAAGCAGAAGAAGGCATGGCCTATAACACAGTAAGCTAGGCCCTAACATTGAATGCGGAATTCTTCATTAGCCTGAATTCCTACCGTAATCCCTCGCCTAGTTTACTGGTTTCCTCTTCCTCTTGCTGTATTGTGCTATGCTTAGTGTATTACCACTTATTACGTTACTGTTGGAAGTAGTCATTAATGGTGGGATATTACGGTGAAAATTTGGACTCATGCCAAACTTTTGCTCTTTTACCCCAACGATGAAGCGATGCAGGTAAAAATCCCGCAGCCGGAGGCGACTAGCCCATTTCGCGTCCTAGCCGATGACCTATGGCCACTGAGAGCAGGTTCACACGGGATTCCAATTCATATACAGTTTTGTAGTTTGGCTTTGTTGACAGCCTTGGCTGGCACCAACGATCATTTACCTTTCATCCAAAATAATGTCCTTTGACCACACCATAAGAATAGGGCAGCGTGTAGTGCAAGCAAAAGCTCAAAGTAAGCTTCAGCTAGCAACACTGCACTTCTGAGGGGGTTGATTAGGGTGAAGGGCCCTAAAAGAATCCGAGAGGAAATGAACGACGGGAATTTCGAGGATCATTTGAGGCGACAATGACTCGGGAAAACTCAATCTTCCCATTATGGAAGGAAATAGACTAGCGCAGCGCAGTGTCAATGAATCATCAAAGAGCACTCACACACTTGGAGAAAAGCCTATCGCCAATATCTCCATGATACACGAATAAAGATATAACTCTAAATATGAAAATATGAATACAAATATAAATGTAAATAAAAACACAAACATTAATACAACTGAATAAATAAACACAATGAACAAAAACTCGTTTTCATCCGATATTTATAGATCTAATTGCTAGGTTAGCCATCACATTGAACATTCTTAACTTAATCCAACCTAGAAGTTTCTTCCATCGATCCCTTCCTAGATTTCAGGGTGAATTTACTCACAAAATTTTCAAAAGGTTCAAATTACTCCCTTTCATTGACGGTTACGTTTGAAATCGTGCCCAGCCCCTAGATTGATGTATAGAGCAACCTGTTCCCGTTTTTACCCTCCCAGGCAGGTTGTTCGGCATCACTTTACCAGGGTGTGAGATTTAATTGCTTTGATTAGATGACGAGACTTTGATCTCGGGCCATAAAGGTGGATTAGTAGAGCCAGTTGGCACTACCTCATCACACCCATGTCAACCATATATATTGATCGAAATAAGTTCCACTGAAGGAGTGTACAAGCAAGGTGTAGAAACGAAATGAAAATAAATGAAAGAGGGAAGAAAAGGTAAAGAATTTTGCAGGAGTTCATGTACAACTTATCTCCAAGGAGATGAACTGTGCTGAATTTCGTCATCCACCTGCAAACCACAGGAAATATCACCCGACTGGGACGGAAACTAATAAAAGGGCAAAAAATGTCATAAAACTTCCAGACGAACTTGTATGAAGAGCTGAGCAAACAGAACAACGAAGAATTGAACCAACAATTTCATTTCCCGTTGCACAGCAGCAGGGCCAGTTATTCTGCAAATGCAAGGGTGAGCAGAGAAGCCCTAAAAAACCGTCTTCAGCCCTAATAAGCCCCTTTCCCGGGATGCGGTCGTTCAATCGATCTCCATTCAGAACCATTCTGATGGCGTATGTGACCTATACAACGAAATGCAGTGACCAGGCGACGTACAAGTCAGACTTTTATCCTCCCACACGCGTCTGATGCTAAATAGCAGACCCTGCAGGGAAAAACGTTGGGAGAGCTCGAGCGGGTAGAAATATAAGATTTGATCCCCCCCCCCCACCGTGCGTGTGGCCACTTTGCAGTACGCCCCTTCCGCCCATAAACTTATGTAAACAAAAACAAGTGTCCCATCTCCCAAACTGCACAGGAAGATGAGGGGCTAGCTAAGAGAGCGGTAAGGAAGAAAGCGTGCTGCTCAGAATTTGAAGAAAAACGACGAACGATCCGAATTTGGGCTCAGGTTACTCCCTGAAATGTCTCATCGCGAGAACACCCGCAGTGAAACACTTTTACTCCGCAGACGTACCCGAAGGTTTATTGCCATTTTATGAGCATAGCGCAAGTTGCGGATACGACTGGAGAACGCCTTTTGGCACTAAAAAATCCGAATGATCACATTCTCCCTTGCACGGAAACTTTCTCCTTGATGGAGTGAGTAAAATGCTATAAAGTCGCAGTAAAAACATTTAAACTACCTAGAACAATTACGCAGTCATTCGCCGTGCACGTTTTGTAACAGGAGCGGAACGTGGGTCTAAGAAGAGACAGATCACCTCTAAGCACCGCCACATTAACTTTTTCCGGTGACGGCGCACAAGTGTTCACTCTAGGAATTACGGTCAGTGTTTCATACCCACGAGAGGATAACCTCAACATGCATGTAGGTAATTCCCCGGCAGGCATAATCCCTACCCTCTCACAGAATAGGCTTTCCAGCAACTTTGAGTCCGCTCTGAGCTTAGGGCATGGTCTAAACAACTCAGTATTCAGGTTGGGTGATCCATGGAGCCGAAATACAAACTCAAGTGTATCTGATGTCGAAACTAAGCGGAATAGGGTCAAGGCTAGGCAACCACTGAGTTTACTCGTGTGTATGGCTGCACCTGCTCTATACTGTGGTAGCTGGGGTGTCAGGGTAACCCTTACGTCACTGGATGGACCATTTTTTCTCGAGCGAAAAGGAGCAGTCGTATTCGCAAAGGAGATAAAAAGGCCGTCATCGATAAATATGCCGAGAAACATTGTTTCAAAGTTATATCAAAAAACCTGTGGCTGTTATATTTATTCTGCTAACCTTCTCATTGGATGGCCCTTTCATTGAAGATGGCTAAAAGGAGGAATTTAGGGACAGGGGATCGAACATACTTATCAGGAAAATCCTGTAGACCGTAGTGATGGAGCGTTTTTCATGACATCACAAGGACATGGCGCATACCATCCGCTCACGAATCCTTATCAAGGAAAAACGAACAGAAACAGCATTTTCCGAGGTCCGGTGAACAAATTAACGGAATGAAAACTACTGCGAAATTCCTAGGATTCTAGAAGCTTCTGAGAAGCATGAAATCCTCTCCGATAGCAAATTATCACAAATACCCATGCTGATAAATAGGAGCCGTTGAGAGAAATAATGACAAAGTCGTTCCACAACGGCCTGTCATTAGAAATACGGGAAAACAAACGAAAATGGAAAAAGGAAGAAGGATGAAACCGAAAGGAACGCGTTCTCTGAAAGAAAAAGTGCATGGCGGAAGGTTGCACACGGTCAAGTGAACAGCTTCAAGGACAGAACCACCGGGTAACATCGTTGACGATAACGAGATGTTCCGTACAGACAAAAGGTCACATAAGAACGAGCATCAGTGATCGATTACACTTCAATTTTGTTGTCATTTTGTCAACAATATCGATAGCTATTGATTACGACAGCCGAAAGGCATCGATTCGATCAATCAATAATGGAAATGTTCATTACCACGGGAGAATGAAGGCGCCACCGCTGGGGACCGAGAAGGGGCGCCGCCCTTACGCTGACAAATATTCCGAGAAATCGAAAGGGTGTGGGTGGGGTATGAAAAAGTGCGCAAGTTAGGCGAAGGTGTTGAAGGTGGTCAGATCGGGCAATAGAGGTTTTCTCTGGGAGATTTCACTCATAAAGCAGAATGTATCGTCGGGTTTTTTGTTATGCCAACGCTGACAACAACATGACAGTGACGGCCGTGGGTGAGTAAGCAACGGCGTGCAGGGTTGTGGCATCGGGCTTGAGAAAAACGTACCCCGAGCATGTAGAGGGGGTTTTTCTGCTGGGAAATCGATCCGTTGCTGGCAACAGAAAGAGGAAAAGCTAGAGGAAAAAATTAAACAGCCAACGCTGTGCATTCGAAGAGAATCGTGCAGACAGAAGGGCGTTATAGATGGGATCATCGCAAGAAGTAGGAAAATCAGCCTCCATTCAAGATTCGTCCAAACAGGAATCAATGCAGCAAAAAAGCAGAGGATAGATACCCATTCATACGCGTCAGTAGTTCTCAGTGAAAGTCGTATGCGTGGCTTATCCCAAATTGGAAAGTTCATAGAACTCAGCGCTGTCCATGAAAGACGAGACCTTTTTAGACGCCATCATCCTTCTAGAGCCAAGTGGTAGCAGTCAGCTCCAGCCCATGACTCAAGGATGTGAAAAAGTTAAAACAGAGGGACGTCAGCCCAGAGACATTTACTAATAAATCACCTGGTATTCCCAATCGATGACCAAAAAAGAAATCGAATGTGGGGAATGTATGGGTTGGCTTTTGTTTGTAAGAATAATTAATGTTTTGGTAGTGGTGCACAGCCTAAAACTCGTTATTATTACAAGCAATCCATCAAGAGCAGTCAATACCACCACTGCGATCCATCTGTGACAGTCCAAAAGAAGTATTAATCATATGACTAACCGATCGATTACTTTCACCACAAATAGGTAATCAGTTGTACCCTCAGTACCACTAAAATCAGGTCACAGTAACAGAAAATACTTATGTGATAATCAGTTATACTCATGCTACGAATGTAATTTAAAAGGATCGAATCAGGATCGATACTCGCCCAACTCAATTGAACCTTCATCCCTCTGACCAAACTTATCCAGGAAGAGGGAAGCCCTGACTTGCCCATCGGCTGGCTACCCCAAGTCATTGTACAGGCCGCATACGCATTCAATACGCCACTACGATCTAAAACGGTAGTCGAGTGCAGGGTGTATCGAAAAGAAAGAGATTGATTAGTGTCAAAGTTAGTGGAGTAGCATCAAAAGGCTATTCTCCATGTGTAAATTCACATGCATTAACTAAATCAAATGGTCCCAAATTTTCGGTCATTAGCTTTTGGAACTTGCGAATTGTCTACTTTAATTCCATCTCTTGAAGCGGGAGCTAGTCCAGCCGTCAATTCTCAGGGTTCCCTAACAATTTCTTTTGCCACCGACGGAGGTACCGGTTGGACCGGTACGAACGAAGACAGGAACCACCGACAGGGACAGGTGTTGATGATGAGCTGGAGCTTGTGAGTCGGCTCATCAAAACAATACAGCTTCCGGTTCGTTCCTGCTCCCAGTGCGTGCCTGTGCGTGTGTGTACAGTCCTGTCTGAGTCATTCCGTCAACCGTGCCGTTCGGACGATGAAGCAGCTGAACGGCGACACTCGCGATTACCGTAATTTCGAAAAGCATTCGCTATCTGAGCACCGATGACACATGCTTTAATCATGCAGCCGAATCGTTCGATATTCGACGAATAATATCTGTAACGAGAGAGAGAGGGAAAGGGAAAGGAACGTAAAGCAATGGGCACCAACATCGGAAGACCAGGAGGGATCTGAAACTCGTTTTGCAGAAATTACACGGGCAAACGTTCGGATGTTGGATAAATCTGCGCTTAAGCCGGTTCAAAACCCCTTTTATCTATCAGCCACGAAAATTTTCAATGGAAACAAATGGGAAGGCAAGTTTATACAGCATCTCTTGAAGATATCCTATGTTGGGGTTTTTACTGAGCAGTCAGAAGTTGTGAGGTTTTTTCTCGCTATGCAAATGTTTTTGAGCGCATGGATTCTTTATGCCTTCGGGATTCCTTATTGTTATTCCGAAGGCTACTAGTTGAATGATCCCAAGTAAACTTTCGATTTTGAAAACTCCGAAAAGAGCGATTTTGCCGAGGTGTCTCATTAAGTGAATATCTTATCAGTCTCAGAAACTCAGCCGAAATACCGAAGATTATGTATAATCACACTGAGATTATTAATGAGCCCTCGATCGAAGACTATTCTGATAAGGAAATCGCATTAGGCTACCTCAGGAAGAAGATTCATAGGGAAGTTCAGGGGCAGCAGGGAATGTTGAATAGAGTAACTGAAAAATCAACTTGTGAAGCCAAATAGTGAATTTCGACAACGTCAACGTCAGTCCAAATATCGTTTTACACTTTAGGATCGTATTTTTGACGATAGGAGTAGGGGTCGTAATTTTCGTCAGGTTCGGATGAGCCACCTTTTAAAAAGTAAGGCCAAAATGATAAAGCTTCCCAGCCTTTCTCACCCCTTAAGAAAAAAAAACTTCCTAGTAGTATCAGTATCACGAAGCGAACGTTTCTGCAGTCTTTCGAAAAGTTTGAAACTTCGTGTTCTGCCATTTTTTTGAAAGGATCATGGAAATCCCAATAGTGTGGAAAGTTCACGATGAGTAGCTATCAATAATAATAAAATAAAAAAATGAAAAGAAAGTGAGAATTCGAGTTGCGGCTGTGAAATAGGGACCTTCAATTTAAGACGAAGCAGGAAAGCCACCAACAGCCGAGCAGAATTTCTCTTCACTTTTACTAAGCAGTGAGAGAATGTCATCAGCATGTGGCTCTGCCATAGTTCCGAAGATGAGTTATCCCAGGAATCATAAAGTTATCTACCTTTTCAAAACTTTAGCCAGTCACGGAGTCCACGAAGTAATGACTCCATAGCGATTCATGGTGTGAATTTGAGCTCATAGATGGGTAGACTCATATAGCATTTCTCGACTGAAACAAAGAGGCCGGATACTCACGACGCAACTAATTCCCTTTTTTGGTTGCACGAAAATGAAGCTTTCTGGATCAACTTAAAACAAGCAGTGAACAAGTTAAGTGAAGGGCCGTTACCAGGGGAAGTGGCTTCAAAGCAAGCAGGCTGAAAGATGAGCAGTTAGTCGATAGAAGAAGCCGGTTCTATCAAACCGTGAAGTTTGTCAGTGTGTCGAGAGGGAACCCGGCTACTCAAAGAACTTTCACGCAGTCAAATAATCAGTGCAGAGGGGTACTAGGGCTAGACAAGTCGTCGTTTAAGTAAATAGCCCCACTTTGACCGATCCAGAACATTCTGCGGAAGATGCAAGAACTACAAATTCCATCCCTTGCGCAAAATATTTTCGGATTTGAAGTATTTCGAAGTAAACGAAGGAAATATGAGAAGGTTCTGCTGGGCACAATAGCTCGCGGAAGGGCAGAGCGCGGACGATACCGGTACCCGCTCGAGCAAACTAGTTACCAACGAAGTGAGAGGTGATATGCAAGTTTTATATTTCACGCTGTTTTCAAATTCTCAAAGTTTTCAGCCTTACGGGGTCGGTCCAGGTAGAATTTTTCCAATTTCACAAGAGTGCCAGAAGCCAGACGAGCTCTCCCGAAAGAAGCCTCTCTCTTGATTATCAAAATTTACCCCTAAGTATCAGAATTTTACTTCTAAGAAACAACCACCATACATGCTTACAAACCCATAGGGAACCGTCCTGAGGTAGTCCAAGCTGGATCGATTGTCCGACAGGACAGCGTTCTCCAGTACTGCTTTGTACCGTAAGTTTACAACTTTAACTACTGACTGCATTCACCTGAATGCTGTCAATCTGTGAAGACTGTACCTGGGCATTGGATGTGGAAAAATTCCTCTGCGACGCTATGTAGACCACATGGGGAAAGTACATTTTCCATTTCCCAGCCTACAGAATTGCGTCTGTTCAAACAGCCAGCACCAGCACGATTCTCTGAGTTCCTCTGGACTCTGAGTGACTTCGATACTTTGAAGTAAAGTTTCTCAAAGTTGAAGTGGTTCCTAAGTTGCTCTAGCGAGATTTCTACGTCTTTACCGAAGATTTGATTGGCCAAAGCGATAAAATATCGTGATCAATGGACAGGTCATTAATTGCTCTAAGAATAACATCAGATCGGATTGGGGGCCACCGCAACAACGACGATGGACAGACGACGACACAGTGATAGAGAGGAGCGCTGCCTTGACCGCTGACGGTCATCCATCACCGGATTACTGTAAGATTATGCGACATTGAGTGGCCAATAAAGTCGCCAACAATAACACACACACACGCCATCGGTGGTACTCTGACATTGTCCCGGAAGAAAAACAGGTGCTTGATTGGGAAGGGATAGGAAGACGATGGGATGGAGCCGTAGAAAGCGTGGAAGTAGGGGCTTTCCTAAGAGCAATGATGGGGAGTTGGATAGGGGAATTCCTGCACTCATTGAAACTCCCTGAAATTCTCCAATTACTAAATCATATCCCTCTTTTGCAGACTTTGTTTATTTGTTTACCTAACGCCACAATCAATAATAAGCAAGTAAATTCAAGGCTATAAACAAAACAGTTCATAAAGGAAAATGGGAACTAGCTGACGGTAAAACAAACACTTCCCCCGAGAAGGCTATAAAGGGTTTCGACCCAAAATTTTTCCTTCCTAAAAACATCTTCCCTTCCCCAAAAGAGCTCCATGACAGCAGCGACTCGCGGAAAGTCTTTTCTTTTACAATTATTTCCTGCCGTCCAGCATTTACAGCCTTCAAAACGATCTTTCACGCCTTTAAAACTGGGCTCTTCCTTCGCCAACACAACTTACAGTATGTTTATTCGATTTTATCGCTCAACGATGCTGTTTCATGGCATTTGCTTGGAATTCCTACAAAATGTCGACTCTCGTACGGCCCATCGATTCATTCATTTTTTCCCCTTTCTGACGGAATGGCACCGAAAAATATCGGGGATGTAAAAACTTCTGAAAGAACAGTAAGGATAGGAGAGAGATCTTCGGGTGATACAAGACATTTCAACGTGGCTAGCCATTAACTGTACTCTGTTTATAGTCAGCAGATTAAAGCAGAATGTTTCAATTGAATCGCCTCGCTTTGAAAGGAAATCATAGGTGAATGAAACAATAGAACTAGATAATTCTACCGGTTGCCTAGCAATGTACCACCGGACTGGTCCTCATTTACTTCTACCATTCCCATATGATGGAAGACTGGCTGTCTACTGGTTTCCATAAGGGTTTATAGCAGCAATTGTTCAATTGTCTTCACAGATGAATAACAAACGTTTTCTCCAGTAGCTAGTGATCCGCTTTACCTCAAACAAAAAGCAAATCTTAAGGGGTCGGTGTCACCTCCAACATGAACTCCTTTTTATCTGAACCTGAAACTTGAGCTCAAGGATTCAACACTCGAAACCGGATATGGAGACCATGAGGCGGAAAGAAACTCGAAAAACTAGACTTAGATCCTTTCTTTCCTATTCAGCTCCGTTTTTTATTCTTTACTTACTTCGTCTCTGCTTCTCATAGAAATTATTAAAAGTGGACCATTACCACTCAGGGCTGCCACGTATGTATTACACCCTTCCCCTCCTTGGGTGCACTTTAATAAACAAACAAATAAAAGATCATCGATACTGGTCGAAATGCTGCAATAGACTCCGAGGTACAGGTCGTTGCAAGCAGCTTTGAAGAGACTGTGAGAAAAGAGTCGTTCCCATCGTCACAACTGAAAGAAACTACTTTTCATCTTGGGACGGCTCCCGGAGAGCGACTGGAACTTTGGCCATATAAAAAGGAGACTAGGGCGAACTCAGGGCATTTTAACCTTTGATAGGAAGAGTGTTGGCATGGATGTCACTTAAGTGAGTCGCACCTTCTTATTCCAGAATATTTCTTATTTTCTTCAAGAGGAACGAAAAAATGAAGATATGATAAGGAAGAAAGAGAGACAATCAGCAATTCCAAGTTCAGACTTTTTTGGGTAACCTTCGAAGCTGAAACATAAGCAGATCAACGGGCAGAATGCGCAGCTGCCATAGGTGCATCCTCTGGTCAGATGAGGTCCGTGTAACCTATAGACTCCCAACTATATTTAGTTAATGAATAAACAATTAAAAAAGATGAAGACAATCAAACCCATGCAGATGTGTATAGGTGGCAGAAATGTAGACGATGAAAAATGACTAGCCGAGCAACTTGTTTAAGCAAATGCAGATCTGTACCATCAATGATCCCGAATAGACTTCGAGTACATGGCGCACCTTGAATGCCTGTGTTTGGTCAATTGGCTGAAGTTACTAACATAGAGACATTACGCTCTCCGGAAATGGTTGAGCAATCTCTAGAAAGGCTTTCTGATTCTTACACCTTGCGCAGGAACGGCGGTCATTGTTCTGGAGGGACTACAATTACTAGTGGTTAATTGCTGATTGAACGCGATGATACCTAACTGAATGATAGGAAAAAACTTTGGCATAAATCCCAGCTGTCGTGTGGGTAATTGCAGAGACTCGACAAGTTGAATAATGTGAGCTGGGAGTTAAATACACCCACAACTGCTATTGAATGCCAGAAGAATAGGCCAATCAGGGCGAACACCCACAATTCCGTTCCTCATAGTTGTCTATAAAAAGGAAGGCTTTGGAAGCTATATAAGAAAAGTTGAAGGAAATCAGGGGAGGGTAGTGATAGGGCTGGTGCTAATTCCTTTCATTGGGCCTCGAACCTCGAAATCCACTTCAACTTTCAAGAAAAAGTTGTGGGGATGGCGACTGATGGAGCCTTCCCAGAGGAGAATACTATTCAATTCCATCCGTGGTACAAGAAAGAATGGCTTCAGGCTACAAAAAAAAGCTAAAATCGCCGGTTTCCTTAAATAGCCCATGAATAATGTGAACAATCGTATTCAAAGATAGCGAATTCCAATTTCCGAATGTCTGATGAAATATGGAGGTAGGACAAGCAGATATCCCGAACAATCGTCAATAATTTTCCGGAAACAAATGTGGGTTACCAGGGATAGGAAATTAGCAGCAAAACGGATAGCCTAAGGCGGAGAGACCATTTACGATTTTTCGCAGCAGCAGGAATGTTTGCCGGTTAGATGGACTGAAAAATCATGCTTGAAATGATGAGAGGGGTGGTGGACGAGGCATAACAGCGGCGGCGAACGGACGGGGGGTATTGTGCTATGACGCGTGGGAAGACTGCACACTGAACGAAGCTGCTCCAGCTCCCCGCGGCGCCTGTCCAAACATCTGAGCATGACCCTTTAGTAGCCTGACCAGCCTAGCCACCACCACCACCGTCGACAGCAATTAAATGCATCTACACGATCGGATTTCATGGAACCGATCCTCCAGCGAGACTACCGCTCATGAATTATTACCAGCTCTCATTCGCTTAGCAGTCTCATGATGATGGTTGCACTTAGAGCTACATATACTCTTCCCTGAGATGCTAGCAAATAAAATGATCAAAGTAAGAGTGGAGAAGAGCAAAATTTGAAGACAACTTTGAAAGTTCGAGTCAGTTTGACTTTTTTTTTCGAATGTCTCTGACCATAAAATAAACAAGACCAATCCTATACACCACATGGTGAGCACCCCCTCCCTCCTTTCTACCCAGTTTTGCCAATATTTTCGGAATTATTCAATTCTTTACATCGGTCTACCAGAGATGGTTCTGCAGTTCGACAAAAAGGAACGTTTCAGATATTGCCCATTTCCCCGACGAAGTCGAGGTGGTAATGCAGTTCATCGACCAGAGATGTAGACGAGCTGAGACCTTTTTTGGGAAAAGAACTGCATAGGAACGGATTTCTGCTGTCAAAGATGGCAATCTCGGTCGTTCTAACAGAATTCATCGGAACGGCCACATGATCTTGATGAAAAGAAGATCCATGCCTATCAGTCAGGCATTAGCACCATTTGGTATGGTGCTGTCTAGTCTTCTGGAAGATTGCCAACACAGTAGGTCAGATGAACAACACTTAGATAGTTAGTTTCAGTAAGTTTCTTTGTGAAAATACAATTTTTCTGCGAAAAATAGGTATAAAGCTTACCTGGCAACATTGAATAGTCTTCCCTCTGAATCCCTCTAAATCTACAAAGAACCACCCAGCTCGGTACAAAGAACAAAACACTAATGTGGTCTGGAATCCCTAAGCGGACGAGAACTGCCAGTAATACATCAGTGGTGGCCTCAGATCGGTTCCATGAAATCCGATCGTTTGAGTGCAGTTAATTAACTGACCCATCCTATCCTTATGTACATCTTTCAGCTTATTTAGTAGTTCACGAGCTCCCGGCTGGACTTTCGGGAAGCTAAACTCACACCAGACAGTTAACTTTGCCCCTGAACCCAGCCCCTAAATCGATATTAAAGAAAGCTGTCTTTGGCTTGAAAGTAGACATGACGGACTGATGGCGGAGTGTCTTTAGCACAAAGGAGCTGTCTAATGCAGAAGGCAGCGCGCTATAGATGGACTGCTGGTGAAGAACGAGAGGCTGGCTGAATGGAAGGAAAATGGAGCGCACGTGTGGCGAAAACCATAAAAGGGACGAATTGCGCCCATCCACTACCAACCATTTACGTCGCAAGAAATCGTCAGCTTTTTTTGTCGCGGAAATTGGATGGACTCCGGTCCCGCTTGAATAAAACGTCTACAGCCTGCCTGTCCGGGCGTTTCGACCCATTTGGTTTGTTACGATACAACGATGTGAGTCCTCTTTGTCTCTTTGGGTGTTATGAGTTCTTTCAAAAAGGTCAGAAAGTATAGCGATAATGGCTAGTGCTTCTCATGCCGTTCTTATCAGCGCAAACAAACTCTGCAGTTGGGAACCAGAAGAACAATGCAGAAGCCATCTGGGAACCTGATAACACCTGGACACATGGATTTCCAAGCAGAAACAAATGTGAAATTTGAGGAACGGTTAGAAGAATGAGCAAAGATTGCGTTTTCCAACCAAGAATAAGGTTGTAAATAAAAATAATAAATAAATGTAAATAAAAATACACAAATCAATAAAGGATACAGGATAAAGTCTCGTGGCGTTAATCAATCCCGTCTAAGGGATACGCCCAGCATTCGACTTCCACATCAGTGCTTTTATAACTATCCTACCAATTTAATTGATCCAGAAGGAGGAATTGAAGGCTTCGTTGGTTGAGGCAGTATCGATACAGGTTTCGAACTCGTGGTGTGGTAAAGTGCCATTGATACTACACCACCTCCGCCCATATACTCGATCATAATATTTCCAAACAGGTAACTGAAGATGAATTATATCCGCAGCCATTTCGAGCTTTTGCCCGCACAGTTTATAACCTTATATAGACCGCAAACCATTTCACAGAAAGGTAACTATTCGTATCAATTCAGAACAAATATAACAGAAGCCCGGGAAGTAGAAAAAGTATTTTGATATGCCTAAGTTCCATCTCTTTTGTTCAGTTCCTAATGTTCAAAACTGATGGAGTAGATGATACATTAGTACTGTTCAGTGTACAAACTTTCGAAAAATATTAATCCTAGCATATCAATTTTTAGAGCAAATCCTCCAAACTCAACTTGGACTATTACTTTGAAGGTAATTTTGAAATGGTTTGGGCCTTGACGCCAATTCTTGTACAAAAGTGTCGTCCAGCCTCTTTTATGTATTAGTTCCCTGTGAGGTCACTCTTTGCATTCAAGCTCGAGTATAGGTAAAAGTTGTTGGCGTAGTGGCTGTTATTAATTAATTGCCAATTTTGATCAGACTTCTGTTGGCCCGAAATAATACTATCGGACCTAATACAGTAGCTTTTTGCTTTAATGCACAATTAGACCACTTTTCTGCAGAGCTTTGGACCATCTTGGTTATGAAAACCTAGCCTCAAAAGAGCTTTTCGCAAAAAAAAACGGAAGTTCGATTGAAATTGAAGTTTTTCTGGGAAAAGCTATTGAGCCATTCCAACCAACCATGTCATCTCACTGCCGGAACAAACATAAAATTTTTTTGAATACTTTTATTAATAAGATACTTTATTTGTTAATATAATAAGTATATGCATCTGGGTGAATATATGTATGCTGTATATGCTTCTATGCGATATATCCTACTATAAAGGCACTATGTAAACAATACGATATTTTTACAAAACCTATAACAACTACCCAAGCACATCGAAAGAACATCGTAAAGTACATTTTGTGATTTACCCAATAAGTAATGCCACAGAATATCACCAAAAACAAAAAAGGACCAAAACTCCATAAAAGGCAATTTCAAAAGAAAAAAGTGAAGTCAATATAAAACTCAAGGCACGAGAGAACTAAGCCAAACAGGAAGTGAAGAAAAACATTGAACGTCAAAACACACGCACAAGAATACCTGTTAATTCATAGGCGATGAAGAAACGAAAAAAAAAACACAAGAGAAAATCCTAAACAATTGCACTTCTCACGCTACCTCAAGATTATTTTACAACTCAGTCGTTCTCTACAGCTTCCAGCTGCTCGAGATCACTTGGGTCGAGTCTGGGGATCGGCTTTCCTAAAAACATAAAAAATGGAGCATATTCCGGCTCAGCTTTCAAAGGATACGAAATAAAACGACAAGAAATAGCTTGGGACCTAATAAGAGACTCACCGAAGAAAGCTTCAATTTTCTTGATAATGACGAGCGCTTCACGACTGTCCACAAAGTTAATTGCTATGCCAGCTTTGCCGAAGCGACCAGTTCTAAATGGGGTATGGATAAAAAGGAGCAAGGAAGGAAAGAAAAGAAAGTCGAAAAGAAAACCATTATCCGCTTCCATTCCCCCAACTTCTGCCTTCACTTAAATGGATATTATCATCTTTCACCCATATTTGATATCTTTTCCATCTGCTATCTAACCCTTTCTCATTCATTCCATTAGAGCATTATTTGCATCAAACGGAGGCCATTAGGGGACATCCAAAGAAAAACAAGAAGAGGGGGTAAAACCATTACCCAGCCTTGAACATCATTTGCCACACTTGCTTAATAATCCAACACGGCCTGATTTTTTTCCTGGAGCTATTGCGAAGCGTGTAAACCTTGACATGAACGTCGTCTAGACACCATTCACAAATTATAATGAGTGAGATACAATCCACAGGAAACCATTCGTTATTAGGCAACTCCTAATCCTATTCTTCGATGAATTAATTCATTTCCAGCTAAAATCGGGAACTACCACGATGGTGTTTTGCGAAAAAGGCCCAGTCGAAACTGAAAAAATTGATCTTGCCAACTGAAGATCACTTAATGTTGTCCTACTGCTTGATTCTTGACTTAGTACCTTAACACACACGCTTTCTGACGAATTAACATTGGAGGCCTCAATCTCAATCGACTCAGTTAAAATACCCGGATAACGCAAGTACGGGTTTGACTCCCGCCCGAGGCCGAATTTTAACCATGACTGGCCAACCTTACTACTGTATAGCTACTTGCAACCCGCCAGCAAATTGGTTCTACTTTACGTGGCGCAACAGCAACCTGATGAAATTGTCAGCAGGGAAGAGCTACTTAAACACTCTAGTTGGACATGAGTAACTCAAATCACAGCTATGCAACAAGCTCTTATGGAAAAATATCTGCTGCATAAACGAAGTTTAAAAACGAACAGAGCTGATAGCGCAAATGTTAAGAGTAGATACTATAATAAAACTCTTTTTTTTTCTGAAATTTCGCTTACCGTCCGATACGATGAAGATATGTGTCATAGTCCGGTTCAGACGGATTCTCATACAACAATGGTGGATCATAGTTGATAACTATGGTTACTTGAGTCACATCGATACCTAAACATTAGCATTCTTTCATTACTAGCAGTTCTTAGTACAAGAACAACCAGGCATCGAAATAACGGGACCCGTTCTTATTTAATGCCATTTCAACGATCACCTCGATAGTTCAAAAACTGTTTCCAAAAAATGTTGTATACATGTAAAAAAAGCAACGAATCCACTCCGCAATGGCTCTTAACCGTCTCGCTAGTCCTAATTACTCAGTGTATGATACGGACGCAAGATACGGTAAGTAAGTATACCGTTTCTTTGAGGCCCTAATCACACAAGCCAATCTCAAAGGTAAACAGTGCCTGATATCTAACCGGCCGACATATGATGCATCAACTGTCAAGGTAATCCGTTCAAACAAAGAAAATATATGAGCATGAGCCCCTTCTGAAGGATTATCTTTTCGCCTACTATGTGAACCGGTTCCAAGGGGGTGAAAGGGCTAAAAGTGATTCTAGTAAGAAACTAAATATTCAAATATTAAAACCCAAGTCCAAAAAAAGAGCCATATCGCAGAAAATAAATTTCTAGCCACTGATCATGTAAGCACCATAGTAAGAAAAGCACACCAAACAAGGAATAGGCTGTCAATTACCTCTTGCGCATACATTGGTCGTGATGAGAACCTTGAAGTCACCATCTTTGAATCGTTGAATCGATTCAGCACGTTCTTCAACCGACATTTCGCCATGCAGCACACCCACCTAAAGAACGAGGCGGATCTGATAGACCATTCACTTGGTTAGGCGTGAACCTTTTCCAAATTTTAACCTAGGGAACGGGTAGCAACGAACCGAATGTCCTTTTTCAATCATTCGTTCCGCTAACCATGATGCACTTCTTCGGGTATGAGTAAAAATCACACATGATGCTATCGTCAGCCCGCTGTACAACTCGACAACAGCCTGCAATGAACTTTGTTTTTTGAGAAACTCCGCAAACGACTGACGATACATGAGATTTGGGTACGACGCAAACGAATCCAATTGAAACTAATTTGGTGATGAAAATTCTTTTAATTAGAACAAAAATTATCCAAACACTTTCTCAGAGATTCGAGATTTCGATAGAAATAGAAGGAGATTCAGGGTAGTCTATACAAAAACATTTTAGGAATAATTTTGTCTACCCTCCAGACATTCCTCTTCCGAAAATGACTTCCGGAACCCTAACCGACATTAAGGAAACATTGGTCAATTCTAAAAAACCTTTGAAATATACCTCAATGTCGAAAACCACCTCACCTGGTACTTGGCATCTCGGCCAGGACACTCAACAAAGTACTGCTTGATATTCGGCAATGCCTGATCTTCCCTTTTGAGCCTAAATCAATTCTTTGATGTTTAGACTTCTGACCTTAGCAAACTGGAAAGCTTTAAGCGATTGAAAGGAATGAATAAATAAGTAAATAAATAAATAAATAAATAAATAAATAGACATAAATAAATAATATAAGTTTATCCAGTGATCTAGGCACCCAACACTTCATGCATAGAATTAGAACAATGTGGCACCGACCCAAAACCTATATTTTATTATTATGATCTGTTTATTTAATTAACATAATTAACTTTATTATTTTTATAATCAGTACTTTTCATAATGCACGAAGAGATTCAAAGCATATTCAAACGAGCTGCAACTCCGTCTAGGTCAAGTGTCTGTCAACAACACTACAATACATACCAACTGCTACCTGCTGAGAAGAATCAACAAACTTTAAGGAAGAGCAATAGGCTACTATGATACATATGGCTTTCATAGCACTATCAGAACAAGGGGACCAAACAATGCACAGCAACGAACGTGCAGACTCAAAAAAATGCAATGCGATATTCGTTAAAAAATCCTTTTCTTCAGTCAGCGCAACTTTGCACCTGAGGCCATCTCATATTACCCCAAATTCCGCAGGAGCTCCCTCAACTAAAGCATAAAAATTGAATCACAATCCGCGAAATTTTGAGGTGCCTTTTTTAAGCGAAAAATCGGATGGGACTAATGCGTCGTTGGTGAAGGAATCGTGAAAATCCACCTATTCTGTGAAAATGGGGCTCCTCAAAATTCGGGAAATTAAGGATTGTACAAATTTACCAAGACGGAAATGATATGGAAGAGGCATTTGGACGAGATATCAGTTGTTGCAATTGTGCAGCGTTGATAACATCAAGCCTAACTGTCCAGATTTGCCTTTCGCTGTCGCTTTGGGTCATGACAGGTTGCTTGAACTTCTTACATAGGCTCACTTGTGACTGAGGCAGCTTATACAATGCCGGTAAAACTCGTCCGCGCACACCCATGGGACAATCTTTGGGTCTTTATAACGCCCTGTCTAGGCTGCTTTTCGACCCGCGAGCGCCACATATGGTATACGAGGAGGCCACCTATTTATCCTAACGGGATATCTCATAAGCCGTTTTTGTCGCAAACCGTACCTTTGAATGGAAAGGCAGCTGAAATGATGAAAAGCAAATTATTCAACCAGAGCAAACGCTTGCTGAGTCTGAATTTTTGCAATCATAATGCGATTTCTAAGGGTCAGCCGCTGGCAATAGTTTATTTTCTCGAAAGCACCGCTGAATTACGGTTAATCTGGCCAAATGTTTATCAGTCCTTCTCGATCCTTTGTTAACGAGTCGGTTACCATTATCCACCATTAATGGCCTGAGTTATCCTAGCGTCAGCTGGTGTACCGCTGACCATTGCCCTCATCTAACGCTATACCACATCTCATTGTCATGTTTTTCGATACTAGTAATTATCTGTTGTCTCCTGTCACAACAACTAATTCAATCATTTTGTTCAGCCGCAACGAAAACAGAATTGCAGCAACACGACAAAGAGCACTAATTGTAAGGGGTGACCACCTGATTCCCCAGCAGACACATCATCGTGTCGAACTCGATATGGTACCCATCGAGTTGAGCTCGATATAGTACCAGCAGAGCCCAATATTCAAAAATAACTAAGATAAACACAGATTTTTCGAATAGAGGGTCAAAAAAGGAAAAGATTTTGATTGATTTTTGAGCGATCTGACTCAGGACACATAACCAAATCAAGAACACAATTACCTAGAAAAGAAATAAAAATCACGTTCGAAAACCCAACAAAACCTGCAGCGGGTCTATTTCTTGAAAGGACAGCAGGAATAGTACGGTTTCCCTAGCACATTCGTGAAACTGCTTGTCCAGACATTAAGGAAACCATTCAATGTTTCTCATAATCGTTGGTCGTTTCTTTTCGATGCTGCCAACAATCCTGTCTGACACCAGAAGCGGCACAGGATGACAAACCCAACAAACTACCAAACTTGCGTGGTACTGCCTTATGACGTATCTTTTAAGAGACCATTCACCGTTACGGAAGAAAATAGCCTTTCCTCAGGAAACCCGATTACTTTCTGATCTTTTCGAAACCAGTAATATGAGAAGGTGACAATAATGACCTACTTATCATATAACCAGCTATTCTGCCATAGCCAGCGATCGTTGCGCAACTTGGCAAATCTAACCTCGATTACGGTCTTTATGGTGTTAGGGGATTAGAGCACCTGTCCATTCACAAATATATGCTTATTAAGCCTGAGAAATCCGTCAGTCAAAAGTCACACAGATCAAGTCTATGGTGGACAGACGCATCACCAGCACCCAGTTTTTATCTGTGCGCCCTTCGCTAGTTCGAATTCGAATGGGGTAAACACAGTTGTCAACAACACGCAACACCTGGTGAAATAGGACCCTATTGACCCTGGATGGGATAATGAGTAGGACATTAAAAGAGCCAGCTATGATTGACCATTAACTTCACAGTGGAGCACGTAAAGAGTAAACGGTTTGAAGGGATTTGTTTCTACGCAGTATCGGTTAAGGCTAAATATGTTGAACAACTCTAAAGAAGAAGTGACCAGCCTTGTCAGCTAATTGAGTATTTTCGATGTAGTTGAGCCCCACCCTAATGAAATTTGATAACCTTACTCACTTAATATGTGATCAAAAAATTTCCATCGAGAAGCTGCTGACGAGGACGACTCTCCTTGAACCCCACCTCCTGATACAGATTTCGAATAAAAAATCCAGTCCAAACCTCGAAAAACTTGAATGCGAGGCTTGGACAGTGTTAGTTGACTTCAACTAATGCCTTATCACGTAACACTGGCTAATATACACATGCGGCCCCTAGCAGCCGGTTTCAAAAAAGTTTTCTGACAATGAGACAGGGAGTTTTTTACAACTAGTGTCTTCTCATGGTTTCAAGCTAGACCACCTGCCCGATAAAAATTAGTCCGATAAAACTTTTGGACTTCTATCTAGACTTGATACTACGTAAGATAAAATTGCCGATGCTTCCTTGCAGAGCAATACTCTCATCTGAAGCAGACATCTTGAATTCCGTCAGTCTACGGCGCTTGACGCAAACTGCTAGAGAAGTACGGCCTATGAGACGGCTCAAACAAGGTTCTGCATAGCAACCTCAAGTATTTTACGATTAAGCAAAAACCCTCTTCAGCTCTCGACTCAAAAAAAAAAAAAAACTTCCGGAGAAACACGTCAAAAAGACTAATCAAAAAGAAAATCAGCTGAAGTAAGGCAGGTTTCAAGCCATAAAGAATACAAACAGGAGGAAGAGCTGACTTAGAATCGGAAACCATAATAAAAAAGAATAATAAAGGCTATATTAACCATAAACTACAATAGAAAAGTAATGAAAGAAGGGAATGTACGTTATTCTCTCTGAAAACGGTCATGTGCCCGGAGAAGGTTTTTGTTATAATCATCTAAAAAACAATGTTAATAAATCCGACTTAGGACCATTCCTGCTTGCTCATCGCTTGGAAGAAAAGTTTATCATTGACTTACGTAACAGTAACAGCATTCTTTATGAGCTGCATTGCGAACTTTACAACATCTTCACCGTAGGTAGCAGAAAACAGCATAGTTTGAACACCGGGAGAATGCGTTTCAATGGTCCTGAAAAACGAGATAATACAGAAACCAAAAAAATACATCGTACGGGCTAGCAAAATCTCCCGCTCCAAAACCTATGAGATTGCTGAAATGATGAAGTTAAAGTTTTGACGTCCAAATAATTTGCAATGCTTGGAATCGTATCAACCTTGGACTGTAGCCGGAGGGACCAAGTTATTTGATAACAATGCCACTACTATCTTGTAAGGGGGCGACACTGCAGAACTGACAATGAAATAGTTTGTGTGGTTCATTTTATACTTCTCTCCTCCAATCGTTGCGCTATTCATCTTCACACAAATCACTTTATTAATATTAGTAATAATTGTTCCATTGAACTCTGTGGAACGAACGAGAACTTGAAAAAGCCTTCAAACTGAACGAATACAAAATTCAAAAGCAAAGCTTTTGATCAATTTGGCCGTTTTTTGGATGCACAAACGCCGATATCTAATCGGACCTGCAGCGCAATCGTGAATGCACACATGGAATGCAAGTCTTGTTGTGCATGCCAATCTTCCAGTCGACATTTCATTCTCCTCAACGAGGCAAGTATCTACCCTGGTCGTGAGCTTGGTTATTTTCCGGGATCAAAGATGATTCGGGGCCGATCTTCCAGTCGACACTTCCATTCCCCTAACCGAGACAGGTATCTACCCTAGACGTGAGCTTGCCTACTCTCCGGGGCAAAAGATGATTCGGGGCTTGTTCACAAAGTGACACTGTGGCAGTTCTGTTCAAGGAATCAATGTGGGAAGATGTATCTGTTGAAATTATTGTAAGCGCTAATTTGGAACCACATCATGGCGAGTAAGTGGTTAAAAGGATGAATTCTTCAGTTGACTAGTTATTTAATCGAAAAACCAACAAAATCCTACCGCCCACACAATACGCGGGTACGAATATCTATGCGTTACCCAAGAGATCATTACCAGGTAAACGGTCCAAATCAGATGAGCTTTCAAGCATTCCAGTTAGTTCAAATAAGAATAAACACAGTACACATTCAAAAACGCCTAATCAATATCCACAGATTCTTCGTGAAGATTGTCAAAAATCAAATTAATTCGGAGCAATTTATGGTAGTCGGAGATTACACATCTTTTCCTTCCTAATGATGATAGTCAGTCTACTAGCTACACCTAGACAGAAAAGAAGCTAAGGGAAATAGAGCGAATGGGGATTAGGACGATCTTCACCTGGAAACGGTTTGCGAGTTAAATCAGGCCTCAAGTCAAAAAAAAAAACGTAATCCGATTCAATACAGCCTAAAGTCGACGTGAAGCAAGGGGTGTGAGTGAGATAGAGGAGATCTATCATTAACTAGTGGATGCACTCAAAATGGTGATGTTCCCACAAAAATCGAAAACGAAAAAGAAACTGTATTTGAAACTGCCTCAGGACAGGTAGAAACTGGATAGTAAAAAGGCTGGAGGTGCGCTGAGCCTACCGGAATCTGTGGTGACCCGCCTACAGTTGACGATGCATGCTGTCAAACGTGGAGTAATCACCAAGAAAATCCACAAATTTTCAGATAAACCTTGGAGATTGAAAAGAGAGTGCCATGACTAAGCGCTACTACAGAATAATAAAATAGAAATGAGGTCAAGTGAGCAGAAAAAAGACAAAGGATGTGTTGGATTTTGATTTTGTCAACACAGATTGAGATTATCGACTTTTGTGCAGAGTGTTGGAAGCGGATAAAGGGTTGAACAAAGACAAAGACGTTAGTCACCTATCGAAAAACTGGTCTATTTCGAGCGCGATAACCAAATAAATCCAAAGACTCATTCCATAGCGAAATGGTCCACATAGAAAGCTTACTTGTAGATTTGTGTGCTCTGTTCCGTATAACCGGCTTGATTGATCATGACGTCTGCTTCGTCGAGAACAAGGCAGCAAATGTTAGAAGGGTCAAGGCAGTGGTATTTGGTAAGATAGTCGACCAACTGCAATGAGACTACCGGAAATCACTGTCACTTTCAAAATCCAGTAGTCAAGTGAGAAAGTATGAAACTTTGTAAACGAGCAGTGAACTAGGGGACAAACCTTTCCAGGTGTGCCAATGATTATTTGTTCAGTTATGGGCGCCGAAGCTGAAATGTTTTTATCATGAAAGATTTACTGACAACACTCTGGGACAACTTACGTTTCACTCCTCTAACCGCGAAATGAACCCTGATCTCAGGCATAAATTGAGCGATTTTGGCGACAACCTCACCTAAATCAGTCTCACGTTGGAGCTCGTCAAAACGCATTTCGATAAACATCAAGATAGTGAAAATGCAAGCGAGAATTAGACAAAAATACTGAAGAGGAACAAGAAGATTTTTTCCGACCTATCTGTATGGCAAGCTCATAAGTCGGTGCTAAGCAGAGACACTGGGGACGTTTCTTCGAGGCATCCACACGTGAAAGCATTGTAAGAACGAAAGTTGCGGTTTTTCCTGTACCCGATTGTGATTGGGCAATAATATTCGTCGGTCTGAAATCAATACATTACGGAAGGGAAAGAAACTGACAAAAACAGGTTAAATTAATTACTCACGGTTCCATAATTAATAGGGGAAGAGCGAACTCTTGAATTTTGGATGGTTGTGTGAATCCTAACACGTTCAGGGCTTCAAGAAGCTCTGGTCGACTGTAAAAGGTATCAATATTGGAATGATTACATCAGAAAAAATTAGCGTTTCCAAGTAATATTACTGGATGTTTGCTATACTCCAAAATTAGACCTAACCTTCTAAACCCAGACACTGACGAGAAAACATTCTTGCAGAAGATTAACACTCAAAATCTATTGGAACGAAACTTACCAAACGACATAAAGGGTGAAAAAAAGGGTTGAAAATCAAAAGTTAATTCAAAAATCGAAATCCGTTTCAGGAGAGTAAAGGCATTAAGCGCCTAAGAAGCGCGAGCTACCATTCCTCTTAACTTGACCGTTGAGAAATAACTGCGAACTACTAATAAACTTCAAAAATTTCACTCAAAATCAAGTCCTACGCTTCGTTAGGTCCGATCACAACCACGATAAGATCGTCGAAAAGACTAACTCGACTTCCATAACAAACTCACAGTCTGAGATCACGAAAGCTCCGAATGGAATGTAACGGTGAGCGAGGGTCATTTCTGTCTAACGATACGTCAATACCACTATTCTGCATGAGATCCACTTTTTTGTGCAGAAATTTGTTGAGCAAGGCAACCTCTTCTGGTTTCATTGCTACAAAAGTATAAGAAAAATGTTTGATAGCTTCAACGAAAGAGGAATGCGAAGAAATTGAAAAGAGAATGAAGTTGATTACTAACGCTTTTCCATCACATCGTCGCCAATCACCGTTTTCGGTGCAATATATTTATACGGGTTGAGCTGAAAACAGAAAACAGCACAGCTCGGATGGGTAAGTTAACAAATTCAAACACAAAAAGTCCTATTGGGCATAAACTAGCTAACAAAAATATCGAGAAACGGTTTCCACTCACCCCAGCTGGATACTGTTGTTGAACATTTGCCTGACCCCTTCCGCGGTAAGAAGCTCCTGACAGCGCTAAAATGAAGGCATACAAATTGAAACTTGAAGAATATAAGACAGATTCACCTTGTCCTCGTCCATAGGAAGTTGGTGAAAGGACGCTCTTGGGATAGCCGAATCCACTGTTGATGCTTTGAGCGTTGGCGTACCCTATCATAGAGACAGTGAAAATAAAATTGAAGTGAGGCGGAGCGCACCGCGACCAAAATTTTCAAATAACAAATATAATGAAAACGTATTGAAAAAAAACTTCGAACGCAAAACAAACATTACATACCAGCCATTGAAGCACCAAACGTATGCTGTGGAGGTGGTGCTCCGTTGAAACTGGATATTGGTCCTTTGTACCCTGTAGAGATCAACATAGGAGGAACTTGTTGAAAACCGAATGCTCTGTGAAAAACCACACTCAGTCTGTAGTCCGTTCATGGAACTTTTTCAATATGCACGTTGACGTGTAATTTTGTCGACTACTCCTATTGCTGTTATTATGTCACTTTTGGGAACACGCTTACACGAACCAGATCGATTCATGTACGTTCGTTCAATCAGTCATTGCAATTGAAAACTCCGAAATGAGAGAGAACCAGTACGCTATAGGAATTCGTGTCGAGGTTGTTAAGCTCGGTTGAGTATTAAAAATTTACCACAAACCCCAGCAACACTATTTCTGCTGTTGGCATTAAATCTGGGACATTATGGAGATGAATCAACACAGAAAACAACAAACGTTCAAGTGGAAAGCTTAATTAAAAAACTGGAATGTTCGACCCCAACACACATGTTGTCATAGCCGTTAGCCTACGTACAGAAATTTTATGATTTACATGAGAAGAAGGACCTTAAAGAAGTCGGAGGTTCCCATGTAGTCAAATCACTTATGGACTGAATGATCATGAAGCACAAATACAGTATCCTTTTACGAACAGTGCTGCGTACCACAGGGTTCTTAAACAGCAAAATTCTTTGTAGGTCTCGCTGCGCCCTGGCCAATTCATCTTTCAACCAGTAAACTACAAACCAGGCCCGCTCTGCCTAGTTCCATTCATCGAACTGTATACCGCGATCGGATGGAAAACAGAAATATGTCGACAACATGACCACGAGTGTCTCTAATCCCTCTTGTTCGTTCATCGATTGTGTAGAGTGAAATGCAAATTGTGAAAAGGACTTACCATGAATAGAAACGGAATTACCTCCACCTCGGAACGCCATCGCGGCACCGCTCTGCAAAATCGGATTCGAGCAAGAAAAACGTGAAAAACAGATGATTTTGGGCTCACGGATTAAATCACGATAACATAGATGGGCTGGCAATAATTCGTTTTTTCACACAAGGTCATTGAAAACAAAGGCCGCTTTTGATTTATAGGGTAACCTGTTAACTCCATACAAACCGCATGAAATCTAAGAAAATTAATCTCAAATCAATGTCAATATTCAATAACTGGAACTTATAGAAAAGAAGAGTCAAATAGTGGAAGAGAGCTCTAGATGATCACAAATTTTCTGAAAACTTCTGGTTAGATAGGGCATAACCCACTCAGTTGTGGAACACCAAATTGAATTCATGCCCTTACAACGAGGTGACTTATAACCAAATCAGGGAGCTGCACAACTTAGACAATTGAGTGTCCTTCGCTGTTGCAAAAAACAGTTTGATTTTGGGTGGCTCTCTGCAAATGTAGACATTGTGGAACGTAAACCCTGCAAAGAGAGGTTATCAATTGCCTTTATACAGGAACAACTTCAAGCGATTTTAAGTTTTCGCGATGAATTGACCTCTGCAAGATGACAGAGCGAAATCAGTTTAATAACACTGGTAAGGAATGCCGCAGTTCTCTAGCCAAAAGTAGTATTCCCGTCTGGGAACAACAAACAATCAAACAACAGAAACAAAGAACATGCATGTGGATGAACTATGAGGACACACAGACTTTGGGAATTAATTCTATCATTTCTCGCTTATTCTTCAACTGTTTCGAATAAGATCAGGCCAACTTCAGCTAAATCCAACTTCAGCTGTGAAGGTTTATTAGAGTGAGCTCCCGAACAGGATCTCGTCAGTTGAACGGAAGGTTAGGTAAAGGAATGCACCACAACATTTCGAGAAAACGAATCGCCAGTTTCGTGAAGGGTTGAACTTTTTGAGTATCTTGATCAAAGGGAACGGGAATGATGTATGGACTGGAATGTAAAATGTATAGATGGCATTTCTAGGATAGGCATCTATTTTTCAACAAAAAAGGGAAAAATGTTAATTCTTAAATGTGAACTATTATAATGGCAACTAAGTAATTGTCTACAGAGGAACATCAGAGGAACTGAATTACCTCTGTTTTATCAAAAAGCCACATCTATTTGGCAACAAATTGCCCATAAAGTGCCGGTCTATTAAATAAATCACTTCAAAAAACTGGTAGTTAACCTCTCAGACAATGGTTGAAGTATTTAGAGAAACACCTAGTTACTTAGTTGATAGCCTTTTACAATGCTGATTTATTTGAAAGGTTAGCCCTTTATAGTAAACGCCCATTGAGAGGAAACAAAATTCATAAACATTCAGTTCTTTAAATCATTAAAAAACTAGATTTTAGCATGGGTAAGCGAGCTACACTCTGAAAAATGTGATACCACTACGAAAAGGTTTCTTGAAGGTGTCTCAACTTGAAACCCAACTTTGAACCCTCTATGTGAAGAGAAAATCGTTTTATGCCTGTATGTGTTTAGCAAGAAAAGGTTTTCAGTAAAAAAAATTCACTACAACCGGCTATAGGGCCTCCTTGTTCGAGTTAACAGACTATTATCACATCCATTCGCATAGAACATACTATTAAAATGAAAATTGGAGTTTGATTAGTGACCAAATTCCTACCGTACTATCAGCCGTGAATTAACTAAATTGAAAAAGCGTTGGACATGGAATAAAGTGCGGTTGTCCGTGGCCACCATCCTCGGACGAGTACGTGTTTTTCACGATTGCCTTTTTACCGTTAGTAATAGGGGGGGGGGGGGGGTTGGGCAACTAAGTAACCGCGTAATTTTTGAGTACATCAAACATTAATATCAAAAGTTAACTACCTGTTTTTCAAAGGAGTTTATATTTATAGACCAGGTTACCTTTTATGGTTATTGTATAATTGAGATAAAAATGCAAAGTGCAAACTATAGTCTTTTTTGTGATAAAAAGTTAGTTACAGTTACCAAAAACAAACAGAGTTACTCAGTTTTCAACCCAATAGGAGCCGCATGACTGGGAATACGACCGGAAACGCGACAACTTCCCACTGGACTCCCACTTGTCTTGAGTATTCTATTGGAAACTACGTTTGTGAGCGAAGAAAATAGTAAACATGTTGGCTAGAAACAAATTAAAAAGCAAATCTGAGTATTCCATAGAAATATGTTTAAGAATAATCATATAGAATCAATAAAATAAAGGGAAGAAAGAAAGGAAAATGCGAAGACGTTCGTCTGCAAAACTTCCTGACAAAACGTCCTTTGTCGTCGTCGTCGTCGTCGTCGTCTACGTAAGACGATTGGACAGCCGGCTGTCTGGGTTTTCTCTTAGACGATCTTTTCATGAAAATAGGACAATCTTGTCCGAAGATAGTGACAATCGCTTTGGAATTTTTGAAAAACATCAGCCAATCAGGTTCGATAAGCTAGCAAACCTGGCGAATTTGTGAAAGATGCAAATTTTGTAAGTCCGACATGTCTATTACAGATACGATGAAAATTACGAAAATTTACACACCGATTCCCGACTGTACACGTGTCATTCCGACGGGAATAGCTCATAGACCAAACCTTTTCCTACTTTAAAAGTTTGTGAAATTATTTTCTTAACAGTTTCTGTGAAAAAGAATCATGGAAAGGTGTGAAAGATGCAAGTTTTGTTGTTTCGACATGATTAGTACAGATATAATGAAATTTACGAAAATTTGCACACCAATTTCATACTGTACACGTGTCATTCCAGCAGGAATAGCTCGCGAACCACAAGATACGCATTTCAACAGCTTGTAAACTCTGTTCCGGAGGGTTTTCAAAGTAAATTATGGAAATTCGACATAATTATCATTAGATACGAAGAGATCTCCGGATATTTTCACGGGAGCACCTTCTAAACGACCCCATACACATTTAAGCAGTTTGAAAACTCTGTTCAAGACCTTTTCTACAGAAGAAAATATTGAAAAGAAGCAAATGAAGAAAGTTTTTCATTTCGACATAGTTATTACAGATACAATGAGATTTACGAGAATTTACACGCTGGTTTCCTACTGTACACGTGTCATTCCGCCGGGAATAGCTCGTAAACCGGAAAATTCGCATTTAAACAGTTTGAAACCCCGATTTTGGGATTTTTTTGGAATAGGGAAATATGGGAAGCGTTACGGTTCCCGGGTAACACCATAATGCGATCCAAAAGACATAACCATTACGAAACCGTGACAAAGAAATGCAGTGGAACGGTTTAACCTGGACGGCCGAGTCCTGTTCGGGTTCTTCCGGGAATTTTCGTGCAATCGTATTGATTGACTCAAAGAAAGATGTCAACCAGTATACAGGAGTAGGAATCTGCCCAGATAGGCTTCGCTTTGAATCGTAAAATCGTATGGAATCACGGGAATCATACCTTCGGGATAGAATTCATCGTAACATTGTCCTTGACCTGTCCGTCCCAATCCGACATCGTTTCTTTGGTTGAACGAAACTTCTTCAATACATCTGAAATCCTAGGAAAAATCAATCAATGATGAGGAATAATGATCATGAACAGGTAAATGAGCATACCTGATCAGCCGACGGGATGGGTTTTTCGTCCGTCGACAAGAGCGGGAGCGGCCAGGCAAGAGGAGGAGGCGAAAGGGCGTAAGGGCGCCGTGTCTCGGTCAATAGACACCAGAGGAAGGGTCGACGCCCGGGCCCGGCTGTCGCCGTACAACTGGGTTTATTCCTACGGGTAAACAACGCTCCAGAGGAATTCGTGGTATGTCAGCTAATCGGAAGATAAGGAACAGACCATTCGGCTGTACAACTTTCTTTTCAATTCGGTTCAAAAAAAGGTGGTTCCAGTGCTATCAGGGAAAGCAAAACTTGAAGCAATGGGGAAGGATGCTGGTAGTGACAAACAAAATCTTTCCGTATCTCGGCCTGTGTGGGCTTCTATTGCCATCAGCTTCAAAGCGGGGGTCACACCCAGGACCCACCCACTGCGGAAGGTTTTATAGGCAAGTTCCATGTACGGCTTTCTATGAACCTCGGCATGATTATATTAAAACGTCAGCCTAATAAAGGTTATTTAAAAACCTCGTGAAGAGTTCAAGACAACAACAAACTCGTTTTATAGGCAGTTTGGAAGGTGGTTTGCAGGTTGCCTGCTGTTTATGTAGATTTAAGGTGGGTTGTAGTTCAGGAGACCGTTCTAGATATCTAGAGGCTATGCTTAAACTGAGCTGAGGTCTGAAATGTTGTCCGATGGGGTGAGCTCCTAATATTACTGACTTAAAGGCTCTTAGGAAGGCGAGAACGGCGGAACGCTAGCCGAATAGAAGTTATAACATCATGGTCAAGGCTCTAGAAGTGCACCTATTACATCGATCATGCCGAGTGTCACGGAAAGTCGAACATGGTCTTTCTAAAGCTTGAAGTTGTTGAGCTCCAAAAGGAAGGTTAGGGGGGTAAAGACGATCTTTAGAGATCGTTAATAATATCTATGGTGCCGCTTTTTCATATTATTCCGCTGCTTTTACTTTAGGGGTTTCTCCCTCCACCATCTCAATTCGGGAGCTCATTCACAAGCGGGCTGCTTCATTGTCGCGTTAAGATGATCGCGTTGAGTGATAGACCCAAAGTCAACAAAGTCAACGAGAAGTGAAAACACTCAAGTCCAATAGCTGATTAACAATCATCTCACAAACTAATTTTGGAATTTCGGAGGGTTCATAGTGTAGGAAGCTGTGTTTCTACGAATTGTGGCTGGCTGCTGAAATAGCTCCGGGCCGAACCGCAGACACCATGACACGGATCGAACTCAGCCATTTTAGGAGAGTTCCCTTTCGGTATGGATCAGAAGAAAGAACCGTTTCAGTCAAGGGATTCGGACTTTCCTGTATTTGATCAGGAATAGGCTATTGCTGGTGGCGAGGGAAGTGCTAAGCGATGTGCTGTAGCACGCATGGCCCATACCCATCTGCTTACGTCTGGGACCAGCGTGGACTGCTACACATAGTGATAGCCTAACTAAAAGATAGGTGGAACATTCGGGACGTAGACGAAGCTGTGAGGTTAGTAATCTTTTTCGGTAAGAGAGCGATACGAAACAGTTAAGAACTCACCAAATGAAAGTATGAATGCTGAAGACCGGCTATCGATGTATATGACGTTTGAATAAGCTATAGTTTTCTGAATTACTTCCATTTTAACGGAACAGCTCTTTTTCCCCGTCTTACTGATGAAATTTCCGTCTCACTGTATTGAGATTAATTGCATCTCTTTACTATCACGTCGATTGGTCGAATCGCCATGTTGCAAGAGGGTGGGAGAGTCGGAGATGAAGTCAAACTCCAAAGGAACCCATCAGATCGATTGTGACTACTTTTGCTACGGTTGGACCAGAAATCATGTCTCACAATCAGTTGGTTATTTCTGCCAGTTCTGGCAGTGCCAAAGGCTCAAGTCGTGCGTCCGAGGGCGCGCGCGGCAAACTGCGCGGCGAAATTCATACCTATTCTGACGACTTTAGCGCCTGCTATTTGGGCCCAGTTTTGAAGTACAGTATAATAGTAGGATCAGCTGACCTTACTAATCTACCCTACTTCAGATTTTGGCCCCAATGATAGGCGCCGGAGTCGTTCAAATTCGCCACGAACTTCGCCGCGCAATTTGCCGCGCACCCTCGGACGCACGACTTGACACACACCCTCGTAATCCGGGCTGTGGGCCCTGGCTCGAATGCCTGGTTGTGAAGCAACACAACTCTGACCCTATTCACTTTTTTTACTCCGAATATGTGCAAGGTTCAGCGCTTCCAAAGCACACCGTTGAGCACTTTTGACCCAAGAGCGGCGGGCGTCGAGCGCCGGCGCTCGACGTTCTTCCGCTAACCGATGGCCCAACCGTGTTGACAACGTTGATCGTTAGTGCACGGATCTGCAATGGATGTTCTCTCGACTGATCTTACTTGCATTGCATACTTCTTTTCTACTCAATCATTTTTGGTGTAGAATTTTTTTTTAATATTTAACTGCTTTGATGTAAAATGACAAAAATGCATTTCTATGAAAAAGCTCTAGGCAGCCCTGCTTGGCAGATAAATGCTCTAAAGCAAATGCAGTCAGCGCCGGCGCGGACGCGCGGCTTACGAGCGTCGAGCTTCACCTGTTGGCGCTAGAGCGTCGAGCGCCGACACTCGACTCTCGACGCCCATCCTTCAATGATGCTCGACACTCCACTCTAGAAGATGCCATATACTGGTCACCTGGAGTTGTTGCTTCAATGGGTATGACAATTCTATCGCGAACACGAACTGTGAAGACTCTTGTGGTTGCTTGAGTCATTTGCAGTTTCTGTCAGAGATATAAGGTGTTCATCATGTGTTTACCGTCTCGCTTCAAGCTTCGCAAGAATGAAGATGGCCCAGCGGCTATTGGCGCAAACATCTTCCCTTTAGGATCAAATCCCGTCATCGCCAACCAAGTTTTTCTCCCCCCCCCCCCCCCCCCTTATTAAACGATATCCCTTCCACACTGGTTCGACGGAAGTATTGATGTGAATGTAAGTTGATCGCTCAGACTTATTCTATGCCGAGCATACGTTCGAATGGCTGCTCATCGTAAACAAAAATCAAATGCCTAGGCTCGGTCTAAATGGCACACCAACATTTATCTTCCTGTCCTTCCGCAAACATGTGGCCAAGAATGATTTGAGAGCTTATGCCTTATCTTTTTGAATGACAGACATCACCAGGAGATAATACATATGATCTCAGGTTCTTGTTACAGCAAGCTACAAGCGTCCAATTCTCAGTCGAAGGTGTCGGGATACTCCTATCGGCATTTCTAATGACTCCTAGACTATGATCCTGAATGTACATATGTATGTCTGCATTGTTTACTTCTTTCGACGCCTCATGTTATACTTTTCTGGTTTGTTTGGGCGCACCAAAAGTGCAGTTTAAATAAACAAATAAATAAATAAATGTCGAACACCGTGAATGCGCCCGCGCGCCTAGGCGGTTATCGGCCCAGGATTCGAACCCTGACCGTGCGCGTAAGACAATGCGCCACTTATCACTACACCACCTCTGCCCGTCAATGATAGAAATATGCTTTCTATATGAAAGCGTTACATAAGTAGCAGTATCACATGGCAGAAGTGGTGTAGTGGAGAGTGAAGTTACCCTTACAAGCATGGTCCGGTATCGAATCCAGTAGCGACATGTGCTCAAACCTATAAATCCTTTCATTCCATACGTCCAAAAAAATAATCGTAGACAAGTCGGGGTGATGAAAGCTATGACTTTTCCATCGAAAGGCTTCTGGAGCCTCCGGAAGTCAAAATGTAAAGAATAACTACTACTCTGAATCTTACTGGCATCTCGAATACGAGTCGAATGGATAGGCATATCCGTAAGCTGGTTGATCAGCGCCTACAGCTTTGTCCCGTAGGCATGGGTTCAAGCCGCGAGTGAAGTCTTTCAGGTGAGCTCTTTTCCGGTAAAAGATATAACTTCCGCATCGACCGGCCTCGTGAGCCTCCAGAACTCAACGTATAGGCCGACTACAACTAAGATGTCACGGAACTAGCGCAAAAGGTAACACACCTCAGGCAAAAACCAAACCTGTCATTAACGTCCTGAAGAAATGCCACTCAAATGTGTCGGTTGACACCTATCTTGTCACGTTTTCTTCAGTTTTTTTCTTCTCCAATCTTTTCTCTTCATGAACTTTTGTTTTTCTTCATATAGGTTCAATCCTTTAAATTTTCATTTTTGTCTAACCTTTTCTTCAGACAGAGATGTTGACCTTACTTGTAGGTTCCTTTCGTCTTTGCCCTAATTGTTTCTTGACATGAACTACAGGGAAAGCGAAGAGAGCCTTTATTTTTCGATAAACATATTATACACTCGCCTGACCACCACGTAGAGGTCCTGGCACGACTAGTTGGAGTAGCTGAGGTCGTCAGATCCCATTGCAAGAAAAAGGTCGCCGTGGCGCTTCCTGTCTCACACATAGGCATTCATTCTTGCTTTTCATACTTACTATGCCCTTCCTCAGTATTTCGGAATGTGCCGCTTGCCGCTTCTAAAAAGTTCGCACACCGGCATCTCAGGCCAACCACCCGCCCATCCCTCCGGGGTCGTTCAACTAGCACCAGAATCGTTTTGGGAGATGAAACCATTGACTTGTACTTCCTTACGCTTCCTGAACTTCCGCAAGTCATTCTATAAACGAGTATATATCCAAACACCTGTGCAATCTGAGTGGAAGTCAGATACGGGGCGCATCTCAAACAAGTAATTGAGCAAAGCCAAAGAACTTTTCAATACTTCAAGGAGTACTCTGACGAGTATCGCTCAGTTGGCTGTCTGCAAAATCACACCTTAGCACGAGAGCTTTACCCAAAAGTGCAATAAATCATGTTCCAACTCCTTCAATCAATCCCAGGTGATTGACGGGTCGCCGACAGCTTGAATGCTGAACACCTAAAAACTCTCCTCAGGTAAGCTCCTAACTTTACAGTGCTTCCTGAAATAGTGGTGACTTTTACACAATAAGAGAGGCTCTCCATGAAAGAAGAATGGGTATTATGTTTTCCTGCTATAAGAGGTGGAAGAAATGAGAGGTCCGATCATCCGAGAAATGGAGTACAGTGGATGATTATGATTATGATTTATTATCGGAAATCAAAGAAAATAACAGGAAGGCAAAAAGAAACACAAACAAGTCTCCGATAAGCAGTAATTTTAAACTTATGGGGAACAACAGAAGGATCTGCGTGAAGAGGGACTGGAATTCGGCTCGGAAGGGCAGTGGCCCTCAACACTGCAAGCTCGTACAGGCCGACATATGTAGAACTCCGGATACCATCTTAGTAGGTCCGCCAATCTGCCGAAACCAAAACCAGCATCACAGAAGTCAAGGCGATAGTGTCGTGCACAAAACGGAAAATCAATTACTCAAAAAAAGTTGACATAAAGTAGCAGTTTTCTGAGTCAGACAAAGTTAATAACATAACAGCAAAGTTGATCGCTTCTCTGCTTGATAAGTTATTGATATTCTCAATCAGTATCACGATTTAAGAGGTAATTCTGACCTAATTACTCCCATATTCTGGGAAGTTTCTCCCACACAGGGCATCTTTACTTAGCTGCAACCATGAATTGTTCCAAAACAAAACACCGTCTTACGAGAAAACATGAAATGTGAAGCTTTTAACAATTTGAATTCCAGCCACTAGGACAAGCTCAGTGAGCAGTTCCGAGGCATTTTGATCGAGCTCACCTTTCCGTAGCTCTAGAGAGACGTTCTAGGGCCAGTGCGGCTTGATAGAACCCTTCACAATCCCGATTTGAAATTTGCAGAATCGGCAACTTTCCAGTGAAAATGAGGTGTCCTCACTATCATGAAGATGAACTCGGGAACTCATCCACTTGTGATATCGCTTATAGCGATTGTGTGATTGTTGCACCAGGGCGAACCGTCGGATGTAGTAAAGTCGACAACCAATTTAAGCGTAACAGGTGTATGTAGGTCAGTACGTACCATCGCCGTTAGGTCAGATAATGCTGCCATGACGATTCATCCAACATGCATTGAAGATGAAGGGTCCCATCACGATGACGCGACTTCATTTAGACAAATGAATGTCGTTGCGGCACGTCGCGTACGTACGTTGATGTAGCACGAGTTGCGGACATTGTGCCCAAACGCCTACGGCTACAGGCATGCATGCGGTGGAATTCCCGGGGCTGTCACCCTTGTCTCCTATTGGGACTCTATGTCTTACCTTACGCCAGCCTTACCATCAAAGGCGAGGGCCTCTTGGGGCAGAGACAGGTGGGAGTGGTCCGTCGGGGTGTCGAGAATTTTGCACAGAGCCGGAATCACCCACTCTAGCGACAAATCCTTGGATGGTCGCATTTATACCGAAATCAATGTCATCTGATCTAGAAATTGCGCGCTCGAGTACCCCATCGAATTTCTGCAACATGTGGTGGTAGCGGCGAGGGCAGCACCCTGTTCGAGTATAAATTCCCATACCTGATCCACCATAATGGTGATTTGAGTCAACTAGCAAGACTAGTATCGAGAGGCGAGTGACCCAACTAGTGGCTCTACTATACTCTCGGCGGTGTGGTCACTTAGTGATATGTGATACTAACGACATCCAGCGACCTCTAACCCTTGCTGCAGACGTTTTCACGGGCTTCTTGGTGCATTGAAGACATCTATCAGCTCAAAGGTGCGCTTCGAATTCGCATTGAAAGAAATGTACCAACTCGGAAGTTGATGATTCCTCCCGTAGATATCGTCTGATTCTCGAGAAGCAATAGTGCTAAAACTGACTAAATCAGGTAGCAACCGTGTCAGAAATCGCGTAACTCATGCGAGTAAAGATTATCTTTGACGGGTAGCAGCACCAGGTTGCTCCAACAGACCCATGAAGACAAGCTCCTACTCAGCTGAGGCTTCAAAGGTCCAAAAGTCAAAGCTGACAAGCCCGTTTTCAGGGCTCTCCGACGCATTCGTTTTTCTGCGGAATCAGGAATTGTTGCCTTGAATGAGTATATGGCCTGTTGCGGCGCCCAGTCGATGCTCAAGCCAGTTTTTTATCATCTAAGGTTCAGGGCTGATTACCTATCTCGCATCGACCTCGAGGGAGAGGATGGCTTCCTTGTGGGGGATGTATCAGTCTAGAATTTGATCCCCGGTCCATGTATATGATGTAATCCGCTCGAAGCTACACCAAAATTTCAGTCGTAAACGTACTCATTCAAAGATCAACACCTTCCCAGCGTATAAGAAGGGCACGGAATCATTTTGATAAAGTTACCCCAGTTGAAGGAGAGTTCCCCACAAGGATGATGCTACCCGAAAGCATCCTTGATTAGGCGTTGAGTTCTGGATCAGCTGATTGTTCCGGGAGGGTTATTGGATTTAAACAGTTGCAGAAAAGCGATTTGATCCATGGCCTATTCGTGTGAAAGGCGGCATATCTGGTAGCCATGGCCTCTGGACCTCAGTTATCTGAAAAGAAAAAGGCCGTGGGAAGCTCTCGAGTGAGAATTCAGGTGTGCACGGCGGGGGGTATTTCAAAGACTTCCAAGCCCATTCATACACCACGACTTGAGGAACGGAACGCGTGAGAGGGGAGCAGCACTTCTTGTCCTCTATTTTTCTGTTTTTGGAAGCGTTTTGAGTAACAAGAGACGATTTCTGTTGAGTTCCTGTACTTGCCCTCAGAAGGAGTTTATTCACTCACCTTCGCTACCACTGCATTCCAATTCTTTTGCTCGTCTTGTAAGAGATGACCATCAGATTGTGCTGACGCATGAAGTCATGCATGGGATTGTCATCGGAATAGGCCCATAATTCGCCAAAGAGGTAGGTTTTGCCCCAATCTCAACATTCGATGAGATATCCGTCTCGAAAAGAGGGTTTCCACTTCATCACACTCTCATTGCCCTACCGGCACGGATATAAGGCTCTCTGGCGTAAACTTCAGTAACAAATATACAACTCGCGTTCCTCCAATTTATTCCATCTAATCCCAATTAGGACGCCCCTTGTCTCTCACCAGATAAAGCAACCAATTCTTCATGAGCAATCAGTCTTTGTCTCGTATTCTTGAGGTTTATTGGAAGAGTTGATCGTGTTCCTCGATAATGCTGCAGGTCTGATGTACGGCATCTGCAGTGTCATACTCGTTGCGAAAAACCATAACGAATAACTGGGTTTCTCTAGAATCACCTCGTGTAGACAGACCTTATACTGACTTACATGTTCCTTACTCTAACGGTTTCGTGGGATAAGATTCTACTCGAAACTCTCCCCCATGATTGACAAACCAGCACTCAAGCCGTGACCAAGGTGACTGCGTGTAGCTGGACTGTGTTCGGTCTGTTGGGCCTCCTATAAAGGAAGGATTTGTTTGCAAGCATACCGGTACCAAGCAATAAACTTGTGAACCAGGAACCCGTCATCAATTGACGACTGACTTAAGAAGAAGACGCATAATGCAAAATGACAAAACATTCTCAAACTTTCCGCGATTACCTCTGGAAAAAGTCCGTTGAGGGACGATCCTCTTGGGTCAAACCGGTCAAACGTGAGAGCGTCACCTGTTTATTTAGCGAAGCGTGAGAGTGGTTCAATTCAAGGACTCGACGTCGATATTCCAAAATGTTTCTTTCTCAAAATAGGTCAACAGCCGTCCATCTGACGTGCCTGTCTAAACCTTTTTGACTACAGTTTTGGAATTCTTTTCATGACGGCTTGCGTAACTTTTTGCAATGATCATTCTCATACCCTCTCTATCACCATTTTACAAAGTCTCTTACTTTTCATTTCCCATTCTGTCTAGCCCTGGGATCGAGTTCAAGATCGAGGCCCGCTAAACCATACAACCTTCCATTCCCCCGAGATCGGTCAATTGGTAAAAGGCTTGTCTGAAAAGATAAAACCACTGAGTTGTACATAGGCCACATACTGCAAGCAGTTGTTTCCGTTTTCGCATTCAATACCATAGCCACTTCTATTCTTAACAGAGTCCGAAAGCATGGCGCAACCTGAAATCAAGTCTGTTAAACTTCAAAGAATCACCCTTTATCAGATAATTTTTTGAATATCGTAGAAAACACTGATTGGTAGAGAATACAGAAAACAAACGGTTGATAAGGTAACGAGTGGGAAAGAGTTAGGAGACTATGCTCTGTTACCTCGGGTGGTGTGTCGGTGTATGTGTGTGTAAGTGTATGTATGTGTATGTGTGTATGTATGGATATGTGTGTATGTTGGTGTAAGCATGGGTGTGTGACGTTCAAGGGTACTTGTTGGGGTGTGGAAGTAGGTTGTCTGAGTATATGTGGATGAAAAAATGGACTAAAAGTTGGAAAGGCCGTTTGGTTTGGTACCAGTGCTCCTAAAAAATGACGACGCCCCGTCCGAGTACTATATTGTTTGTTTTTATAAATATTATACTTAGATTTTTTTAAATTAGCAGAAAAACATTAATCCTCATTGAGCGAGGAGCCATCCAGTTTTGCCGAAGAAAATCTAAGATATATGGATGTCTTTCATAGGGAATAACATCCCTTTCCCTTGTGTATTTGTCGATTGCCTTCTTCGACTTCAAAGGTTCCACCGGCAGTCAAATAGAAGCGATACTAAATTGAAGTGAAAAGGCGGGCGCAATTGAAAGGAGTCATCACGACTGTCACCGTCAAAACTCATTCAAAACGTTGACCTCAAATCGTCTTTCAGATGCAATTTCTCTGAATAAACTTAAGTACGTTTTTCCGATGCCGTCTAGCCTGCTATCGCTCGCAGCTGGCCCCATTAGTTCGCCGCCGTCACAATGACGATGATCCGTACCATCGGAGCTGGTCACTCAAAGACCAATGATCATAATGTCTCGAGACTTCTAGGCTGGGCGATGTCTCAAATCTGTGAGAAGGCTTCGGAAATGCAAACTACAGCGAAAGACAGCGTGTTCTGATAGCCCTGCCATAATGACAGTTTTTTTTTGTAAAGAAAGTATTAGATCTTTTATACTTAATTAGTTTTTTCTACTGCGCCCAGCATTCGACTTCAATTCAGGATCGTAGTAGCGTTTGAATGCGTATAAGTCCTATACAATAACTTGCGATCGCCAGCCAATCTACGTTTTGATCCAGCTTAAAATTTGCGTCCCAGGGCTCCGTAAAAACAACTCTGGTTTGATTCTGGGCTGTAAATAAATCGCGCCGTTTCGCTTTTTGGTGACAGAAATCGTCCCCCTTTCGCCAACGGTATTTGCAGTTTAAGAATTCGGAAGAATCCCGTCGGGCGGATTTCTGGGCTGTAAACTGAAAAGAAAATCAAAACGGGCTACCGAAGAACCTTAATCGCTACGGCATTTTCCAAGTCCTGCATCACGATTTCGACAATTAAAAATATTCAATTTTCTCTCCCACAGCTGGCCACAGTTTTTTCTGAAGGCTCCCGCAGATTTCAAGCTCCGGAACCGGATCTGAGACCTATTTTTTCCTCATCCTTCGTTTTGGAACGTGTTCCTTCTCGGTCATAAAACTGTTCTGTGTCGATCAGTTGAAATGGGAGCGAGATCAGGTTTAGGATAAACATGTCTACTGCTGCTTATGGGTTACCCTATAGTTGGCTCGTTGGGCTCCGATATGTCTGCTCCCATCACCATCTAGACCGAGTGATAGAAGTGCGGTGTGGTGCCAACTGGTGCACCATCACATGCATGGTCCAGAGATCGAATTGCGATTCGGTACTCACCGAGACCAACCTTGCCTTCGGACCCACGGGATCGGTTGGTTGGTTCGGACTTGTCTGAAGGGGTTAAGGCATTGACTTGTATAGCCGCTGGCCACTGCACGCCATTGTATAGGGAATATACGCATTGACAACGCCGCTACGATTCGGAATGGAAATCGAGAGCGGGGCGCATTTCAAAGACGAGCTTGATCAACACCAAAAGGCTGTCTTCTGTCAAAACTTCCTCTTAAAAACCCGCTGTACAGAGCTTTGGAGAGACACCATCAAAACCCATCGTTTACTTTACACGTCCTAAGCGTTCTATGTATGTAGCAGATATCTTATCCCGCCATCCTCTTTTCGCTTGAACTAGTCAGTCTTAGAAAGTATTCGGAGGAAAATGATTCGGAGGAAAATGTTTCATGAAAGTGGAGCAACTCGAAAGAGTTTTTCATCGCCGATTCCCTACATTCCGGATACGAAACTTTGCAATTAAATTTGCATAAGAGTTGAAAGCTTTTTGCTTTCGGCGGTCAACCAGGTGATCGTAATCCTTGTGGAAATGCCATCACCGAAAAAACATTCCCAAACGGAAGAGCACACCCTGCACCATTATCTACGAATGGAACGAATTTTCTATGTGTTGATTCGGACTACGGAGTTTTGATAAGCAGCCTCACACCACTAAGACACAAAGTTCCTTACTACCAAAGCTAATTACTTTTTTGTTCTGTCTATTTGGAAGGTTACTGAGAATGGACAGGGCTGAAGAACGCGATGGGAATCAGTCTACAAATGCTCTGTACGACTTTCCCCTACGATATATCTAGCTAAAAGGTGCCCACATCGTTCCGGTTCGGGTGTGGTGGAGATGTATCAGTCCAGTTTATACCCTTTGGTAGGAACACTGCTCGAATAGGCGTACCAAAATGATAACAAGGAACCTTCCTATTACTTCGAGTAGTATTTCTCAGTAGATGTTATATTCTGCCCTCAAAAATCGAAAATTTTCTATTTTACTTCAGCCATTCTTATTTTTCTCTTAGTACGCTATTTATTCATATTTTATTCCGGAACATACTCCTGTCAATCTCCAATCATCTGTGGGTGATGATCCTAATGGCCATAGATCGTGCAACAGCTCATCAGCCACCTTGTTCATAAGGTGTAGTGAGTCAGTAAAGATGGTTAAATTGGAATGAGATTCCGGACCTGACCGGTTCTACTGCCCATCGTCCCTCCCACTCTACTTCTTCACTACCTTATAGCAGATGCTTTCTCTACCATGTTTCACCGTCTGAAATGCTTGTGCGGGTCTTCGAAGTTCATTGCGAGATGCCAACACGATGTTCGTGGTGTATTTCTTTCTTCATGTCCTCCATGATTCAGCCCCTTCGTAAGAGATCCTCTATTTCGGTAAGTCTGATAACTATTTTTCTGTTCCAGCCGAGTTGATCGAACGAATTCGAGATCAAGGCTGGTTTTATCCTTCAAGAACAAAACTAAGGTGTAACTGGCAGTAAACCTCAACGAATTACTCGAAACGGGCTTAAGTATTTACTTGCAAGGTCGGGTATCGGTTCAGGATCTGATCCAATGGCAAACGTGTGGAAGCGCGCTACCTACCACCCTACCATCCCCGCCTACATATGTAAGTTCAAAAACCTAGCAAAAAAACAATCAAATCTGTAAAATCCCCTCGTTAGGACTGCGGCTTATTATCGGAGTAGTGTCGGCAAGCTATGAACAATTGATGAATACAGAATAATGTGATACAACACTTCATCCTTAACATCAGCAGAGATCGTGGAACTCTTAACTAAGTAAGTAGTACTAATAAACAGTAAGTATAAGTGTTCACAAGTGATCTCATGAGCAAAGGAAAATTTTTGTCTTCAACAAACCTGAAGAGTTGAGTTCTGGCTACCAAGAGGAGAACTTCCTCAAAATGTGAGTTATTTAGTCTTTCTACTAAACAAAACTGGTGTAGTGACAAGTGGCGCACTATCACAACTGCATGGCCTATAGTTCAAATCCTAAATTGGTAGTCGCCCATGCCAATCGAACCCTTCATCGCACCAGTGTGGAAGGACGAAGGTATTGACTGGTACAGTGGTTGGCCACCGCAAGTCATTGTGCAGGCCATTCACGGCTTCAAGAGCGCTGCTACGATTCTGGATGATAGTCGAAAGCGTGGCGCAACCCAGAATTCGGATTGTGGAAATATGCTTGGAACCCTGCTACTGTAATCGGAGGATGTGAAATAATAAATAAAAAACGATACGAACAACGGAATGATCCTTCCGACGAGACGGCCTTACATTCCAAAACAGCCTTGACTATGAGAAAACCCCATCAGGGTGTCCTATTTACTCTTTGAAGCCTCTCTAATGCCGGAAATCGTGTTGAGGAGATCGTTTTTGCTCGATTCGCGGACAAAGGGAGTAATGATGTGTACGATAAGCGACTGCAGACATATGGTTGGCGGTCTCGGGACATTCCGAATTCCATTGATGTAAACGGGCCAAGCGGAGCTAACCTCGATGCTATGACATAATCAAAAACACCGTTCACTGGATATGTCTGATTCACTTCGTACCATCCCTGGCTTCCGTTGGTCGTCTTTTGCCGGTTGTTCCTGTACTCCATTGTATTTTGCCAAACTCATCTTCGTTTCGTGAAAAGCCTACCCTACTGTTAAATTGCTCAGGAAGTCTCATAAATGCTGAAAATTCTGCACTAATCCAGTTTTTTCTGGAGTGTTCTATGCTTTTTTCTATGGAATTGCCGTATGTATTATAAGGACAATACTCTCTTGTGTGTATAGAGACACCACCCTCAGGACATGTAGGGCTCACCCTCCCTTGCTTATTTAATCCCTCAGTGGCCGAATTGTCTACCCATACTTAACAGGTAGTGTTTTGAGAGAGTTCCAACCCACTGCCAGAACACATTGAAAACTGTCCCAAGCATTTGGTTATGAAGCTTCTCTCAAGCGGATCTATGCTCACCTCATTCGAAACCTTCGAAGTAGAAAAGAAAAGGGCGAAATGGATTCAGATCTGGTCAACCTGTTACAATATCGTGAGATCTTCTATTATGTAATAAGTAAGGACCGCTCTTCATGTTACCTCCAAGGAAGCATATACAGCTTCCCACAAAAGACCTAGGCTATTGGAAAGCTTTAAGCGATTCCGTCCGAACACCTTGATAAGTGTTCCCAGATCCTATTCGCGATGGCTATAGGGTTCTCGCCTCTGTTTGGAAAAGTATTTACTCAATCTGAGTTGTAAAATCTAATTTTGCTTGATACCCATGGAAAAAGAGTCGGAGCACATAGATTTCTTATATTTCACCGTATAGAAGGAATCATCGCTTTCATCAGCGATTGCCATATTCCCAATCCAGGTAGCTATTCTGGCCAGAGCCTTTTTTATATGCCAGTCTCACTAGTGAATCTTTTATATGGTTCTAAGGCCGAATCACTCACGCGGCTCATACCATTGTCTGGGCCAAATAGTCACACTCTAAGACCTCGAAGAGAATTTGAGTGCGTAGCGTAATCAAAGGGTAATTGATGTTCATCAGAGAAGCAGTCCATCTGTTATTTGAAAAAGCACGATTCTCTGAGCTTGAGCTGGAATCCTAATCATTTCCGAAAGGGCTTTTCATCTGAGACAGCCCTTCTAAAAAGGGTTTCATAAGAGACTTTCCTTTGACGTGAAGACCTGATAAAAAGTAGATATAGCCCACGGTTCCTGGTCCTGGAGATACACATTCGGAAGAAAATGAGATCAAAACAAAAAAAAAACAGTTTCTGTATGTTGAGAAGACCGTGATTGATGATCTTATCCCCGTAGAGACAAGGGTTGCCCTGGTTTCGCTTGGAAAAGAGAAAAATGATAATCCGAGATCCTTTCAGTCAAATATGAGCGCAATTTATCATAACTGGACATGATACACGGGCAACATGACAATTTGGGATCACCCACAGAAAAGGTGACAAAACAAAAAAAAAGAAAGTCAGAGGTGAGTTGAGAAATGCTGTACAATTCTCTGAATGGCTTCGGATGTCATGTGCTCCTGTAACCTCAACTTTATTCACCCGAGCTTGAGATTCAAGATTCAGACAGACATTAAACAACCCTTTTTGCCCCTGTTGTCACACTTCAGGAACCTCTTGAATTCGGGAAACTTAGAAATTTAGATAGGGACTATCATGATAGTTCTGATCAGTAAGTATATCTGAGTACTAGGTTGAAGATGGTGGACACAGTTAATAGTTTTGGGGGAAAATGAGAGAAAAGAGAGGCTTTGCCCGCCAGTACGTCACCCGGAGGCAAGGTTCGCGATAATTTGGGATACCTTGTTGATCGTTGAAGTGAAATATTGGAATATAAGGGGCAGAAAAGTGTAAAGATAGTAAAGAAAGAGCAAAAGTCGGCGGACTTGAGAAGTACAAGGTTCCAAAAGAGGACTAAGAAGTAAAGAGGGGGTCTTACTGGTGTGTAGCGACAGAAATGGCCTGAAGGGATATTCACGGACGGTCAGTCATATGCATTTGCGTAGAGCTGGCTGCAGTAGGTCCAAAATTCCAAAAATTGCCTTCGCTATTGCCACGGATCAGTTGGTTGGTTGCCATAACTTTTAGCACTTCTACTCTATGTGGAAACACGGCCACTTCTGGGTGTGGCATGTAGTGGACACAATCTCTGGACCCTTGGTAAGCTCTGTTTAGCCCTTTTTTATTTACCATCCTATATGGAATATTTGGCATAAATTAATCCTATCTCGGAAACCTTTTTGCCGTAGGCTGTGCTGTTCAATAGAGCTTAGAGGATCTACTTTTTTAAGTCCTCAATTTCGCAATGAATTTCAGAGAATGTACGAGAAGAAGTGGTTGTTTGGACAGGTTCGGACTTGTTAGTCCCTTCAATACGAACACTATCACCTGTTTGTCCCTGATAACGTCAACTGTACAGCTGCAATTCTCGTCCTAGCGTATATCTCGTTTGAAGGCGGTCACAACAGCAGTAGGCGGAACTTCCATTACTTTCCCTTCTTTCTTCAAATCCTTCTTCACTTTGAACGTATTAGCTCATTTACCTTCGCGCAACATCGCCCATTATCTCCATTGTCGCAACGCAACCTTCCCATTCCCCATACGCCCTCTATTTCAACACCCCACTGTCTCAAATTACTGTGCCCTCTCCCTTCAGTCCCATCTCATTTCTAAGGTATGGAATGCATTCCATTTAAAGATGTAAGGGTTACTTAGAAATCGAAGATCGGAAATGAGGACCAGGGTCTCTACCACACGAATGATCCTCGACCGAATATCTGATTGACAACCGCTTGAGCCTTACCCGTTACTTCTGTGCCCACCCAAAAGAGTCAAATTTTGTGCCATATTCTATGATACTTCCACTTGTATCCACATAACGAGAAGCTTAGGTGGTCCCTGGATCCTCAGGCCTTCAATGGCCCAACGGAAAAGAAGGTGACTCAAAGGCTGCTACTATACTTACACTTACAACGTAAGAGTAACTTTTGTTGAGACTAAGGAGATCGAACCAAACCCAACTGGGACTTGAACTCTAAAGAAATTCTTGTGAACCTGCCTTCTCTGAACTGGTCGCTACCATTCAAGGCTGGTTTCTTTACAGATTCATCCTACCGGGACATACCACATCAACGAGGGCTTCTTAATAGTTCCTTAATGGCGTTCCGACGATTTCTCGGAATGTCGAAGATTGTCACTAGCCTTCCTGTTTTTGGGGTCAGTGATCAACGAGACGGGTCGTCCCGGATATAGACTGCAGATCAGCGTTGTCAGTAGCCACACCCAATCAGGCCGCCAACGCGCTGATCCCCCCCACGATCCCTACTCGTTCATCAGCCCGGACACACTTTTTATCGCAGCTCTTTCTCTCTCATTCATCGCGACCTAAAAAATTAGGCGCAGTCTCGCTTTCAACGGTCTGTCCGCTCTGTTCTTATCACGAAAAAGCTTTATCCATCCACATTCCGTCCACTTTCACCCAGTCCCGGCTCGTTGAACGTCAGTCTGTTCAGGTAAGTCCATCCAATGATTTGAAGCATTCGAATTTACGGAGCTTTCTCCCCAATTCGATTTGCGACGGACTCCAAATTTGTAGACATCTCGATAGCACTTGCACTTCGTGGTATATACCGACAACTGGCGCACCCTAATGAAGATCGGAAACTTGCGGACGGTGTCTTTACAAAGTTCCGCTGGTTTATGGGCACTCTGTTAACGATCGCGAGTTTCTAGGTTAACTGGATCATTAGTTGTCACGCCCATCCCACTTATTCTGTCGTTAGGGACGCTTTCTAGACGTTTTTCCCCTTCGCTTTTGTAAATAGACCGTAATTGACCTCAGTTGGTATAATTATAAGGTCCTCAAGAAACCAGTTTCCATAACGGAGTTTGTTACGGCTGGAAGGAGGAGGAGGAAGTAATTCGATTGAGCCCAGTTGACCCAAAGACCAAAAGGATTTGACTGTGTTTACCTGAGTTGACGTTGAATTGTTGCGATGGGTTCCTGAAAAGGCTAAGATGGCATACGCACATCTCGTAATCGCCGCAGCAATCCGAGGATCGTCTGGGAAGGCTTAGCCGATGCGCATATCACCGCTAAATTTACGACATCGACCTCCTAAAGATGACTAGCCCATCTTCGCTTGTTTTTCGGGCTATAAGCGACTTTTTCGAACCACCTCGCTAGCCACGTTGGTAACAAAGGGTCTGGGAGCATGTCCAGGTTTTCTGGCGCCACTCTGACCATTCTATCCCTACAGAAATCCTCCCACTGCTCTCTTATAAGGGTCTCCTTGAGGTGGGCTCTTTGGGCTCTTTTTTTTTCTTTCGCGGGTGTTGACATCGAAGAACGTTTCGCAACAAACCTTTACGTTTCGCCCCTTGTGAATGATTCCACGATCTCTTTGAACTCCCTCAGCAGTTCTCCCGAAACAATTCCGGAACTGTGCAGGTTTTCCGGTTTGGGAAAGCGGTGATCATGGAATTCGATGAATTTCATAGAGAGAAATATGATGAGATTTGATATCGCGCGAGAGTGTTCGAGGTGTGGTAAGCGAGTCGGATCTGGGCCAAGCCACTACGCCATCTCAAACAGACACAGCCGTCACTGACGCTTGTCCATCAACCTATTCAACCCACGCCGACCAACCCAGTGTCATCCCACCCCCACCTTCGCGTCCAGTATATGACCTTAACGCATCGCTCATTTTTCCTATAAACAGGATCATTGTCTGTAAATTGCTTTTTTTCACGTCCACTTCTCGTAGCCGTTCTCGTCCACAGCATAATCATGCTTTGTTGCATTTCCAGTCTTCGCTTTTTTTGTGTGCCGACAGTGTCCTCCGAGAAAAGTGCCCCCAATGAATTCCACTTGATTCTCTAAATCTTGTCGAGTCGCTCATTTTGAAGAAAAAGTGGTGCTAATTGTTTTCTTCCCATTTTACCGTGCTAATGGAATTTGAACAGATGGGCGTATAAAAAGTATGGACGAGTTATTTCGTTGACTAAGCTTCCGGAAAGGTGTACAGGGTTTTCGTTTACCTAAATCCCACTTGTTTCTCTTTTCTCTGCCCAGAGATAACTGCCTGGAAAAGCTTGGCGAATTCACCAGAATCCGAAAATACTGGGTGTGATATCATCTTGGCACAGGGCCATTTTCACGATTTCTTCAGAATCCGCTCAAACCTTTACGCTGACAGTCGAATGCCTTCAGACAATTGAACAGTCTTTATAGGTAATGGACGAGTTTTCTGCGGTTAGATAAACGTTTACCTCTTTGATATTTATTTCTTACATGAAAGACCTCTAGTTAAGTCATTTCTAAAAAACCACTTGGGTAAATTGGAGAGCAATTCCATTCTTAAGGCATTCTAATACCATTCGTAAGGCATTCTACTCCAATTTACCCAGGTAGATTCCGAGGAATGGAAGGAATGCGATTTGGAGGGAGCGCACAACAGGTCAGATATGAAGAAACTGCCCTCTGAGAGGAAACTGACTGAGGATTAGCTGAAACCTGACGTCAAAAGAGTTGAAGGGTTTCAAGAAAACCCACCTTCATACTTATCTAGCTGTACACCAGTTTTCAGCAATTCTCCTTCGACTATTGTAGCTTTCGTTAGCGATCTGTTTCGTGACCTTTTATATAGGCCATATAAAGCTTTTTTGGGGTTTGTCGCACATGTGTCCGACCTTCTTTTTGAACTCTCACTTCTGCGTAATTGTGCCCTGATATATTCAGTAAACGGAAAGAAAGTTATGACCGAGAAAATCGCCCTTTCTGTCGCTGATCCAATCAATTCATACTAACATTGAGTTTGTATAGGTTTCTTGATTTCTGGAGGTCTTGAAAGGCGCGGGAAGAACGTAGACAACCAGTAGCCTGCCTATCGTATTCGCTGAGCCCGAAGGAGTCCAGGGATTTTTCATAATAGACGATTATAAGTAATCGAAGGGCGGGAGGGGAGGGGTATAAACGTATGGTATAAACGCTTCACTTGCACGGCAGTTTGGACCTCACTCAGTGGTCATTTTGCTGTCAAAAAAAAGTAAGTAGCAACATCCACTCTTAACGATCTTCTCCAGGAATGCTCTCACTGTCATATTCAGGGGCCATAGATCGCCATACAAACGATTTTCTAATAAATTCACTTGAAGATCTGCGCATATACTCAACAATTGAGATGCCCAGTGCTGTTAATCTTTCTGAACGTTTTGATTCCTGCTGATGGAGCCAATAACTGCGGAGGGCTTGCTCAGGCGGTGCGGATTTCTTTTCAATCTACAGGGTACCCTAGCTTCGGGAATTCTCTGCAAATCTGAAACTCCTACACAATTATATAAGGCGGAACTCATACTAGATCCACAGCGTAGGCTTATTCCTCTTCTTCTGCTTTCTACTTATAACACGTTTAAGAGAGCAGAACTTCGTCTTGAGGGCGCAATTCTTATTATAAATGGTTTCTGAGATTTTTTGCTCAAATGAACCTGGAGCCCTCGCGGATAGCACAAGGAACGGTGTCGGTTCGGGAAACCTCCCAGAGCGCTAGAAATGCTCTAAAACCGGCTTAACCGATGAACACACCCGAGGCGGACGAGTTCACGGCGTCGCAGAGGCTGAGGAGGTTGCATCATTTGCACCGGGGCGCACCCATTGCACACAGACAGCTCAATGTAGCTACGCAATAGCACACACATTTAGACAGCTCGTCCAAATTCTCCTCCCATGCAGTGTTTGTCGTAACTTTCTCGCCCAACCCCTAAGTTCACTACTTCTTTGAAACAATTCTCTGAACACGCCGAATTTTGCACATTCTTCGCCACCTTTGCATTATTGCGACTAGCGCTTCCATTATTCGTCTTAAACTGGATACCCCAAAATGGTCGTCGACTGTGCGTTCAAGACAAACACCGTTGTTCTACATCGCCAGGAAAGATAGGAGTACGTGTTCCACTGTGCTCCATGGCACCGGAAGATCCTAGTCAAGAGATATTCTATCTCCTACAGGAGCTCATTCTAGTCAATTGTCCCCAGAGGCTGGAAGAATAGGTTAACCCGAATGATAGTTGATGCTCAGATATTGTATGGCAAGGGTAATTACTCTACGGAGTAGGAGGCACTCTATCACTTTCTTCAAATAGACAGTTTTATATTTTTAGATAGTAGTTTCAACATTAATACATAGTTTTATGTTTTTTTAGTTCGAAAGTGGTTCAAGCGAGCTTTTTTTGCTCTCACAAATGATGTCACTATAAACGCCATAAAATGCAGGCTCATAAATCGTCTTCAAACTTCTTCCGGATGGGCTTCGAACTGACCAGCCATTCAGACGGCGCTTAACTACACGGTCGTTAGACATATAACAAGCTAATCTAATTAATGCTTCGAAACCCATGAAATTTAGGGAATTGGCAGGATGTTATCTCTTTGTTGAGCTAGATTACTTGCAAAAACTAAATGGACAATTTGCCATACCAAAAAAGCGCCTGTACGGTAGCTGATTTAGCGCATGTACAACTACCCCGATATCTTCTCAGTCGTCAATGAGTCAGCTATAATTTTTCTACTGGAAACGTTCATTTCAGAAAGGTTTACTGCGGAAACCCAAGATTTTCAAAGAAAAACAACGCAAACTGTTTATTTACGTTTTTACTGAAACGAAAAGTGAAGAAGAGTGAAGCAACAATTTCCTTTGGAGTAGGTTTCGACTTGCAACTGCCCTTCAGCATTGCAGAAGCAGCTGAACGCTTATTTGACTGCTTCAGATACATACACACATCGTTTAGCCTGAAGGAAATTAAGATTTCAGCCTTCAACCTCATACCGCTGTGTTCTCTAGCCAAAATATCCTTTCCAACAATATCACTTGTATCTTTTATCTATAAGTGATAATCGCAATTTTTTGAATTTAATTTTAACAGGCTATTGTCATTGATATGGACCTCATTGATCTCAGTATTTTTTATTTACTTCTTATTTGCTATTCATTTCCATAAAAACAAACAACAATGTTTCTGGCTAACCAGCAACATCTATGCCGAGGTTAAAGCAAGAGAGAAGTTGGAGACAAACAACAATTTTTGGGAAGCATCTCGATAAACAAACTGTTCTCCTTCACATCAGAGAAAAACCTCTCTAAAAGTTCAGAAGGAATAACAATAAGTACAATAAACTGTATCAGGCCATACAAAATAGTAGCTCACGTAGTCTTCCTGCCTAAAATGTACTGGTTACGGCTTAGCACGCAATTTACGTTGGTCACACCCCTTTTTCTTTCATTTACTCGAAGTACTTGTAACATAGTAATCATAAGTGACAGTGCCTTTTAGTACCCTTTTATGGCCACATTTTCTCCGCCGCCCAGTGGTTTTCGTCGTCTTCTTTGGCCTAATTTGTATCTTTAGAGCCGTTTTATTAGCGTCCAAAACACCGTGCAAACAGCCCGGAAGTCAGTCTCAAAGATCGATCCTTCGACTACTTGATTTATTTTTTGTTGGGGGACTTTATAGGGTTAGGGCCTACCTCCGATCCCAGGATCAGGCTCCAGTCCTTCTCAAACTTCGATACAGAGTTCGTATTTCTAATCATTTTTGCAAACACCATCGAGTCTTGGCCTGAAATTGACAACACAAAATCACTTTCACAAATAGGAGATCAGTGAATCATCCAGACTTTCCGCTCAGCTATTCTAAAGACTTTATGATCGTCATACGGGTTCCAAAACCAGATAACCCGGTTCCCTATAAGCATAAGCCATTGTCGGCGAATACCGAAACTGCTAAAAGCGCTGCCATCGTCTACTAGCTCAGCAGATCGAAACTCGTCAAGCATCACTACGCCTCCCGTTCATTTCCGATGTCTGATTTGGTCCGAGAATTGCTTAGGAGCTCGTCGATTCGATTTTAATATTTCGTCTTCCGCTATAAGTATTTCCTAGGTAGGACATAGATACATAAGTTTTTGAACTAAAACCATTACTTAACCACCATGGAAGGTACTGATTAGGCCTTACCAATGACCTGTTCCTTCACTGAAATATGGCAGATGAAGCAATGTACTTCAGGATCCTCTTTGCGATACTTGGACTCCTCTATTGGGACCATTTCAGGTAGGTAGTAGCTATTTCTGTGAAAACTGGCTGATTGCAAGTTTTAGGTGCGAGTTGAAGTGTTTCATGCCCGAAGAGTTCGGGGATGGGTTCGAGTTCTTTCCGAGACTGCCTTTCGCCCACAACTCAGCAACCTTGTTAAACGGCTTTGCCCAATAAACGCCCACTTGTCTAGTTTCAGCCCCTTTTAGGGTGACATTTCCGCTGTTTTAAGAGGGTTCTTGTATTCTCGCCCTGTCCTCATCCGGGTGCGGTTTCTGGAGAGGACGATTGACCCGCTTCACTATTGTCCCGATCTGGGCATAAGATGGCTATCGAAAAATCATTTTCACGATTCAAAGGCGTTCCGAATTCAGCGGCCATCATTTGATGCTTTCCATTTCTTTTTCGAACCTAGATAAGATCGGAAAAAATTATTTTGGTCCCAGTTCTCTGCTCCTAGACAATCTTTTTGAGAAAGCCTATCGAATCTGAGCCTATTGCGAACGAATTCTTTGCTTTGATGAGTCTATCCAGATCGCGCCATACACTTCATTTGCATTCGCTATTTGCACACTGTGAGGCTAGGTACTGGTCATTCAATTCAGCTTTACTCAGGTAACAATTTTGAGATGTCTTCTTCGTTTATTTTTTATAAGGTACAATCTTCTACTTCTGAGCACTTTGTTTAGGCCGCTTGATTTGACCTTTTGCCTTCAGTTGAGCCGCAATTGAGTTTATGAAGGGGATAGTACAGAATCGAAGCTCTCTCAGGCTCAGCTGGGTCCATTCGAACGTTTGACGTCCGGTTTCAATCCGGCATTGCAGTGATGCTAATGAAGGGGTGAATCCATCATTGGAGTAGGTGGAGTAAGCAATAGCTATATCGAATGAACCCATTTCAATATCTAGAAAGGAAGAAGTCCTTCGAATCGTCGACCCCCATGATTAGTCTGTCTGGGAGAAAAATCAAAATGTTTCTGAGGTATAGAAAGCTCATTGTAAGCTCAAGCTCATTATCTTGTCTTCAGAGATAGGAACATTACTGGCTCCTGCCTCGTGCTCGTGGCCTTCACAGGCAGTAACCAAACTTTCTTTCTTCACTGACGACTCATCTCTGTCGACGCTTCTTCCCGACGACAGCTTCTTCTTGACGATCGGGGATAGTTACGGACGAATCAGCGACCCGGTTCCTTGTGTTACGAAGATCGAAAAAGCCCATTCAACCGCGGTGAACCGCGAGTTAGCATTGACCGGTTGACCGTCCATGTGTACTTTATGAATTAGAATCGTATTCTTCGCCAGTTTCTTTGGTTCCGGTAACCAGTGGGCTGCCTGGATGTCTTCATTCTGTGGAGGTGTGGGCACAGCCGGTCCCAAACGCACAATCCAGTCCATTCGAATACGCGTCCACTACTTGACCCTGTCACCATCCACTCCGACAAAAACTCGTAGACATCTCTCGCGTCCGTTTTTATCCCATTTGAAACTTTCGCCGATGACCTGAAAAATCGTAGCAGCGCAGTCGTAAGTCACAAATCTCCACGGAAATGCTGGTTTTTGTTTTTTACCCAGAAGGATTGGTCGTTTATTGGATTACCCCATTCAGGGAGAATGACATTCTACAAAATGTTGCGCCTATCAATCCGAAAAAGCGCTTTCTTGTCAAAATGTCCCATTGGCCTTGACGGGTCTTCAGTGGTGCTCGGTTTCACCTACATCAACGGAATCTGATCCTTGCTCTTCGATATGTGACTATTCCCCACCGACCACGGTCACTTTGCTGGGCTTTGCTGGATCTCTGGGAAATGATTTCCTGGGTTCGATCTTTTCAGGAAGACGATGGGATCGTATTGTACATCCATCACCTACCACCAACTCAATGTATAGGAAGAATACCCATTCAAAACTTCCACTCTTTTAAGAAGCCACTGAACACGCATGGCTCAATCAAAAAAACTAGAACGACCTGACCCACGGCAAGAGATTTGCCCTTTCGATAACCTTTTTCAGAGTACTCATTTCAGGTCAGTGTTTCGCTCATCTCAGAGAGGCCCATTCAGGAAGACCACTTCCTCCGACGTCAAGAACCTTTCAACCATTTTCTTTGAAAACAAACTCCTCTGGAGTTCTTTTTTAGTTTTATATTTCATTAAATTCTACGGAAGATTCTGATGGGTTTCTGGTTCATGACGCTATATTGGCATTAATCGGAAATTCTTGAAAAGGGTGGAGATGGTAATGAAAATAACGGTTCGCGCTGATTTGAGACGAGCCGCTAGGAATCGTGCTATCGTTATGCAATGAGGAGCGATCTGGGACTCACCAATCTCATCTCAACCTGCTACGTACCCCACCTACCGTCTTCAATTATTTCAAACTTTTCAAACCATCAATAGCTGTAAAGAAAGCCTTTGAGCGGCCGAGTGCCACCTTACGTGGGTAGTCACTGGGTAGCTTGGCGTACACCGGAGAATGGGCGTATGCAGTGCGGTGCGATAAGCAACTAAGTCAACTATCCAAGACTTCGTCCGTTGTGAGGCAACTAGCCAGTAATCGCAATACATCGGCCGGTGCTTACTCACTGATTTGCTCTTTCAATTCTGCCTGTATCATGCAAGATTAGGAATTTCTGGTATTGTTTCGCTTGACGAGGGAGATGCTCTGAGACCATTGCAAAATCTCTGCGGTGAAAAAATGAAATCTGACTGTTCGAGTCATTCAATAATCTCCAGCTCTCTTTCAAAGATGGCCGTACGCCGCTTCTGGCGGATGATTCTATCTTAGCGACCATACCGTAATTATGACATCTGATTATTTCTAGCATTACAAGAACCCCACGTTTCTCCGTAGCTGAATAACCATGGAGCCGTAAGGCTCTCGACCAGCCGACTACGGCTAAAGTAGCGTACATGGAAGAGTACACAAGAAATTAGACGTAATTATCACGCCAACGAAATTTGGCTGAAGTAAAGGCTATACAGCAGCTAGATTGACGCCAATCCAGGCCGACGGGACTTAATTACCTCACAAGGAACTTGACTTTTTTTTTGGCAACTTGACACTCTTCTTTGGTTGTATTCAATCAACAGTACACTGTATTGCAAAAGGATACTGTGCCCATCCTATTTTTCATTTATCATCGTATTTTTGCTAATATTTGATGGTTTTTTAGAGAAAACTTTCTCTTTTTCGGAAGACTCTGTCGGACTTATCACATTTCTTCCACCAAATGATTGAATGTTGTTTACCGAATGCCTTGCATTGTTTATTATTTGTTAGTTGGCCATTAAGTCAAAGAACAACAGGTAAATAAGTAACACGAAGGCGCTGGGCCTGCAACTTTCTCTTACTGGAAGCGAACGCCTTGGTAATTTTGCTCAGTATAATGGAAGGTCTCTTGTCAAATCCGTGAAACCCAAGTGAAATTTCCGATATTTTCTGAGTGCGATACTGCTTCAGGCCATTTCTCATAAAGTTGCCATTGCACGAAATTGTTTGTTTTCATTGTTTACCATGCATTTTACTTACATATTTACTCGTCTCCTCATTTCGTCTTCAATGCATGGCGTCATCGAACAGCTTTTGTGACGGGCTCTTCAGTACTTTCAACTTCGACCAACTCATTTTGCCGATTTCAGCACGATGTGGTGGCTGCTGGTTTTGTTGCCGGCAGCGGCAGCACTAAATTATCGATGTCAGAACAATCAGGTATTGGTTGTGCAGAGTTTTGGTAACGACACCATCAGAATGCACTGCCAACAGCTTGACATGTGCGGATACCAACAATTGGTACGTTTTCCCAACCAGTTTCCCTTTTTTACCTTGATTTCCCTAAGTTCCCTTTTCAACCAATTTCCCTACTGAAGGTTTTGCCTTTTAGGAAATCCACTTTTAGAAGGTCCACAGGCCAGAGCCATGATTTTGATAGAACCGAATTTTTCAGCGTTGTGACTACGATGATTCGCAGCCACAGTGTGGTGGTCTGATGAACTTCGTCGCTCATGTCGTCCAAGCCACTGCAACGTCACCGTGAGTTATTAGTCATAATTTATGGAAGTTTTTTTGATTTTCGATTCATGATGATCTTGTTTGATTCCGTTCTTTGGGGATCATTAATTATCATTGGATAGGAACATCGAATATCTCGTGAATCATGGACTCTTTGCCTTATCTCATCGCCATATCAGATAGATTTTTTGTAAACACTACAAAAGCACAGATCGAATTTGCTGTCTCCATCAACACCTAAAACCTGGTTCATACGAAGCTGGATAAAGGCTGAGCAAAAAACTAACGAATTAATGTTCGACACGGATCCTAGTTCTTACCGTAATCTCGCTATTGCTTTGTCTTTCTACGCCACTAATAGAATCAATTTACGACATTTTATATCGATTGGCACGAAGAACATTAGGGTTACGGTAAGGATTTAGATTCAATGAAAGGGCATCTTTGAAGCGAAGATATTGTCAAGTAGGAGTAGTGTAATGAACCAGTAGTCCCTTTAAGCGGTGGCCTAGGCCTAGATCTGTTGACTAAAAGCTAGCGAGGTGAGAACAAAGTTGAAAAGGAATTCGAAGTTTGAGGAAAGCGACCACGAGGAGCTCCATATTAATTATGGGCTGGCGCTATAAGGAAGGACTTTTTCGAAGCTAGGGTAAAGGCAATAGATGCCGCAGACCGAGAAAATGGCGAGACCTAACGAAAGCAGCAGGCCTTAACTGCGTGGGATTAACGCTATGGTGATACATCATCTTTAGTCTGACAGATTCGTGGACGTCATGGCGGTTTCATGTTCATTTCATACCAGGTTTCTTCCAACTACAACTCTCTTCTAAAATTGCCCACATAACCTACGCCAGACTTGGTCAGCCCTAGCCTACTGCATTAATAAGCTAGGGCTGACCGAGTCGGACTAAGGGAGATAGTCCTGGTGGGTGGGGAGTAGGGAAGTGGGGGGGGGGGGGAGGGTGGGGAGGAGTACGGATTGCATGGAGAACCTCATAACTCTGGTCACTGATCTTTAATTTCTTCTTTACTTCTAGGCAGAAGCCCCGCACAGAAGCGGAAAACTGAATTTTTCGCAAACGCTAAGCCCTTTCTCCATGAATCAGTATAGGCCTATAGGAAGAGTGAATCGTTCATTTACGTTTGGATCCGAATTCGATACGGATATCTTTATACTTGCGTTAAAAGGCCCCATTAACGGGATGGAAATCGAAAAGAAACTTCGTACGATTCATTCCATTCGATGTTTTGAAACACTTTTCGTGATGTCCATTTTCAAGAGAGAGAGGCGAGACGCTCCTTTCAGAAGGTGGCCAAAGTAGAGTTCCTGAAAGCCACAAAAAAAATCACGGAATTGGCCGAGCGACTGGTCTAGGTAGCGTTTTTGGCTATCGTTGACATTACTGTATGATCGTTGGCGAGGGAGTTACTACATCTGGGCAATTAACTGAGGTCAAGGGTGTACGACGAGGGAGGTGTGAGAAAAAGGCACGATACAACAGCGGCTCGGTGGGGCATCGTAGAGAGGAAGATTTATTTTTATGAGCGTCAATCGAATGAACAACCTCTTTGGCCGGTATAAATGGCCTTCAGAATTTATAAAGAGCTCCTTTGTCGCAAACTCGGGACTATTGGTGAATTTTTTCCCTCATGGGTCCCTGAAGAGTAATCGCCGATAAATCAATTCTATGGGGTAAGTGGGGGCCAAACGTATTCTCAGCCACTGCATAAACTTATAGTTCAGGCTACTTTGTAACATCCATTTAAGTCTTATACTGTACTTGCTTTACAAGCCCGAATGTGGAATTCAATTTTTTTCTTCAAATCCTACCGAAATCTTCTTCATTAGGAGTAATTCTTTGAAGTGATGTGACCCTGACCCTGTGAGCGCCAAGACACCTTAGATTCTACATTCCAATATCACTAAAGCCAAACACCTTCTTGCCTCACTGAAACGACATGACATTTATGTTCCCCTGGTCAAACTACCTACCCCTCTGAAATCATTTTCAAGTCAGATCCCTTTAAGGTGACGAATTTTAGTAAAATTCATCCTAAAGTGATGGTATTTCTGAAGGGAAACACCTCTGAAATCTCTAAGAAATTCCTCAAAGGTGTGGCTTCATCTGGAGCTTATCCTGGGTGTTGACGATGGGACATGGGAGTGACGGGTGCGTGTTGTTGAAGCTACTCCTTTCCGTAGATTGCTTTACTTTTTTCTATAATACTGCACTCTACCTCTTCCTGTAAGTTGAACCTTTCGGTGCTGCACCGCTTTATTCCGCCATGCACTTGCCTTAGGCCTAACATTTGTCAATGTTGCTTAGGACATTTTGTAAATGCATGGTTGAGGCTATGCAGGTTTATGCGAGATAATCAAAGTTTCCTAGGTTAACAAGTCCTCGACCGGACTTCATTCTGAAAGTGAATGCATTTCATTAGCTTCGGAAGTAATAAGAGCGGAGAAATTGGGACGGAAGTTCATATTCGCATTTGGGACAAGCGCGAGATCGTTAGCCCACTGTAACTCAACGATGTTCAAGAAAAAATGATGAACAGGACCGGAGAAACTGACGATTCAATAAACCAGGGCTACTACTACTTAATTAGAAAGTTCTTGAGCAAACTTACCTCGTAGGTAAGCTACAATGCTTTCTAGGATCACTCAATGAAGTTGAGGAGCAACTGCTTTCTTTGAACCCTACAGTAAGCCAAAGAAATCCGAATAATTGCTGATTTTTTAGAGTGGAGCACACATGCTGCAATCTGTACAACCCTCGTGAACCTCACACGATTCCCACGCATGTTGGTAACGACTGTTTCATCTACGAGCTACCTGATGGCTCTACACATCCAAAACAACCCAGCGGCCACGATGACACACCCTATACGGTGTTGAAGGTAGGTCAGTCACTTTTGACTAAGGCAGCAGACCCGAATGTTTCTTACAGAGCGCTTCTGAAATCCCTGAACATATTGACGGTATGTCTGGGTATCGCCTGCGCCTCTATCTACTGAAGAACAAAGCCCCTCCAACGTTACTTGTGAAGGGCATCGAAAGAAGATTGTGAGTGATATTTAGATTAAATCTACCATCTTCATTTGTAATTGATGTTGTTTTGATTTGAACTCTCACGAGGTTGTTATAAAAGTTTGTCAGCTAACGATTCGGCGATATCGCCTTCCTCAGAGCTTGAAATGGATCAAATACAATTCGTGGTTATTAGATATTAGCTTCCACAACTTTGCGGAAGTCGAGACCCTCCAGGGCACCACGACGCTTGAAGAAGGGCACTCACTGATACTCAGTGGATCCTCGAAATCACCCAGCTGACCTGGTCCCACTATCTGTCGCTGGGAACCAGGTCAGCTGGGTGATTCCGAGGATCAGCTGGGTGATCACCCAGCAACAGATAGTGGGACCAGGTCAGCTGAGCTCAGTCTTCATCTTCATCGGGGTCCCTGTGGAGCAGCCAACCTTATATAATCTTCCAACCATGCCGAGGTTTATGGAAGCCCGAACGTGGAGACTATCTTCATTTGTTTCACAGCCAATTAAAACTTACCCGCGTTTGGCTCATTGCAGCCTTATGGGATGTTCATGATGGGATCAGTGAATGCAGTAGGATGCCTTCGACTACACATCTCCGTATAGATTCCGTCTCTACTCTTTAATCGGAGACTTTCGCTTTTCAAATTCCAAACTCCCAACCAGTTTTTGTTTCAATTTTTTAGCAAAATTTCGGTAGAATAAATGCCAAATCAACACCAGTGCCCTTCTCCATGTTGAAAGCTAAGTATTATCTCAAACTCTGGCTAGATGAGCGGTCTGCCTTTTCATTCACGTTGAAAAATCCCCTCACATTGTGGCAAAGCCGGGTGCAGTTGGCAAACGCCAGGACCCGTGCCTATTTACTCTGTCTTGAACAATTTCAGCACTTTTTTTTATCGGATGAAAGGATTTAATTTTTACATAGACCAGTAGAATCAACTGAAATGGAGCAGTTTCAAAAGCTCCGGCTGCCTTTGACATACAAATGTGACCTTTCTTGGAATCAATTTCAAGATTAAAAGCGAATTAACGAAGATGGCAATCGCTTTCGCTATGAACATCCGCTCTTTCCAGAGATGGCTATCGTGTCACGATTTGTCGGCCTCGGTGTACATCCTACGAAGCAGTCCAAACAGAGGTAATCAGGTCCATAAACCCCTACAATGAAGAAATAGAACTACTTATATGTACCGTGAAATTTAATCATAAAAACATTTTGCTAAATTCGAGGGTACTCAGGAGCCGCCCACTGAATGGAAAGCAATCAGCTGGAGCAGTTGGACAAGTTCAACGTAGGTGGTCATCTCCATTTTTGCTCGATTCCTCAATGTCCCTGTTCCTTCAGGTGGTCGTCATGGGCACGTAGCGTATGGGGAAATGTAGCCAATGGTCAGAATCGCCAACGAGTCGAAGAAATCCACCATACGACAGAGTCCAAGTCTAACCCAAGTTAGTTAGAATGTGCTATCGGGTAGGAGTGTCTAGACCGCAACGTCCCCTTTCAGCACTTGATGGACCCCAACATCTCCATGTGCACGTAAATGCAAGCGGAAATAACAATAATGTCATAGAACCAGCTCAACCCGGTCATATCAACATTACGGTCCATACAGGACAGTACAGAGGCGGCAATAATGAATTTGATACGAAGGTAAAAACTCTTTTCCACTTAATACCGTAGGAACAGGCAAAATACAATGAAAAACGGTGAAAACACTTGGCTTCGAAGATCTAGTTGTCGTGTGATTCTAGAAATTTCAATCTTATTTTTGCTTCAATTTACTTTGTATCTGAAGACCAGTACAGTCGTTTTCACTTTCCTTCTCATTGCCAGTAGTATTCCTTGCTTATCCATCACCTCACCTTTATAACCTGCCATCCCGATGATTATCGAGTGGACGCCAGTAACATCTCCATTCGTCCGTGCGTCATGTCAGCGTGCTCTAGTGAATCGTCTTCGCTTGAGGGACAGAAGGCATAGTATCCCCTCTGTTCAGAGTTTTCGTGAAGAAGTCTAACCATCGTGCCGGCATCCGTCCTGGTCTTCGTTTGACGTCCCGAGGGATCCAATCAGTAACCCTGTGGTCCAACGGTCATCACGATATTGGATAACGTATCCGGCCCACTTGATTTTCGATTTCTTAGTATAAGCAACGACACCCCTAATCGTTGCTTATCAATATCTCTGTTATCTAGCATACAGGGCCCCAAGCTTGGTACTGATAACGAGTGGTCGGAAACATTGGCATTCTCTGACTGAGAATGACCTTTAGTTGAGGCGATAAAGGCTCAAAGTTTGCCTGGCAAGACCCTGCCCTAACCTGCTGGATATCAGTCTTGGAGCATTTACTGTTCCAATGGCATGCATTGCTTTTTCTCCTTACAATGCCACAGGCTTCCACTTAGTGGCCCATAGCGCTATCGGCCGTCATACGCTTACCTAGACCCAAGTACCTCTGGTCTCCTACTCTTGCTATCCTCGAAGGAACTAGAGAACCCGAGATAACACCACATGTGTCGTGGAAGCCAGTAGTTTTTAAATGAATCGAAATCCACATTAATGAAGTGCCCTTGAAATTTTGACGGTAGTTGATTTTCATGGCTTCATCATGAGATTCATATTCAGAAAGGCGAACTTTCGGTTTTCAAAAAACCTATTGTGTGAGCAGTGAAAAATGAAAAATCTTTTCAGTCAGAAGGAAGTCGCAATTTTGAGAACGCCAATGTTGGTCGAGGAGATGGGGGAGGCGCTGACAACGGAGGGAAAGGTGGAGGCGGGAGGCACCGAGAAGGGGATGGAGGTATGTACCAATGTGTTTTATATAATCCTATAAAGAAAGTACGTCTTATTCGGACACTGGTATTTTGCAGACGGAGGAGATGCCGGGGACGCTGATAATACAAAGCCCAGCAGAAAACAAAACCGGCATGAGAAAGTTGGTGGTGGAGATGGAGAAGACGGAAACGGAGATAGTGGGGAAGGAGATGGACGAGGAAGAAGTCGCGGAAAAAACGGCAAGGGAGGAAAGAATAGAACAGGAGGAGGAGAAAGCGGCAAAGGTGACGCCGATTCTGGAGCTGAAGAAGGAGTGAGTTAGTTTTTAAGCTGCTTTTTTGAAAATGAGGTTCTTATTGCAGAGGAATGGACGTGGTGACGGTACAGGAGACAACCTAGGAAAAGATGGTGCAAAAGGAAAAGGAAGCGGAAAAGGAAAAGGAAAAGGAGGAAAAGGAGGCGATGGAGGAAAAGGAAAAGACGATGGCCTCGAGAATGGTGGAGATGGAGACGATGACGGTAGTGGAAATGGCAGAGCTGGAAATGGAGGAGATGGAGGTGATGGAGAAGGATCTAAAGCATCCCGTTCAAAACAAGGCGGCAAAGGAACTGGTGAAGGCGACTCTGATCTAGGAAGACACGGCGGCAAAGGAAAAGGCAAAGGTAAATTCTGGTCTATGTGGCATTACACGAGATTCAGAGATTAATTTAATTAGAAATTTTTTTTTAGGTGGCGATGGTTTGGGCGATAACGATGGCAAGTCAGGAACTGGAGACGGTCTTGACAAAGAAGGTCCTGGCGGAAAACTTGACAGATCAGGTGGAGATGGAAAGCCCGGAAACGGTTCAGGAGATGTAGGCGATGGAGGAGATGGTGGCAAGGCAGGAGGCACTGATGGAGGATCGGGCGGATCCGGAGGAGACGGTGCTGGTAAGGACAAGAAGAAAGGTACCGGTGACGGAGGAGATGGCGGAGATGGAAAAGGTGGAGCTGGCGGCAAAGCTGGAGGATCTGGTGGTAAACATGGAGGAAGTGGTGGAACTGGAAAGGATGGAGCCGGCGGCAATCTGGGTGAAATCGATGGCAAAAATGGAGGAGACAGAGACGGAGCAGGAGACAAACAAGGAGGAGCCGGTGGCAAAGGTGGAAGAGCTGGAGGAGATGATAAAGATGGAGGGAGCGGCAAAGCAGGAGGAGCTGATGGTGGAGCAAAAGGAACTGCCATTGATGGAAAGGATGGAGCCTCTGGTGAAGATGGTGCGCAAGGTGGAAAAATTAGACATGGTCCAAAGGATGGTAAAGACGGTGCGGACGGTGGCAACGCAGGAAAAGGTGCTAGTGGTAAAGGAGGTACGCTCTCAGACGTTGATTACTAGAGTCATTCGGTGTGTCATCCTTCTTTTTTAGGTCGAGGAGGTGATGGAACTGATGGCAATGACGGTCTCTCTGATGGTGACAATGAAAATGCTGGAAAAGATGGACAGAAAGGGTAAATGAGATTTTGCATTTTAACTAATTTCTACATACGAAGCTTTCATAGAACAAAAAGTCCTCTCTGTAATAGACGACGTTCTCAAATCATCTGTTTCTAGGCATGGAAGAATTCAAGGTCGACAGGAAGTTACAGAAGAGACACCTGCAGCCGGCAGCGCAACAACCAAGAGAACAATCGATAAGTTGGTCCTTTTCTCTCTAAATCTCAATCGATAATCAATTGAATTTGGTTTATACTCTCTGAAATATTCTGCTTTCCAGTTCAAAGAGTGGATCGACTGTTGGCGGTTCTGATGGACGTGGAACCACTCCTAATGGAGGGGCATCAACAAAAAACGGAAGTGAAGTGAAATGGACTGATGAGGCTGGCGAAAAAGCCGGGACTGACGTCTTCACCACGGACGAGTTCTTCGTTTCGTCTGGTTCAGGAGGAAGCAAAACGACTGCTCGACCAGTTTCAGGAGGAGGAGGAATAAAAGGAGGTGCAGCTGGTGGGGCTCGGCAGAGCCTTAGCGCTTCTGGGCCATTAGCAGGGAAGTCAGGAGCAAAGGGTACTGATGCCGAGAAGTCTACAGAATCTAAAGCTGCTGGAAGCTCTGCCGCAAAAGCTGCACTTGCCAGAGCGGCTGCCAGCGGTGCGAATCAAGGTACATCACAAACGCCTGCACCGACCAGTACTCCTAAAGCTACGACGACAGCAAGGACTACGACCCGAGCTCCGTCCACTACTGCACGGATCAGGGGAGCTGCCAACCTTGCTGTGGCCCCTCCTTCTGGAGGTGGCGGGTCAGGCAGTGCTGACGCAGCCGGTGGTGGTGGTGGTGGCGGGTCGGCCGATCCTCCTCCAGCTGATCCTCCGGCATTTGTACAAGCAAACCCACGTAAGTATAGCCTACATTCGTTTCCAAGTTATACTTGCATCCCTTTATCACTATCGCTATGATTTACAACTCGAGCAAATCCAGTTTTCTAGTAGCCGCTATGAACGCTGCTGTGAAGAAAATGAACTGTTTCCCCGCGGATGCCGTCGTAACGACCGTTACCGGACAAAAACGAATGGATCAATTGGCCGTGGGAGACTTTGTGAGTAACTTCAATTTCTATCAGAAACTGTAGCTGCATTGGTCTCGAGCAGCGTTTTTTTTTTCGAGAGAAAGCCGTTGGAGTAAAATTGAGTAATTAATAGACAAACTATTGCTCTGAAGAGATGTACTATCCCTAGGATTAGTCTAGGACTGCAAGTGGCACGCTAGAACGTGGTTTCACAAACTTCAAGACGGACTCCACGGTACCTGGTAGAGTACGGTTTCCAGAGAAGGGGATGGAAATCAAGCGGCATCTGGAAAAGATACCGTTCAGGGATCGAATTCCTCGTTGAGTTCTTTCCAAGAGTACCGCCCTACACAAGATCTTCATCAGATCTGGATGCAACAATAGAAACTTCTAAGTTAGTAACGTCTGTACCCTGAGGGTCATTGAGTGGGTCCAAGTATGAGAGAGAATGGTACTTCTAGATCTAAATCAGAAGCACCTGTTCAGAGAAAAGGTTTTCTCTAAAACTGGTCCTGAAAGCTGTTCTTGAAGACGAATCCAGGGTGTTTTAGGTGTTGGTACCGAGTGCTGGTGATGTGCTGAAATACGAACGCGTCGAGATGTTCTACCATCGTGAACCAGAGACACGAGCACAATTCGTCGTACTGTTCACCGCATCAAAGAAACGACTTGCTCTCACTCCACTTCATTTGCTTCCATTCGGTGAATGTCAATCTATGAGGAGGTCAGTCAGTACAGGTTTAAGCCAAGAGTCTAACGTTTTCCACATCTTCCCAAACATCTCAACTCAGGTTTACCTACCGTAGGCTGGTGAATAATCCCTGAGTCCTCTCAACCTCATTCTTATTAGTTATACATTTTCCCGAAAGATTCTCACGCGGGTCCCGAAGCTGTTCATTCAGACATCGAAAGCCTACGTCTCTTGACAAGTCCTGGTGTCCATTTCCGAGCTCCTCCCAAACGAGTCCACTACTCATAGTTTCCCTTACAGAGATCTGGAGAAGGCAGATGGGATAGACAAATGGTTACGCGCATCGCAATTTGCTCACAAAGCAGCGGTTGGTGATTGCGTCATGACGGTATCTGACAGTGGAGAAGTTGTCGCCGAACGAATAGTCAAGGTAGGCCAGATTATGTCAGTGGAATTCTATAACAAAAGAACAGCGTTCTTTCATGTCGATGAAACCAGCCAATTCTTTCACTTTCTGACGGTTGATCACAGTCCTTTCAGGTCGGAAGGCAAGTTTCAGAAGGCATTTACTCTCCTATGACAGCAGATGGAGCGTTGATTGTCAATGGAGTTCTGTCATCGTGTTTCTCTCAAGTGGAAAGCCACACAGTGCAGAAGGTACTTAATACTATTTTTGCACCATTTTGGTTCTGATTTCGGTGTAGTCACTCAAAGGGATTACGGTAACCGGGCGGAGTGTTCTCCATAGGGGTTACGGTAACCGGGCGTAGTGTTCACTCACAACTACACACCTTACCATAGCTCATCGTCGGATTAAAGTTCCATGTTCTCCCTCAATGATTTGTCGCTGTTTCAAGAGCTTTGGGTCTGGTATCATTTTCCGAACGGCGTATTTGAATTCCCAGTGGAAGGACAGTGATGTTGCCGCGGAACCACTGTCGCTCGCTGTGGGAGTTTGAGAGGAGTTCCGCCACACAGAGCTTTAAGTGTCGTGCACCGTTCATTCCTTCACATCACTGGGATAGCTTTAAATTGCTGCATTCCTTCTAATATGAAAATCTGCCAAAAACAACAATCAATAACAGACAACAACAACAACAATAAACATTTTCTTTACAGATTGTCTATGACTTCCTCACCTATGCCTACGAATTCTTCGGAATGTCATATGGTCAGAGCTTTCACCTACTCTTTCTCTTCAGACTAACTCCCTGCCTACATACTTCTGAACAGCTTAACAGTCAATTTTTTCAGGGCGGAACTCAGTACGACAGGGTATTCCGTCGTTTATCAACTACGTCCACGAGTTGAGTCATGTCTTCCTGCCATTCTCTAAATTCTAATCATCTCTCCATCCACTTCATCACTATAGAGCTACTATTCCGATCACTTCGGTGTCTTCACGGGTCTCCATTTCTGGATAATTTGGAGTAAATGTGTGCATTACCGTATAGGACATATACATATGTGGTCCTTGAAAGTATTACTTAATATATTGACCTTAATATATGCGATTCGTTGACTAGTTTGCTATACATACATGGTTGTATCAGAAATTCTATTCATTTCTCGCTCTCGACCGATTAAAAAAACGCTCATTCCGGCCAAGCCCTCCATTCGTTTCATCAAGCTCTGCCTGTTACCACAAATGCAATTTCCACGTGTTCAGCTCCTAATCAATTCGCTTCGCCAAATGATTTAATATTAAATGAGAATAAATTTCTAAATCACTCAGAACTTTTTTCTCCTCCCGAGCAATGATGAGGTGAGCAAACCAGCCCGTTTGGCCCTTCTGCTGGATGCATTTGCTTATTCTGCGATTCTGTTTAAGAGTCTCATAATCTCACTCAGGGAAAGTTTGTGGGAAGTCGCTTCTGAATCCCATGTGGGAGTTCTTTGTACGGTGTGCGTAGGGCTGCCGTGCAACTGTGACAATATGGTGTGCTCTAACAGTTGATTCATATATTCGCCCAATGTCTTCCACATATAAACAGGGAAGTGTGCTCCACCTGGGATTCAGAAGCGACTCCTCACGTACTTTCCCTGAGCGGGATTATGAGACCCTTAAACAGAATCGCAGAATAAGCAAATGCATCTAGCAGAAGAGCCAAACGGGCTGGTTTGCTTACCTCAGCAATGATCAAGTAGCGTCATGCGAATTCACCGCATGGTGCCTGGCGCAGAAATTAAATCTGTGGATCAAAATCGCCCCGAGCAGAGCAAAGCGCATCCCACCATCCTGGAATAGGTTGATTTGTTTTTCTTGAATAGGAGGGTCGAGGACTCCACACCGCAAATCGTTGCGGGATGGGCATGTGTGGGCTCGAAGTAGCAGCAGCCGAAGAACTGAGAGAAGAGTAGAGTCATCGTAATGAAACAAAGAAATGGATAAATTGACAACTGAGCGGAAATGAGGGGTCCATATAGTCACTAACCTTTACGAATGCCCTGGTCGAACACAAAGAATACGAAATCGGAACCTAGGAATATGGCTCCTGGAAGGAGGTGTCATCCCTCACCGTAAACCAAGAGTGAGGTCTAAGCCAGGTTAAGTCTGCCTGTAAGCTGAAGATGAGGGAGTACGTACACGTATGAGATAACCACAGAATCATCCAATAAGGAAGGCAATGGCGTATGAGGATCAAGGGAAGCGACTACGACGAGTCCAAAAGAAGAGGTGGCGGTACGTGGTCAAGAAGGACTGAACTAACAACAGAAGATACCGTTGGTCGAAGAAAGTGGAGGCCACTGACATGAATAGCGGACCCTGCGACAGCGTGGAACTAACGCTTGGGAAAAGGAAGGAGTAGTCTGGCTCCAACTTTGACTTGCCATTTTATTGAATTCAACAAAAAAGATAAAAACGTCTTGGGATGTTAATCAGTCCCAACGTCCACGCAACCGATTGACAACAAGTTCATGCAGGTAGCCTTATCTGACGGCATTATGATACCCTCACAGTTGGGCGGAGTGGTCTAATTTGACGCTACCGTTGGAATGGGTAAGTTGAAGTATGCGTTAGGATGAATAATTAGTTCCGCTATTTTCCTTTCATAGCCAATTTTAGGCTCAAAACAGCCGCCACCACCTGTCCATGCACAAAAGCCAATACCTCGAAGTAAGTTGCCCATGCCCTCCACACTCCCAGAAGACTCTTCTGCACCCCAATCATCTTCGGGTACAACACATACCCCTCAAAGAGCGCAGTCACCAACCCAGAAAAGAGCTCATTTGCCCCAGGACGCTCGGCCTACACCACCAGCGGTAAATCCTCCTGCACAGACACCAAAGTCTATGTCAGGTCATTCTCCTGCCAAATCGCCCCCTCGGAAGGCTGTTCTACAACTAGCAACGGCTGGTCCGAGATCTAACAAAGTGCTAGCTCCTACACCAAAGCTATCTTCTCCAAAATCTGGTCGTAAACAGCAGCTTCCTTGTTCTGCACCCGGAACTCCACGAAGAGCTACATCACCCGTACCTCAAGGAGGTATGATTAGGTTAAAGCGGGTAAAAAGCGTCCCTGATACAGCAATAGCTGGAACACCAGCTATCTCAGCACCATCTGAACCAGCTGTGGAGTTTGTTGTAAGTTTGTGGAAGCATTTCGAGTATTTTTGGTTTGTATTCAAGTATTATCAATTTTTAGCCCCCCACAGAGTACGTCGACATGTCACGTATCGCAATCCGTTCCGTACAGCTGCTCTTTGTTGGAGAACTGTGCTTTCATCTAATTGCAACATCGTATGGGCTGCTCTATACCGAGCTTTTCTTAATGTTCAAGTCAGTGCCGTTTTGAGAACAAGTTACTGAACTCATATAGGAGGGGTTCTGTAATGAAGACAACTGGGTAATGACAAATACTAGAATTACTGAAGTGTCCGATAACATATAAATAAAACAAAAGAAATTAATTGCGTTACGTCTTACAGTAATGAGCAGTAGACGAAATATCCGCAATTTCTGTTTTTTTTTCAGAAAAACCTTCAGCTTGTATGCATGGAGAGCGGCGCTGATTGCTCCAGCAGCTCTAACATTGGCAGCTATCCTTACGATTCGGACCATATTTGGCATATTTGCAATAAAGTAGGTATATTTGTTTCATTCCTGACAAGATATCCGTACGCTCTCCTAGAACTGCTCGTCGTACTGATCTTGTGCTACGCGAATAATCTCGTGTATGAACAACAACACAAATCGACTTACACATTCACATTGAACTGGATAATTGAACCGTAAACATAACCCGTACAATAATCTGAGTAAAGAGAGCAAGGTTAGCAAGACGAGAAAAGGATCTCTTCTGCAGAAAGTGGCCAATTGATTGACGACGAAAATTGGCGGGCTACTTAGTCCCGAGGCAATGTTCACTATCGATTGCGCGCGATTTGTAGATCCCAGGACAATTGCACTTTCTCCAGGATTTCGTCGTATGAGTAATATTTCTAAAGTGACAGAATAGACATTAGCGAATTTAATAACATGAAAACTCCCTTCGAACAAGGCTGTAATTATGGTTGCGTTTGCGACATTTCTCTACCTTGGAAGTGGAAATCGAGCACCAAGCATAGCTCATATTGCCGGTAAAAAAATAAGTAAACAAACAAGTAAATGTAACTGTAGCTCACTGGGATGGCAAATGAAAATTGCAGATAACAAATTAAATGAAAATTCAGAAATGATGCGAACGAAATGAAAAATAAACGAGTAAAGGTTCACAAGAGCAGGAAAAATACAATATTCATGCATCGAATCAGACGGTAGATGAGCGAAGAGTGATGTCCAACAAAAGTGATGAAATCGTCGCTCTGCGCTTCATAGCACAACGAAAGCTATCGAAGTAGTCGCTTGATTGTACAGACGGCTTTCTCTGAATCCGAGCTTCATTATTAATAGAATGTAGTTGAGATACTTCTCTATGGGGTAACGTCCAGCATGTTTGCAAGGAGCCGGACTCGCTTTGCTTCATCCAGCATGTTTGCATTTTTCATGAAGATGTCGTGATGCCGACGGTACCACCTTTCAAACGTGAATGTAGCTTAGTGATGTCGGCTTTGGGATCTAGATAATCTACGCAACGTGCCCAGCGACAATATCAGTTTGACATGGGCTGGAACGGATTTGTCTTGATTCAACAAGAGCTTCCGATATCTGATCATCTTACATCCCAATGTGATCATTGCGACAATATCAAAGTTTTTCAATACATCAGCTGATGATGAGGTTGGTTGGTCTCTCGCCTTTGTCGAACTGGACGGCAGGTGGCAAACTAGCCATTTTGATGATTGACCAGAGTTCACAGGGTGAGGCTTCACAATATTTTCGGGGATCCGAGTTTGAGTCGAATTATGGAAGTCATGATCTAATATAGGGCAGAAAGAGCAAAGGAAACGGAAAAATCGGAACATTCAGAAAATAGTAAATTAAAAAAACATATAAAAGGGTTTGGACCAGACAGTGACGACAATTATGCAGTGGAGGGGAGCATTTGGACGAAACGTCTAATGCCTGCCATTGCGTAGAGCTGTCAACAGTAAGCCAAAAATGCCGTTTGCTGTCGCCATGGATCGGTACAGCACGCCATAGTTTAGTTTCTGCTGCTCCTATTTTACTGCTTTTCAATACATGCAAAGAATAAAAAAATGAAATAAAAGACTCAGCATGAGGTCCATAAGTGTTTTCTGGTATTTAATAGGAACAATTCAAAGACTTTATTCGAGAAAAAGTTGTCAAAAAAAATCAAGATTCATTCCGACACTGAAGTTCGAAATCACGCAGCATTCAATAACAAAAGCATAAATAACAACATGAGTAGCCCATTGTTCTCATTTTATAAGTGCAATAAACTAGAAAGGTTATAGCTGTCGCACAAAAGAGCGCGAGCGAGTACCAGAATCAGAATTAATCATCCATTAATCCCTTGGAGACCTGCTGATTGAATTTTTAATGTGTACATTCCGGTTTAAATGATGCAACCTCTACAACGCATAAAGAACTCGACCACATTTGGGTGTTGATTACGTCGGCCAAATAGGTTTGGGGCACAAGTCGCGCTACGAAAAAATCAATGATATAAACTTCGGGGTGAAAATGTAGTCGCTGGGGGGCACCCATCCAAAGATTGGTATATCACGGAATGAACTCAGCCTAACGTGTTGATCCTTGTCAAAATAGCACAGTATCAGAGGAAAAGAGGACGATAGCACTGTCCATCTCTACGCTTTCATGCCGGTTTAGCCTGCTAAATGTAGTTTTTTGGCTAATCCTAAGTGGGGTACGAACGCCTTGGTGCATGAAATGATTACCTCATGCGAAACAAAAAGAAAAAGAAAGAAAGAAAACTCGCCGCAGTGCTCCTTCCCTCCTGAAGCTTAGTTGAAAACTGGCATATCCCTGATATGACACGGCATAATACGTTTCATTGAGTTCATTTCTTGTTATACTGACATTGTGATAGGTGGCCCACCAACTACATTTTCACCAGACTTTGGAACTGGTTCTGGTCTTTTTATCAAAGGGATGATGAACCGAGATGATCAATGAATGAACTACAGCATTAGTTTCCTGCGAAATTGGAAAAATACGCAACCTACAAATACATGGGGTAAGGAGAGAAAAAAAGAGACCCAACAGTCCCGTATACCGTAAACGGCACGAGCGCCGGACGAGTCTTCGATAGTGAGCGCCCGTGACATTGAACAGTAAGTGTCGCGTACTTTAACCCTAGACTCCTCCTCCTAGCCGATCAATAAGGTGCCAATTTCAGGGCCTCTACATACAGTACTGGTCAAGAAGGTGAAAATGTAGTTGGGGGGGGCAGCTATCACAATGTCGGTATATCAAGAAATGAACTCAATGAAACGCGTTATGTAGTGTTATATCACGGACATGCCAGTTTTCAAATAAGGGCTCTTGTAGGGAAGGAGCAACGCGGTCTGCAAGTTTTCTTTTCTTTTTTTTTGCAGAAGGTAGTGCAGAAGGTACCTAGGCTTATTTGGTAAACTGATTTCCTTAGCGGAAACCGTATAAAAGAGCTGAGCTGGTCGATTCCCATCATCCTCTTCGCATCCGATACAGTGCTGATATAACAAGGGCTAACACGTTAGACTGAGTTCATTTCTTGATATACCGACCTTCGGATGGGTGGCCCCCCCAAACTACATTTTCACCGTCAAAAAGAAATCACCTTGAATCTTTTTTGTCATAATTCATCTCGAACTTGATATTTTTGACTGATTCTTTAGCAGCACCTTCTTCAAATACCTCCGACTTCCCTGCGATGCAATATACGCGGGAGCTTACTTCCCGCCAACTGGACGGCTTTTTTCAAAAAACGCATCATCGGCCCGATTTTATTTGGGCTTTTCTGGGATTTTTTCTAGTATAAAACTGCTTAAGAGTTTTTCGTTTCAACAGTAAATCTCTTTCAATAAAAGGGCGGTGAAACTCTAGCACTCGCTCTCTGACCGTGGAGCAGCTCTTTGGTAATGCCACGGGCAGTAAGCAGGAATTGTCCCATGCTCAACATCCAAAGCTGTTTGTTATGTCATTGCCTACGACTAAGAAGCATATCGGAAGTATTGAGCCTCTCACGGGCCCAACCTAGCAAGCCAGCTAGGGGAGGCCACGGATTGCCGCTCCTGGGGACTTTGGGAAGATCATTTGTGCGTCGACCCAAGATCGCAGAAGAGCATACTCCGATATAATGGCCGAAAGATCGACGACGGCGACGTCGTTACCATCTACTGATACCATCAACAGACGCCAGTGGGATGCTGGATTATATGGAGGAAGACTTGTGAAAAAGTATCTGGATCTGTGAAAATTAGACGAGCTTGACTTCAATGGGCGCGTAAGCACCTTCACTGGTCTTTCGAGCAATGGAGCCAAGTCATCTAGAGCGACTAGTCGAAGATTGTTTCGCTTGGTAAAGATGGGATTTTGTTCATAAACGACCTTTAAATACAATTTCCGACCCCAAGTACCAATTGGCAGCTCTCAGGCATGGTGTCGGTTCAGTATTGCTTTGGGGATATTTTCTGAGTCTAAGGGGGGGGGTCTCTGCACCATAATCCCACCACTATGGACCACCAGAAGCAAACTTACTTTCCAGCAGGTTAACCACCCCAAAGAGAGATCTAGAAGGGGGCACGAGTGGCTGACTCATCGGAAATTCGATACCTTAACGGACCCGGCCAGCCCTCTGACCTAAGCATCATTAAGCCTTCGTGGCAGGAACTCACGAAAGGGATAGGTGGTTTTTGGTTTGAGTGGTTTGCCCAATTTAAAGAAGAATGGAAGAAAATTGACAAGTGCCTGATCGACAAGTTGGTCGAGTCAATGATCTGCAGATGCCAAGCCGTCATCGATGCCAACAAATTCGCTACAAAGCATTAGGTTAGTAGTTATTCTGGTTTTAATCTCATGACGATAGCGTTTAAGTCAAGTGATTTATGTTGAGTTTTTGGAACTGGTATCATTTTGCCCTGTTCCAGCAAAATGCGAAAAATGGATTTTAACCTAAATAAACAGAAATTTGTGAGTTTTATGGTGGGAACATTAAGAAACATTACTGTTGTCAACAAACTGTCAACATTACTGCTGTCAGCTTTCAATACTGTATATCCTGCGTTTCGACCGTTCATAAGCTCCTCTTTGATTTTCTTCGACCCTTGACGGATGTGGCCAGCACTTTAAGCCCCTCGGGTATAATATTTTACTCATCTAATTGTCAGTACCATGGGCCCTATTCAAATTTCCACTCCACTAGGGGATGAAGTGACTTTTCCGATCAGATAGCAATGTCAATAATGCCAGCTCTTTCAGTCTTTTCTATTTTTTCTTCGTGCTTATTGCTTTTCCGTGTTTCTGTGAGCTTATCATTTTGAATCTTGCAGTACAAAACCTACAACGGGGGTAAAGTGGTAAGAAATAAAATCTGCTGCTTTGCCGCTCTGGGTTTCTGGGCTTTTTCACTTATTATTTACTAATTCGAGAAATTGTGCCACTTTGCTGTGTTGTGGTATGGTGGTCCAAGAAAGCGAACAGTGGATAATCTGTATAGGCCATTTGTATCGAGATCGAAAATTAGCGACCTGCAACAGGAACATTTTTTCCCTCGATCGAAATCTGGGTTTTACATAAACTTATTATTCGATGGAGTTGACGAAAATGCCGCGAAAACCGCTACTGCTGGCCCTAGGCAACCTGCAAAGTAGTTATGAAGTGTAGGTGATAAGTGGTAAAAACAATTACAATTGTTCGCATTTGCCGGCCTGCCCCCTCTTAAGCGGCTGGTTTCGGGCAACGGTGCGATCAGTCTGGTGGCTTTCTCTGCCCACTACTACCGGCTCGTTGTCGCTTCAGAGTCTACAGCAGTCTTATAGGTACCCTTTAGAGGACCGTACTCAGGTCCTCTTGTAATCTACTTCACCGAATCAGTTCCACGCCGCCGAATTAGGTTGTTTAGGAATCCACCTCATTGATCGTCCTTTGCACCGTTTGCCCTTGTATTCTGATATCAGTAGCAGAGGTCTCAGGTCGTCCAGTTTACCGACTTGCGACCCAAAACGGTGCATTGTATATCGTTCACTGACCACAGAAAAACTCACGGATACGTCTCTGCTACGTGCTACATAATTCAAAGGAAATCGAGTCGAATCTTCAGGGACGGACGAGTCTAGGCTCCGAGATGCGGTTGACCTAATAGTCTATGATAGTCAATTGCCTGCACAGGAATCCTGAGCTGGAGCAACGGTTAGGTTCTGAGGTAGCAGAGACCAATTGAAAGAAATAGAAACTCCCAAAACAAACTCTCGAAAGCAGTAGAGCTAACTCTTTTACCATTGTTAGCCTTGATAGTTCCTGTTTCCTTTTCTAACTCTCACTGTTGTGATGAATTAATAAAGATTGCATTTTGTTGCCATTTTGTTTATTGAGAAAAGTGATGATCCATCTTTTCTCAAACGCACTTCGCATGATTTGAACCGTCTCAGAGAGTTGTTCCGTTTTCGCTCATTGATTATTCCTCAGTTACTGTTACAGGTTAGTTTAACCCGTTTACAATTGTAAATTTCTCGTCACATCAAAATGCTGCTTCCTAATATGTTCATCCAGCGTTCACTCTGAAGTTGTAATCCTTTCAGATTTCGGGAGAACACATTCGTCCGTCGCTAAGAAAAGCTGAGTGGGAGCGTCTCAGAGTTCTACCGTTGGAGAAAAATTAAGTCGTTGGTCTCATTATTCCCTTTAGCTCTGGTGTCAGTCGCAATGATGTTGCATCAAATATGAACCTTCCCTCTATATCTCCTGCTTGTGAGCAACAGAAATCGGAAAACGATTCTGCTCTTTGGTATAAAGTCCGATGTATAATTACCGTTATCCTTTTTTACAGAAAAATGCTCTAACCTCAGCATACCCAATGTCGTGAATCGATTTCGATGATATCACTATTTCAGAAAAGTGGCTCACTTCTAGAATGACTTCTAATCGATCTTTGCTCCAACCACTCTATTTAAGATGTTACAGACACAAAAAAAGCGGTGGTTCATGGTCGCTTGTCAAGGATTCTTTTTTCCTACACCCATTTTTCGGAAAGCGTAATTGATGGGTACGAAATAATCGCTGCCAATATATTAACTTACTTCCGATTGTTCCTATTGATTGATTTCAGTCTATTGAACTCCAAAGTGTACCTTTGCCATCACAGTAATATTGACTAAGTGCCTGATAGATCCTACTGCACTTCAGCCTACCTGTCTGTTTATGGGGATTTCAATTTTGCCGATACTGTATGGAGTCGTAAGCCTTAAGCTCGCATTGATTCAACTTGTTCCTCTGTGAGCATGCTAATCAATCATAGATTCGCTCACCTTTTTGGATTCAAACTGAGAATCAGAGATGGCTCGATTCGGTTCTATGTACTAGGCAAGATATGATACGAAATTTTTCTTTTCGAGCTCCTCTCGGTGGCATGTATCACACAACTATGTATTACTTTCCATCTTTGGTGAAGGCATATGGACTCTAGCTATGTTTCCAGAAATGATTACAAAAATATGACTCGCGATAAATTGGGTTCCTACTAGTGGAGTGAAGACTAGATACTTTCCTTAAAAGCTCGACGAGATACAACTGAGATGAGCAATCTATTTCTTTTTATTTTCAATCCCATTTGGTCAATTACATCAAACAAAAACTTGAAGCAAAAATAGCATCTCGACACCCATTGAGGCTGAACTCACCCTTGCTTTCAGTGGTGCAGATAAGCCTGAGGCTCTGGCAGATGTATTTCAAAGATATACAGTAGCGCTCAAAAGTATTCGGCGAAATGCTTCTTCAGTTATAATTTTCAGTCGTAACTTCTTTCCTACTGGATCAAATCAAGCGAAATTTCAGTATATGTAGCATTGGTGTAGTGTGAATATTTACCACTATTAACCTGCAATCTGATCATGTTCCAAATATCCAAAAGGGCTTGAACAAAAAATCAATTGGAAATACGGATGATGGTCCTTCTGGGAGTCCTTTCCTTTTTGCCATGTCTTAAGTGTACGAGCACTAATGTCGAACCCAGAAGAGGAGAAAAACGTACATAACATCGGAATAACTGCAGACGTCACAAACTTGCTTTCAGTACAGCCTACAAACGCCTCCCCATTAGTATGTGGAAATGGCTGTTTTGCAGTCAAGTAGTGTTGGACAGTGTAAAATATGCTTCAGCTAAACATATCAAAATTTCATGTGATTTGCTCTACTGAGAAAAAAGTTACGGCGAGTTAAAGTCGGCCGAATACTTTTGAGCGCTACTGTATGTTGATCATTCCTCTGACTGCCACATCGGTATACAACTTTGCTTCGCGGGGATGGAAGATATTGTGGTGTTCAAACAGAGGGAATTCTACCTGTCTTCTCTGAACGACCTTGCGATTTCTCTCACACAACGAATGACATTCATTTGCTTTAATGAAGAATGTACCTCAATTCATTGCGGGGCCATTACAGGTCTTGTTTGACAATGCTCGTTCTATGCCAAAGTGCCTTCGAGATGGAAGCATTCATTAGTACTGCCTTTCTCTGAGTAGGCACCTCATATCAATTCAAATAACTATATACCCACTAGTATTACATCAATTTTTGCAGGACGTACGAAAAGATCATCATGGAGGCAGTTGTATTACATTTCAAAAAAAATATCCTATCTGACTGTCAACATGAATTTAGAAAGAAAAGATCTGCCGTATTGCGAATGCTTCTGTCTCCAAATGATTGGACTTGGAACAATGTCAGAGAGATTTATCTATCCATTCATTTATTTATTCATTCGAATACACCTCAAAGGTGTACACATTGCTCTCAAAGAAAAAAGAAGCTCATAACTGAAAATTAGGGCCTAAAACAAGGAAGAAGAGCAACGCATATAAACAAATCAAGGTGAAAAGGTTAAAACTTGAGTGGCGATGACATATTAAGAGAGATCAGCATGTAGAAATGTCAATGCAAAAAAGAGAGAAGCTAGGACATTCCATTGTAAGGATGGCAAGTGTTTCGAGTTTCCCCTGTCAAGCAAATGAGTGGTGCCCCACAAAATCCTAGTCTTTGGCCCAAAACGCGATTGAGGCTTGCTGGCGAGTTAGTCCGTTACGAACGAATTCGTCTGAGTAGAGCCGGGAAAGTGGACCAAGGGGGAGGAGGGTTATCACACCGAACATCTATCAGGTTGTTCGGAAAAAAATGCGCGTTCGAGCTTAAAAGTTATTTAATATAAAAACGAAATCAAGCACGATCAATTCAAAAGATTACCTCTATTACTATCAGTGACTCGTTGCCAAGTTATATGCGGGAATTCGATTATTCTTTCGAAGAACCCGGAGGCTGCGACTCACTGTGGTTGGACACTAAAAATTCTAACTCTTCTCAAGTTGTGCATTTCCTCTCGGCCCGGGAGTGCTGCATCGACCGGAACAGATGGTAGTCGGATGGTGCCAGTTCCGGGCTGTATGACGGATGAGGCAGGACCTCCCAGCCCAAGTCCTCAATTTTTTTTCCAAAGTGATTTTCGCGACATGTGAGCGAGCGGTCGACGTCGTTTCTACCCCTTGACGACGCAGTGCTCGATCCACGCGGTTCAATTGATCTTTGTAGATGTTAGCCGTAACTGTTTGATACGGATCAAAAGCCTCAAAGTACACCAAACCAAACCTTTGCTGTTTCGCCAGACACCGAGCATCTCCTTTTGTATATCCGGAGTAAGTTTCGAGTGTCACTGGCGTCTAGCCACTGTCTTTTTCGCATTGCATTGTCGAATCAGATCCATTTCTCATCCAATGTAACGATAGAGTCGAAAAAAACGCCTTTCTTGGAGCGGCGAAGAAGAATTCCGTACTTTTCCACCCATGTTGCGCTGTTTGCGTCGCTCAGCCGTGCGGTGCTGATTTTTTTCAATTTTTTTTCTTAAAAAAAACAAAGTAGCCATAGAAAAAATGGTATGAATGAAAATGAAACAATGAAAAAATGTAAAGATGCTTAACAGAAATCTCTTTCTGATAGACAAAACTGTTTTCAAAAATCTCCTACAGAACGAGAGAAACAGATGGACAAATTCAATGAGCATTTCTTACGAACAACCTAGTAGATAAAGTAAAAGGACAAAGTTTTTGGCGTTAATCAATCCCGTCTGAGGGATGCGCCCCCGCACTCGACTTCCATTCAGAATCGTAGTGGTGTAATGAGTGCGTATGTGGCCTATACAATGACTTGAGGTGGCCAGCCGATGTACAAGTCAGTGCTTTTATCCTCCCAGACGAGACTGGTACCAATTCACCGACCCCGGAGGGATTGAAGGCTTGGTTGGCCTAGGCGGACATCAATCCGGAATTCGAACCCCTGACCGTGCGTGTGATATAGTGCGCCACTTGCCACTACACCACCTCCGCCGTCAACCTAGTAGATATCGCCACTAAAGCCAAGAGCACGACGGAGCAAGATATGTTCCTCGCATCGCTAACCCAGATTGGGGGAAGCATCAAACAACACGTGGTATACATATGCATGGCACACATGTAGAATACCGTGACGAACTGAGGGAGCCATGTAGGACTTTTCTGAATCTAAAAGGAGTAATCGTGGACAGCAAGTTCTAATGTGACTTGACACGTTTTGAAGATGGCTATCAGGCCCCGAATCGTCAGCCGTATCGCGACGTTCGCGACCAAAAAATCTTATATCTCCAACTGTAGACGGGAATGGCGCTCTGAATTAAGAGGGGGTATGAATAGGCCACCCATCAACCGATAGATTCACTCTTCCTCTTCCCTCACCTTCACCTCGAAATCCTGCACTTACCCTTCTGCCAGTTATTCTATTCGTTGCGGTTATTTGCTGTACTGTACAAATAGTATACCATATACTGGACCACCACATAATGGACAGAGGATATAGACCCTTCATACGCTTATCTGGACATAAATTCGTTTTATGCTGCATCTTCCAAAAGGAGCAGGCTCCGAATCGTTAGCCGAAGCTATGTATACCAATCCCAGAGGCTTGAAACAGGGCCAATGTCAGCAGACTTCTTGATCGGTACTTTGGTCAGTTAGAGATTCTTTCAGTATTCTTTTTCTGGAATCCTACATTTCAGCTTGATAGAACCTTCACAACTTCATTTTCGCTCTTGTTTTCTTGAGGAGGTGATGGTTTTCTCACAACTGGGATCGTTTTCCAACATTTATCTCCTAAATTCCGAAACTGCTGTGAAAGTTGTCTCGAGCCAATAGTAGTTGCTTGTGTCAATATTCGCGCTGTTTATTGAATATTAGATTTCTGTGAAACTTTGCTCCAAGAGGGAGCGGTTATGCTACGGGCTGATCTCCATCTCGATACAAATGGCCAACATAGAGTTACCACTGTTTGAGTCTATGGCCACCATTATAGCAAAGCAATATTGAAGATAACCAGTCAGATCGAAGAAGAGGTTGTATGATTCAGGGTAATATTTTGGTTTCACACAAGAAATCTTCCTGCAAAGTCATCAACTTGTTTGAGCAAAAAAAAAACTCCAATGTCTCATAGAAACCTGATGACGGCATTTGTACTGAGAAATTTCGTGATGCTGTTTTGGTGAATAAAAAACGAGTTGGAGGACTCTATGAGCAGACTATCACTATACTATGGTTGGACGCTTGCAAGATTGACTTTCTGATGTAGGGTACACCTAGGAAAATGACGACTCATTCTGCAACTTTATATTCCATAAACGCATTTAGAGGTCAAAATTTGCTTGAAGCCGGCGTAGGTCCGAACTGCTTTGTTACTACGACACTTCCGATGAGAATGAATTGTGATGCTTATTGCGGGCAACTTGAAGAGGAAGGAAACACACCCACATCCCCTACCAATTGAGCGAAAGCCCGCTCGTTGCCCACGGATCTATTTTGCATTTCAAGTTCAATCCTCTTAAGTGCGACGGACTGTTCGTTACTCTGCTGGGGAACGCATTCTGCAACTTTATATTCCATAAACTGCCTCTCGTAAACAGATTCTTAATTCTGCCTCCTGATATACCTGGTCCAACACTCAAAACGTTACAAAAATTTGGAGCATTTTTAAGAGAAATACAAGGCTGTTTGTTTTTGAAATGCTACCACATCTTCCTGTCGTCAAATGAGAAAAGTCTCCAATAAGTTGTTGGTGATCTTCTTTCACCTTCACAGTGCATAAGCAACTTGGAGTACCGTACGCCACATACCGGATAACAAGAATTCCTGGTGATAGTGGTTGCAGTAGTGTTAATAACAGTGACAAAGTACGAACTATTTAGAAACTATGTGAAATTGAATGCAAATAAACGAAGGGAGCTGGCAATGTATTGGGTTGTAACATAAGTTCGTAGAGTTTTTTCACATAGATTTATTTTAACAAAAAACAATAATTACAATAATAAAATAATCAATGATGTATCCTCCTGTTACTGTTTGCGACCTCCTCCAATCTCTCGACCAAATTGTTGATGTCGTTTGGCCAAAAATTGGCCGGTCTGGTGTCGAAGAAGTTGTTGAGCCAGTTTTCAAGAACCTCTTCGCCATCGAAGGTAACACTCCTCATTTGGTTTGACAGAGAGCGGAATGGTGGTAGTCGGTAAGTGCAAGATCCGGAGAGTACGGTGGATGCTGAAGAACCTCTCACTCAAGCTTTTGGAGAGCTGTTTTGACGACTTGGGCATTATGGGGCCTGGCGTTGTCGTGGAGCAAGATGACTTCACCTTGCCTATCGGGTCTTTTCAGCCGAATAGCCACACTAACACGGTTTAGCTGGGCAATGTAGACCTCCTTGTTGACAGTAGCATTTCGTTCAAGCATTTCCCAGTGCAGCGTACCTTTCCAGTCTCACCAAACGCAAATCATGACCTATTTTGAGTGAAGGTCTTGCTTGACTCTCGGCTTCGGTGTCTCTCCTGGGGCCACCCAGAGACACACCTAAGACACCTTCCTCGCACACACTGCATATGTCCCGAGCGGCTTCGGCTGCTTATTGACCTCGATGGAAAGCAGATGTCGAAAATGCTGATTTTCTCCTCCTGGATATTCCAATTCTTAGCCAGAAAAAAGACGTACAACTAGATTACTCAAGGAAACGAGTAAGACCATTTTATAGAGGAGAAAGAGCTTTTTCGAATGAATATATACACTTCTCCAAAAAACAAAGCGTATCTTTGTAAAATGACCCTAACACAAAACTCTACGAACTTATGTTACAACCCAATATATACGTAGATGACGACACAATGAAGAGGTATTATTAAGTGATAAGAACAAGCTTTGAATAAGATTGCTAATATTTTTCCACATTATCGAAGGAATATCTAGAAAGATGGTACTCAACCAAATGGACGCTTGCAAAATTGACTTTCTGATGTAGGGTACACCTAGGAAAATAACGACATACATTTTATGCTTTTACCAGCCCGGCTATACATGCTTATGCATGCATTGTATGCCTCATCCTTAGGCGTAGAACTTGTACAGGTATTTAATCAGGGGATATCGAATTTTCGCGCAAAAAGAGAACCTGCCGCGAGCGCAATATATAGTAAGGAATGTCAAATCAAATTCTAAGCAATGATAACAAATAAAGATAGTCAGTTATTACACACCTATCTACGAGAATAGTCTTACTTTAACGTTATCTTGCTTATTTGAACTAGGTCAATCAGGTAATAGGTGGTCACCGACAATAAAGATCTGATACTAAGTTACGCCGCCATAATGCTCTTGAATAGGCGAGTTCGTCAATTTTCGGCAAAGCTTGAATCAACAGTACGAAGCAGACGAAGACGTGCCATTCAATTAGCCATAAGGTATAGACATGAAAATTGTTAGCTGCGGTGCGTACAAGGACTAATTTGTCAGCCACTCATCACCTAGAAAAGGCTCGTCTGCTAGCAGAATTTCGACATTTTTCCATCGATATCGCGCGGCATCTACCTAGTTACTTGTGCTACTGTGCCATCAGCAAGGAGAAACTGCTAGCTGTACGTTCAGGGCCATTCCACTGTTTTCGTGAAACGTCGTCATGCGAAGAGGCAAAGACTGGAATTCAAGGACCTGCATGAGAAGGAGTACCCACTCAGGTTTATATAATAATTCTCTCATCTTTTGGTCTGTACTGATTGAGAAAGTTTACCCATGTAAATATTATAGCTTTTTATTGAATTTATTGATTTGCCCATCATCCGGTTGACACGTTAAGTTGATACCGCAAATCCAACGCGTCTGTTTCCATAGTCAAATATCGAGTAGAATGCACCTATGAAGACATCACCAAGGATCCATGTGTTTGCTGAAACTACGTATTACAGTCCTTCCGGGAAACACTGACTGAATGGACGAAGCTTACAGGCAGCCAGTTCTAGGAATTCTTGGAAACCGGATGTGCAGGTTCCGTCGGTGTACTAAAAAAGAGTTGTGAGAAAGCGTGAACGATCAATAAGTTCTTCATCATCTTCACACTTCATTGACTTCCAAAACCTAGTCTTATCTTCTGTGACGTGTAATCAGTTGTTATGTATGTTTGATTCAAATACACCGGCCGATCGATCTACGCACTAAGCAGGGTATAACGTGCTTCATCAAATCCAAAAAACCATGCAACTATTTAGCCTGTCCAGTGTGAACGTTTCCAAAATGATACCTTATTCACGTAGCTTTGTGCCGACATTACCAGCTGTGCGCCGCCGATTGAGAAAGTGATTGATGGAAGACTGGAAATAGTGCTCTAGTCGATTACTCCTGATTGGCCTGCTCCGATTACTTGTTGGATCTGAAATTGGCAGTTGAGCGAGGAAGACATCACCTGAAGCTCAGTAATGTTGGAGTTCACCTCTTGAACAAGTGCAGGTGGTCCAGCAATGAGTGAGGTACCACTATCGACGATTGCGGTGACAGGTCCATTGACAATTTGCTGCCCGTTGATCTTGATCCCTCCGAGTTGTATTTGCCAATACGTCTCCGAGATAAGGTACTCCCATGCAATTGGGCCTTTAAAACTATCGTCAGCTTCGACCACCACAAATTTTGGGGCAGTACCTGGTAGTGAGTGGAGTCGATTCCACACAGAGTCAACTCTCCACCGACAGTATTGTTGTAGAGGTCACGGTTAAGATAGAAAGCAAAAACGGCTTCCGGGCAAACCATCTGCAAAGACGTTGAACATCCTTCGGGACCAACTCATTTCGCGATCCCCTACGCAATGAATCCCCATTCATATTTGTAATGATTTGTAGGTGCGTTGCACTATACAGTAGTCTGCGATGGTCATCTATCAACTGGTCAGTACTTCTACCCTTTCAGACGGGCGCGGTGTCGATTGGTTAACCCTCAGGGGTAAAAAGTTTCGGTAGTCTAGCCAGAAACCGATTGGAGAGCTTCACGATTCACCATATGGTCGCATGGTGACACTTTACTAGAATTCGTCGTCATTCCTCTCCTTTCCACTTCCACTGCTTATTGCGCTGCTTTTTACTTCCTCTGAACTTCGTCGTGAATTTGCACGTGGTCATAGCCAACTTATTGCATTTAAGCTTTGCGTTTCATAGAAATGACCTGATTAGAGAAGATCTGAGACGTAGGTGTGGGAATGCCTCCCTTCGCTATAGAACTCCATGCCATTCCGAGAATGCCGTCGAATGGCGTGTTCTGGAATTAGGAAGTCTCGTTATCTTATCTGGTCACAAGAATACCACATCAACCTACAAGGAATGTGTCTCCGGGTTCCTGCGTTGCACAAATGAATCCTTGATAGCTGTTGGTGCAGTACCTTTGATTCGTTCCAAACTGAAAAAGACGGTTGGAAACTCTACATATGCCATTTCCTCGAAGAGATTCAAAACTAACACAGACAACATCATAATCGACGTAACCCTGTAGCGAGCCGGTCCCATACCGAAGCGGAAGGGACTGGTACGTTAGGGTGCAAGTTGACGATTGAGCACAATCGAACTAAAAATGATAACTTATCCATTTACATTGATTCCACTACAATTTGTTGTCCGGCTACCTTCTGATGCTGTGAACAAGCTTTGTCAGTGTATGGGCAACTCGAGCATGGGACCCATAGGTTGGACGAGCCGGTGTCAAATAGCACTTTGAACGTTTGAGGTGGAGTTCCAATCTGGATTGTGCCGTAGTACTGTGCCTGAAATTGGTCAGGTTCAGTAGCTACTAGATGTGCACTTGTAGCGGTAACTCACATTCAAATAATTGGAAAGCTGTTCCTGATAGTCATAGTTTGCGAAGAACGTGTAGTTTGTAATGTATTTCTGTCTCAGATATTCAGCGATAACGTCCTTATTGTAATAATTCCGATCCAAAGGTGTTTTGGATATGGGTACACTGAATAATTTCCATGGATTTTCTCTCGATGGGGTAGACTTCAAAACTCACCGCCAAAGTGCATCGATGCCTAGGCAGGTTGACAACAGTAAGAGCAAGAACGACGTCATCTGGATGACTGGAATAGTAGTGACAGAAAATTTTTGAGTTAATATTAGATCAAATGTATTGATGTGTGAGCTGTTGACGGCGAAGCGCACAATGACCAAGTTAGAGACAATCGAGGTTCGACAGAATTCCACCCAAACTCCCATCTAACCTCCCTATGAGTATACTGGACTCACTCTCATAGATGCGAACTTTAGTGTGTTTGCCAAGGGTCACTGAACATCCGGGCTTGATGATTTACTTTATCCATGTTGGCTAAGTGATTAGCTAGGATTAAAGTTCACGGTGTGATGAGCGAAAGATCGGAGTGTTTTCAAGTTTAGCTCAACCACCATCGGCCTGAAGCGATACCCTTGAAAGAGCCGCATCAAAACAAATTTTTCTCAGCTCAGGGGTTGAACTGATTACCCGAAATCAAGCGTTTTCAAGAGATTTCGAAATTTGTGGGTCAATTGTAGGAAAGATGGGGGATTCCCTGGTCCCGCGGCATTCCTGTCAACATAGGACGATGCTGAAATTACTCTGAAGGCAACAAGAAAAGAACGAAGCAACTGAATGCGTTGCTGGTTCAGGGCTTCAGCCTTTTATAGCCGATATTCTGGTTCCATATTACCTAATTCTGAAATGAAATGCCCATTTTCAAAAGATTATCCAAGGGAATCGCTGTGTCAACAAGCCTCAGGTGTTCGCTATTGCTATTTGGATAGCCTGTTTTTGCTCTGAGTCGTTAAAAATAGTATCACCTTCTATATATTGCCACCGGTCAATAGGCATTTGATCAAGTACAGGTACTGTAGAAGGGAGAAGCAAGCTGTTGCCCATCTTCTATTATTAGCGAAGAGTAGTTGGTATCAGCGTATTGCAAGGAATATATTTTGATTTTAGTTTTTCTCAAATAAGTATTCGATGGTCAGAGGACAAAGAAGAACGGGATGCGATTTCCAATTTCTTGCTAACTACTGTGCATCCATCGCTGATATCGGCAGTTTTATCCGCTATACCGCTCTGAAACAGAAATGAATAGGGTGGAGTGGACTGAAAAATCAGAACGGTTGTTTTCTACAGTATATATGTACATCACGTGAACGGGTGACATACTGTGAACTTCTGGTTACAGTACTGACAATTCATACTTGGCTGATGCTCATTAGCCTTACAAGGGAAGGCTACCTGACCGCAGAGACCATTCGAGATGAGATGTATACTGCCCTAGGTGATCACGAACGCTGATATTAAATCTGTGTTTTGAATAAGTTGAGCAAATCTGTGAACAAAGCAACGGAGCGGATTCCCTATGTGTTGTACCACTATACCGAACGGATCATATTTTCTTCTTCGATTTCTTCCTCTCTTTCTTCCCTATTGTTACTTGTGGTCCGTCGAAGGGTCCGCTATTTTTGGTAGGTGTCCCGCTTCCTTTTACCTGCGGCATCCTCTGCCGTTACTTGAGCTCCAGAGCGAGGTCCTTCTTGTCACATCCCTCCAAATCTTCATTGGAGAGGGCTCTTAGCCTCAAACTCCGATGCCTTCTTTTTCGGATGATTTTATGGTGCTCTCAGGGTGAGCATAGGGCTACGGTAGTTAGTGCCTGTTTGACTGGCAGCGCTATGGAATACGCGATACTGCTTTTCAACGACTCAGAGCAGAAAGAGGCTATCCAAATAACAATAGCTTACATTTGGGATGTTTAAGTGGCGCTTCTCTGGCAGCAAAATGTCCTGAGGCTTGTTGACACAGCGACTCCCTTGGATAATCTTTTGGAAATGGGCATTCCATTTCAGAATTACATCGCATTAATAATGATAGCTTCAAACAAACCCTCTTTTCATAGGGTAATATGGAACCAGAATATCGGCTATAAAAGGCTGAAGCCCTCAGCTGAAGACCAACGCATTCAGTTGCTTCGTTCTTTTCTTGTTGCCTTCAGAGTAATTTCAGCATCGTCCTATGTTGACAGGAATGCCGCGGGACCAGGGAATCCCCCATCTTTCCTACAATTGACCCACAAATTTCGAAATCTCTTGAAAACGCTTGATTTCGGGTAATCAGTTCAACCCCTGAGCTGAGAAAAATTTGTTTTGATGCGGCTCTTTCAAGGGTATCGCTTCAGGCCGATGGTGGTTGAGCTAAACTTGAAAACACTCCGATCTTTCGCTCATCACACCGTGAACTTTAATCCTAGCTAATCACTTAGCCAACATGGATAAAGTAAATCATCAAGCCCGGATGTTCAGTGACCCTTGGCAAACACACTAAAGTTCGCATCTATGAGAGTGAGTCCAGTATACTCATAGGGAGGTTAGATGGGAGTTTGGGTGGAATTCTGTCGAACCTCGATTGTCTCTAACTTGGTCATTGTGCGCTTCGCCGTCAACAGCTCACACATCAATACATTTGATCTAATATTAACTCAAAAATTTTCTGTCACTACTATTCCAGTCATCCAGATGACGTCGTTCTTGCTCTTACTGTTGTCAACCTGCCTAGGCATCGATGCACTTTGGCGGTGAGTTTTGAAGTCTACCCCATCGAGAGAAAATCCATGGAAATTATTCAGTGTACCCATATCCAAAACACCTTTGGATCGGAATTATTACAATAAGGACGTTATCGCTGAATATCTGAGACAGAAATACATTACAAACTACACGTTCTTCGCAAACTATGACTATCAGGAACAGCTTTCCAATTATTTGAATGTGAGTTACCGCTACAAGTGCACATCTAGTAGCTACTGAACCTGACCAATTTCAGGCACAGTACTACGGCACAATCCAGATTGGAACTCCACCTCAAACGTTCAAAGTGCTATTTGACACCGGCTCGTCCAACCTATGGGTCCCATGCTCGAGTTGCCCATACACTGACAAAGCTTGTTCACAGCATCAGAAGGTAGCCGGACAACAAATTGTAGTGGAATCAATGTAAATGGATAAGTTATCATTTTTAGTTCGATTGTGCTCAATCGTCAACTTGCACCCTAACGTACCAGTCCCTTCCGCTTCGGTATGGGACCGGCTCGCTACAGGGTTACGTCGATTATGATGTTGTCTGTGTTAGTTTTGAATCTCTTCGAGGAAATGGCATATGTAGAGTTTCCAACCGTCTTTTTCAGTTTGGAACGAATCAAAGGTACTGCACCAACAGCTATCAAGGATTCATTTGTGCAACGCAGGAACCCGGAGACACATTCCTTGTAGGTTGATGTGGTATTCTTGTGACCAGATAAGATAACGAGACTTCCTAATTCCAGAACACGCCATTCGACGGCATTCTCGGAATGGCATGGAGTTCTATAGCGAAGGGAGGCATTCCCACACCTACGTCTCAGATCTTCTCTAATCAGGTCATTTCTATGAAACGCAAAGCTTAAATGCAATAAGTTGGCTATGACCACGTGCAAATTCACGACGAAGTTCAGAGGAAGTAAAAAGCAGCGCAATAAGCAGTGGAAGTGGAAAGGAGAGGAATGACGACGAATTCTAGTAAAGTGTCACCATGCGACCATATGGTGAATCGTGAAGCTCTCCAATCGGTTTCTGGCTAGACTACCGAAACTTTTTACCCCTGAGGGTTAACCAATCGACACCGCGCCCGTCTGAAAGGGTAGAAGTACTGACCAGTTGATAGATGACCATCGCAGACTACTGTATAGTGCAACGCACCTACAAATCATTACAAATATGAATGGGGATTCATTGCGTAGGGGATCGCGAAATGAGTTGGTCCCGAAGGATGTTCAACGTCTTTGCAGATGGTTTGCCCGGAAGCCGTTTTTGCTTTCTATCTTAACCGTGACCTCTACAACAATACTGTCGGTGGAGAGTTGACTCTGTGTGGAATCGACTCCACTCACTACCAGGTACTGCCCCAAAATTTGTGGTGGTCGAAGCTGACGATAGTTTTAAAGGCCCAATTGCATGGGAGTACCTTATCTCGGAGACGTATTGGCAAATACAACTCGGAGGGATCAAGATCAACGGGCAGCAAATTGTCAATGGACCTGTCACCGCAATCGTCGATAGTGGTACCTCACTCATTGCTGGACCACCTGCACTTGTTCAAGAGGTGAACTCCAACATTACTGAGCTTCAGGTGATGTCTTCCTCGCTCAACTGCCAATTTCAGATCCAACAAGTAATCGGAGCAGGCCAATCAGGAGTAATCGACTAGAGCACTATTTCCAGTCTTCCATCAATCACTTTCTCAATCGGCGGCGCACAGCTGGTAATGTCGGCACAAAGCTACGTGAATAAGGTATCATTTTGGAAACGTTCACACTGGACAGGCTAAATAGTTGCATGGTTTTTTGGATTTGATGAAGCACGTTATACCCTGCTTAGTGCGTAGATCGATCGGCCGGTGTATTTGAATCAAACATACATAACAACTGATTACACGTCACAGAAGATAAGACTAGGTTTTGGAAGTCAATGAAGTGTGAAGATGATGAAGAACTTATTGATCGTTCACGCTTTCTCACAACTCTTTTTTAGTACACCGACGGAACCTGCACATCCGGTTTCCAAGAATTCCTAGAACTGGCTGCCTGTAAGCTTCGTCCATTCAGTCAGTGTTTCCCGGAAGGACTGTAATACGTAGTTTCAGCAAACACATGGATCCTTGGTGATGTCTTCATAGGTGCATTCTACTCGATATTTGACTATGGAAACAGACGCGTTGGATTTGCGGTATCAACTTAACGTGTCAACCGGATGATGGGCAAATCAATAAATTCAATAATAAGCTATAATATTTATATGGGTAAACTTTCTCAATCAGTACAGACCAAACTCCTTCTCATGCAGGTCCTTGAATTCCAGTCTTTGCCTCTTCGCATAACGACGTTTCACGAAAACAGTGGAATGGCCCTGAACGTACAGCTAGCAGTTTCTCCTTGCTGATGGCACAGTAGCACAAGTAACTAGGTAGATGCCGCGCGATATCGATGGAAAAATGTCGAAATTCTGCTAGCAGACGAGCCTTTTCTAGGTGATGAGTGGCTGACAAATTAGTCCTTGTATGCACCGCAGCTAACAATTTTCATGTCTATACCTTATGGCTAATTGAATGGCACGTCTTCGTCTGCTTCGTACTGTTGATTCAAGCTTTGCCGAAAATTGACGAACTCGCCTATTCAAGAGCATTATGGCGGCGTAACTTAGTATCAGATCGTTGTTGTCTGTGACCGATCTATGGGCTGATTGGCCTAGGTCAAATAAGCAAGATAACGTTGAAATAAGACTAAGACCAGAGTAAGAAAATACTAGTAATCACCTTTCAAAGCTTGTTCTTATCACTTAATGGTACCTCTTCATTGTGGCGTCATCTATGTATATACAATGATAGATCCCTTCTTTCATGTGCATTCCCTTCCACATAGTTTCAAACACATTAAGTGACGAAGGGCCTAGAACAGCACTAAATAACCCGCACCTTGTCGCTGTTACTAGCACTGTTGCTCCCATTATCACCGTTAGTCTCTTTTTCCGGTATGTACGGTAGTTTACCGTATTCTAAGTTGCGCATGTACGAGAGAAGTGAAGGACAAACCGATTTTTACCTCAAAATCATTCACACCAACGACCCTTTGACAAGAATATTTTGTTCTTCGCGTGAGAAATGTAGCAGCTTTCCAAAAAGAATCACGTAGTGGTTTGCGCCAAAAAAAAGTTTCAGGTTTTCGCGAAGTTTTGCATGTTGGACTAGATATATCAGTATTGAAACTGAAAAACTATGCACGAGCATTTTATCAAAACTGCAGAATGCATTTCCGAAGCAAATTATGAGCCGTCAATTTCAATGAAGAGCGCGAATTCGAAATGCGCACTAGACCGGTGGGCAACAAGGGTAGTCTTGCTCCACTAGCAGAGGATGTGGATGTGCTCTCTGCATCGCTGAAATTTTTGCGAAAAGCTGGTATGCCATCAACATTTTGACGGCCCAGTAATACGTCGCTCTGCGGCTGAGTAATCGTCATGCATCACGCTTTTTTCCCTCGTGATGGTCTTGTTAACAGTGCAGTTCGATCCTACACCGTCCTCATGCAAATTTTAACCATTCATGGATTGCTAGATAAGTTACTAACGCTTTTCTTTTATTATACACCGATCCAATGCTATAAATTCACTCATCTTACGGTGGACGGAACATTACCCAATTCTACATGGACGCGGCAAACCGCGCGACGAAATTCGTGGTGATTTAAACGACTCTGGCGCCTATCATTAGGGCACAAATTTGAAGTAGAGTAGATTATTAGTATCAACTGACCCTACCAATCCACTCTACTTTGAGTTTGTGCCCCATTGGAAGGCACTGAAAGTCGTTCAAATCGCAACGAATTTCGCCGCGCAATCTGCCGTGTCTATCCAGAATTGGTAGAATGAACGCCAAGTATAACAGAAATTTCATTCGTCGCACTTGGCCGCTCTCATTCAAGAGTAGTTGACCGATATACACATGGGCAGACGTGTGGCCGCAATTTGGCCTCTTTTGGCCTGCTAAACACTATAGGCATCATTTTCAGCTTCACGTTACCATCTGCCAATCGCACCCTATATCGCCTTATTGCCCTATTCATAGCACATATTATTTATGGACTAGTGCTTGTTGCGGCAGGTAGGCTTGATTTCAGGTATAAGATTTTTCAACAACGTGAGATAGATATTCTTCAAGGTTTCTGTAATTCGAATTATCTTTTCATTCAATAGCCACAGATAAAGCGACCGAGCTTTTCGAAATACAGCCATAAGCAGACATTAAGGTTTTAGGCAATTTGTTCCAAAATATTTTCAACAGTGATGAAGTGCGCGAAACAGTCATGAAGAATCTTGCACATTTAATTCGCTTCGCCACGAAAGACGACAACTACATGAAGGTACTACGTTCAACATCTAAAAATCACTACGACTGCTTCGATAAGCCCTTGACGGGGTAGCTAACCACTGCCTGCTTTCGAAGTCCGCCTGCGCACTGATGTAAAACAAATTAGTTCGTGTGCGAGAAGTCCACGTCTGTTGCATTTAATTTCACGGTCAATACAGGTCAGAACCGTAAAATAAAATGCAACAGACGTAGATTCCTTACATACCTACTCATTCGTTTTACGTCAGCGCCCCGGGGTGTGGTGCGATTCGTGCGATTCTGGGTGCGCGCGACAAATTGCGCGGCGAAATTCTGTGCGATTTGAACGACTGCAGCATTTATCATTGGGGCCCAAATTTGAAGTTAAGCAGGTCAGTAGAATTGTCCGACCCTACTAAAGTACTCTACTTCAAGCTTGTGCCCAATGATAAGCGCAGGAGTTGTTTGAATCATCGCGAATTTCGCCGCACAATTTGCCGCGCGCACCCAGAATCGCACGTCTCCCGAGTGCCCCGACGCGCCAGCTGGCGAACTATGAAAGCAGCCACTGGTTGACTTGCCACGCCGAATCTTATTGTGATTTGCTAGAGTTCCTAGCGCGACATCCGCTGAAGCTTCTAAATACACTCCCGACTGGTTAGTGGCTTCTAACGAGATGCCTTTCACCAAGTATAACAATGACTGGGTAACGGGACTTCTTCCCTAACGCGGCATTCTCCCTTGCGGCATGCGGCAAATGTCACTGCAATTACCGTACTCACCCCGCCTCCCGCCAATCGATAGGACGCGATATTTTTCTTTGGCTGGCTTGCTTTTTCATTGGATTTTATTGTTTTTTCTTCTGTTTCTTTTTAGTTTTCATGTTTATTAAACTTGATTAACTAAAATGACTTCTCCTATATAAACGACGATCAAGACCGCATTGGAATTGAAAAGAGCTGCCAGCCAATTCAAATAATTAAAGGACTCCCTACCTCACAAATTGCACGCTCCAATCTTCCATCGCAATCTTGCGACAGGCGGCGGGTGCGGCGTGTGCGACGCCGTGTTAGGGGAGAGGTTCCCTGACCCACAATGACTAAACAACTAGGAACTGAGGTCCGGGAACATTTCCCCGAAGATGGAGTCGCGCACGCCGCACCCGCCGCGTATCGCAGGATTGCGATGGAAGATTGGAGGGGAGTCGGTATTTAGTTCCACGGCTCCACACTTCTAATTACTTCGCACCTTTCTCGCGCATCCACTGACTCGCCTGTGGGGTGACCTCGCTTAATTAGTTGGTTGTGACCTCTCTGGCAGTCTGAGTGAACTGGTATTGATCCTATGGATTGGAAACTGTGTTATTATCATTACTGATATTATTATATTATCATTTGTTATTATTACACATTTCAAAATGATATGCAGTCAGGACAATAAAATTGAAAATTCAAATTCTTTATATTATAAGGAAAATAAGAAGCATTATCGGTGACTTATCTAGACATTTTCCTGCAGAATTGCTCTGTTTCCTGCTCACTTGATCCATTCTCCATCCACTTGGTCCCGATAGATTAGAACGTGATGCTTTCTTCCCTTGCTTACCTACCTGCCTTTCGCCATTTAGGTGTACTCCGGATTTGAGGAGCTGTAGCTGCCCCTAGGGTTTCTAAAAACGAAGGGTTTTGGTTGACAGAGCTCACAGTGCTTTCAGATGCTGAGGATGAACATAAAAGGAATTCGGAGCTACTGCACTCGAGGGAACAGAAAGGGAAGTTGCAAGGGGTGGAAAGGGTGCAGATACATGAAATAGAGTGTATTGTGGTAGGCTAGCTAAGTGCAGGGATCCGTAGGAGTAAGAAGGAGCAACAGTAGCAGCTAATCCTGAGTTGAAGCCGAGAAAGCTCTGTAGTCGAACTCAGTGCTCATGCGATGACAAGCACACTACAGAGGTGATTTATGATGCTTTCATCCACATATTTGAATAGCTTCAAGTGACCTGCTGGCGGTGTCCAGAGAAAGCGATAGAGGGTGTTAAAAAAGCTTGAAAGGTCACTCTGTCAACTAGTTTGCCTGCAGGCGCCTTGTGAGAATGACTGCTTACACGTTGTGATAAATCCTTTTCCCCATCCTATGATTTTTCCAATCATTACTTTAGCCTTGCATTATTAAAGGTTGCATATTTATTTTTTTGTTTTGCCTTATTATTATTATTTTTATTTTGTCTTGCCTGTCTATTTTGCCTTATTATTTTTCATGATTTAGAAGTTTCTTAATCATATAACCGATATTGGTACTCCTGAGTATGGCTGTGTGGCAGAGAGGTCAGCAGCCGACCAATTAAGCGAGGCCACCCCACAGGCGGGTGAGTGGATGGGCGACGAAGGTGCGAAGTAATTAGACGTGGAACTAAATAGGCTCACCCAAGATTGAAGCACGCAATTTGTGAGGTAGGGATTCCTTTGATTATTTGAATTGGCTGACCGCTTCCTTCAATTCCAATGCGGTATTGATCGTCGCTAATATAGGAGGAGTCATTTTAATTAATCAAGTCTAATAAACATGAAAAACAAGAAAAAGAAAGATAAGAAACGATCAAAACCAATAAGAAAGAAAGGCAACCAACGAAAAATATTGCGTCATATCGATTGGCGGGGGCGGGGTGAGTACGGTAATTGCAGTGACATTTGCCGCATGCCGCAAGGGAGAATGCCGCAATCGAGGAAAAGTTCCGTTACTTTAGAAACTGGTACACTGCAAGGCAACCTGCCCTAAACGCGCTGTAAGCGGCTTGAGATTTCCATTTTATTATTATTATTATCATTATTTATTTTATTATTATTATCATTTTACCACCCTTCCGGGTTTGGCACATGCATAGAAAACGTTTATTGATAAAATGGGGATGTATCTAATGTCCCGTTTCGGCTGGGATCGAAATGTGAAAGCGTCATATGCACAGTGTTACGAGGTCCAAAAAACATTTCGAAAATTTAATATTTCGAGAATTGTACACCGCAGGCGAGCTTCAAGGAAATTTTGGTGCTAAGTGGATTGGGGAAGAGGGGGGTACCACGCGGTGCGGCACCCTGCCGAAACGGTGTTTAGGGACGTTTCATGGTTTTTTATGTTGTAACTGTGTATTTTTCACCTAATTTTAGGAAGGGGGGGGGGGCTCCGGGGTGGGTGAGCCAGTTAGACGTCCAACTTTTATCTCATCTCAGCTTTTTACACAAGACAACCATCTCACCCACCCCCGGAGCCCCTCCCTTTACTAAAAAATGTTTTATCAGCTCAGACGAAGTGCATCCATAATATGCAAGCATATTGTTTGTTCTGAATCACGAAACACATCAGTACAACCTTACCATTCCTTCCCAGACTCAGGCCCACAACTATCTTGCTGGAGAGCGCAGTGTGCCGCGGGGCAGCCGCTCCGCGTGGTCCCCCCCAACCCACTTAGCACCGAAATTTTTAATCCTGTAAATAATTTACCCATTTTGTATCAGGCCGGCCAGGAGACTCGAATTTGTAATGACTCACGTTAGCGTACGCTGAGTCCTTGATGGCTATATCGCGGCTCGGAGCTGCTAGGCGTCGCGAGACAACTATCAATTCTCTGTACAAATATAATCACCAGAACCGAGCCCCGCCTTTTCTCCAGTCTCTAGGGAGTTGATTTCCGGATCCGACCTGATTATTGTGCGCTCCAATTGTGCACTCCAAACACCTTTCACCTTTTCCTTGTATTTGTGCTGATTACCATTTGCTGCTCGGACCTATTGGGTTCCACCCACTCTGACAAGAGGTTAACTCCGAACCTGACCGAAACTGTTTGACCCGAGTGAGCCACGCCCATGCCCAGATATACCACTTATAGCAACCTGACAACTAAATTTCAAGGTTTTCTGCTTAGATTACAACACGATACGGCGGCCGACCTGCTAAAGAACCGCTCCAACGGGGGGACGTGCGATTCGTGCGATTCTGGGTGCGCGCGGCAAACTGTGCGGCGAAATTCGCGATGATTCAAACGACTCTTGCACCTATTATTGGGGCACAAACTTGAAGTAAAGTACTTTAGTAGGGTCAGACAATCCTACTAACCTACTTTACTTCGAATTTAGGCCCCAATGATGAACGCTGCAGTCGTTCAAATCGCACCGAATTTCGCCGCACAATTTGCCGTGCGCACCCAGAATCGCACGAATCGCACCACACCCGCTCCAACGTTGCCCTTTATTGGGTGCAATCAAGGAATAGACTAACTATGACCCTTTCCAGGAAGTTAATCGGCTTCAGCAGAAGTTTAAATGTTGCGGAATGAAGGGAGGATTTGAGCTGAACAATGGTGAGCGATTCTTGATTTTGTATGGGAAAGATTGCTAGCAGCTTTTCCTCACTGTATTCATACGGTGACCCCCTATGCTCTATGCTTCCAGGGACTTACACAAATAGTGATCACCCTTGGAATATATGGTATGACTCTTACTCTTTGGATGAGACCTATCCCAACGTGATAAGGTAAGTATTTGAACAACTAGTCTCAGAATGTGGATATTTGGCTGTCATTCGTCGTACCTACTGTTCCTTCAGTGTCCAGGGATACGAGCAAAGAACCTAACACAATGTTTTATCCGATGTGGGTCGTAGGGAAGTTCAAATACATGTTTAGCCTACATTGAATAGTTGACGAAAGTCACCTACTGTACAGCTGAGAACCTTACCACCCCCAGCAGAATGGGAAGCAGTGGGATTCCACGAGACATTACATAATCGAACATTATTCTGAGGAAACGAGCTGTTCAGCGGGATCCCTCCGTTTGCCACCATACAGGATGTGGGGAACGAAGAGGAAAGAGAATGGATGCGAGCTCATTCCCAAATGATGACGATCGAGACTTAGGTGATGTGGTTGCACGTGGTGCACTCATAACGCTTGGTCGGGGATCGAATCCCGGACAAACGCTCATCCATGCCAACTAAGTCGTTCCTTTTCGGGTCGACTGGTACCAGACTCGTTCAAGAGGATGAAAGCACTGACTTGTAAATAAGCTGGCCACCGCAATTCATTATATAGGCCACATATGTATGCAATGCCTTGTGCAATTCTAAACGAAAGACGAATACGGCGCGCATCCTAGAAATGGGAAGACTGAGGTCACGAAACCTCATTGTTTATCACAGTAGTTGAAGAATTCATGATGTATGGCATTGGTAGAATCATTGAACGAAAAAGCTGGATTCCCTTTTTCAACCTTTCTGAAATGCTTACTCCATGCATGAAAAAAACCGGAACCCATCCCCGTGGAAAATCGATAATCACACTAGGTACCTCTTGTTTTTTTTACCTTACTGAATAGTGATTTTTCAGGGAGCTCTACTCTCTCCCGTGGTCATGTTGTAATCTAACGTCTGGCATGAAATGTGAACACATCGGAATTTCTCGCTATCAGCGAAACTTCGCCAATCCGACTGATTTCAACGATGTCGAAACGGCACTGAACGTCTTTGAATTGCGCTGGGTAGGCGACTGACCGATTGCCTTTTCACAATACAAAGATCTCGAATTTAAAGACAAACTACTGCGAATTCATTGGGACGAAATTGAACTGAATGATAGCCATCATATTCTCATCCACCGACGATTTGTGAACAATGGCGTGACTCGATTACTTCTCTCTTTACGAAAGCTGCTGCATATTCCTGGGACCATTTCTTCTCTTTTTTTCGGTGTGTCATAGAACCGTCCGGCTAGCTGAAGCAACGGCTATTTCAGAGCCGTCGCTGATCAACCTCAATTTTATTCATACATTTGTCGAGTTTTAGGTTACTAAGGACCGAATAACAACGATTGGACTCTCACTTTATGACTTTCTTCTAAATACCCTTTCATGGCTCTATTTGCATCACGTGCAGATTACAAATTTCAGTGGGTTGTAGACAAGCTTTCAGAATCCCACTTCGTACGAGCACTACTTGGACCGTAACAAACAGGCCATCGGCACCCTTTACGATCGTGACTGCTCGGAGCAGCTGATCATTGGCCTGGAGGAGAATGCTAGTCTCATCGAAAATCTGATGTTCAGAGCAGGTTTGTTTGAATAAGGATCAGAACTTTGTTCTCTGGAAGTTCAGAAATGCAACTTCAAGTTGTAATCACCTCAGTTGACCAGTGAACGGCTAACGTTGTGGTTCGCCCTTTCACTTCTTCTGAGTTTTTTCCTTAGAGACAGCATGCTGATGGAAGGCCGAAATCTGAGCTTTCTGAATGATTTTCTTCAGGGATTGTACTGCTGGCATTCTCGGTGCCTTTGCTTGCGACCGTAATTCACGTATACATAACGTTACGGTCAATTTCACCCCAGGCTGGTAAGTTCCGAAACGAGAGCAACGGTGCTCCAGCTTTCCATTTATGGTAAACCTTTCAGCACCAACACCCAGCGCCGCTAGCAAGTGACTGAAGAGAGGCCGAAAAAGCGTACACTTATTGATACTCTTGTTATTACCGCTTAACTCCTAACACAAACCATCTTTAATAAAGCTTTAATGTTCTTTCTGGAATCACCTATTTGAGTTTTTCCGTGGTGATCCTCCCCTGAATCAGGCTAGTGAATTTGATCAATCGATATAAGTCCAAGTTGAAACATATTCACTGAAAGCCGAACTATAGCTATTTATTGAAAAACAAGGTATACTCATAGCATGCATGGCAGGAAATCAGGAATTCTCAAGGAGAATCGTTTCTGAGAACACCGAAGCCTTTCGGTTCCACTGGGTGATGAGACGGCTACCAAATTCATTACCCCAGGCGATATTTTGAATAAGTGTGAAGAAGTGGATCTGATTGATCGGTTGTTTGGGGGGAGGGGGGAGGGAACAGCATGTGGGTGGGTGCTTAGGAAGTGAAAGAGCGTAATGATAATAATGTTGACAGCTGTGTTTATTGTTTTCTGTAACTCTTCACGAGGTTTGTAAATGAGCTTTATTAGGCTGACGTTTTGGGTGGTTTCGAGGAATCCAAAAGCTACGGTGAGTGGTTCTCCTTTGATCACCTCCGTGCTCTGGGGGCCTCGAACTTCAGTAGGGCAGTGGAGACGTTTGGTCGGATAGTCACAAATTGTAATGATCCTTTCAGGCTCTGAAGAAGGCGACCCCGCCGAAACGACAGCCTAATAAAGTTCATTTACAAACCTCGTGAAGAGTTACAGAAAACAATAAACACAGCAATACAACTATGCCGAGGTTCATAGAAAGCCGTACTTGGAAATGTTGACAGCCTTTTCGGAATCATTGACTAATCTGACAACATGACGATCTGGGATCTCAACGGATAGGTTATCGCTCTCTTATACAAGGTCATGGTCCGATCGGATACCCCTAAACATGGCCAGCCCATCTTATCGGATATATTATACGATACACTTCAAGAATTGAACATTCTCACAACATATTTTCCTCTTCAACTCCTTCCAATCTACAATTTTTCATAGAATTTTTCACTTTTCCCGAATTGCTAGGTTTAATGGTAGCGATGACAATTAGAAAGATACCAGGACGTAGGAGTAGAGCCTTGTAGGGAACACATCCCTCTATTCTGCCCGTTTAGAAATTTTGTGGGGTATTTTAAAAAATCTTTCGTTAGCTGTCCACATACTGTTCGGAAAATACAGAACTCATACTTACGACAGGTCATGGTATCCTCTCAAACGACGACCGTTGTGCTTTCGGCATTTTCCACCGTGTGTTTCTTTGCCATTTCGACAATTTTACCGATATTCTTCGTTCGAATGCAACATGCCAATACACTGATGTTCACTCAACTACACAAATGTCATGTGAGAACATCTTTCTCCCCTTTTTTCTTTCTTATACCCTCCAAAACAAACACTTGCTGCTATTCATTTGTCGAGTCGATAGTATAAGCAGTCAAATTGATTGCAATTTCGGTAACTTTCATGATTTTCTCCTCCGAGAAAAAATAATTTATCATATTCTCCAAAGTGACTTACAATAGAGGCAAGACCCACAAGAGAGCTAGAAGTGAGAGGGGGAGAGACGGGAAGGGAGAATGGGGGTGACGGAACCAAGTAAGCGACATTGGTTGCGTGGCATCTGCCCTTTCCCTTCATTTCACGCGAATGCACGCGATCGGGTGCGGCGAGTGGCGTCGTTTTCGGGGAGAAGATACCGGGCCCGGGAGAATCGCAATGAATCTAAATCTAATAACGTTATCTCACATCGTTGCTCGATTTTGTTATTTTAGTGCTTGAAGTGAATTTCCTGCAGCGAAGCAGGTCAAAAGTAGTAGCGCCTAGCTTCATAAATAATAGCGCCAGCAATCATGCTCTTGATCCAAAGGGCCTGCCCAGTCCGTGTCGTGAAGTAGCGAGTATAGAACACGTCTAAACTCCAGAATTAAGTAAAAGGACGACTGAAAGAACAATTTTACGTAAGAATGGAAAAGGCACGATTATGTTCTAGCAGTACCAAAAAGGCACAGTTCACGATGAAAATGGTTTCTGAAATTTACCCGGGTAATGATTTTGACGCCCCTTCGTATACGATAACTGGCCCTATAATGACGGAAAACGGCCTAGTTAGGGCGTTATAAAGGCTCAACGATTGTCCGTGTGTGCGCGGACGAGTTTCAATGGCATTGCAAAGGCTGCATTCATCCATAAGGGAACCCATGTAGAAGGTCTTAGGAACCTGTCGTGACCCATAGCGACAGTGAATAGCAGTTCTTTACAGTTCTGGCTTTATGTAGTCAGCTTTTGGCGCAGTTACAACAACTGAAATCTCGTCCGAAAACCCCTTTCATGTTATTTCCATCATGGTAATCTCGTCCAACCTCTACATTCGTTACTTTTGAGAAGCCTTATTTTCCTCGAAATTGGCGGATTTTCTCGCTTTTCAGTACCGATGAACTAATCCCAGCAGGTACCTCCGCTTTTTGAAGAAAAATGGGTACCTTAAAATTATCGTGAACTGTGCCTTCAAGCAAGAGCATTATGGAGAACCCTATTAGCTTGTAGTAGAAAGTCGCTCACTTAAGAGGGGGTTACATTAAATCACCAAATTCCAGAGGCTGGTTGAAGAAATCTTACGTACTCGATTTGATTAGCGCGTTTCAGCAAGACTCGAACGATATTTGGCGTCAACTGACACAATCGAAGCAGTCCGCACGCACACGTCGTCACTATCCTGGACGAGGAGCAGGACGACCAGCCTTACCTCCTGGGATTTGTAAGCTGATATTCTGAGAACTCACGCGCTTGTCACACGCGCTCACATCAACCTCCAATTTCAGGCTGTAGTTGTCGGCAGGGCCCTCCAGGCCCACCTGGTCCTAGAGGCAAAGACCAGCCACCAGGTAAGCTGAATAACGCAATTTATTTCCCATATAGTCAAATCTCCCCATATTCAGGACAAGAAGGCTTACCCGGATTGAAGGGTCGCCATGGTCGCGATGGGCGTTATGTAGTTGCTGAGACAAGATACGAACTACCATGCCAAAAGTGCCCCAAGGCTCCACCAGGACCTCCAGGTCATCCCGGAAAGAAAGGACCTCGTGGACCTGCAGGGCAAGTTGTTATTATCCCTAACAGCCCGAAAAAATTTAAGAATGTGTTTCAGGGCAGCTGGCAAAGCTGGTATACCAGCTACACCTGGTCGAGATGGGCCAGTGGGACCACAAGGTATTCGTGGCCCTCCTGGTAAAGAAGGTAGTCAGGGACCTCCAGGTGATTCGGGAAAAGTGCTCTACGGTGGGCCACCTGGTCCACCAGGGAAAATGGGTTGGTTTTCTTTTTCAGTGATCATTAAAAAAAGGTGATGTGATATGATTGGTTGTGAGTCGCATGAAGAGGGTAAGTGGTGGGGAGGGCGATTTACAGCATTTGCTCAGCTCAAGATGTCTTTATATTTCCATAACAGAGGTCAGATATCCTCAAACACCCCATTCACCATCCTTTCTTTCACTATTGATTGAGTACAGAACCTATCTAGCAGTTTGCGTACGCCACAACAAAATGCAAAGTTGTGTCATCTTGCTCCCCCGACCAGACCATGCTTGATTACAAGTGCATCAACTCAGCCCTAACTCGAGAAAGAGAATGAGATTCATGCCGAGACCATAGAGCCTTTTATAGAATGTTCAGGAAATTTCTATTTTCTTCCGTATTGTGCCCTCTACCGATGAGCACCACATCCACTGCTCGTAGGGAGGCTGCAGTAGGAGCGAAGGATTCGTGGTCGATCCCCCACTAAGAGCTACTCATCCTCCTGCTTTTACTGTGCGTATATAAACCATATTTGCACTCAATTCATCAGACCACCACAAAAAGTCCTGAGGACGTTAGCACCCGGATGACGAAAGATCGAGTGGAGCTTTTTGTACAGAGACCTGGAAGGTAGGCTGGATGATTGTTTTCCATTGAATCCCCTATGAAGCTCATAAAGCGACCAATCACGTGGTTTGTAGCGAGGTTTAAGCCATCTACCAGTGTACATAGTAGTACCTGAACACGGTCTCAATTTCCAGAGCCAAAATACGACTATCTAAATACCCAAGACTCGAAATTAGTTATAATTCCAACGAAAAATTGAGTAGTAAATAAAGATTGGTAAAACGAATCGCACCCTGTCCCCTTACTCGTAAATCGTAATCGAAGTACAAAGAGAATCGAGGGCAGGCTGCCTTATCTTATCTATGAAAAGTTGTTTGTCATCGACACCTTCTATTTTGAATTTTTCGTAAAAACAGCTACTACCCAATTGTTTGCAGGACCTGCCGGACCACGTGGAAAGCCCGGAATACCTGGACCGTGAGTTTTCTTTCACCTGAATGTCATGTGTGTTTGTCAGCGGCATCTACTGAGGTCTCACAACTAGAATACGATCTTGATCGGGTGGGCAGAAGTGAGCAGACGGTGCTGTAATGTAACTGTAAACCTGAAAGGAAGTCGAACCAAAGATTTCCGAGTGTTCAAGTGCGTTGCCAAGCGAATGAGGTTTCACACGTGGCACGAACATTCATTTAATCAAATAAACCACCTTCGTGAAGGTCTTTGGACTATGTGGAGACCTTGAATAAACACATCCTCTTCTTCAAAACTCTTCCCATAGAGCAAACTTCCCACGTCCCATGCATATACCACAGCTGAGTGACCCTTTAGAATTCGTGAATTGGAAATTTTCAAAACCTTTCTTTTGGTTGCATCCATGTTTTCCTAATCTCTGCGCTATGACCTTCTCAGGGCGTTATCTCATACTTTTACCGTCATTTCGAGAAATCGACAAGTTTCCGTAACTACATTACACCTGATTCACCACAGTTTACCACCGGTATAGGTTGTCACATGCCTTCGTCTTCCAGAGTTCGAATCTGGCATATGCAATTGTGTTAGTACCCTCAAACTGAAAGCAGAAAATAGTGAAGAAAGCTCGACAATCGGCGGATTTCAAAAAATTCAGAGCTCCAAAAGAGTACCAAAAGAGGGAATCGTACGGGAGCATGCGTTTTTCCGTAACCGTCTGTGTGTCTCCTACATAGACGTACTATTCTTCGGCGTCCTAATGCTTCATTGCGATTGGAGCAGCCTTAACGAGACCGTCATGAAACGGCCACTTTCGGGTGTGTATGTCGACCAGAGCGTTTTGGAGCCCTCATAACGCCCTGTTGAGGTCGTTTTCCACCAATTCGACAATGTCCCATGCGCTGCCCATAGAAGCTACACACTCATTCGTGAGAGAAAACCTAAGAAAACTCTTATTATTAACTGTGCCTTCGAGTGTTCTGATCACGAACGGTGCCGATGAACTGATTAGTTACTTTTGGGGATGAAATGGACCGATGTGTTCACGTGTTTCATGGCGGAATACGAATAGGTCATACCAAAATATCAAGGACAATGTTCTTTCACAATCATTACTGCATGATGGTCACACTCCATTCATAACAAGTACAGCGACAGACCAAAAACAATGTAAACGAGAGAATTACATCATCCTTTGTTGAGAGCCGCCTTCTTGTCGGTAAAGTTCCACTCGTAGCCATTTCTTGAAGAGTTTCCTTCATTTTCATTGAGTCATGACGCACCAGTTCTCATTCTTTGAATAGTCACTTATTGGTTGGTTTTTCATGAAATATGGCATTCTCCCTCTAGCTCAACTAGCTTGAACAACCAGCTTGAAGAGAATCTTCGAAAGGAAGGAGTTTCCGAAAAGCACTGCGTTGTGGTGGTAGTACATACAGGGGTGCCCAAAAAAAAAAGAGACACTATGCATGGGGCCTAATCCAGGGCGGAATACGTCGCACCGATTGAAGCAGCAGAAGAATGTGATTGAGTAAATTGTACTAAGAATCTTGCTTGATGAAAGGAAGCAGGAACTCGTGTGGTTCCTATATCGGCATCAAAATATGAAGCCGTCTGCCACTGCGGACGCGCTCAAGACGACTTATGGGATATCGGTCGGCAACAAGCAGATACGCAACTTTCTCAATCGAGTCGCTCACCGACAGATTCCTGGGCATCGTCGCTTAGGATTCGGAAGACCGCTGACTTCCTGTAGCCCCGACAACTCCACAATGGTCTGCGACGTCGTGGGAGACGAGCCGATCTCGCCGACCTCAGACGACATCAAATTTGCGTGGCAAAACTTTCGATTTCGTCCGTGCCGAAGGCCATTGAAGAATTACGTGATCGAGTACAATGTGTTCTTGATTCTGCGGATGGTAATATTCAGTCAGAGCTTAATAAAGTTTGATTACGTTGGTGATACAAGCCGAGCAGTGAAAGTGTCTCTTTTTTTTTGGGCACCCGTGTATATGTTTAATGGACCGAAGACCGAACAAATGGTAGCTAGTTCAGTCGTGGCATGGCAAGAAACTGGAACGGCTACAAGACAAGAAGACTTCGAGAGTTTTCCGTGGAAATTGGAACTGACGTGATACCCTGGTCACTACTGGATTTACCAGTTCCAAGAACATCGCTTACGTAATTGGCTTCGAGAAACACCACCCTTCTTTCCGGCTCCTAAAAACAATCTGGTTAATGGCATCAATTCCACAGCCTCGCAACACAGAGCACAATGGAATCCATCAATTTCAGAGATTCAAAAACAAAGTTGTCATATCAGTGAAAGTTTTTCGGAACATAAAGTTTCCCATGTAAGGTCGCAGATTCCACATGATTCTCACGAACAGGTCGTAATTTTTCGACGATGGTTTCAATACAATTTCTAGATTCACTGTTGATTTTTACTCCGACCGAACTTGTCTGGTTAAGGGGTTACGATTTTCCTCAGATGTTTCCCGATCGCACCCAGTAATCTAACGTATCTCACGCATCAGAGTTTAGCACCCGGAACCTTCCATTTCCATTTATAACCCTGGTTCAGCATCCGATTTACCTCTGTCTATTGTTCGTTAAGCAGAAACTACTGGATATAATTATTAGACATAGCTGCTTCTTTTTGGGACCCTCATCTCAGCCTTCATGAACCCTCAATTCTGTTAATAACTGTAAAAGTTTACTCAGTGGCAAAAAAGGGTTCCTGTGTGGTTAATACAACTCATTTGGGCACTTAGAGCATGGGCAAAACGTTTTAATTTTCAATAAAAAACCATGACATCCACATTCAATAGCCCCGAACACTTTGAAGAAAAGTTGAATGGGTGGCTCATCTTGGGTGCATTGGGCAATATCCAGCAGGTCCTTCCTTTCTCCCACATCTAGTTCGTCCTTTGTAACGAGACTTATTGTACTGGACAGCTGATAAATCATTACAATTCCTACGGTCGTGATAAACCAATTCAATGAAGCGCTTGTGTACACCATGAGGCTTTGTTTTGTCGGTGTTTGCTCGATTCGGGAGCGTGTAGAGGCGGACAGATGAGTGTGGGAGAGTGAGCGGCACCCACCACCCATGCATGCGAACGCTACCGATACGATCAGCTTTAAGAACTTTCACTTTTCATCTGTTGCCACCCTCTTCGAGTGTGGCAGCACCCGAAGTTTTTGATCAGCTTATGCTCACCTCTTCAAAAACTTTGTTCAAAAAACTCGAATCAGCTTTTGTAGCTCTTATTTTTTTCGTCATAAACCTTCGAGTGGTACCACTTGAGCAATAGTTTCGAGACTGGGAAAAAAATTAAGAGGCTGTTTCGTTTCCGCATTGGTGAACGGGCAATCGGTTTTTCTATTTACTGAACACTTCACTGTGTCCGATTCTCCACCTCATCCACTCGCATAACCCATCTTTACGGTAATATTTGTTCTCGCCTCTCATTCATGCACCAGGAGGTATGTCGCCTTCTCCGCGTGTCTTTTCGCCTCTTCCTTATCTGTGCCCTCTCTTACTAAAGTTTGATGGAAGCCAGTAAGATTTTCCTAATGATGACCATGCTTGGATCCAAAATTACCTCTCAAGAACGACAAGAACATTTATCAATAACTGAGTATTGAGCTATCGATCGTATTCTGAGATTGCTTCGGAGCTTTGAAGTCATAAAAAATACTAATATTTAGGGAGGGCGGGGGGAGAGAAAGGAGGTTCTCGTCCTTCTTCATCCTCCCTCTCCAGCGAGATGGTATCCTACTGGTCGTTTCCTCTTTTAGTTCGGTCTTTTGCGCTAACTCAGCATCTCTTACACTCCTGAGCTCCTTATGTTCCTAGGTTCATGCAAAAATACTCTATTCTGCTTGCTCAGAGTCGTTGTAAGCACAATCAGCACAATCACAGTTCCTCAGAGCCGATGTCCCGTCCTTCACTGCGCTTTCGCTCACAGTGTCAGAGATACAATGCACTTTTTGCCGGTGAATACCATTAGTGAACGTTAGAGGAATATATCTCTCTCAATGAAAATAGGGGTTGGAGTAGGTTTCTCCAATGTTTTACTTATCTAGCGCTGATCGCTCGTAAGGGATATCAGCTATGTTAGTTTTGGACAATACGAAAAGTTAATCTGAGTCAGGAGAAAATCCTGCCTACCTCTAAGGAGTGGACGTCTACGATGAGTGAATGACCGTCTGCAAGAAGTTGATACGAAGAAGAACTGGTCACTGGATCTATATCGGTGAAGAAGCGCATATGGTCGAAACCAGGTAGTCCCCTGCGAATCCATTTCACCCCTCTAATGCTTCTAAACCTGATTTCCCTTACTTTTCGCTTCCCTTCTTTAATTTTTTCGTACTGATCAGCTAAGTACAGGTGACTCAGCCTGTACTTCCAGTCTCAGAGGCTCAACCTTCATCTCAACCCTTGACTGATGAGCTCATTGGGTTGGTACCATGAGTAAGAAACCCCGCCCACAGATCGCTGGCGAGGAAGTCACGTATGTTGCCCTCTAAAAACCTAACATATATGAAATACGCTTCGTTCGAAATGAAAACGTGCCGTAGTCAGACCTGCTTTGCCATGCTGCGTTTGAAAAACGTCCTCTCGTCATGTACACTGTTTACGGGCCATTAGTTATGGGTTTAACGATCCCATTTCCGTCGTTGTCGTTATAGTCTTCTCCAGAAGTTGAGCTCATTTTTGCCGTTCTCCTCTGGAACCCGCCGTTTTTGTAATCTTGAAATTGGGAAATTTATGAGCAGTTCAATTTTAATGGCCTAGAAGGTTCCGTAGAACTTCCATTCACAACTTTCTCCCTTCGCTAATGTGCTGGTTTGCTGTCGACAACGGTCTTTTGTTCGCTTTCCCTTTAACTGGAAGCAAATGTAAACAGTGTGGATTGCCTCTCTCGTGCCCCGTCTCTCTGTTGAAAATCCCTGCTAAGTCGGTTTGCCCTCTCCATCCACAAAACTTTTGTAAATTGTAAACAGCCATTGTTTACAGTTTTGGTAATCACCCAAAGATTCTTCACATCCTCCGTAGGCCAGCCAAAAAAACCAGTTCATCTTACGGTTGTAGGCAAATCATTTGTAAAAGAAAAGATCACCCTAGGAGTTTGGCGTTCTTCTATGGTGTGCGCCATGCAACTGATTTTTGTAGGAAATCGTTGACTTTGGATTCTTTTCACGATCTTTACGACAACTTAATGACCTCGTTTGTTCTTCTTATTGAACCTGATACTAAGTTTACGACCCAAGGATTAACCCACATGGAATTTAATCCCACAACAGTTCATTACGGGCCCGAGGCCATCTATGACGATTACTGTAATACCCAGAAATTACCTGCTCTGTTGCTAACTGGCACAAACGAAGTTGAAATCGTTTGCTTGTAATTTGTCCCAAACAAATTGTTCAAAAATGAGTAATCGCAAGATGTTCTTTTAAAGACTCTCCTGTTTATTTCAAAACATGCTTACGAATGTTGCAGATAAACATCGTAGATGACATTGGAGAATCGATAATTGGCGGACGTCCATTTTCCTTAAGTCAAGGCCAGAGCCGCGTTGATTGCCCCCCTCGCGTCCGGGATGGCCCTGATGTAAGGGCAAAGGAAACACATACTGTCCTAACGGAGACCTGGTAGTGCCAGAGTGCTACTTGCCTAATGTAACTTCGCTTGAGTTAATCGGTGGATCATTCACCTTTTGCCACAAACAGATAACCCCGACTTCGGTCAAAAATGAAGCTTGGCTTAGATCAATCCTGGCCTTCAATGCGCCCTAAAATTCGAATTTGTCCAAAATTGTTGACGTATTTGAAAGCGTAACAGACCCGTATGGTAAACTCACAAGGCTAGCTGACACAATAGTTACCGTCTCCATCCTCCTAGGTCAAACAAGTCTGGCACCGATAAGTCCCAATCAAATGTATCGGTTGCCTGAAAGTACGAATGACTAGAAGTATCGGCCTATGTAGATGCATGGTGCCGGGCTTTGATCCGTGGACCTTCTTATCTACAGAAGCAGCGCTACATGGGACTGCTCAATTTCCACCTACATAGCTCCACTATATAGAAAATGAGAAAAATCGGATGAAGATCACCTTTCAATCGTGTAGAAGCTCCTAGTGAATGCTCTTTTGTTTTTTCAGGAGCCCTCAATTTGTTTCAGTATTTTTAGAGTGAAAAAAGCCACATTTTTTTTCTTTTTGTCTTATCATTTTGAATCAATCTCATCTTCTTTTTTTGCTACAGAAAAACTTTGACGGGATGCAGATGGGCCAATCAAAAATCATCTGTAAGTAAGCCAGTCCTCAAAAAGAATTGCTTTGCTTTTTTTCGGGAATTATGAGAACGAAAAAAGAACTGAATTCGTCCTTCGACCTTTCTCTAGTACTTTAAATTCATTCTTCCCTCGACTCCAGTTCCAGTAAGTAATAGCCTCAGACACAGATGGCACAAGACATAAGCTCTGCTAAGTCGTCCGATTTTTTTTTGTTGTCCGTTTTTTTGTTGGTTAGCTGAACCGGCATCCTTCCGGCCTTTGACTGATTCCAGGCTTTCTTGCAAAAACAAGGCTCAGTCAAATCTCTTGCTGACTTCCAGAAAGTGTGTTAGCAAAAAATCTATTCAATCTTGTCACCAATCATTTGGAATTTAATTTTTGTGGTGCCCTCTGAAAAGGGATTGGTTGCATCTACTCTTGATCGAATAGTAGTTCTCTATCTATCACCGGCATTGTCAAGCGTTCAGATAAGGAGTGGATGCCTCCGCTTTCCAATTCCTTCTCAGTTGAACCCCTTCACCGATAAATTTTCCATTTGGATTTATGGGGCTAATTCATTGAGCTGGCCTTCTCTACAATATCCTTTTGGGGTCAGGCGATAAACAAGACTGTGCCCCTGTCCTTTTTACTTAACTGAAACTATATAGCTGTTGAAAAACTTACTTACTCCACCGAGAACTGATCCTCGGACCATGCAATTGGCAACGGCATCCACTACTCACCTCCTTCCGCCTCCTGGATGTGGGATTCCTGCTGGGCAATCCGGGTATGAGCTTCCTCGTCAACATTTTACTCCGGATAGGCGCCCTTCGAACTCCTTCCAAAGTAAACTCTCTTTGTGGAACGCTGTGAGTTCAAGGCTATTTTACGAGACCAAGGATAGCTGCCAAGTAGTGGTAGGGACGGACTCCGTGAACGCTGTCACGTGCTCCTACTGTCCCCTTTTGAGTTTCTTTTTACGCTTTTCAATCGGTCTCTTACTTGTCTCATCCCCTCATTTCTTCCTACACAACTAAGCCCATGGAAAACATTTTATCCAGTGCAGGTGTTTCTTTTCTATTTGTCCTCTTCACGCGGTCTGGGTAGAACAAATAGTCCAGTTGTCAGGCGATACTTTTCAGAGGCCAAAAAAGTATAAGAGTGGCTCCGCAAGAGCTTACCCATCTGCAACGTTTGCTCGAGGTGGTGGAGGTTCCTGAATAACTGTGAACTGACTGGATCTGTCGTGATTACATTCCAGACAGATGCTGGGCGGATCCCCGGTCCCTAGAAGAACCAGAGCCTAGCTAGTCTGAGCTCGTCTGGTTCTGTGGAGGACAGCAGCGATGCTTTTTGCCTTATGATGGCTAGGCTTAATCGCGATATTAAACCGCAAAATAAGAATTATTAGCTTTCCACTGTAGATTATCGGTCATAAATATGAGCACTAAATCCCATTATGGTTTTCATCATTGCTAACGATCGCTCCTGTCCGCTTTTTCCAGTGGGTACTCAAACGGTATCGCTCCGGTGAATTTAGTGGACTGGAACAAGAAGAACCCTTTCGCCCTGAATGTAGCCCATTGAACCGGCAATTAGGAGAGAGACGGCAGTTGCGTCGGCCCATTCCATGGGGAAACCGGCCTGAATTTTTTCCATGTTGAAGATTATGGGGTTTGGAATGTCGACTCCATTTCTGTTGCCTCCACAACCTACTGAATCCGATTCCAATCGCTTGCATAGTCGCCTCGTTGTAAATGTTGGTTTTATGAGGTATTCGCTCAGTTCGGTGATGAATCGAAACCCGTTTCGGGTGCGTTCCCAGTATTCGAGGACCGCGAGCCGTTCCTCTCCCCCTACAGCTCCCCAAGCTTTCCTTTCTCTTTTTTAGAAAAGAAAATTCCGTTTCTACTCAGCCTCGACCAATTTCTTCTTTCTGGGTACCGTTCCAGAGGAATACCTTTTTTGAACATGTAAAGCTACCCGTAGCGATTCTTCTCACTCCCATGGCAGTTACGTCCCATATCCTGGCAGTTCGACTATAAACGGGAGCAAATTCAAAAAAATACGAGGTTGTACGGATTTTCGCTCGCATTTTCATCATCGATTGCGACCTTAATTGGAGTTGATTTCTCCCACACCCAATTCACTATCACCCCGAAACACTACACTCGGACCTCCCTTCCTATGTTTCACTCCCCAATTTGGGCCCTTCGCCAAGTGCCTATCGTTTTTGTACTTGGAATCGATCTCGAATTGTTGTTCACTGTGTCTGACAATGATGTATCGATAAACATGATTGTGACATTCACATGCTCTCCATTCACCTACCTATACCTACCATGTTTGGAAAAACATTTCACATCGCTCCCGTTCATGGCAATGTATTCCAAAGTCATTCGCATACTCCCATCTGCCATCTGTTTTTTGATAGCAAAAGTACCTTTATAAAAAACTTGAATTTGAAGGATAAAAAACAGTCGTTGGCGTTGAAATATCCGTCCCGTGGTATATGCCCCGCACTCGACTCCCATTCGTAATGGTTAGGGCGTTTTGAAAACGTATGTGACTCATACAATGGTTTGCGGTAGTCAGCCGAAGTACAAGCCAGTGCTTTCATTGTCTCAAACCAGTCTGTTACCAATTAGCTTACCCCGGAGGGTTAGAGGGCTTTTCCAGCCTGAACGACTGACTATCCGGTACTCAATCTCCGGATCATGCTTGTGCGAAAGTTCGACTAACCACTACACCACCTCTGTAGTGGATAACAGTCCATCTCTTGCGAAACTTCCTCTAAATGGGCGAATTCAAAAGATTCAGAAGTCATTTGGAAAAATCAGAGTGAGAAAAATTAGCTTTTTCTTATCGTAGTGAATAGAAGCTAATTTCACTTTTGGAACCACATCCATGGAACAGGTGGGGTCTAAGTTACAACTGAGCAAACAAACATTCCAATCTGGAATCATTTTGACAAGAAAATGATGGAAATTCAGAAGTCTGATTCTGTTGATACGTTCATCTAGAAAGTTGAATAAGTTCATGGATGTTTAAGCAAATTAATAGCCTTTCTTTGGTGCCGAAACTATCTAAGTGCAGTTACCATTCAGTATCAAAGAAATTGAAGCGGGGATTTCAAGATCCTGGCGATAGAAAAACCACAAAAACTCACCACCGTTCACCCTCGAGGGTTAAACCCAATGGTTCTCTCGTGTAGTGGTCTTGTGGAGGAAGTACCAGGGGAACTGGAAGAACTGGAAGAGCTAGTTGTTTCGAGAAAGCCTCATCTTTCAACATCACTTCCAACTACATAATGCAACTAAATAATTTCCTCCTCTTTCTCTCCCGTCACCCCTTCCCCCTCCCCCATTACTTGCGACACTTTTACTGGTGTTATTCTGTTCTTGTCACAGTATGTGTCGTTTGATGCAACATCAATTCGTTCAATTCCGGATAGGAGCTCAAAGAGATTGGGGCTTTTCTCTAATAGTACAATTCGTCCTTTTCTAGCCAAACATAGTACAGAGGTTATTTTGAAACTCCTTTCCCACTGGCTTTAAAATGAGTTCAACCACTGCCTTGATACATCTCTTTCGTTTAGCAGGATTTAACCACTTTTTGCCGATCCTTAATGGTCCCCTTAACGTAAAAGACTTCTGAGAAGTCGCGCATGCAGAAATTTGACTTTCTCGCCTGTACGAATGGACCTTTTTCGGAGGAATTCAAAGTTCCCGAGGCAGGCGAAGTTCCCAGAGAGAAGTATGTCAAGGTGGTTCTCAGGGACAGGGAGTGGTAGAGAATTTTGACAATTTCCAACATGCGAAAACCTGTAAACACATTGCTTCACGTGACAAAACGTGAAAAAGAATCTCCTCTTTTCATACACTATTGCGTATATTTGATACAACTCTTTGTCCCATCGCAGTGGATTGCTGACACTGCTGGCAGGAAGCCCAGTCTATGCTCAGAGTTTCGATCGCCAGCTGAGACTCGACAACTAGCCAAGACTTGCCGCGCTTAGATCGCGCGGCAAATCTTAGCTAGTTGTCTTATCACGTGCCACTCCTTTATATAGGTTATCCCGATTAGTTTCCTCACCTCGTGTCATGCACGGCCTTCAACCTCGGTCACATAAGTGGATAAATGGTTTTTGTTTGGTTGCGAGGATTCATTGCAACAGCCTTCGCTATTTTCCATTTGTTGGCTGTTTTGGACAAGAGTAAATGTCTGCCAGTTGAACTGTGAGGGTGATTACTTAGAAAGGGTGACCTATCCTTTTACGGTAATCGATTTGACCTTTACCAATCATCATCCATTAGAATGGCTGGCTGCTGGTAGATTGAGTGCTGGCGATTTTCAACAAGTGAAAGTGTAGTTCGGGGGAGGAGGCACAGGCTCCTTTCCAACATTGAGCGCAAGAGCCCAGAAAAGCCGACTTCACTTATGCTTTGAGACGACTCTTGGCCACAAAAGTATTGGTCCTATCTCGGAGCTTGTGAGATGTTTACCTTGTACGAAAAGCTAGTATCGAGTAATTGGGTAAGAACTGAAGATTCATCAGACTCACCCACGCCGACATTAACTGGTAAGTCCCTTCTAAGGCTCATGGAGAAAACTATGTTTTCTCGGGCAAGGAACTTCCTATGCACTATCATGGGCTCGCGAAGTCGGCTACCCATCCTCTACGCTCTAGCGCTCAATGTTGGAAAAAGCGGTGCCCCACCCTTCGAAAATATTTTCACCTAACATTATCAATTCATGGCTGATTCATCGACTGGTCATCTAACTGGATGTTTTTCATTATACTTACTTCTACATAAACCGGTGATACCAGTTTTTTATCAGTGTTCGTAAACCAGCGGTAACCTTGATATGCCTCTTCGCAGATTATACATCTCAATTTATATACTGACCAGTGTTCAGAGTAATGACTAATTTCGTTTCAGTGACGGCCGCCCTGGTATAATCGGTAGTGGCGGTGTTCGTGGACCTCAGGGTGAGCGAGGTAGCAAGGGCGCACTCGGCTCGCCCGGTCCAATCGGTCCACAGGGCCTTATCGGACAGCCTGGTCAGTTGCTCATATACTCTTACAGACCCGCCTTTTTTATAGTTTTCAGAAGTAGACGTCCACGATTGCCATGACGTCCTTTCTTTCCAGGATCTTGTTCCCACTGTCAAGTCAACGTTCACAAACCTCAACGCCCAAAGTCACCTAGTCACGTCCCTCCAAGCGCCATTGAGCACGAAATCTCAGAACTCGGTTACGGTGACGAAGTTTCGAACCAGTCAAGGCCGCAATCACCTCAGCCACCAGCCCCGACGAGGTCTCCCGTCGTACAGAAGAAACCTCTAACAACACCGGCTAGAGCAGTTCCAACACCGGCTCCATACCAGCTGCCATCGCCAGCACCATACCAGCTGCCATCACCATCCCCATACGCTGAAGTGATCGAACCTGTCGACACACCCATCCAATCTGAACCAACATATAGTGCTGACAGTTCGGCAAAGTTTGTCCCGGAAGTATCAACCCCAGAGCCGGTGTCATATCAGACTCCGCCTCCAGCAAGTTACGCCATCTTGCCTTCTACTACCGAAAGCCCTGCAGTCGTAACAGAGTCATACGTCTCCGTCAAACCGACGCAGGTAGAAGCATCGCCGTATACTACTGCTCCAAGTTATGGCGACGAGCCAAATGAACCTGCCAATCCGGAGCCCGTCCAGTCCCGTCAGTCTGTCGGCTACTCCGACGACGAGCTCACAATCATGTCGCCAGTCCGAGCCTATTCACAACGGGTCGTCAAATTCGATCGCCCTACCATTATCAGGACCAAGCAGGTATCTCCCACTCTGTCACAGAATTTGAATTTCTTTCTGAAATCTCACCTTTCAGGGTTACAATGTGCAACTCGTGCCTAGCTCGTACGGTGCCAATCCTGTCGGAAAACTATGGGATGCCGGTACGCCCACGAAGTATAACCCTGCCCATTACCAACAATTGGCCCCACCAGCTCCACGGTACAAACGCCGTGAATAAGGAGGGTACGGAGGATGAAGCCAGTACGAGTGCTGTGATATTGTGGTATTCTGTAATGCTCAATTTTGTCTATATGTTGTATTTTATTTCGGGACGACTTGGTGATGAGGATTAGCTTAGACGAATAACTAGACCGCCCATGTTATACCTATACCTGTAATTAAAGTTTCGCTCATATCGCCATACTCACGGTTATACTTTCGTTATGTATTTCAGTCGAATGACACCTTTTCTCTTCTTTGATTCAGAAACGTGTACTTCGGTTTTAGAAACATGTACTTCGGTATTGATAAACGGATACACCGGCAGTAACAGCTGACACAATTCCTCATGTATGAGGCTGCTCTTGTAGGTTTTTTGCCCGCTGAATAAAGCTGCGGATATGAGATAGTGGAGGAGCCGAAACGGGTCCAACTGGTTTGTAATGCGGTCCAAGGTATAACACTAGCGCTACCACAGTGGTATTAGAGACAACATAACTGCTATGGCTACTATACAGCTGCTAATTCAGCCCGACTTATTAGAAGGTTTCCAGCTTTGGAAAGAGGGATCAGCGGAGGGGCCTATGGAGACCTATGGGGCTGGATTCAAGCCCTGTCGTCACGAGACGGATACGAAGAAATCCAGAAAGGATAAAAAGCTGAGAAAAAACCGTAGGACATCTACCTTCACACCTGGCTTGATTATGAGTAGGAGAATAACCTGAAGCCTCGAGTTTTGCCAGCAACCAGAAGAGGGCTTCGAAGATTTGCTAATGATAAATTGATCACTGCAGTTGCCCCCAGAATGCCAACATGAGGACGACTGGCGAGCTCGTGAAAAGACTACATACATACTGAGCGATTTTAGGAACTTTTTGAGAATGTGAATGGAAGGTACTTTAAAAGTTGTAAATTGATTGTGAAGTCATATTAATGAACCAGTTGGGCTACGCACGCCAATGCGTGTACCACATGCCCACGCTCACGCCTACGATTAAAAGTGTCAATCGGTTGCTCTTCATCTTGGAAACTATGAACCATTAAAGGTTTAATTGATAGGCAACCAAAGAATTGAATAGTGCTCACTAATGTTCTCAAGTGATAACGACACCATTATCAGATGTCGTTATCTCTGGGCCTTCTCTCTTCCACGGGTACATCATTAGTTGAGAATCCCAAATTATTGGCGGTCGGATGAGCTTTGACGTAAATGATATCAAAACATAAAGTAACGTCGATCTCGGTCGGTCGACCGAGTTACAAACCTTGCTGGGTAGCGGTCGTAATCTATATAATAGTCGTAATCATAAATACATCGTAAATACCACAGGAGTTAAATTCAGTTGATAAGGGCTCTTATCAGTCGTTATCAGCTATTAACAGTTCCTATCATCGATCGTCTACGATCCCGCCGTACTCCACAACACATGCCAAACTGTCAAGGCTCCACTATTGATGCCATCACTATAATGACTCTACGCTTAGCAGGATTTTCATTGGCCCTTGTCAGCTTTATCAGCCACTGGCCTGGCACCAACCATTCTCGATCCCGTCACCGAGTACCTACGATCCTGTAACATTTTACATAACCTATTAAAATTTCAAGATTCCATCATTAACAGAAAGTGCGATACAGATCCAGTGACTCTCGCCTACTATGGTTTCTTATCAGTCCCTATTACTTGCTATCATTCCCTGTCGCCAATCGTTTACGGTCCCTTCACATCCTACATCACATACCCAGGTTCAAGACTTCATCTTGAACAGAAAGGGAAATATGGGTCCTGTGGCTTTTGCCTTTTAAGGCTCCTTATCACTTCCTTTCAATTGTTGTCACCTCCTACCACCTACCGTCAGTGTTCCCATCCTGTCACCTGTATTCCTTGCAAATTTGAATGTTCTAGGTTCAGAGGGACAGGAGTTATGAATTTCCGGTCGGACAGACACACACATACTCACACACTGACACACACACACAACCACACCAACAGACACACTTAGCCGATTATATAAGTAGGATATTGAGAATATTAAGAGATAAAGCCTTTTAGCTTTAATCGATCCTGCTTTTGGGATGCGCCCCGCGTTCGACCTCCATATAGAATCGTAGTGATGTTTTGAATGCCTATACGGCCTAGACAGTAAGATACAGTAGCCAACCGATGTACAACTCAGTTCTCTTATCCTCCCTAATAAGTCTAATTCCGAATGACCTGCCGTGGAAAGATAAAAAGCAATGTTGGCCTGGGCAAGTATCGACCGAAAATTCGATCTCAGACCATGCGTGTGTGACGGTGTACCAAGAAGGACTCAGCTCTCGAAGGAATCGGTCCAGCCCAACGCACCAAACTGCTCCACAAGTCCAGGCTAACAGTACTGTTTAAGGAATTTTTGTCAATCCTGTCAGTAAAAGAACAAAGGGTCCCCCGTTTGCTACGCATGCAGTGAGCTGGCTGATTTGCCTTATCTTTGCCATACCGCCGTTAAAATATGCTGCGACGGTGCTGATTGTTTCTTGTATGTTCAAAACTTAACTTCCTCATATCGCTCGAGCCATAATTATATTGATTCCCCCTTCTACAGCGTGTTTCATCTTTCTTACCAAAGAAATACCCCTACGCCCTCACCATCTTTATTTCACGCCTTGAAAACGATCAATTAATCAAACGTGCAAAAAAATTGTTCAAGTGAGAAGTTTGATAAAAATAATTAATTGATCAAAGAAACAGATTATTTATTACCCATTTTCTCCTCATAAAGTGAATTAGTTTCCCAAAAGGAATGTTATCTGCTTCCCTCTTGACATTTGCTTCAAAGAGAGAATATGGCTCTCTCTCAGAAACAATTGGCTTGAGTTGCTTTTGTCCATCAGTCTTCATGATGATTCTCAATAACTCTCTCCTCCCATACAAGTAGAATCTGTTTGTCTGAATAGTCCTTGGAAGGATGAAGCATGGAGTTCTTAGCCTCAACCACCCCCATACCCGCATTGGACTTCCATTCAGAATGGTAGGGCGTATCGAATGCGTATTTCGCTGATACTATGAAGGCTAGCCGAGGAACATGTCAGTGTTTTTATCCTCTCAGACGAGTCTGGAACCAAGTAAGCTACCAGTGCCTCACTTGCCACTACGCCATTTCCGCCCCCAAGAAGTGTTCATAGAAGAAAAATAGCGTAAGCGTTAGTATTTCGTTATATACAGCTCTATCCGATAAAAGGGGTGTAAATGCAGGACTAGAAACTGAAATCCAGGAGCGTTCTTCAGGAATAGTGGGAAGTGTAGCGGCAGTTTACGGCACAGTTCATGATAACTTTGAGGTACCAATTTTTATTCGAGAAGTGGAAGTATTGGTTGGGAATAGTTCATCGGCAGTGAAGAATGCGAGAGAATTCGCCGATTTTGAGAAAAAGATAGCCTCTACAAAGTAGAGGAAATAGAGGTTGGACGAGATCACCATGACGGGAATAACTCCATATGGAAGGGATATTCGGACGAGATTTCAGTTGTTGCAAATGGCAAAGAGCTGACCACATCAAGCCGAAACTGTTCAGAATTGCTTTGAATGTCGCTATGGGTCATTGGCAAGTTTGAACTTCCTACATTGGTACCCTTGTGAATGATGCAGCCTCTACAATGCTGGTGAAACTCGTCCGAGGATACACACGACACAATCTTTGGACCTTTGTAACCCCTAACTTAGCGCCATATATGATATACGAGTGGGCCTCAAATTCATTCTATGGGGAAACCTCAGGAATCATTTTCATCGTGAACTGTGCCTCTAAGTGGCTAATGGAATAGCAGGGAAAACTAGGCAGTTCAGTGGCTAATGGACAGCTTTTCAACTTTTCCAGGCTCAAACTTGACAGTTTGGGCGATTGCCTAATTACTTCCCACTGAAGTCATTTCCTTCCGTTTTGTGGGTCTTATACCAGCATCTCTACATATTTTATAGACCCAACGAAGAGTCTACGAAGAATAATTCATAGTTTGAGATCATGACTCAGCAATTTTTTCAATCATTGTCATAGTGTTGGAGAGGGAACCGGCTCTACCGCCTTCAGGAGCCATTGCCAATCACCGAATTCTTGTTCAGTTTTTCACCGTGTGGTACTGGATCGAAAGGAATGGCATGAATGTTGATGATTCCACTCCGGCATGCTTTAATGGGAGTCGGAGATGGTAACCATAGATCAGGGGATGGGGGAGTATCTGCAGGATCATATCGAATCGAGGACTCTTGGAAAAGAAGATTTCCATCAGCTATCAGATCATTAATGTGGATGAGGTCGGATAAGGGGAAAGCTGTTGTCCTGATTGCGTAGTTGTTCGACAAATCTTTACGAAGCTTTTAGTTTGATTGGTATACGCATAACCCCACACGTCACCTCCTCCACTGCTTTTTTAGAGATCGAACTAGTCACTGGGTGGGCGAGGGATTCTATGGGAAAGGGTTCGCATGATTTATACTCCCACTGACGAGCTGGTAATGATCAAACTGAAGAAAAATCCGTTGAGGAGAAGAGGATAACTGAATAATGAGACCCGGCCTTGTCCTCAACGGATTTCCCTGCGGCGTCTTCAGTTTGCTCATATCCCATCCCTTATTCGACCTCATCCACATTACTGAATCGTCCACAGGTGCGATCAAAGTGCCAATTACGGAGTGCCATTCCTCAGTAGCCATCACATAACGATTACAGAAAATTTTGGGACCCTTTCAGTTTCTAGTGCTCGTAAGCCAGCTCCGTAACAAATTTTTGCTACCACCAGAGCCAATTCTCATTTTCAGAAAAATGAGTCGAGGTCGCCACGAGTCCGTTGGTGAACAAACAGCCAAGAGCAGAGATATGGACCACAGATTTCCCTCAGCAGAAGTAGACTCGAATCAGTTTCTGAAGATTGTTTCATGGCAAGAATCGGTTCCAGATCAGCAGAGTCCCACCCAAACATCTTCTGTGGACATTACAGGTAGTTTGAATGTGAAGAAGGGGTACCATTACGGACAAAGAACATATCAATCAATTATTGATGCATTCAGGGACTGTACGCTCCTGGTACAGGAGGCTGTCCCAACGAACGCTGTTCATCGGTCTTCTCGTCCTCCTGACCGCCCTTTTCATCATCGCCATCGTCATCACCCTTGTGGTGGTGTTTGCGCTCAAGGGCGACCATCACGATCATGGCTTTACAGCTGTCGTCTTCACCATACCCACTACTTCGTCTCCAACACCAACGCCGTTTCCTTTCCCAGTTGGTTACGTTGTTGGCACGTCATCTCGCTATGTTCCACTCGGTTCCGTCAGCAGTCTCGAGCCAGTCACGAGAGCGTTCGCTTTCCGTAACCAATTGCTCTCCTACGGGAATGGCTCCCTTCACTTGATCAACAACAACACCATTCTGGAGGCCACAGTTCTTCTGAACACTTCGAATTGTTCTTCATGCACAATTATGGCAGCAGACGATTACTGCTTCTCAACAGCGAGTAATGGCTGTCGCCAGGCCCAAGTGATCTACTGCTGTACAAACTGTTCCTATGGGACCAATTTCTGCCGAGTCAAGGGAGTACTTTATGAGGTCAGAAGTTCATTTATTGCGGTTGTGATGAAGGGAGTGAACTGCTTTCCTCAGGTCTTACTTCCTTTGAGAATAGTGAGCATCAACTAAATAAGTTTTCCAGCTCATGATTTCCAAGTTACAGTTCTCCGATCAACTGGTTGAAGCTCGGGTATACTCAGGTGCAACCGGCTTGCAACTCACGACCGCTTCCCAGATAAGCACGCCTTCTTGTGCGGTGCAGACTCACCGCATCGGAGCAGATGGTTCTGCCTTTTCCGGGTCAATTCAAAGTTGTCGAACAACGACGTTGCAAAATAATTCCTCCCAAGGTCTGTTCCGCAGCGGCTTGTTGTTCCACAGGGTTCATCAGTGCATTACTTACCGATTACAGTTAAATACGCCTATCTATCATCAACGACCTTCAACCCAGACTCAGCTGTTTCTGCCGATATTCTGACGATGATCGATGCTGATGGAGGTGTTCAACTTACTCAAGTCTCGACGAGTGCAGTTCTTACGTACCTGCCCATGCAAATCAAGGTAGATCTCAATTTTCTTCTACAACAACATCATATTTCCTCATTCAGAATGATGTTTTGTCAATCGCCTCGACTGTACAGGATGGCCATCTTTTGGTCGCTATACTTCAACAATCTCGTTTCTATCTACTCCGATACACTTTGAGCACGAAATGTGTTTCGGTGCTTGACAATTACTACCAGACATTCCTATTCTCAGGTGAGCCCAAATGAAATAAGATAACATAACCGCTCCTTAGCCATATATAGAGTTGAAGAAAAGTTTACATAAGTTTAAGTAGAAGGAAATTGTAGCTAAACTTAAATAGAATGCCTATGCCAATTAGAACCGATGCCAGGTAGCAAATAATGAATGCAAATCACCCAGAAAACTGGGAGGAGATTGACTGCACGACTTGTTGTGTGAAAAAAAGACTTATAAACAGTTATTCAAGGTGAACTGCGGAACTTTGCCTGGGCTGGAGACTCTCTGATGTTGTGGTATGTCGACCGAGGAGGCGTAAACATCGTACAATTTCAATTTAAGTGGGATGGCAGATGCTGATATGATGACATTCAAAGGGAGCCTGGTGAGGAAGGAGCGAGGACTGGTAGAGAAACTCTCTACAAAGCAACCATTCATACTAAGCGGAATGGACTACAGAGAAGAACTCTGCGGACGAACTGATGTTGTCAGCCCAAAATCACACAAAACTCAAGGAAATCATAATACGCATTTTGTGCAATAAAAATTTCCTGCACAGTTTCCAAAAGCAAATCCGTAACTTTTTTTCTGACTGCACATACACAGTAAGGCATAACAGCATAAATCATGATCTCATCAAGAAAAAAAAACAACAGAACAACTATAAAATGATATCTGCATCTTTAACCTAACAACCTATGAAAAACATGAAAAAATAACAGAAAGACTGAGATCAGATACCGCGGTACTTGTTATCGTACTCTATCTTCAACTGCTTGATCTTTTCCGCATCCTCCTCTCCAGCTAATCCAGCTTTCTTGTCTATATAATCACTTTTCGGTAGTCCATAAAGTTCTTCCAAAGACATGAGCCTTGACCAGTGAGGATATAACTTCCTCCCTGTTGGCGCAAGATCATCCGACCACTCCTTTTTCGCTCTATAACGAAAAACAGAAATTAATACGATAAATGCTGATGAACTGTTGAATTACCAAATCAATTAAGCCTTATTTAGTATTTGGTATCGAGGCGCTGAACCAGCACTATGATGTTATACATTATGCAAAATAGAAAGACTGTAAATATCGCTGTGTTTATTATTTTCTGTAACTCTTCACGAGGTTTGTAAATGAGCTTTATTAGGCTGACGTTTCGGCGGGGTCGCCTTCTTCAGAGCCTGAAAGGAACATTACAATTTGTGACTATCCGACCAAACGTCTCCACTGCCCTACTGAAGTTCGAGGCCCCCAGAGCACGCAGGTGATCAAAGGAGAACCACTCACCGTAGCTTTTGCATTCCTCGAAACCACCCAGTAACCTCGTGAAGAGTTACAGAAAATAATAAACACAGCAATACAACTATGCCGAGGTTCATAGAAAGCCGTACTTGGACTGTAAATATCATTTTTAATAAGTCCTGTGACAAGAGAGTATGTATCAGCAGAGCCTAACGGACACTAGGGAGAAACAAGAGGAAAGGAAAGGAGGATTAAGGAAACTTCAGCTTGTTGGATTTGTGGTGGAGACCCCAACTAGACCCCACACAAATTTTTCAATAAATTTCCCTAATATAGCTGTTAACAGGAGGGTATGAGGTTGAAGTATGAGCTTTAACTGCTACTTACCACCTGATCTTCTGATCAATCCTCTTCAAGAAAAACACTGCTCGACTGTGACTCAACTAGACAGTTTGTAATACAACGAAATTTGGTTAAAGATATACTTGACGGAAACTCCGACTCAAGAGAAAAATGTCGTTATGCAGAGAGAACGGAAATAAAGTTGTCGACAGCAGAACGCCTTGGTGCACCAACTTGGTATTTATCCCGTTCTAGCTCGAAATAAGAAAGGAATCATGCGTTCCTCTAAACTTCATTGATCGCGCACTACACATCAGGATGATTGTCTGATAATGCAAAAACATAAGCTTACTGCTCACCTCTAAGGTCTCACTCATAACGTTAAACAAATGAAGCATTTCGCCATAATTTTCTAGGCAGAACCAGCCTCAAAACTGCCCTCTGAGGTTATAGAGAGAAAAATCGAAGCGAGAACATTTGAAAAGAAAGAAACGTCAAATTCGGGCACCAGAACCGATGAGTTTCACCCGAGGCTCACGTGATATTACAAATCCAAAAGCTGGTTGACATCAATCCTCTTGAAAAATAGTAACCCGCCTTTGAAAAAAGATACAATCATAAGGAGCTATCTATATTTAAACTCTACAACTTGGTAAACGAAGACCTCAGATCCCCTGAATACTTTCCATTTGAAGATGAATGATTAATATAACGCAGAACTTAGATGCATTCATACGGAATTTTTCAACACTTCTGCCTTGCCCTGGTGTTACTGTTACTTGCCCAAGTGTTCTCACAAACAGTTTTCCAAGAAATACATAAATATTGTTAGGAAAGAAAAATCTGCGCCAAAAAGCATATATGAAACGAAGACAAAAAAGCAGAAGACGAGTTTCAGCTTGGAAATTTACGCTGCAATGGTTTCTTCGACGTATTGCTCAGGTTTGAATGACTCCAACTCTGCTAGATGAGCTTTCATACGCTTGATGAACTCACGCTCCGCCTGGAATTGATTCGAATAATAACGATCACACCGTTCGACATTTAGTACTTTGCAACTGATTGACTTACTCTCAACTTCTTCTCCTTGTGATGTTTCTGATATTTGAAAAAATCTCTATTATAACGTTTTCTTCTTTTGTGCTTTTTCATTTTCTTCCTTCGTATAATAAGCATTCGGGGAGCCAGTTGAATCGGCACAGGATTCGCGGTGGGAGGAGCTTCTATCGGAGCCTCAAATACACACATAATCCAAATAACATAGGTTTGACACAGTGGTTGAGCTTCTTCATGTTGCCGAAGAGAAAAGGAAAAATACACATCAAGAACACTGAGAAAGAGCGGAGCGAAAAAGCTTCAGTTCTCACAGGGAGATCGTTCAAAGCTGAGGTGTAGTAGTGGCCGAACAAAAAGCTCACCTTTTCAGGGATTGGATCCATCTTTTCTAGAATTCGATGTAGAAAGGGAGGAGGAGCTACAATTGGAGACCTGTTCAACGTTGGAAACGTGTAGACCTGAAAAAATGATGAGATGCCTGATCAAGCATACTGTAAAGAGTTCATAAAAGTACCTGTCGACAATTTTCGAGAGCTGGAAGGCTGTACGGTACAGTAGGTCTCTGACCACCTGCGCTAGGAGTTTCGGCTGTTTCTGAAAATCATCTCATATATACGTATCTATATTTACACATAATTTTACATGGACTTAAAAAATTAAGGAACGCAAGGTCACAAACAGACAAGGACCTCACTATAGTAGATTAGATCAAAAGCTTGCAGTAATTCTACGGGTTGAGAGAGCAGTACCTGGTAAAACACATCGATGGCTCAAAGGTAGATACTTTAGCCAGTGGGTTGTTTTAAAAAGTTCGCCCCAAATAGCTCTGTGTCCTCACCTAGATGCAGTTTTAGTTTACCACCATTACTCAGATAAAATATTCAAAAATGGCAATGTTCCCGGGACATATCCTCTAGACCCTGTCAACGAGAACGTAGAAGATTATGGCAACATTTCAAAGATGATATTTGTTCATCCAATGTATAGCTATAATGGGCGTAGCTTGCAGATTATGCGTTACACTTTCAATAATGCTTGTTATTACCTGAATTTGATGGTATTCGGTCATTTTTCGGGAGAGGAATATACAATCCTGACGACAATGGACTATGAAAGCCTGAAAATCAAGTAAATGACGAGGACAGCATAAATTAGCACATTAATCAACGTACTGTGCGAGTGTAACCCTCGAGCGATTCCCAACCGGGAAAACTTCTGCGCTAACAGAGCTACTGATCTCATCCTTTGTCACCCCTCGTTTTCTGCATTCGTTCAAGGTACTTAGTAGTATACTGCAAAAAAATTGATTAAGAAGGGCAAAATCAAACGAAACAGTGGTTACATGTCTCGCTAGGCGAAAAGCACTGCAGAAAAATGCAAAATTGCAAGAAATGAATTTCTTCGTACTGTTTACGCGAAGTCAGTGTGGCTGCGTCCAATGCAACTGCATACAGTACGCCACGTCTGCTGCTGTTACCTCATCCAACCGCTCCAGCTGTATTCTCCCACCGGAACACTATCCTAGGAATAGTCATTGGTTTTTCATGTTACGTCACTTCGGTTTCGAACCAGTCCCACCCCCCAGTCTTGATGAGTAGGGAATTGAGGGGAATTCCGGTGCCAACCCTCCTTCTCCTTCACATCTTTTTTGCCCAGTACTCTGTGACGACCGGTGCTAGTATGAGAGACTGGAAGAAAAGTCACGAATAATACTTTTACTTTGTGAGGAAGCCCTGCAGTACACGGTGAAATATCCTACTTTATATAATTCGCTAAGTGTGTCTGTTGGTGTGTCGGTGTGTGTGTTTGACCGGAAATTCATAACTCCTGTGTCCGTGGACCTAGAGCGTTCAAAATTGGTAGGAGTAAGGGGGACAGAATGGGACCCCTTTGGTAAGTGGCAGGACCAGACTCCGTTCACAGGGAGCGCGGCGTGCGCGTTAGAAACTTTCGGCCGCAAATTCATAACTCATGTCCCCGTGGACCTAGAGCTTTAAAACTCGGCAGGAGCACAGGCGGCAGGATGGGAACATTTATCGTAGGTGGGAGGATCGGACCCCGCTTATAGAAGGCGAAGTTTGCGCCAAAACTTTCAGTTTGCCTCTAGGGCGTTCAAACTTGGTAGGAGGCAGCATGGGAACACTTACGGTGAGTAGTAGTGCCGGACTACGCCCCCAAGGAACAGGATTTCGCGAAATAAATGAAGGGAAATCCACAACTCCTGATCCTGTGGTCTTGGAGAGCAATCAACAGGAGGGGCAGGATGGGAACACTGACAATAGAAAAGGCCTCAAAGAAGATTCACATACCAATTATATCCTAGCGCCTTTGTTATTTACGATCTAGCTTTGACTTTTTGGGATGTTTCATTCGACAAGGGTAAGTTGTGTGATTATTACATTAGGGCCATTACATTATGATTAGGGTAAGTTGTGTGATATTTGATTTTCGTGATGTGATTGAATTTGGTTCACGTCTTGCTATTAGATTACCACCGCTACCCAGCGGAGTTTGCGAATAAGTGAAAGATCACGGTTTCGCTTTGCTTTGATATCATTCTTAGCAAAATTCATCCGACCGGTAACAATGTTGGATTCACATTTAATGATGTATGCGTAGAGAAAAGGAGGTACATCTTTGAAGGCATCTGATAGTCTATACTCTCGCTCAGCGAAAAAGCGAAATAACATATTTAAAAGGGGGAATTTCTTTAATTCGATATTTTTCGGGCAAAGTCCCTCTGCCCCAAGAAGGAGGAGAGCCCTTGATGATGGCATTGAGGAACATTGATGGTAGCTAACATAGTAGCCTCAGCCGCGATGGAGTTTTTTCTCTGAATAATCGCCTTCGTGATATTAACGATGTCCTTCCGGACACAGCGAGACTGGCTCACAGAAAAAAATCGCTGGCGTTAGCCGGGCGGCCCGACTGGTCGTGACAATAAGGTATCATTGAAAGGAAAATCAGAGGGTTCGCCACGCCGCTGACCTGGACCCGTTCTTTCCGGCCGTCGTGCTTTATCTTTACGCTATCGAGACCCTACTCCTACTCCGAGGATATTTCTAAGTCGCGAATTTCTTCTCTGATTCCTTTCTACTACAGTTGGCCTGGTCATTTGAGTGGGTGAAGAGCTTTTCAAGCATCCAGTGTCAATTCTCTACCCATTCAATGACCTTAGAAGAATAGGGTGGCTTGCAGGATATCCTGATATGGCAGTAAGTCTGAAAGCTTTTCTGCTGATGCCCCTTTTACAGTCATTGCCACTCTGACACACTACAAGCCTATTTTTTTATTTATAAACTGACTGCAACTCGTTTGCAACCCTTTTGCGGCCTCGGCTCACAGCTCCTCTCGCAAATGGTCTTGCATCTCACCATCCCTACGATAATTGGCAGAAGAAACGATCTAACGCTGAAGAAGCATACAGTTGATCATGATTTTTTGTATAATGATGGCATGATGCATATGGGTGAGCTCTTCCCGTAGCTTTCTTTTGCACTGTACCCCATGACATATCCCTTTTACATGATATCTACCCTTTCCCTTTCACAGTCTTCATGACCCCCAGTCCCTACTTTCTTCCAACTCCCCCGTCCTACATTCTCCCTCCCTCGACATCATTTCGAATTTCAGAGTGCGAAATGCGTTGAATTTGGCGAAGGTCCAATTTGGTGACTTCACCGACCGGTTTACGCCTGCTCTTTTATATGCCGTAATATCATCATGCTTCCATGAAATGAAATGATCCTGATAAGTGGCAGTCAGGTTCGGATACGTTCATTTATGACTGTATGTTACAGCCAGGTGGTACGTTTCTCCTATGCCTTCATCGAACTCGCAGGCACTTCAAAATTTTGTTCAGTAACGATCTGTTGACGAATGGAAGAACCTCATGAAGAACAACATTCAAAAGAAATGACCGGTTCCCATGAAAAAGTTGCTGGCGTCACGCCATCTGGTGAAGGAGTCGCTGGAGTTACGCCATCTGGTGAAAGAGTTGCACAGCCAGATGGTGAGCAGCAAGCAAGGCCTACAGAATCTAAGGAAGGAGTTGCGGGACCAGTAGAATCAAATGAAGCGCTTCAGGTGACTATCCATCTTAATTCCATAAGTCCAATTCCGTAACCATCTAAATCTTTATACCGCAGAGAACGCACGGTGTCCTCCGCCTGGCACGTGCTTGCCAAGTACTTCGGTGAGCGTTGCAGAACCAATAGGGACTAAAAGGAACCCGCCGCATGACTTATTCACCTATTTAGCTGTTTCACACCCAGAGGTGTACCCAAACTGATTAACGGTACTACCCGTGTTGAGACCTGTTCAGGAATAGTGGAGAGAATTCAAAATTCTCCGTTCGAAAGGATTCACATCTCAGGAAAACGGCCAAGCCGGAGAGAACCACCGTCTTCAGCAGCAGTAGAACATAAGCGTCAACTACTCCTCTCCTCTCATCGAAGTAATCCTCTTACGATGACGTTGAGAGAGATTTTCATGACGAACCGGTTTCGCAGCATAGCGAATGCGTAGTATTTGATTCCTATCATCGGTGATATGTTCAGCTATCAAGGTAAAACATACGGCATAAGAATGATTTTACTTTATATCACTCGCCAAATGTGTCTATTGGTTTATAGGTGTGTTTGTGTATGTTGTGTGTGTGCGTGTGTGTGCTGTGGGTTCTGTGTGTGTGTCAGTGTTTGTCTTTGACTGGGAACTCATAACTCCTGTCCTCTGGACCTAGAGTGATCAGATTTGGAAGGAATGCAGTATACAGGATGAGAACACGATTGTGGTAAGTGGTAGGAAGTGATGCATTGATAGGGGCTGATAAGGAGACTATGAAGGCAAAGGTTACGAGACCTGTCACACCCTCCGTCTTAGCGGGGAAGCGCTGACCCTTCGACAGGTGATGTAGGGTGTAGAAGGATCACAGATGGTAGGTAACACGGATTGATAACAACTGATAAGGGCTGATATGAAGCCATAGAAGGTAAAAGTCATAGATTCGGCTACACGCTCCCTGCCAACATGGAACCTCGACACCCCGTAACGCTGTGTCCGTTTCATTATTCGCATCGATTAGGGGAACTTGACCCGTCGATGAGGGAACGTGACAAGAACTGATAGCAAGGGTAAGGGCTTATAAAGACAGGAAGGAGGCAAGGCCTATAGGACCTGTAATTCCTTTTCTGTCAAAAGCTAACAGGAACCACGTTGGTGGATAAATTGAAGCTAACAAAAAATCATAAGAACTGATAAAACCTATAGAAGGTGGGGGTCTTCGAGTTTATACCGTTCTTGGTGTTGGAATTGAACTCTCGACCCTTCAATTTCCGGATGATTCAAATTCCTTTCAGTGATTACTGGGCCCACTAAGTTCTGAGCCTTGGTACTTGGTAAAGGTACCAGGTCGAGCAAAGAGATGACCAACGGATCGACGGGTGATATAGGTGGCATAGTTATGGTACCCAGGAGTGGTGGAAACTTTGTTGAAGGGGACTCATCACTCTCCCTGATAACTCACATGCATAGCTTCTGGTAAGGATACCATAATGATCAAGACAGCATGATCAATGGAAGATGGTCCTCACACAAGGGTCTTGGGTGATGTGCAGTCTCTGGGACAACGGGTGGTACTAGCTTTCTCTGTTTCCTCTATAATACGGAACAGGTCACAAATATGGTATGGTTAAGCTATTCCATATATTCTGATCCCTTTTACTTACACTGAGGGCTGCTTCTGGTTGTTCTCGAACATACAGCGACAAAACACTTCATCATGGATGACAGACTAAGTCACACTAGCAAACACTTAGTTGTGAGGATCATCATTAAATGTTAATTACAGGAGAAGACAGCCCTCGAATCGTTCAGCTCACCACCTCACTCGGCTGAACCTGCTGTGATGGTAATGGGTATTAAACATAACCTTCATTGAAGATTACTAGAATAGCTTGTTAAGGACATAGTGTTACGTTATGATGAGCAGCCGACAATGAGAGGAGAAGTCGTAATGGTAAAACCAAAATCTACTGTCTCGCCAAAGCACGCAAAGGTTTGAAACGATTCTTCGGAAGGATCTCCAGAAGTTTGATAAAAATCATACGAATTATTTAGAATTGAGTCGAAAATTCTATCGCTAGAATGCTATTTAGAGAATTTTTTAGGCGAAACCCAGAAAACACAGGGTGAGTTTTTCTATTGGTATGAAAGGTAAGGAGCAGAGCGGTCGGCGTTGAGCAATCCGCGCCCCTTGAAATTCATACAAAATCGAATGGATGTCAATCGTGTTTTGATCCACGGACTCGAAGGTAAGACTAGCAATGTAGGTGGGAGCTAAAAAAAGCTACTGAGTGATAATGGGGGATTGAGAGGACCACCGGAAGTTCAAAGCCTTTCTATTAGATAATATCGCCTTTTGATTGTATCAGGTGTGATTGAACACAAACCTGGGTGGTGGTGTGATGGAGAACAACAGAAAGTGATTGGAGCCTATAAGAGGTGGTGTCTAATAGTAGCGGGTCCGGGAACTTCTCCCCTAACACGGCGTCGCACACGCCGCACCCGCCGCCTATCGCAGGATTGCGATGGAGGATTGGAGCGCGCAATTTGTGAGGTAGGGAGTCCTTTAATTATTTGAATTGGCTGGCCGCTCTTTTCAATTCCAATGCGGTCTTGATCGTCGTTTATATAGAAGGAGTCATTTTAATTAATCAAGTCTAATAAACATGAAAACTAAAAAGAAACAGAAGAAAAAACGATAAAATCTAATGAAAAAGCAAGCCAGTCAAGGAAAAATATCGCGTCCTATCGATTGGCGAGAGGCGGGGTGAGTACGGTAATTGCAGTGACATTTGCCGCATGCCGCAAGGGAGAATGCCGCGATAGGGGAGAAGTTCCGTTACCCAATAGTAGCAAGTGATAAAAGCTGATAAAGAAGCTGTTACAAAGCAATCCTCATGCATTGTTGACGGTTTTTCGGTGAGGTTCAGGGCTCACACTGACAGCAGTCAATGACATATGACAGACTTGGAAATGGCTGAAAATACTGACCCACCCTACAGATCTCCTTCACTGTGAGTTCTCTCTCGCTGAAGGATAATCAGCCGGTTAGTGACGAGGCTACGTAGGGCGTCCCCAGGTGGCGGATAGGGGAATTAATCGCCGATCAAAGGTCACCGGTAGTTGCCTAGAAACACAGGTGGATCCAGAGGATGGACTCCTTGATTCTGCTGTGCTGTGCCGATATACCCTCTGTTTCTCGCAGGCGATCCACGCATGCGTGTATGGAGACTCTGTGAGGGCAGTTGGTATTCTGCCCATCGACTCGGCCAAAAGCTTGCATTCGAGCGACTGGGGAGTATCTGGGAGGCGACTCGAGGCCGCCTTCAGAAACAAAGCCTCTCGTCCACTTCGGGATAGCCTGGCAAGCCCCCGGAGTGAACCTAGCCCCCACGTTAGAGCCGGGCAAGCTGCACGTTGGGTATCTACACGCCAAAAACAGCAATAGGAATGGGCCTCATTCTCCTGAACCTAAGGGGACCTCCAATACGGCAGCGTTGGGTAGGAGCACCCGGGAAAGGCTGCTGAAATCTCAGAGCAAAATAGGCTGCAGAGAATGGGAAGGACTAAGTGGCGATCTGTACTTTGGACGCACGGACGCTTGCATCGGAAGCGTGTATAGAAGAGCTGATGATGCAAGTTAGGAAGGTCAAGCACAAAGTCATCGGACTGATCGAGACGAGAAGGCATCGCGCCCTGCACGCTGTATTTGAGTCCGGAGAAGCAGAGGCGTCGGCGGCGTGGGTGTCCTCGTCAATCCGTACTTGGCCATGAACATCGATTCGTACGAAAGCTTAACAACCCGAATCCGACGTTTGCGATTAAGAAGATGTGGCTCAACCTCAGCTTCAACCATCTCCGTTGCCTATGCACCAAAATCAAGCTATGAAGAAGAGTTGGAGGCATTTATTTGGATCTGGAGAGCCTCTACAGAGAAGACCACACTTTCTTCAAGGTTATCGTCGGTGATTTTAACGCCAAGGTTGGCCTCAGAAGAACGGCCGAAGAACTCCACATCCGGCCCTACGGAATGTATTGGGATGAGCAGGGTAATAGGCTGTAAAGAGTTTATCATGTCGACCCATACCACCCATGGTGACTCGCAATTCCAGAAGCCCTCTCATTTACGTTGGACATGGGAGTCACCTGGTGGACAGTTCCATATGAAATAGACCACATCATCTTCATTCGGAGATTTTGCCTGACTGACGTCGCTGTTGTTCCGAAGTTCTACACTGGAACGGACCATCCTCTCCTCTGCGCTAGATTCCGCTTCTCAGTGCGAGAACTATGAAGTTTAGGAAATGGAGTCCCAAGACCTCCACCACCACTTCGCTTCACTTGCGAGTAAATGGAAAGATCCCGTTATCGACACCATCGAAGAAGAAAACAAACGGCTCGTCAAACATCTTCACGATAGCGCTAGGAAAGCAGAGATTCTACAAGAAATCAAGAGATGGCTTTCTTCGAAGACTCTCGAGCTGATAAGCCAGCGTGGAATCGCGCGAGCTACAGGCAATCATCAACAAACGTCTGAACTTGCGAAGCTATGCAGAGAAGCAATAAAGGAAGATCTGAAAGAGTGAAGAGCAGCAGTTATGGACGAAGCCGCCAAGGCCGGAAAGAGCATTCGCGAAGTCCGACGGAGCTTCGCCAATTACAAGACCAAGATGACTTCCCTTCGTCGTCCTGATGGGACAGTTGCTGCATCCCGAAGGGCAATGGAGAAGGTCATCTACGACTTCTACTCTGATCTTTTCGACAGCCACGCGCAAAGCCTATCCACTATCTTAGGCAAGACGAGTATTCTCCTTCGGTTCTCCCTTTCGAAATACGACATGCCATCACGTCGATGAATAACTGTACGCCGCCCGGTCCCGACAGGATCAAATCAGAACATCTGAAGAGTCTTCTACCAGTCATCGTCAGAACTCTGGCTAGGCTCTTCACGCGGTACCTGTCGGAATGCAAAGTGCCCATATCGTGGAAAACTATAAAGTTGCTGCATAAAAAGGAAGATCCAGACGATATTGGCAATTATCGCCCAATCTGCGTGCTGTCTGTAATCTACAAGCTTTTCACTCGTGTCATCCTAAACAGGATTGGCAGAATATTAGATGAAGGACAGTCATGCGAGCAAGTAGGGTTTCGGAGAGGTTTCAGAACAATCGATCATATCCACAATCTTACAAGATTCATTGAAGTATCACGAGAGCACAGAATTCCGTTATGTCCTACGTTCACTGATTTGGAGAAAGCTTTCGACACCGTTGAGACAGAAGCGGTAATTGGAGCCTGGACAACCAGAGCGTTCCTACTCAATATATGAGGGTGCTTCGTGAGCTCTACGACAACTCTACGACCAAGGTTTCACCATTCTACAAGGAATTCATTATCAACGTGAAGAGAGGTGTCCTGCAGGACGGTACCATTTCGCCCAAACTTTTCAGTGCTGCTCTCGAAAATATCATGCATCATTTGGAGTGAAGGACTTGAGAGTGAAGGTCGACGGCCGCTACCTACATCACCTCCGCTTTGCGGACGACATTGTGCTTATAACACCGAACATCGAGCAGGCGGAACGAATGCTGGCCGAGTTTGACAGAGCTTGTGGAAGATCGGCTTGAGACTGAACTTAACGAAGACGATGTTCATGAAGAAGGGATTGGTACCTGATGCTCCCTTCACGTTAAACGGAAAGAATATCTCCGAATGCTCTAGCTATGTGAATCTAGGTCGGGAAGTCAACATGATGAACGACCTAGCTCGGGAGCTGTGCAGAAGGAAAAGCGCCGAGTGGGGAGCATTTAAGAATATCGAAGGAGTAGTGAAGAAGACAAAGAACATCCGGCTCCGCGCTCACCTTTTCGACACTGCTGTTCTTCCTGCTTTGACGTACGCCTCAGAGACTTGGACTCTACGAAAGCAGGATGGGCATGCAGTCAGCGTTACTCAACGGGCTTTAGAAATGACGATGCTCGGAATTTCCCTACACACGTAAGTGCAGGAGGGAATCCGGAATTCCGAGCTCCGTCGTCGAACGAAGATTGGTGATGCCGTTGATTACGCCAAGAAATCGAAGATCAGGTGGGTCGGCCACGTTATGCGATATAGTTATGACCGTTGGACCAGGGCGGTTACTCACCGGATCCCTCGGGATATCAAACAACTCCAAGACGGCCGTCAACGTGATGGACTTCTTCACGGAAGCTCTGAACGAAAGGTATGTTGAACCTCGTGTCCCTGAAGCGGGGACGATTCAATGGACCACTCTGGCTCGTGACAGGGACGAATGGAGACGTTTCTGGCGCCCGCTAGAGGAAATCGATGATCAACGGGACGACAGGGATACAGGTGATAGGTGATACTGACCCACCGTGATCTTTCGTAGTAAAAGATTATTTCGAACCGCAGTCACATTTAGATCCTCATCTAAGACTCAAGAAAGAGCGAAATTGTGCTCGAAAGTGAATATGCTCAGCCTCTATGGGGATTTTACGAAAATAGAAAGCCAGGCGATTCTGCTTTCTAGCCTTAGAAACACGTAGTCCCCATACTGCTGTTCCAATTCAGTTGTTCAGAAACTATTGGAAAACAGAAGGACAGAAATCCCAAAATTGGAGGAGGGATGGCACGCGAGTGTTGATATAGTATTTGCTCCTAGCAAAATTCACTACGATACGGAAAGAAGAAGCGCTTTCATTAGAGGGATCAATCAGACTTTTAGTTGCCAAAAAAGAGAAAACTTTCCCAATCTACAGGAAATATGTTTGAAGAAAGATCGTTTTTTAAGGATACTAGTATGGATACAGTGTTCGAAAATGCGGTGAGTTCATTCGCTTTCAATTACGTCTATGATTTTCGATCTTATTTTACGTTCGTGGCCAACTACTCATCACAGTCGGGGTACCGGTGCATCTATTTAAATCCTTATGTTGTTATGGTCAGTAATAGCAGACAGATTAGAATCCTTGTAGAAAGCATCACATTCTGCCGAATCAATCCATAATTCAGAGCGTGGAAATAGTCCTGGGCGGGATTGGGAACTTGTAACTGTGTTATAGCATCATTGCTTATCTTTGATGAGGTGACACTGATTGCTAGGTTTTCTTCAAACCTTTCCAACGGCTGGAGCTTAACCTCACTTACTACAGACGGTGGATTGAAGGACGACTGATTGTGAACGGGCAGTTTGCCTCAGCCTTTCCAAGATTTGCAAGCTTTATAGAGCTGATACTTCAGCAAGTTCAATGTCGTCAGAGCCTGGAAGTCGAGAAGCCAATTGAGATTGATTCTCTCATAGGGTAAGACAAACCCAGTAAAGTCTTCAGACTCAGAAGCCCCCTGGACCCCGTATACGAGAGTGTTACAAGGCTTTCCTTGATTTTAGTCGCCGGAGCGTCGAACTCTTGCGCGCGAAGTTGAAGTTGCTGAAACGTTGGCCCTATAAAGTTCGAAATTCTTGGGAAGGCTGAAGCAAGGATACATACTAATAAAAGTCATGCCAAAATCGAAAGGTCGAAAATGGTAACCGCGCTTACCCTTGGTGTTGGTAGCCATGGCTTTCCAAAGAAGAAATAGAACTGACGTTATTCAATGCCATTGTTACGGTAGCTGATTCAGGCTAGAGTTTATGTAGACCTTTTGTCTTTGTCAGGTGGTGTTGATTGATTTGAATCACTACGGAATCTCTATTTTCAGGGGGATGAAACGAAGGAAGAAGATGAGGTAAGCAAAGATGTTATCCCGGCTCTTGGCTCTATAAAGCCGTTTCATTCAGAAGAAGAAAAAGGGAGAAAAAAAGCAAGCCCCTCAAAAAGTATCAGTAGAGTTGGTCGAAAAGGTAGGTTTCTCTTTTTTTCGATGAGTGTTCAGTTTCTGTTGATTAACGTAGAATATTTCAGGAAGATGACGGTGCTTATGAAAACTTAGTAAGTCCTACTAGCTGCGCCCCCAGTAATTAGTCGAGTCAAAAGACTTTTTACAGCCTACACCTCCGTCAGAGAAAGAGAGGAAACTTAAGAAGGTTGGCTTGTCAATCTATTGCTATACAATCGATAATTGCCATTGGCCCCATTATATTCAAAAAACACTGTCACAGGCCATCCTTCGATTGTGATCGGCTTCAGTGGTCGAGGAATCCAGAATTCTGGCGCACTCTCTTGCGCAACTCCCGTACTGCACTCTTTGCAGGTTTCATTGACCAGCCTCCGTAAACTTAAGGCCTTTAGGTTGGGTGAGCCTAGTTGCTAATCCGAGTGACTTCACTAAGCGCTCGGGTATTTCAGTAACCTCCCTCTGCGCTGGGCTCTCAGTCCCAGAGGAACATAAGGTAGCCGATGTGGCTGAACGGCGGTTCGCCACATCGGCTAGATTGCATTATGTATTCCACTTAGTTACAACTATTTGCATATTTACATAACAAAGAGGAGTGTGCGAGTTTATTAAGAGAAGGTTACAATTAAAGGAAGGAAACGCAAGTTCATCAAGTATAGTGATTTACAAAATAGTGGGCACTCATCCAAGTCGCGAAGAGCGGGTTCGCCTTTCCACTACTGCTGACTCCAACGAAAGCTCATCGGTCCATTTCTGCAGGTTACAGGACCGTTGTCAACCGGAGAACGTCCGTTGCGCGGGTCCGTCGAAAGTTGGTCACCCCGCCCACTTCGCGCGTATTCTGGTTGACAACAGCCCTGTAACCATTTCTGCGATCGGGGCGCAGCGAATGAATGCGGACGGGCTCAAATCTAGCTCTTTGCTCCTCTAGGCTCAACGGAAGCAGTTTTTTCCGTCCTTCGAGCAATTTGGTCATGTTGTCCGGTTGAACCGACAAGCCATAGAGGAATCCAGAGTAGGCCAACTTCAGGAGACGGGCCTTGTTGTGGCGATATACCGAGAGCAACCTTTGGTGTGCGGTGCTAGTGCGTATGCAGTCTAGCACTAGGGAAAGGAAATCGCCTAAAAACCAGCCGAGAAGATCAACATCAATTCGCCATATGTAGATTAAGTAATACTGCCACTTGATAGCGAAGACAATTCCGTTCGACTTGGTGTGACAAAAAGTAAATTGGAAGGGTTGACATCTTTAAAAAAGAGGAAATCGGCGGCAGTACGCTTGAGTTCTTGCACTCAAAACTGAGCAACCAAACTAATAAATCTGAACAGCAGTCACTTCATTCAGGCAGAAGAAGAAAGGAAGAAACAGTTGAAGAAACAGAAGGAGGTATGCTGCCTGTTCACACATGACATCTTCTTTGAAAGCATTTCTATCCATCCACTGCCTTCAAGTCACTATAGTTTAGGAGGAAATCGTTGAACAGAAAACTGCTGAAACAGAGGTAGTAAATGGGAACATTACTTGTACCTGCTTTGTTTGACTATGGATTGGTTCCAGCATAAACGTCGAAAAAGGGAACCCACCAGCAAGGAAAAACGGAAAGTAAGCTATTTTTCTGATACGCTGAAAATATTTACAAATGTGCCAAAGAGTTTGGTGTGGCTGAAAAATGGATGGGGACCTTGCGAGGTGAAAACATTCAATGAAATCTCTCTAATACCACCAATCGAAACCAATACTGTAGTATGTAGGCAGCGTGATGATGAACGAGAAGATCTGGATCTTCTCAGACATTGACATCATCCAACGAGGACCCTGTTTTTTTTTTGTCAGTTTATAACCACTGGCTACTTTCGCCCTTTCGTTAATTTGCTTGAGCGCATCCTTCATTTCCGAATTTGAAACATCATCTCGTGGGTGTGGCCTGCGTGTGTAGGCGGAGTTTCCTCTATTCCAGTTGTTTGAGTTACCATTCCGACATCTTTAGAACGCCTCATATCACGGCTTTTGATTGATACTCAGCATTTCCATTGCTTTCGTGTTCCCTAATAGATGCGCCTAATAAACTAAAGAGATATTCGGTGGGCTGTCATGAGCAGTTCCTGATGGTTACCCATGTGGGCTCATGCTAAAAAGGCTCATCTACTTTTGCAGCACATACCTGTTGAACGGACTTCAAGCGCTGATAGCATCTTCGAGATGGGAACTCAGATGCAGACTATGAAGGTAAGAATAAAACCAACCGAAACTGTTTCTTCCTTTTTATTAGCAGTATCTAAACTATCTGTTGGGGATTGACTTAGCTTCCGAACTTGGTAAAAACTTTATTCACGAGTCACGTTTCGGCTGACTCGCATTCTTTGGAATCTGCATAAGATTGGAGCTGTTTCTCTCCTCCACCCATCCAAACAGCTCCAATCGTATGTAGGCTCCGAAGAGGGCGGTTCAGCTGAAACGTTAGTTGTGAACAAAGTTGTTACCAATCTCGGAGGCTAAGTTAATCCACAACAGATATTACTTGGATCATGCCGAGATTAATGGATAGTCAGTCATTGAATATTGGGACTTTCGGTAAATCATGATCAAAAGAGCTAAAAAATCAAGAATAGGATAAGTTTGAAAAAGAGCCGTATGAGATTTATACTCTTCCTTTTCAGGAGGATATGGACCAATTCTATAATGATGACGAACTAGCTACCGGCGTTGATTACGTGAGCAAATCGTGAACCATGATCACTTGTTTTTATCTGCTAATCGAAAAATTACTATAATTTGACAATTTAGGAAACCGAATTGTTGTCACCAGGAACAGGCCCATCACAGGTGAGATCATAGGCAATGGGGACGATAAGTAAATTGGATAAAAGGATAAAGGATAAAGTTTTTGGCGTTAATCAATCCCGTCTGAGGGAGGCAGCCCAACATTCGACTTCCATTCAGAATCGTAGTGGCGCAATGAGTGTGTATGTGGCCTATACAATGAATTGCGGTGGCCAGCCGATGTACAAGTCAGTGCTTTTATCCTCCCAGACGAGTCTGGTACCAATTCACCGACCCCGGAGGGATAGAAGGCTTGGTTGGCCTAGGCGGGCAACGATCCGGGATTCGAACCCCTGACCGTGCGTGTGATATAGTGCGCCACTTGCCACTAAACCACCTCTGCCCAAGTAACCACCTTACTAAGTAAATTGGATACAATAAGAAAACACAATCAAATCAGATAACCGAAATGCTGCACAAACGCAAGTGTTTTCATGAGGGCTAAATTAATGACTTGAATAATGGTTAAAACAATAACAGAGCGCAACAGAGTTCAACATTTCAAGGGCTAGTCGCATGTGCTACATAATATGATATGAACGAAATGGGTTTGAGGTGATGTAGTGCTCAGGACCGCACGCAGTCACACACGTATGGTCATGGGTTCGAATCTCAGATGGATATTCGCCGAGGCCAGCCCAGCCTTCCATCTTTCCGGGGTCGCTTCATCGGTATCAGACTCATCTGCTGGCACACTGTCTCGTATATTGCACGACCACCGCTAGTCATTGTATAGGCCACGTACGCATTCAAAACGCCTCTACGCTTCTGAATAGAAGTCGAGTGCGGGGCACTCTCAAAAACCAAAAACTTAAGATCAACATCAAAAACTTCATGACCAAAAATGCAGCTGTGGGATTGGTGCTGATAAGGATACCTGTATCAAATAATTAGCGGGTCCTTAAGGGGCTTACATTCAATCTATCGTAGAATTAAATTATCGTACTCACTGCTTTCAAGTTGAGGTCGCTGTCAACAGATGACCACCACAACAACCCCTCTCGAAAGTCTGATTTATTTGAAATCGTTTTCAGATAGCAACAAGGCGAGCGATACGAAAAATAAAAAGGCTACGTGAGTGAGATTTGAGACGCCTTAGAGAAATCCATCGTGAAGTTTGCATTATATTCTGGGTGTGCTTAGAAAAACAGCTATTCTGAGTTATTTCGATGTACGTGCGGATCGCTTTTATACTTTTCAACTCCCCTCACCAGGGAAAGCCCAGCTCCCCTGATATTCGTTCATTGACCGAACTGGAACCTTCGGATTCCTCCTCACCCCTGCATCCCGTGAGAACAAGTCTCTGAGGCGGTAATTGAGTCATGAAGGAATCGGATTTGAAAAACGATAACGGATCCAGAGGTTTTTGCTATCCTCAACACTACCTCTACATAGGACGACGTACATTTAGCTGTAGCATTCTGTTGAAATCTCCTGTTTAACGGAAAAGGAGCAGAAGGTACCAGTCCGCTCCTCACGAACATGATTCCTTCAGTTCCTTTAGGCTTGATTGCAGACCAATCCTTCTACAAGCGCTGCCGCAAGAAAAAGAGATGATGTGACGGTTGATGAGTTCGAGTTCTATAGAATCTTCTAGTGGGAGCCTCTTTCACATCAACCATGACCTCAGAGTGTCTGTCTGTGAGGTTGTTGTAGAGCTCACAAAGCATCTTATACATTCAGTAGAGACACCAAGGTAGTCCGAGCTTCAAGTTGAGCTTCTTCTCAAGGTGTCAAAGACCTTCTTAAAACCTATGAATGCAAGGCGTGGAAGCATCCTGTGATCTATGTCAGTCTTGTCACTGTGTGGACATATTGTACTGAACCTTATCCAAAATCGTTCCTGCGTGTGTGGAATACAGCAACAAATCTGTTCCAGAAAAAGAATCATATGTCCGAACTGCCATAGACATTTTTTCTATCCTTTGTTTACTTCCACTAATGAACGAAATGTGGATATTACCTGTTGAAGCAGTTATAAATGGAGGATGTAAGTTGGTATATAACAGTATGAATTTATATATAAAAGTAAAAGTTTCTTTCATTCTGTACTTCCAGTAGCATTTATTGTGGCGTATGTGATCATACTTGTGCTATTCGTACATCCCACCTTATTTCTTGTTTTATTTGTTTCACAATGTACACAAAGAGGATTGGTAAATGTATTTCATCTGTATGGTCGTGTATGCAGAGGTACGGTTCCTTACATACATCACATTTGTCATAATTACAGAATTGTTTATCTTGAAATTACGTACAGACAAAGGGCGGAGGTGGAGTAGTGACTAGTGGCGCACTATCACACACGCATTGTCACGGGTTCGAATCTGAGATCGATATACGCCTAAGCCAACTGACCTTCCATTCCTCCGGGATCGACTAAATGGTATCAGACTCGTCTGGGTGAGAAAAAAGCCTGACTTGTCCATCGGGTAGCCACCGCAATTCACTGTATAGGCCGCTTAAGCTACCAATTCTCCAATGCGATTCTGATTGGAAGTCATGAGGTGCGAGGCAAAGCAGGGCGCAACTTCTACTAAGCGAACTGGTGAGTAGAACGAAAACTTCTATCCCCTTTAGCAGCCGCAGCTACGACAAAGAGCAGGGAGATAGACTCACAAACGAGAATCTCAACAGTCGCGATATTCGGGAATAAGATTGCTTTAGGATAGGGTAGTGAGGGATGATGGAAGCAGTTATCGGGCCATGTCGAAATCAGTTTGGTCCAAAAGCATTTAGAAATAGCGTTTAAGCTCGCTGTTCTCATACCTACGACCCGCAGATACAGAACGTCTCCGTTAGAACCCTTCTGACGCTATGCCAAAATGGTTCACAACGAATCCAGTCATCATAGCTAGACAGGTAATGGAGAAGTATCGCTAGAAAGTCCACAGTATCTAGCAGTGTTGAGACTCTTAGGAAAAAAGGAGCATCTCCACATCCGATTCTTCTGTCGAAAGTCCTGTGCGATAGCTCCGAGATGAGCGCTTCGCACGACTCGACCGAGTGGAGTGAGCCCACACCATTGCTTCAGAAATAGAGAGAATAGTACAGAAAAGAAAACATGTACATTTTTCTTGATGAATATCTAAAAATTCCAGTGATTCGAATATGAGACGTTAGGGATGTTTCAGGGTTTGGCTATGGCTATGTTGTACTGATTTTCATGGCTCAAATGAGCATATTCCATCAGGGACAATTAATTATCAAACATGGTACTGTTGTGTACAACGACAGTCTATCTATCGGTATCTGCAGCGAAAACTTTGTGAAAAACTGTAAGAATTCAATCTTCCCGATTTCCTTTAAACATAATTTTTCTCCTGTGTCAGCACAAGAGAATCTAGGCCAACTGATCCGCCAATCCCGTGAGAACTGCACCAGCCACTACAACTCCCATCCCACCCTTCCACCTCAAAAGGCTGCAGCGGAGCGATCTTGCCTGGAGGGAAAGTCCCGAAAGAAAGGCTCGGAAGTAAGGCTTGGCCGTACGAGAGACCATCGCGAGAGCTCTCTCCTGAAGGATTCGGAACATCACTTGTATCGGGCCAACTCCTCTGCTTTTCTTGGCACTGTGATGAAACGAGTCCCTATTCATCCCTAGTCATCTGGCCAGGTGAATAGTTAGGTGTCCCAGATGTCCTATTATTTGGAAGAGCGTCAATGTTTCCAGTCCTCGAAAAAATCAGTGAGTTTGATATTGCAGGGCACGAATGTTCCTCACTATTTTTGGATACTCACTGCAGGGCAGCTAAGATGAACTCCAACTTCTACGCTGAAGGCTTCTGCTGGAATAGACCGATGAAGTCATCAAGCATAAACAATTCAGCCTATTCCTACGTGAGGTGAGCTGATGGTGAGATTATTTTTTTTTAGTGTGAAACGCCACTGTTAACCCTGCCACGAACGCCATTTGAGCCTCCAAAAAATTCCCCGAGTCCTCTTCTTTCGTAGTTCTCACAGACGTTTCTCGAACCAATCTAATAACAAGCAATCGAATGAGTTTAAATTAACATCATTTGGTTGTAGGAAAATCCCATCGACCTAGAATTGCTCGTCAGCTTCTGCTCTATGAGTGAGATCTTCAGGAATGTCTTATTTTTTTAGGTTGCACTTTTGACATAATTTTGCTACCCCTTCCTCCTTTCCCCTCCATTGGCGAGCTAAAAGAAGCATTCTACCTGAATAAAGCGCTAAGTGCGTCCTTTGGTTTGTCGGTGTCTGTGTACTTGCGGGCTTGTCCATGCGTGGGTTTGAGCCGATGCAAGCAGCAAGATGCGAACGCTGATGGAATATGACGGGGCCGGACTCCTCCCACAACAAGGTGGGGCGTGTGTAAAGTGAATGTTTGATCGGGAATCTCAACTATTCCTCCCATGGAGCTAAACTGTCCAAATGTCGTAGGCACTCTGATGGTAGTGACAAGACTGAACTCCTCCCGCGAGGAGGTGGGCGAAAAGTTACTTCAAAAAGTTACTTACTAAAGGTGTTCAAATTTGGAAGGGACGCAGGTGGCAGAGTGGGAACACAGATGACAGGGGGATGGACCGGACTTCGGACATGTGGTGAGCATGCTCAGAAAGACCTTGCAACCAAGAATCCATCACCATCTACGTCATGCATCAAAGAGCTAAGGTTCCACTATACAACGAAAGGCGTGAAAGACCTGATGGCACTTGCATTCTCTAGCTTCTTATCAGCACTTATCACTTATTCTCATCTCCCATCTGAGATCCCTTTACACCCCCCACTTCCTACAAAAGTGTCAAGCTTCCTTTACTCACTTGAAGAACATAACGGGCACAGAATTGTATGGATCGCTACTAGTCCTTGTGACCGAGCACGCACGATGACCAAGTCAAGTTTAAACTGTTGACTGGGAGGGCGTAACGTAGTCAACGACTCTTATCTTCTATGGTTTCTTATCAACTCTTATCAGACGTTCCCATTCCACCAACTGTCTACGGTTCCTCTTCATCTCACATCATCAAGTAAAGTGCCACCAGGGTTACGGGTCGAGAACAACGCTAAGTACTCGAAGGCAGCTTAAACCGCCTGACTTCAAGCAGAAAAGCGTTATGTTGCGATAAGATCTCACTTGGGAAAATCTTTAGAATGAGTAGGTTATAAGCTGTTGCAGTCGCACTAATATATGAATATATAATAATACTAAAAAGCGAAAAAAATAATGAATTTTCTTTAGATATATCACCGAAGAACGTGGTGGTAATGGTATCGATTTTCCGGTAAGCCTATTGCACTTAATCTCAACAGTAGCATCTGGTGTAGTTCCCCTTTTCAGTTTTGAATGGCCTTTTTCCTGAATGCCGCTGCAATACGTATCTCACACCCACGCACCACTGAATTTCGCTCGGTGTAGAGTGAACTCCGCTGCCCGCATATTGAACTAATTACCTTTTCTACCACAGGTGGTGTGGCAAGTCCCGCACCAGTACCGCACGCGCATGTTTGGGAATTGACATACGCCCGGGTCAGTACAGTCCTTCCCTCCCTTCAGGGCCAGCTGATTGGTACCAGACTCGCCTGAAGGGGTAAAATCTCTGATTGGATGCATTCAGACCCCACCGACGTGCATTGTTTCCACCGACTGACCGACCGACCAATGGGGTTCCTGGCCACGTGTTAGCATCACTAGACACCGATGGATCACGCGTCTTCACGACTCGCGCAGCCCTAAATGCAATCTGTCCTGCGCTGTCAACACGTGGTCTGCAACGGCGTAGGTCGGTCGATCGGTGGAAACAAGCACGTCGCTGAAGTCCGAGTGCACCCATTTGCACACCGACTGACCACTGCAAGCCATTGTGGATCACATTCACATCCAAACGCCACTTTGCTTCTGGATGGAAGTCGGTAGATGAACACATTCTGAAAACGGAATTGACCAAGGCCAAAGAATCCATACTGTGTCCTCATCCTTACATTTTGTAGATGCTCGGGCGTAGTGCTGCATTGCTAGCAGTTGTGACTTTGTTGGCTATCAATGGACCATCTCTTCTTATCGCTCTTTTAGCCATTCTAGGTAAGCTTGTTTGCCTCTAGAACAACGTGTTCTGTTTCTCCTTACTATTCTCTTTAGCGGTGGTATTCGTCATAATGGCAATACTCGACAACGTTCATATTTTCAATAGTGGCGCGTTCGCTAAATTGAATGCTCTTACAGATTTTCGTCTACTTGGAGACCCTGAGGTGCAATTCCTATAATACTTTGTTTTTGTTCGAAATCACACCACCCTATCTAGAGCATTCCAAAGCATTGTCTTATGTCCCAGAAGCAGTGAACAACTATTTTCAGGTGTGGATCATCGCTTTTCGGCTAGCGTTCTCAGCATCGGGATTGGGAGAAGTGACGGTATTCTGCATGTCATCATTTCGAAACCCTCGTGGGAACTGTTTTACGGTGAGTACCAAAGTGAAAGGTCAGCGTAATGATTGCTGAGAGAACAGAAGAAAAGTATGTATCTGAGAAGTGGGTGGGAACGGCATGATTCTCCTGCCCTTGATTCCTCACGCAGATGGTGTACTCCTGGTCAACTCCCTTTGATTCCAACTTTTCGTACGACGTCAGCATAACGCCAACCATGGTGCAGTTTCTTTTTACTAGGCTGATTATTAAGCCATAAACTATATCTCAGAGACGAAGGTGGTGCAGTGGAACGTAAACGCACTATTACCCACGCATGATCACAGGTTACCATTCCGGATCGATTCCAATTCCGTTAGGCCAATTAAGCCTTTCATTTGGGGTCGGTCACTTGGTACCCGACTCGTCTGGGAGGATGAAAGCACTGACTTGTACATCGGCTGGCCATAGCAAGTCATTGTCCAGGCCACATGCGCATTCAATAGGCCACTGCGATTCTGAATAGTAGGCGAATGTGTGGGCGCACGGAATTTAACAAGGCCTCAAGACTTTTAGATTTAAACTTTGTGTCTCTTGTCCCTTTTCAGAATCGTTTCTAGCGTCCGCGTAACCTTCCTTACTTATCCTTCTCAACTCATTGGGTACTTCGTTATAGGCGCCGGGTACATCGCAGTGGCCCTCTCAACTGCATTTTCACCAACAGGAGTGACGGCAGTTGGGCTTAAAAGACAAACAGAGTTTCCTTTGTAAAAGAAACAGAGTTTCTGAATAATCTCATTTTCGGAAAATTGACTGCCTTTATGCATAAAATCTAGCTAAAATCGTGTCCGATATGAGTTCGTCTTTTTAGTTTGAGATAATGCCAAGTGGCTACCGAAGTAAGTGCCTGTAGTTTTCGCTTTTTATTGTAGAGGTCAATTACGCACTCGTAATCGCTACAGTATTTCTTTGAAACAGAAAATGTTCTAAAGTCTTTCAGACAGCAACTGGTGTTATCATTGGCAAAATCCTCATCGCCTTTCTCGGAGTGCTTTCCCTAACGGGCCATTTATCTCTATTACAACCCTTTCGGCCAGAGATTACGAGGGATATTTCATTTTTTCACAGAGGTATTTTTAAATTTAAGCTGATAAAGGACGCAAAGATGACATGTCGTGAGAAATACCACAACAGCACGATCATAAAGGAAAGGCAGGAACGGTTGCCGAGCGGCTGCATTCATAGTCCACGTTTTGTCGTTGGTCGACGGGCGACAACCAGCGGACGGGGGCCGACGGGATCGATCGATATGGCACGTTGTCTCACTGCTCAGTGCAGCTGCTCTGCAATCAATGTTGTAGTCGGGATTCATTCCCATAATAAAAAAACGTCAGGCAGTTTGGCCTTTTTGGTAGTGGGGCTTTGAACAAGTCGTAAAGAAGTCGTCACAAACTCATATTTCACTACACATCACTTTCCTTGAGAATTAAACTCGTAGGATGTGGTCTCTAGGGGTGGCGGTACTTCTCCCCGAATTCCCATGGCGCACGGCGGTAGTTTGCGGTGACTACCGTATCCTTCATCTGGAAGTTTAAACCTTCCCGTTCATAACGCGCGATCGGGTCCAAGCGCGACGTGATCTTCGGGGAGACATACATATGTATTGTTTTTATTCATCCTATTCAAGGTTTTCACAACGTTTGCAAGTACTTAGTGTCCTATTCCATTCAGATCTTATGTTCTACCCTGGATTGATGGCAGAAGTTTACAGTATGTTCAAGAACTATTCTAATCAATTATTTGATCACGCCGAATGGATGTTGATATACCATATTACTACCTCTTTCGGTACGCCTTGTACTCGTGCTCTACTTGCGTGATAATGCACAACTTGCCACTGCACCAGCACCGGGAAGAAAATTTAGTTACCTAGAATACCGGACTGACGCTCCACATCGTCGTTACGGTATCTGTAGAGGGTTACACTTTTTGATTTTTTTTCCAAGAATAACTGGCCCTTACTTAAGCGGTCAAACAAAAGCAAATTCTGGAAACGCAATGTACGGATCAATACTGTAAGCGAGAACCGCCCATCACCCACCCAGCCTTGCCTATGGTCCCTCTTCGATGCGTTGTATATGAGACGGAGATAAATTCATGGCTTCCCAGTCAAAATTGCTCGTGCGCGGGAGAATCAACTGTACACACAATTGCGAGGAGCTTGATGCTGTCATTGCAGTCCCATGGTGCGAGACCACAAAGATTCGATATGTGGGTGTGTCAGGGGTTCGGTTCCGAGGTTCACCCTTCAGGCAACCCGCATTCAAAGTGCCACGCCGAACTTGAATGGAAATAAAGTACATGGGCCCAAGCTATGTTCCAAACAAGGAGCCTTGGAGAACGCCAGACATCCTCATGGATTCGTACTTATTCTAGAAGTAGCGCACTTTCCGCCTAAAAAGTGGCTCCATGCATGATCGATTTCAATTTCAGCCGCATTCTTTATGATTTTGGCTATCGCACGGAAGCAGGGAGCTAATAAATATGTTGAAAGAGCCATTTTTGTCGCAGCCTATGCGATAGTCTGCATGTTCTACTTTCTTATCATGTCGTTAGAGGTAAATTTGATTTGAAAGCAAACCTTGGAATACACTGTTTTGATGGTTTTTGAGTTTTTTCAGGGGCTTCGAACTTTTGCAACAAGTCACCGAACTCTAGTTTTGACATGTTCACTCTATTTATATATGGCGGCAACAATAAGTATACTCACTTTTGGATATGGTGAGTCCAAAGTGAAAAACTCAGCAAAATAATTACTAGGATTGTTGACATCTACAATGCTCACAAGGGCTTCCCATGCAGGTCCGTAATCACTCCTGTCTCTGGGCGGTGGGATATTACAGAATTAGGGGAGTAACTTGTTTCTTTACGGTTCGACATTGTTTCGGTTCCGAAAACGGCGATAGATTCGGTGGCCCGCACTTATGTAATAAGCACCGTGAAATCGGGCATCGGTACTTCTCCCTAAAGGTCGCGTCGCGCTAGCCGCAACCGATCGCGCACAGTCGCGCGTATGAAGGGAAAGGTTTGAATCACTGGCGGAAGAACACGGTATTCGCCACGGAACCGCTGCCGCTCGCTTGGGGGGGGGGGGGGGAAGTACCGTTATCCCGTGAATCCCACACATTGTCATTAACACTGATATTATTCTAGATCAGTTCAGGAATCGCAGAGCACCATAGAGACATTCGCGAAGTATTTCGACAAAAATACAAGAATTTTATGGCAGTACGTGAAGGATGCCATGTAGTGTTGTACAGCTTAATTCTATTGGCCCTGGTGGTAAGTGCCGGGTTAGGAAAGTGGAAAGAAATCGAAAATTGATTTACTACTTTTAAGATCATTCAAATATACGATTTGATCGTAATAGTTTCATTGGAACAGGAGAAGATCGACTTGTTGGTACGTCCTGTGAGCTTCTGAGAAGAGGGCTGCTCATTTTACCCCGAAACCACTGAAGAGAATCCCGTCTAATTCCAGATATCACAGAACAAAACCAACGATGTAATTCAAGAATGTTTCTCGATAGTGTTGGCCTTGGTACCCATACTTCTACCAGTGTTCTTCTTCTTTTACGCATGGTTCAGGAAGAAGGTAACAATCAAATTTATTAAAAAAATATGCTCACTTCAACTGTCTGTATGGTCAGCATTTCGGAGCTGACGAACAGAACCTCACCTAAATCAAAAAATAAATAACAATGATAGAAAGATTCTTTAGGGCAAGCCTAAGGCAAGTTCCGATGCTCAAAAGCCCACCCGCCGACGTACGTACCCAATTTCCTTCGTAATTTTTGAACACATATGATTGAAGCCTTTTTCATATTTTTGTCTTTTACAGGCCCAAAAGATAAGAAAACAGGAAAAAAGAAAAGTAGCGACAAAAAAACAGATGAACATTCTGGGGATAGAGGCTCCGATAGTTTAGATGAAGACTTTAAAAAAGATGAACCGAAGATGTCTAGGGCAAGGTTAAGCACTGATGCGTCCACTGGGTCGGGAAGTAAGGAAGGAGGACATACAAGGCAAAAGAATTCCTGAATCGCCAAGAGACGAATGAACGGAAGGCGCCGGCGTCAACCTTTTTGAGCAAATGTTCACTAAGCTAAAATAGATTTTCATCATGCACTACTTAAACTTTATTATTCGAATGTACTACAATATGAGTTTCTATTAATCGAATTCACCCACTACAATCGCGAATTTAATCGTGAAAATGTACCTTTTAAAAACGTCCCCCTTATTTCATGAATGATTTAATAAAAAGTTTTGCAAGATCTCTCATTTGCAGTCAGAAACAACAAAAAGAAAAGAAAATAAAACCCATATTTTCGATTGTTTCTATTCCTTTCCCTCTCGCAGAGTCACCCTCGAAGTCTTAGGATTCCTTCATTAGGCTTGGAAAAGTGACGCCGTACTCTGGCCCCTCCCTTTTCGAGCAACTCCCTTGAGGAAGACGTTCAAGAGATCACTAAGGGAAAGCTTCGTAGAGAGGCTTCTTTTGAAAAGAGGAACATTAGTCTGCACTTATCTTGGGAAACCCTTTACATTTATCTTGTGGAACCCTTCTCAAGAGATAGTAGGTGCTACTTGATAACCCATCATAATTCAAGCTAGGCTCCAATAGAACGGTTAACGATGTGCCTACGCTGATGGTACACATACTTTTTCAACATCACTATGAGCGAGTCCTTTGCCCTTTTCCCATAAAAACGTAGGAAAACAATTGCCAGAAGGTTTACGTTGATATTTTTATACACCTATCATCATGCCATCTACAAGTATGGCAGTGGCTGCCACTCCAACCCTCTTTTCTGAGCAAATGATCCACTTCTGATCACAAAATTTTCGAAATGTAATCCACCCTTCTACGAGACCACTAGAATTTCAAAACGGAGCACTTGTACTTATCGCTTCCGCTTACGAAATCGAAAGCGATCAAACCTCGCCCGGCTGCTAATTGGACAACTATCTTGCGCATGTATAACATTCGAATTTGAGCAATGGTCAATTACGCACCTACGTTTGGCCTTTTACTGTGAGAAATCTTTTTTTCTGTTTTACAGTTTCTTGTTGCATTGTCCGCGTTAATTTCATTTCATATTCGTCATATGTCTTTGAATTTCTTGAAAGATTGTTGCTCAAGTACCCGGCTTTCACCCATAGACATTCATTTTCAATTTGAAGAAAATTTTTCCTATTCACTTCCTTACTCGAATTTCGAGTTTTCGTACCCTGCCGAAACCCATTATTACTCATCTACCTCCCAGTTCCCGTACCACCTTCAACTATATCCAAAATGGTAATCTTTCTTTTCGTCATCTGTAGACTTTTTCCGGAGCAGTTTGTTCCTCTCGGTACAAACTCGTTTCTGTTGTCACCGTACTAAGTTCTATAAAAAAGTTTCAAAAGTAGGTCAACCTTTATCTCAATAGCGATACCATATGCAATTTTTGTGATGTCGTTTTTTCATCCATGTTGAATTAGCAGTGTAGCAAAAGTTTCGAAGAAAGTGGAGTTTTCAACTTTCGAAGATGGGGCTGTAAAGGTGAAATAGAAGCTGTATTGTTATAATAGAAGACTGAAATGATTCGTATAATTCAGTGATAAAAAGTGAACGCTAGTTATGCTGGAATTTTCGATAAGTGCTCCAAAAAAGACACGCTAGCACGCACAGCGGAGCGTGCTTCACTCCTGCTTCTGTGGAGAAATGTTGATTACGACCAATTTGTCAGTATATCCAAAGAGTATCATAAATTCACCACAACCAAGTAGAAGCATTTAATGGAGTGGAAAAATAGGCTTAAGGTTAACTAAGCATAGATACGCACAGAAGGAGATTATTCTACTGGGAAGATGGTAGTTGTAGCCAGGGTTTCGAGCCGTGGTGGGATGGAGCCGTAGATGCCGTCCATGGGCATCGAACCTCGTCGATTCCTCGCTGCAGTCCTCTTGCCCGGCTCTCCGCCCTGAAATTCCTTGGTGAATCATCTGAAAACATTACCATCTGATTGTCGCGCTAGTAGAGCGCGACTTACACGATTTTCTCGATGACTTTTTCCACACAACAAAGTACAATCTATGATTAGCAACTTTGATGATCTCGGATGGAACTGATCGTGAACTTCGAAGCTATTTCATCATAGTTTCCTTTAGCAGGACTAAAATGTATATGAACAGCTTCGCTTTATAGCCTTTCTCCTAAGTAGAACGATGCCTAGCAGAGAGGTGCAGAGATTTTTGCCGGTATGTAAAGCTTAATGCCATGTACTTCCTTGTTTTCAACCATTATTTCAACCATTACGGACGAGGCGCCGTGTTCCTTCCACGGATTCTAGACTCCTCATGGGACTGCCCACAGAGCTTCATTTTGCTGGTCGCAATTAACAAATGTGGAAAAGGAAAGAAAAGGAGATCGTGGAGGATCATATGTCTACAAGGGAAGAAGTGCAAAGATTCAGGTTTCACTGCTCTCGATGGTCCTCTTATCTACTTCAACGCTTATTGAAGTGGGACCCGCCGATTTAGGTGCACGGTATTTAATTGTGCTGTTTTTGTATTTACTTTGTAAGAGACGTGAGCATATGATGAGGATTCTGCGGATGTTTCCCTGATGACTCAGCTTCTACTTTCAGGGCGTGGCCTAGCGACGACGGGGAAGCTTGAGCGCTCGCTTACTGATAGCAGCGAGTGGTTCACCCCTCGCTTAGGATGGGACAGGGTAGGGTAAATCTTCTCCATGTTTTGATAGTTCGCAGCTTCCAGAGTCAGCCGCTCGTTAGGTTTCTCTGGTTGTTCGCGTTGAGAATATTTTTTGCCCCTCCGGTTGACATTGGGCAGAGAATACCGTAACGTCGGGCAAGTTTTGAAAGCCGTTCTCAGCTGACGTTCTTTTTCTGAGAAGTTTGTAAAGTTCGTCTTGCGCAGCTGGAATGTGAACCGCCACCGGAACGTTAACAAATTTCCAGAAGCGGTCAAAAGGAATACGGTATTTTTTGTCCACCCGAAAATTCGAATCGCGCGCACCCTTGACTCGGGTCTAAACAGTCTGAGCTCAAAGTGAAAATTCCGGCCGAGGACCGTTCAAGTGAAGTTGAGAAGGAAGCTCCGTCCCGCGAGTGTTTTCGAGATATTATGAGTTCAGGTCGTTGCGTAGGGTGCACCCAAGTGGACGGTAGTAGTAGTTGTTGTTGCTGTTGTTGTCGCCGCCGAAGTGTCGTATCGTCGAACTGATGCAGTATCGAAGTGTTTTGAGGCCTCCTATGTTGATGTTGTGTTGTTCGGGACGTTAAAAATCGTGGTGTTAAGTTTGGTTCATGATGTGAAGTTTTGCGGCGTCGATGGTCCATAAGTGAGCTCTAGTGGGAGTTTTGAATGAGCCGTTCTTTTAAAAGAAAAAAAGGAAAAAAACAGAAAAAACACTAAAAAAGACAAAAAACAAAAATGAATGATCAGTAAATCGTGTATAAGTTTGCTATAGGTGTTATGTTTTATTTGCTTCTTCGACCGGTTGGCCGCCCATCGAGAATAGTTCATGCAGTAGATACTTCCTTTTCTTTGCTTCACCCTCTTATGCTCAGATTCGTTTCCTTCAGTTCAGTCGATAGCAAGAGTTTCTTTGGGAAGTATCCTTTATTTTGGTCTCACATTGTCCCCCTTCTGTTTGGCTCTATTATTCGCGCACTTGAGTTAGTCGATCAGTAATGTTTATAAGTATCCTTTTTTGGGCAATGCCATGAGGAGCGGCTGTGCGAGCATGATGAAGGCTCGCCGCTCTTTGTGCGCGCCTGGCGCATCCAAAGCAGAGCGCCTTTTGACACTTGACTGTGTAAGATGGAATTCTCACTCCGATGTGGGGCTGATTTTGAATACTTTTCATGGTTTGAAAAGCCGCTCAATCGCACGCCCATAGCTCTTCATGGTTCGAAGTCTTTATATTCTTCGAATTTTTATCACACCACAAAATTCTACCATTTTCCATCCTCTTTCAGGGCTTCCTTCTGTGTGGGAGAGTTGACCTTTGTCGCATATTTTCGAAAAAACTTTATTTGTATAACTCCACACGAGATTTACAATACCTTAATGGCTTACGTTTCGGTGAAACCACCTTCGTCGGAGCCTAAAAGGATGGAATCAATTTATGAGATTACCCGATCAAACATCTCCACCCCCCACAATATCTTCGAAACCAACTTGATCATCCTACAATTCTAGGTGGATAAAAAGTACCGTACCTCCCTGTTGAGCAGAATCGGCCCTCGTGAGCGATCTGGACTTGGTGTCTCGAGTTCAAAACTGTTGGTATCGTCGAAATCCCTCCTGACAATCTAAAGCGCCGTTTAGTCCGTAACCGCATGTCGCACATGTGCAACACCTAATTGTGTGGTCTGTCCTAATGGCAGAGAAGGTGACTGTGGCGCAACTGGTGTGGTCTACAAAATCACTTGCCAAAACTGTGGAGATACGTATGTAAGTGAGACGGCTAGGCCACTCCATGTTCGAATCAAAGAACATTTAAAGGGTAAGGCTAGGCCACTCCCCTCAACTGCCTTAGGTTGCCACAGGGCACAAACTCATAATGGAGACGACTTCGGGGTCACGGTCGAGGGCTTGGCGCATGAGGCACAAACACCCGCGAGGAAGACCCTAGAGGCATTTTGGATCCGGGTCACGGATCCAAAAATGAACCGGAAGGGGAATGCGTGTCAATCACGCGAACTCACCCCCTATATAAGGCTAGCCTTTCACTGTGAATTTGGAACTCGAGACACCCAGTCCACATCGCTCACGAGGGCCGATTCTGCTCGACAGGAAGGTACGATACTTTTTATCCACCTAGAATTGTAGGATGGTCAAGTTGGTTTCGAAGATATTGTGGGGGGTGGAGATGTTTGATCGGGTAATCTCATAAATTGATTCCATCCTTTTAGGCTCCGACGAAGGTGGTTTCACCGAAACATAAGCCATTAAGGTATTGTAAACCTCGTGTGGAGTTATACAAATAAAGTTTTTCGAAAATATGCCGAGGTTCATCGAGAGCCGCACGTGGAGATTGATCCGCAATGTGCCTACTCAACATCAACGGCTCGTCATAGATGTGTTATCGCTAAGGCAGAAGATTGCCTTAGTTCGACAATCTACTCACTTCCTCAAGCGCTGTCTGGAGCACCGTCTGATCCCGAATTTTATCGCAAAAAACGACTTCGGGACTTATTTGACAGCCGGGAGAGCGACCGAAAAGTAGTGGACATCGAGCTGCAGCTTCTACGCACAGCATTGCGTTCTAGACGTGATCGTTTGTATAGAATGTTAAAGAAGTGTGTGGCAAAAGAACAGCATTGTACCGAACTTTTGGAGGATGGCCTCTGGAGGAGAATAGTGGGTGGGTCTAAATCGATTTGTGATTTTATTCGATCTGTTATCAAAGCCAATCTGCAGAAGAAATTCGATAATCTCCTTGTTTCATCACGCATTTCTTTAGGGGGATACTTTCGTACCGACACTGACCATGATGCAGTCAATCGAAGCGATGTGGAAGAACGAACGGATGCGTCTTGTTCAAGGATCACAGTGCTAGGGGACTTTCCTCTGTCTGACTGCGCGCGGTCTGTTCTGGAATTGGGTCCCAGCTTTTCACCATCACAACCCATTTCCACTTTCGTCATGCGCAAGATCCTATGTAGTTTGCATGAACTCCAAGATCGTCTCCGTTATAGAGCCAAGGTTGATGGGGGAGCTTCAGCCACGACAAACGCTAAAGCCGCGCTTAAAGTACCTTTTCCGCAGGTATACTTTAAACAGCAAGAACCTGATATCGCTTCTGATATCAGTTTCCAAATATTTGCCGACGAAATCTTCAAGGTTTTCAGCAGGTTCCAAAAACAGCGCTTATCGCCTAACATCTCTAGGACGCAGGCCGAGGGAATCAGGGAACTTCAAGGCTTAGTCAAATCGCACACTATCAGGTTGTCGGTCATTGACAAGGGCGGGGAGTTCGTAGTCATTTCTAATCAAATCGACCGCGCCATAACCGAGCGCCACCTTGAAGATAGCTCTCTGTACCAGCCATGCTCAATCGAAGAATTCCAGGCACAATTCCGAAGGCTGAACCGACAATGGATGGCCATAGCGAAGTCGGCAAGTCTTGACTCTAACTTGATAGCGCGACTCAAGCTTGAGTCGCCTCGCTGCCCAGTATTGTACCCGCTCATCAAAACCCACAAATTCTCCCCTGCGGACAACGTGGCATCAATAACACCCTCATCCGTTAAGGTTAGGCCAATTATCAGTTGCGTGGGTGGTCCCACTGATAGGATTGCATGGTTTCTAAACGTCATACTAACACAACTACTTCGTTTTATCCCATCGCACCTTACCAACACACACATGTTTTTAGATCAACTTCGTAGAGTGCGATTAAGCGAAACATGCGCCATGGAATCCTTCGATGTGGAATCCCTGTATACCAATGTGAGTAACGATGCCGCTATGGAAGCTGTGCTAGAATTGCTTTCCCAGCACGAAAGCACAGTCAACATGCACGGTCTTTCTATAGGTCAAAGGTGCTTTGACCTATTGAATGCACAATCTGAGCGGATAATGGTTCTTCTAAAAGAGTGCCTGAACTGTAACATCTTCAGGTGGTCAGGGAAGTACTTTGCGCAAACTAGAGGCCTTGCCATGGGGCAACGCCTGGCTCCTACTTTGGCCATTGCCTTCATGGCCAAAATAGAAGTGCCCGTGCTTGAACGTCTTCCTATGCTATATTGTCGGTACATCGACGATTGCTTCATAGTTTGCTCTACACAGGACGAGGTGGACCTCTGCTTTGACCTACTGAATGCACAATCTGAGCGGATAAAAGTTACTCGAGAAAAGCCCCACGAAGAGTGGCTGCCTTTCCTTAATGTCCAAGTGAGAACTGCTAGGGGGGACTATTCCACGAAGTGGTATAGAAAGCACAGCAATAAAAACATCCTTGTTCATTGGAATTCTGCACACCCTCTCCAAACGAAACGAGCAGTGGTAAGAAGTATGTTTCGAACTGCTGCAGAAGTTAGCTCTGGAGAGAAGGAACGAAAAGAGTCCGTGAACATAGCTCGAAATATTGCTGAGCTTAATGGCTACAAACTTCCTCCATTTCGAAAGGCCAGAGCAGGTAAAGAGTCAAGCAGGACAAATGATGATTTATTTAGTACAAAAATCCCATTTGCTGTGCCGTTCATCTCCGATGAAGTAAGCACTTCCATAAGGAAGTGTCTGAGGAGAGCGGGTCTTCAAAACACTGTTGGTATCGTCGAAATCCCTCCTGACAATCTAAAGCGCCGTTTAGTCCGTAACCGCATGTACGATCGCACATGTGCAACACCTAATTGTGTGGTCTGTCCTAGTGGCAGAGAAGGTGACTGTAGCGCAACTGGTGTGGCCTACAAAATCACTTGCCAAAACTGTGGAAAACGTATATAGGTGAGACGGCTAGGCCACTCCATGTTCAAATCAAAGAACATTTAAACGGTAAGGCTAGGCCACTCCCCTCAACTGCCTTAGGTTGCCACAGGGCACAAACTCATAATGGAGACGATTCGGGGTCACGGTCGAGGTCTTGGCGCATGAGGCACAAACAGCCGCGAGGAAGACCCTAGAGGCATTTTGGATCCGGGTCACGGATCCAAAAATGAACCGGAAGGAGGAATGCGTGTCAATCACGCTCGAGCTCACCCCCTATATAAGGCTAGCCTTTCACTGTGAATTTTGAACTCGAGACACCAAGTCCACATCGCTCACGAGGGCTGATTCTGCTCAACAGGAAGGTACGGTACTTTTTATCCACCTAGAATTGTAGGATGGTCAAGTTGGCTTCAAAGATATTGTGGGGGGTGGATGTCGCGAAAGCGACTTCTTTTTTGCTTATTTTGTTGCTTATTTTTATCCTTGTTCCTAATTCTATAGTTTAGTTCTTGATCTGGCCTGTTCGATTATAGACGTGATCTACGCGATGATCTGGCGGGCTCGAGGCAGCTATAAAAGGGCAAGTCTCGGTACTACCGATCTATATTTCGATTTCGACATCGCTCCGGTACGGCTGGGCTCTGGCCCCGATCTCACTTACTGTTCAAGTAAAGATTCAAGTTATCTTGTTCATTCATTTCAAGTGAGTACCTCTACTCCTAGAGAGTTCAAGTCAAGTTACTTCAAGTCGGAATTCGTTCAGGATCAAGTACTCAAGTAATCCGCGTGGCATAATCCAAAAGGCGAGCTCTCCATCCCAAGAATTCCGATATGGTGCATCGGCAGTTTGATAGAAACTCAGGTCAGAAATTTGAATTGCATAGCCGAGTTCTCAAGTTCAAGTGCTTACAAGTTTTTGATTGCTTTCAAGTTACAATTTTCATCAAGTATTCGATATTTCGCAATCTTTCAATCAATTTGTCTCACAGTCTCCATCAAGTATTCGATATTTCGCAATCTTTCAATCAATTTATCTCACAGTCTCCATCAAGTACTTGATATTTCAAGTAAACAAAAAGAAAGAGATGAATGCCCAAATAACTACTACGAAAAGGCTTCTTACTCGGTACGGAAACAGATTAGAACAGCTGATAAAGGAATATCAGGGAATGAAGCTGGAATCACTTCACGCCGAATTTCATGGTGAAGCACAGAATGCTAATTTGGAGAAGTTACGGCAACTCGAAGAGGCGATGGGAGCTATTGACATTCTGGTAGGGCAATTGGAGGCAACATTGTCCAGATTCCTCACTCTGAGAGACAGTTCAGTTACGGGGGCTGAGCCAGACGACAACGAAACTTACTCCATTCGAGCCGAAGAAGGTATTGCCGCAGCAGTTGAGTACATGATGCTTCTTCAAGCCAGGATCAGGGCGATCAAATCGTGTGATGGCATGAGTCAATCCCAAGTGACAGCACCTCAACCTAAACCTGGGATGCAGGCGCAACTTCGCAAAATTCAACGGGAATATTTGGGACTGGGACAACTTCTGGGAGCTGTACAATGCAAATGTGCACTCACAGGATCTCCCGGAACTCTACAAATTCAACTTCCTTTTGGACGCGCTTCGAGGAGAAGCCAAAGAATCCATTCGGAAATTTCAGGTCACTAAAGAAAATTACTCTCAAGCCATAACCTTTCTGCACAACCGATACGGTTCAAGAGAAGAATTAATTCAGAAGCTCATCAACAAATTGGAAATGAGTCATTTACGAAGTCAAGCCCTGAAGGATCAACGTTCACTTTTCGAACAAATTCAAGTCATCATCCAGCAACTGAGACAAAAAGGCGAACAAGTTGACAATCAATGGATGATGAAAAATATCTTTTCAAAATTTCCTGAGGTTTTTCAACGGAAAATCCTCATGAAGAAGCGATCAGTCTCGTCGAACCTTCAACCGATTTCGATGCAAATTCTTTTCAATCTGATGGAGGACGTCATCTCGGGAGAAGAAATGATTCAAGTTCATTTAGAAAAGCCATCGAAGGCTATGCCATCCAGTATGGACACACACAAAACAACACCATTTCACAGAAAACGGACGCTGCCGTGCATGTACTGCAAGGGTGACCACAAACCAGCAGTATGTGAGAAATTCAAGACTCCACAAGAACGTGCACAATACCTACGAGAAAGGAACTTGTGCCAGCTGTGCGTATCAGCGCACCATGCAACAGCGGAATGTAGCAGGCAACCGTGTTTCCTCTGCCACGGTCCGCTCATACATCGTGTTGTTTCAAGACCGGGATAAATTTAACCACATCCTCGGTAAAGTCAAGTGGAAATGCTTCTCATCAACGGTTCCAAGCCCAAAGGAAGGAACTAAGAGAGAAAGAAAGCAAACAAAGACTACAACCGGAGTCCACCTGGTGACCGACGGCGCGTCAAATCCACAGCACGACGAAATCGCAGAAGAAAGTTATGAGGAAGGAGCAGTCTTGAGTGTGCAACCTCCCGGAAAAGGCTTAATGCATTCAAAGACGTTCCTTTCCATTGACGAACTTTCAGTAGCCGATCCAAACACCAAAAGCCTTCGAGAGATTTAAGTACTTATCGACACAATGTCGTTTCGTGACTGCTTTGGCTCAGGAACTGAGATTACCCACATCCGAAGAAAAGTCGTTCCGTTAACAAAAGAAGACAGCGAAGCTCTTCTTTCGCAGAATATGCAGCTTCCTTCAATGAGTCTTGCGAAAGTACAGCCAAGTATCTTATTAGGATGCGACCAGGCGTGGCAATTTTTGAGACAAAACAGCTCACAAGTGGAACTTCCATCGGGTCTCCACGTCCTGCGCACTACAATGGGCGATATTCTTGCGGGAAAGTTGAAGAGCCCAGAAAAGATTCTTCATTTAAGCCTAAAGGACGAGCGCGAGGAAATCACCCAGTGGGACAACTACTGGTCCCTTGAATCACAGATACACATGGTACACGAGGAGGACAACCCCGGAGGCGACGAGGAGGATGAATGTAGATGGGAAAAATTTTGGGAATTAGAGTCGGCAGGAATTCATGAATTCGGAAACCCAGAAAGGGAAGAAAAAGACCGTCATGACAAGCAAGTATGGGATAACTTCAACCTCACGGTCGAACGCAGAGCTGATGTTTATTACGTGAAACTCCCATGGAAAGATGATCATCCACAGCTGCCCGACAATTATGCAATAGCCATACGTCGTCTTCACAGTGTCTGGAATTCACTGCAGAAGGATCAGAACCTCCTTCAGCGATATGATGCTGTCTCCCAAGAGCAAATACAAATGAATATCCTTGAGGACGTAACAGAAGAGAGGCCAAGCTCGAAGACCAAAAAACACTATCTCGCACATCAAGCACTCGTGACACCCAACAAGTTGACAACAAAGCTCCGCATAGTCTTCGATGCATCGGCTCATTACAAGGGATGTCCATCGCTCAATGAAGTTCTCCACAGGGGCCCAGTGATCCTTCCACAACTGTTCGGAATTCTTCTCAGATTCAGGATAGGAAGAATAGGGATCATCGCGAACGTCGAGAAAGCATTCTTACAAGTGAGGCTTCATGAAAGCGAACGAGACTTCACAAGATGTCTGTGGCTGTGGGATTATCGGCAACCACCTGAACCCAACAACATCAGGTGCCTCAGATTCACTAGGGTGGCATTCGGCTTAACTGCCTCACCATTTCTCTTGGCAGCAACTACTCACTATCACTTAGATACATACTCAAGTGAACGCGATTTAGTTCAAGTAATCAAGAACAACCTCTACGTTGATAATGTCCTCTTGACGGCAGAAAATTACGACGAAGCCCGTTACAAGTACATCAAGTGTAAGGAAATGTTCAACGCTTTGAGCATAAACCTCAGAGAATTTGTATCCAATGATGAAAAATTAATGCAAGGGATGATCGACAAGGACCGTTCGGCTGATCCTCAGCCAAAAGTGCTCGGAATACGATGGAACTCCTTGAGTGATCGATTTCAAGTGAACTGCTCAATCAGCACAGATTCTCATGTTTCCAAACGGACAGTAGCTCGAGCGGTAGCTTCAATATACGACCCTTTGGGGTGGCTGATTCCATTGACTCACAAAGCAAAGCGATTTCTTCAATCACTCTGGAAAGAAGGATACGGATGGGATTCCACACTCTCGGCAAGCCACATACAACAATGGCACAACATCATCGACGGCATCAGCGGATTCGAAAAAGCGATCCCCCGAGTCGTTGCAAGGGGCTCAAGCAATCAAGTTATTGCTACATTTGCGGATGCTAGCTTGGAAGCAATGGCTGCATGCCTGTACCTGTGCGATCCGCCGTCAACCCACCTGTTAATGGCACGTGAACGGCTTCCCTCATTGAGGACGGCCATGACAATGCCAAAAATGGAATTAAATGCTGTCACATTAGCTACGCGGCTGACTGAAACCGTAGTCAAAGAACTTCGGTCAGCGATACAGATCAAGTATATCTACATTTTCTCTGACTCGGAAATTGTACTGAGCTGGGTGAAAAATCATCACGTAGCCGAGAAAAGCGTCATGGTTACCAATAGGCTCAGAGAAATCGGAAAAATAGTTGAACACCTGCAATCGCTCAAGTATGAAGGATACTTCGGGTATGTAGACTCGATCCAGAATCCAGCCGATTGCGCTACGAGAGGGCTGAGAAAGAATCAATTCACAACACATTTCTGGTGGAAAGGACCGGCCTTTCTGGAAGAACCGGAGAGCAACTGGAAGAAAAAAAGCACGACGTTCAAAATCAAACCGGAAAGTGATAACCAAGAACGGAACGTACTCCTGGCAGCAGCAGGTCAATCCGACGTGAACGAAGTTGACCGCTATCTGATAACGCCTAAGCAAGCTATAACACTAACTCAAACTAAGCGTATCTTAGCCTACGCTCTTCGTTTTATCAAAGCAATCACTCGTCAAGTACGAAGCAAGCATTCAAATCAGGTTATATCTGCCTCATGGTGGACTTCACCACGTTAAGAACACTCCTTGGCCCCAACAGGTGAAGAGATGATAGAAGCTAGAAAAGTGATAATTCGTCATCATCAACGGACAGAAATCATGTCAGAGATCATAAAGAAGCTTGCCTCTTTAAGACCGAGAAAGGACAAGGAAGACATCCTACGATGCTACGGTAGACTCGGCACAAGCGCCTTAAAAAGTTCAGCTAAGTATCCTATTCTCATACTGCAGGAATCCTTCTTGGCAAGACTCATCATCAACGAGTACCATCAAGGAGCGCATCCAGGGGTCAATCATACCATCCTACATTATATAATTCGCTAAGTGTGTCTGTTGGTGTGTCGGTGTGTTTGTGTGTGTGTTTGTGTGTGTGTGTGTCGGTGTGTGTGTTTGACCGGAAATTCATAACTCCTGTCTCCGTGGACCTAGAGCGTTCAAAATTGGTAGGAGTAAGGGAGACAGGATGGGAACACCTTCGGTAAGTGGCAGGATCGGACTCCGTTCACAGGGAGCGCACCGTGCGCGTTAGAAACTTTGGACCGCAAATTCATAACTCATGTCCCCGTGGACCTGGAGCGTTTAAATTTGGTAGGAGTAAGGAGGACAGGATGGGAACACTCACGGCACGTGGCAGGACCGGACTCCGTTCACAGGGAGCGCACCGTGCGCGTTAGAAACTTTGGACCGCAAATTCATAACTCATGTCCCCGTGGACCTGGAGCGTTTAAATTTGGTAGTAGTAAGGGGGACAGGATGGGAACACCTACGGTACGTGGCAGGACCGGACTCCGTTCACAGGGAGCGCACCGTGCGCGTTAGAAACTTTGGACCGCAAATTCATAACTCATGTCCCCGTGGACCTGGAGCGTTCACATTTGGTAGGAGTATAGGGGCAGGATGGGAACACCTTTGGTAAGTGGCAGGACCGGAATCCATGCTCAGGGGGTGTGGTTTTGCGCCGCAATAGTCAGTTTGGCCCTGGAGCATTCAAACTTGGCAGGGGTACAGGTGGCAGGATGGGAACACTTATCGTAGATGGGAGGACCGGACCCCGCTTATTGAAGGCGAAGTTTGCGTCAAAACTTTCGGTTTGTCTCTAGGGCGTTCGAACTTGGTAGGAGGCAGTATGGGAACACTTATGGTGAGTAGTAGGGCCGGACTACGCCCCCAAGGAACAAGATCTCACGAAATAAATGAGTAGAAATCCATAACTCCTGATCCCGTGGACTTGGAGAGCAATCAATAGGAGGGGGCACGATGGGAACACTGACAGTAGAAGAGGCCTTAGAGAAGAAGATCCCCCCCCCCCCCATTCCCCCTAGCGCCTTTGTTATTTACGACCTAGCTTTGACTTTTTGATATGTTTCATTCGACAAGAAGGATAAGTTGTGTAATTATAAGGAGATGAATTTGGTTCACTTCTTACTATTAGATTACGACCGCTACCCAGCAGAGTTTGCGATTGAGTAAAAGATCACGGTTTCTCTTTGCTTTGATATCATTCTTAGCAAAATTTATCCGACCGGTAATAATGTTGGATTCACATTTAATGATGTATCTGTGGAGAAAAGGAGGTACATCTTTGAATGCGATAGATAGTCTATACTCTCGCTCAGCGAAAAAGCGAAATAACATATTAGAAAGGGGGAACTTCATTAATTCGATATTTTTCGGACAAAGTCCCTTTACCCCAATAAGGAGGAGAGCCATTAATGATGGCATTGAGGAACATTGATGGTAGCTAACATAGTAGCCTCTGCCGCGATAAAGTCTCTTAATACTTTTTTTCCCTGAATAATCGCCTTTGCGATTTTAAACGATGTTTTTTCGGGCACAGCGAGACTGGCTTACAGAAAAAATCGCTCCTAATTCGGAGCTGATACTGACGGTGTAGAGCTTTCAAAGCAAAAGGTGAACCCGAAGTGTTATTTACGCATAGCAAATTTCTCACAGGGAGAAGGAGCGCCCGGCGTAGCCGGGCGAACCCATAAGAAGGAGGGAAGCCTGGCGTTAGCCGGGCGGCCCGACTGGTGTCATTGATTCGTCAAACGTTTTGGATACCACAGCTGCGATCTCAGGTCATTAAACAGGTGAGAGCATGCCTCAAGTGTCAGCGTCTTAACAACTTACCCTTCAAGTATCCCCATCAGAGCGACCTTCCGCCCGAGAGAGTCATTCAGAGTAGGCCTTTCGAAAAAGTCGGGTTAGACTATTTTGGACCCCTCTATGTGAGCAGCTCCACGGGAGAAAAAACAAAATGCTTCGGATGTATAATCACATGTATGGTCACACGGCTGATCCACCTGGATCTCGTTTTCGACGCACCAACGACATCCTTCCTACACATGCTCAGGCGATTCTTCGGAAGAAGGGGAATCCCTAGTTCAATAACAAGTGACAACGCCCCAACATTTCTACTAGGTAAAGAAATCCTGCGGGAAAGGAGAGAAGGAGCTCAGATCGACCCGGCCATTGCTCGAGAAGTAGGCAACAGGGAGATAAAATGGAGGCACAGTACTCCGTACGCGCCCTGGCAAGGCGGGTTCTATGAAAGGCTCATCAAGTCTGTTAAATCAAGTCTGGACAAAACGCTAGGACGATCAACGCCATCGTTTGAAGAGCTACTCACAGTTATGGTCGAAATCGAAGCTTTTCTCAACACTCGCCCACTGTTGTTTTCTGACTCAAGCTTGGATCCGGAGAGGCGACGCATACGACGTCTTATCAATTTACTGATACCCTTAGAGTTGGAAGGAAAGACGAGTAACGAAACGGACCCTTACGAGGACTCAAGTAATATTGCAAGCACATCCCCACATTCAACTTCACGCTATAACCTGCGACAACGTTATCTGACATCAGCTGCTTCGATAAGTACAATAACAATGATAAGTCTTATATGCTGCCTATTTGCAAGCACCGGTCTAATCGCAGAAGCCAGCGAAGCTCCCATTATGAAAATTAATTCAAAAATTACTAACTTTTACGGTTGTTATTTGGAAAAAGAAAACTTCAAGTACCTTTCTCGAATTCCTTTGCTCGAGAACGAGCTACCTTGGAAATCCAGTATTAGTAAATGGCCAGAAAAGGGAAAAAACCCATTTCCAAATTCCGTTTGTTTATCTTTAGGAAAATTCAAGCAGAAAATTTCAATGTGTAGTTTCAAGTTCAAGTTTAACCTTAGCATAATCAAGTATGCAGCACAGTTCGCTCTCGATTTCAGGCTGGACCCACGCGATGTGGAAGGAGGTCCCAAGTATTTGAGCCGTATGATAATTGAATCAAACCCTACCAGCGAGAGACTAGAAGGAGACCTAGCTGTTCTCAACGAGACAAAAGTTCAGGGGAGAATCACCTCATCGCTACGAAACGACTGGTTCCGCCTGATCTGCAGTACCACGCTTCACGAGATGGGAATAGCTGAAAGGCTTCAGCTCCTAAATCAGTACTTGCTTACGGCTGGCCTCACCAAGGAGCGACTCTTACGCCTCGGCACTCGCTATGTTTTAACGGACCGCATCTACGGTAGCAATGCCCAGAACGATCAGGAGCTAGCAGCCAGAAGAGAAGAATGGCTACGCACAGAGGACGTCCAAATTGATGTAAAAGAAGTAATGACACTGATAGAGCGAGACGTCCGACGATTGGGAACGACAATCAAGGAAATCACTGAATACATGGCGACGGCTGAAAAGGAAGTCAAGTCAAACCGGAGGGAAATGGAAGCCGCAGAGGTCCTTAAGAAGAGCGTGCAAGCCATGCAGGACCAACTGCAGGTGTTAAAAATGTTGCCCAGCAAATCCGAGGAGGCGGCTCGACTGGACAAGCACCCACCACCGCAGGAGACCGACGACCAACACTTCGATCGTCTACTTCGAGAGTCGAGTGGTGATCAGGCAGAGGAGCGCCCGGAGAAGCCAACAAGGAAAAGAGTGTTACCCGAAAGTGAATCCTTCGCAGAAAAACCTTGCAGCTCGAAAACCAGCGCTAAGAAAGCCAAGTCGTCCACTGACCAAAAAGCAGCAGAAGAATTGGAAACCATCCGTGGAGAGATAAGGACAATGGAAAGTATGCTGGACAAGTACCCACACAGGCTGATAGTCGAATACTCTAAAGGCATCGACCCCAGGATCGACTGTTCCTTTTGTGGAGTCGTGGGTGCCCATTTTTCAGATTCTTGCCCACACGTCGTCAACGGAAACCAACGTCTGCAAGTTGCCATTTCCTGTGGAAGATGTTACAAGTGTATGAAGTTCTGCAACGGAACATGCCCAAACAAGGAGAAGGAAAAAGGATGTTTTTATTGTAAACCCCTGCGAGGCACACTATTCGAGGACGTGATCCCTCCGTATTCGCACCACCGTGCAGTTTGCCCGGCGCCGGATATGAGAGAAGAACTGCAGCTCAGATTAGTTAAGAAAATTGAGGGATTATCTGAATTGGAAAGAAAGCGCACTCTTCTCAGTAGGTGGGACTGTCGCGAAAGCGACTTCTTTTTTTGCCTATTTTGTTGCTTATTTTTATCCTTGTTCCTAATTCTATAGTTTAGTTCTTGATCGGGCCTGTTCGATTATAAACGTGATCTACGCGATGATCTGGCGGGCTCGAGGCAGCTATAAAAGGGCAAGTCTCGGTACTACCGATCTATATTTCGATTTCGACATCGCTCCGGTACGGCTGGGCTCTGGCCCCGATCTCACTTACTGTTCAAGTAAAGATTCAAGTTATCTTGTTCATTCATTTCAAGTGAGTACCTCTACTCCTAGAGAGTTCAAGTCAAGTTACTTCAAGTCGGAATTCGTTCAGGATAAAGTACTCAAGTAATCCGCGTGGCATAATCCAAAAGGCGGGGATGTTTGATCGGGTAATCTCATAAATTGATTCCATCCTTTTATGTTCCGACGAAGGTGGTTTCACCGAAACGTAAGCCATTAAGGTATTGTAAACCTCGTGTGGAGTTATACAAATAAAGTTTTTCGAAAATATGCCGAGGTTCATCGAGAGCCGCACGTGGACTTTGTCGCATACTCTTTGTCGCATGACTCACGTGTGATCTGTATGATCACCTTACCGCTCTATGCGCCCTAGCACATGACGTTCTCATGGTATTACATTCCAACCATATATTCCCATATCGCTGAGATTTGTTATTCATGGGAAGCTCGCATTACTATCTCACTTCCGATCTCATCGCATAACATTCCCAGCACATCTGCATATGGGATCAGCAACATTATAAACATGAACTTTCTGTTCTCTGATATCATCTTTCTTGATTGTCGATCTGTGATTTGAATTCCTAGCCTTTCCGGGTTACGGTAGCCTGCCCGCCCCTATTGGCTGGCTCCTCCCCCAAGCGTAGATGACTTCATAAGCAAGTGATTAATCATATCCTCATCCATTTCGTTCGTTCTGTGATCATTTTCGCTGTTTTCTTACCTGCTAAGACTCTCATGGGTCCTCCAGCGACCCGCTCTCAGTCCACCCCGGTGGATTCTTGGGCGGATGGCCCAATTTCCGGAATAGTTCCTGAGGCCTCTGCCTCCGAAAATCTTGCCAACGCATTGTCGTATCTAGATGATAAGGCAAGTGTTCGTGGTAGGGACGCCAAGTCCTTACGTAACGCTACGGTCCTTGCGCTGGAAGAAGTCGGTAACGACTCCAAGGCCGACACCGCACAACTGACCAAGCAGATCAACGAAGGTAATTCCGTTTTACTCTCTGACCTTAATCACTCTTTTGCCGCTGTTAGTGATCGCATTGGTGTTGTCCCGTTTACTGCAACGGGGAATGACCCATTGCAGTTCTCTCTCTGGCTCCGCCGCTTGGAAGACGTTATTAGGGTGAAGTCCACAACCTGGACTTCCTAACAAAAAGCCTATTTTCTAATAGGTAACCTGGATGGGGTCAAAAGGGAGAAGGTTGAAGAATTATCCGACGAGGAGCGCGACGATTATGGCACTTCAGTGGCTCATCTTAAACGATCCTTCGAGGGCCCACAACACCGTCACCTTGCTAGGCAATCATTGGCGAGCTGGCAGCAACAAGCTGGCGAATCTACCTCTACCTCCGCCAACCGCTTGCTCCTTTTAGTTCGCGCTGCAACAGCAGGCCAGGATTCATCAAGCCAAAAGGAACGGACCCTAGAAGAGTTCGTAGCCCGGTTGGGTTTTATTCGTTATTATGTGAAGCTGGACAATCCGAGCACCTTCGAACAGGCGGTAGCCAAGGCCCAGATGGTCGAACAACTCCTAACAACAACAACTAGCCGAAATTCCTAACAACAACAACTAGCCGAAACCACTGCGGATCAACTAATTAGACCGTCCTTCCGATTCCCTGTACTATCCAGAAGAGATACAATACCCATCCACCGGTCGCCAGTCTCCTTGGTGTTTCTGATGTTATGTGCATCTTATTATCTTTGTTGTTTTTCTTGTTGCTCATGTTATATTTGTGTTATAAGGATAAACTCTTATTATTCAAATGGTGGTAGGACAAGGTGACCTTAGCGATCGCACCTTCCGCTCAGCGCGCTCGCTTACTACTTCAATTAGTTACCATCGCCATATCTCATTTTATTTGTTACTAACATACTCCAAAAGATACTCACTTGTCTATCTATTTTCCGATCGATTAATTTCATAATCACTTGTTATGGCTATCCCAATATATCTGTTACGAAATATTACTGTGAGTTACCGTTAGTTTCAGTTTCTGTCGTTGACTGTTTCAAACTAGTAATAACTTCCCTACTACATCATAGAGCACACTAGCGTATTTGAACTATACTTAGTAAACAATCCTTGACACCACCGTGATCAGTGAAAGGTTTCTGTGGAATTCGAAGAGGAACTTCTACAATGAAGCTCTAGTCGTCGCTTCATTGCCTCTCGTAGATATCTTAATCAATGCGAATAAAGATTTTTCCGCGTCTGTGGCGAAAGCGGAGCACATTTTCTCGGTTGTGAAGTACAAAACATCATGCACATATAGAGCCGTCGTTGATTTGCTGCCGCCACGCACACGTTGAAGGAACCTAATGAAGAACACAGAATATTGGAAACTGTGCATGCACGAGCACCTGACCGCTTGGTCAAGGTGAAAAAAAACATATGGTTGGAAAAAAGCATCATACGGAAATTTGAAGCAGTCTATCGTTATCCTCAAGTGGACACGCACTGTTATTCCTAGTGCGTGATTGTAAAATTGCCCACCTTCCTAATGTTATGTCATTTATACGTTTCAAGGTAAATGCGCAGTGCGTCTACTAATGGATTGCCTCGCTGCTGCCTCCTCAAATTCCGCAGAAAAGTTCCTCCAAAAACGGGAAAATGCCAAAAAAAATTGTCTTCGTTATTTTGCTGTAAATCGATGCCATATTCTCAGTGGAACCTGTAGAGAGAAGTGTTGCGTGCAGAGGCCGTACATGCAACTATGTACAGCCTCCACATCATAGATGAACGATGGAAACGGTCCTTCAGGCTGTCTCGAAACGTCCATTCTGCCTCACATTCCCGCCATTACAGTAACCAGCCTCCTGCAGATCTTGCCCCACTAAAACAATTGTTCAAGCCCCCCCCCCTTTTCGCCCCCCTTTTCACAACCGTTCACCACCGCCCATTCAGACCGCCTCAGAACTCCCTATCAAACTGCCCCACTTCCCCGCCACTACAGTACTCCGTCCCCTGCAGATCTTACCCCCATTAAAGTAATCATTAATCGATCCAACCCCCTTCTCGCCACTTCACTACCTCGCCACCAGCAGATCTAATCACCCATTCAAATAATTATCGCTGAAGCCTTACACGCCCTGAAGGGAACCGCCCAGAGACAGGCCTACTGCAGAAAGTGGTTGTGTTGGGAGGTTTTCGTCACGGGTTGACCTACATATCATTCGATAGCATTTTTCACGGGGAATCTAGCAGTTTATAAATCAGTCACAAAAAGACCAGCGGAAAGGGAAAAACATTGCTTTATGATTTTGGCTTGACGAAGTTCGTAGTTTGGAGCCATGCCAAGGGAGAAATTTTGATCTATGATAGGGTGTACCATAACAGTCTTGCAGAAAACAAACAGATGTCTACGACAGTGTACTGCCTGACCGCCATCTCCTCAGATTCCGTAGAAAAATTCCTCCAAAGATTGGAAAATGCCAAAAAAATCGACTTTGTTATTTTGCCGTAAATTGATGTCATGCTCTCAGTAGAACCTATAAGTAGGAGGGTTGAGTTCAGAGACCGTAGATGCACTTATCTACAGCCTTCAAACTACAAAAGGAACAATGGGGCTGAACAAAACTAATAATCATTTTCACATTGTACTGAGTAAAGTCGAGTACGTGGCGCAATCCAAAGCAAATTCTGAACAGATTATCTTCAGGGACCAATGAGCCCCTATAAGCACTAAAGCGTGCACCCCATGTGCATGCAATCAAAAAAGAATCCACTCAAGGCTTACGCGGAAAGGTGAGAAACAGCGATGATCAAGGGAGGCGTCGTCCAATAAAGAGCACAATTCTTGAGCAAGTGATTTCAGCCTATATTTTATCCCCTTTCTTCTTAACGTTGTAGATATATCTTCATTTAGCCTTTTTTCAGATAAAGTTCGACAGGGGTTGACCTGTGTTCTTGCTTTTCGATAGTCTCAAACACGTCTGTTGCGCTGGAAGTCAAAAGTTCCGAATTCCTTTTGAGCCATTGGTAATGACAAGTTTTGTTTAGGATGTCAACCGGAAAAGGATTTGCCTCGAGTATAAAGAAGACTCGAGGAAGCCAATAACAATGTCACGTATAATCGTTCCCACAGCATTGTTTCGAACTCTGCTCTTAATGCTAAAGTTATTTTTTCTGATTCCGTTGTTAATCACACTGCCTAGTCGAGTAAATCTGTTCCGATTCAGCCTGTTCCAAATTGCACCGATGATTTCATACCATCGTTCTGAACGTTGCATACTGTAGATACTGTGGACCAACTGCTTTGTAACGCTTCAAATACGATTACAATGTTTGTTACTTATGAGCCCATCGGCAGTAGTGACCTCGCCTGACTCTGCTGCAGCTTACTAAGTCCATTTGAGCGCATCGAATTCATATCGCTGTATTGGTTTTTCGGTAGTTATTGTGATGTCTTGGAAATGTTCGAGTCACTTCTACACTGAACCACTCACTGCATGGTTTCCTTGTCTCTCTCCAAAAGTTATCAGGCAGAAGTCCGAATCTGCCTGCATATCTAGTCTGCTCACGAACCCACAATCGGAGCGTACAGAAAGCAGTTCTCACTAACATTCATAAAGATCGGAAAGTGTACAAGGTTTGAGAAGGAACTAGCCATGTACAACATCTTTGTTGGAAGAAAGGTTTTAGAGTCCAAGAAACCGCTTTCTTCAAATTCAGTAACTTTCGTGTCAGCCAAAAAGAGAGTGTACGGGTACTCGAGAGCGTGACGGTCTTGCAGTTACTCCAGATTTCGATAGAGCCAAGCTCCCGGCAGAAGTTTCTGAAAAAACTACGTTAGAAGAAATAGAATTCGAAAGTCTTTTGATCCTTACCATTAGTGCTGCCTTCAAATGAATGTCTTAGCTTGGTTCAGTCACAAGCAGAATTTAGATTTGATTTATATCAGCGTGGAACAATGGGAACCAGCACCGTCTAGTGGATTCAGTGGTGTCGCGCTACGAAAGGTAGGGTTTGAATTCTCAGGTAAAAGCACGGTTCACGATAAAAATGGTTACTGAGTTTTCCCTCTAGGAATACCTAATGGCCCCCAAGGGTAATAGGATGGACCCTCTCGCGCCCAAAAACTCAACATTTAGAGCATAGTGTGAGCCCCATTACCTGATCGCCCGTATTTCCCACCCCTCGACTGATGTCACGTCAGACGTGTGTCAAGGCGATGCGGATTGCAAACCGATTCGCGCAGTTTCTTCGCCTTCATCGCACTATTTTCCACCTTATCTTCTATTTTTCGTCATAATGTGGATTACACAAAATTGATGTGAATTGTGCCTTTAACCCATTGGCGACCGCGCCATTTTAGCGTGTCTGGCGTGTAGGACCGAGCGCACTTTTCGCGGGCGCTGCTGTGGCCCGCTGGCGGGCCACACGGTCCCAGGAGCAAGTCAATTTTTTCGTAAGCATTTCCAGCCGACAAAAAAGTTTTTTTAAATGTGGCATCTAATGTTGTTTCTGATTGTTCGAAGGAAGGTGAGAGTTTTTACCAAATCAAATGCGACTCTGTCTAAACACCAAGATACAGGCAAGATGGGAATGGCATGTTTCGAATTATCGGATACCCAGCAGAGTCCCTTTACATCCATTTTGCACCTTTTTACAACCTTTTTTACAGCCTTTGGTTTTCCTCCTTTACCAATGCCCTCAGAAGTAACTTTGTCTCCTCTTATCACTGAAGTTGGGAGCAAACGTTTTACGGACCACTGCGCGTCAAGATTCTATAGTAGGTCATAAACCTGCTCGATACTTGAAAGGGTCAAAAAAATCGAAAATGAATGTTATACATACAAAATAACTGTGGCTCGTCTACGGGCCACGCGGTCCCAGGAGCACGACAGGGCGTGGCCCGTATACGGGTAGCCGCCGCGGCACCGCTGCCGGTTGCCGTGAGAATTTGGGAAGAACTAACGCCACTCTACTAGATTCATCTTTTTCTGTTCGTGTCAACTTTTGATGTAAGGTGGCCACTGCAATTTATTCAATGCCTCACATGATCAAATAGTCAGGACTAGCAAAATGACGGATTCCTTTTTTTTAATGCAGAGTTCAGCAAAAATTAGACAAATCACCAAAATTTTACAGCTTTAAAAAAAATCCCCATAAACCATTATCCGAGCTCTTTCTGAGAGGCACTAGCTGCCAGGGGTGGTTTCCCTAGAAGGCAAATTCATAGATGAAAGATGTCTCTATACACATCACCAGAGCGCATGAAAATGAACCCCATCGTGTTATCCCCATGATAAGAGTATGTTTCTCATAGCATGTGGAATATTTAAACTCATGTGTAGGGTAAGCAGCATTTTATTGCGGTTCCCCTCACAGTCAACTCGTAGTATTCTAGTCTTCCGGAAAGGAGTTCCTGGTGGTCAGTCGTCACGTCGCTTCAACTACCCCAAAGAAGACCACCTCCTCCCACAAATGAAACCTCGACGTCTCTATCTCCTCTATGCATATAAAGGAGCTCACTGTTCAACTATACACATTTAGCAAGCTATGGGTACTCGTGTTGATGTGGACGACATGATCGTTCGATTGTTAAATGTTGGAGTACCAGGCTGCGCTTTGGTTAACAATGTGAAGGAAGCAGAACTTATAACCCTATGCCAGTCCGCAAGGTCAGTACTTTGCATTAGTTACTGCAGAAAACCGTTTTCAGAAAGGATGTGCTGCCCTGTGTTTTGGCACGGTCGTTCTCGTGAAGAGGATACGCAATCTAGCGATCTTGATATGATCGGATTTCTTGATTACAACTGTACACATCTACCTCTAGCTATCACCTGGAGGTGTTATCACTTAAAAGGCATCAGCATAGGTTGAATCGTGTTGTGTCGTATGGTCGGAATCTTGACATCAAAGAGCAGTTAGTACGGATCGAAGAATCTCTCATTCCATGCTTCAATGGAGTCCGCTTTAGTTAGGAGTTTGTGACTTTCCAACAGAACCAAATGAAACAAGCAAATGCAAGGCACAAAATATCACTGCATAGGTATCAGTATCACTCAGTATCACCTACAGTTGATCATCGATTTCATCAAATGAGCGCCCGTACTTATGTTGTTAAATCATAAAGATGAAGAGTTCTTGAACCGCCAACAGGTCTACAGTGACCTGGTTTGAGAAAGTTATCACGATGGTACATCTTGACCCGTGATAAGAGCCTGTGTATGGCAGTGATTGAAAAGACTTTGACCGGCATGCTACTCTAGGTAGAAGCAGTGATCAGAACAAATAAGCATTTACCGAGTAGGCTTATAAGCCCTGAGTTATATCATGGCCTATCCTATCCTTCATTATGACCTATTCTTCAAAAATAGTTGAAAAGGCTGAAAAGCAACTGAATTGTCGTTGCTATTGCAAATGAAAGTCAAGTGCATTCGAAATGTAAAGATCTGTTCACAGCACAAAGTGAATCAATTTGATATAGATACCTTACATAGGAAGACAATAGGATCGGTTCTGTGTAATCGATTTGCCGCACGCGGCTGTAGCGGGCCATACGCTTCGCCGTTATTACAGCTCTAGTGTTCTTCATACAGCTCTATCGATATGCGACCATTATTTTAGGCATGATTCTACTGTTAGTTCTTTTGTTCCTACATTCCTTACCTGCTGCTGCATTCTGCCACATTCCTTCGCGCGCCGCATCGCTCTCGTCGCGACGCGACAATTTCGATCCTACTGCACCACACCCACCTAAATAAAATTGACATATTTCCATTAGTTTGCTCTATAAAAGTCAATAAAATGGAATGGTTCCACGTTACAGGCAAGTATTTCTAAGTCAGGCATCATTGCTTGAAGTTCAATCTCCTATAAAAATATGCGGTGATATCCATGGGCAATATGCAGGTAAGCCAACAACTTTGTTCGAGATCGAGAACCCCTGAAAGAATTCTGCACGTGCACTTCCCGTGCTCGCTCAATTAATCCCATCCAGCTTTGTGGGCGATCATCAGTGTCACTTTCATGCACCAGTTCCACATTAGTGTCCATCAGACTCTGACTACACTTGAATTGACGTCATTTGGCAGTCATTCATGTTCTCATTCCTGTGCTTCGCCCACTTCAGCACATGATCCCGAGAAGTATACACAAACAATCCGCACATGCCTTTCCTGCCATCTCGAGTTTGGCCGTCTCTGACGTTAGAGCGTGAATGGACAGGACATTGATTGGTAGGGTTCGCAAGGTGAACATCTGATCAGCAAGAAAGTAAAACACACAAAGCCAATAAACGGGTCTTACCAATAATGGAAATAATGCTATTTTGGAAACTCTACTTTTGCTACAGTCCATGACATTCTTCCCGCTTGATCGGCAGTTAGATTGTGGCAGCCACGGCTGACAAAGTGGTAGCTTCCTACCTCCGCTTCCATTGTGGGCGCCCTCTTGTCCGTGCGCATGTTGCCCTCGACTGACCACCGTGCCCCCTGACTGGTGGGAAAGACTGTTTATATGTCTAATATTTCTTTCCTCTTGGCATGCTAAGAGACAGCGGAGAAACCAGGAGAAGAGTCATAAAAAGTTAGATGGAGCTTCCTGCAAATTTGGGATTGAAGAACAATATTCGTGGAGCTGAGAGCAGGGGTACCGTAACACGTCCTGGATATTTTCGAGATTTCATAATTCAGGTTACTATAATACTCTCTAGGTAATGGTAAAAAGTTTTCGGAAAAGTTACCGAGAGACTATCCCTAAAAGAAGACCACCAATCCTTGGAATTACGGGATTGCATCATCTGAGTGCATTGAAATTGTATGATGGAGCAGTTTCAGATGTATTAAGACTTTTTGATCGAGGTGGATTCCCACCAATGGTTAACTATCTTTTTCTGGGAGACTATGTAGATCGTGGCCATCAGAACCTCGAATGTATTGCGCTATTTTTTTCTTACAAGGTAAGGCAACATGCTCTATTACCAGAAATTTTCATGAGAAGCAATTCCTTCAATAAGTCCTCCGTGTTCAGATCAAATACCCCGGTAACTTTTTCATCCTAAGAGGAAACCATGAATGCGCACCTATTAACCGAGTGTATGGGTTTTTTGAAGAATGCAACAGACGTTACAATAGTACCCGACTATGGCTCTGCTTTCAGGTAGCTCAGTCTGGAATGTACGCTACTTTAAATTCAAATAATAAATTTCTTCAGGAAGCATTTGCCGCTATGCCGTTCACAGGCCTCGTAGCTGGAAAAATTCTCTGCATGCACGGTGGACTGTCTCCCAAGGTTGATCTGTATCAAGTGTACCTCGCTCCCATGTCTCATTGACCAAGATGCTCCGGTTCCAAAGACCGGAGTTTGCCGCCACGCACAGCAATGAAACGTGCGGTCGCGCTGCGGCAAACTCTGGTCGTATTAGGGCCAACTGAAGAATACTAGAAGTTTTCGTTTACCATTATATAGATGTTGTTTTAGCTGAAATCACTGGACCAGCTTAGGCAAATCACTCGTCCTATTGATCCCCCAAATCCATCGATACATATCGATCTCTTGTGGAGCGATCCTGATCATTACGTCAAGGTTTGCGATTGGCTTTCATTAAGGGGTGGGGTGCGAAGGACAGGCTACTCACCACGTGTAAAAGGCAGTAAGGCCATGAAGGATTCGTAATCAGTGATGATCTAATAGTTTCCTGGGATTTCAGTTCCGCCTCAGAAGTATTTAAAAGTTCATTGAAGGGGGGAATGTACTTTCTTAGATTTCTTTCGACGATTAGCAATAAAACCCAAAGCCAATCATCGAAACGTACAGCTGTACGTACTTCTGCTCGAATGTCGCGTCACGCTCGCCGCACCCTATCGCGCGCAGACTCGCGCTGTGATAGGGAAGTCTGAATTCCCGATGGAAGGATACGCTGGTCACCGCAGAACCTTTGCCGCTTGTTGTGGGGATTCGGGGAGAAGTACCGCCACCCGGTATGAACGCCTCATCGTAAAAACGCTTTTGTGTTCAGGGTTGGCAGGCGAATACTCGTGGAGTGTCTTACGTATTTGGACAAGACGTAGTTAATGAAATGTTACCAATATTAGATATCGATCTCATCGCAAGAGCTCATCAAGTAAAGTTCCTGTTTTGCCGACCAGTTCCATAGAAACTGCTATTTCTTTTTTTTTTGCAGGTAGTACAAGATGGGTACGAGTTTTTCGCTAATAAGCGCCTTGTTACCATCTTTTCTGCGCCTCACTACTGCGGGCAGTTCGACAATGCCGCTGCAATGATGAATGTCGATGAAGGACTAGTTTGCTCGTTTCAGGTACGGAAAGTTATTAAAGAATGACCTCCGCCATAGTGTGATGGCCAAATCTCCGCAAGATGGTTCTGAATAGGGGCGCAGATGGAGCACACTAACATACTCATGGTCCAGGGGTCGAATCTGACCTTAAGGCTCCCTCGGGCCAGCCAAACCTTCCATTTCATCTGAACTGGCTAAGCTAACTGGTAACAAATCCATCTAGGAGGATATAATCACTAACCGGCTGCTCGCTGAAAGTTACTGCATAGGCTATGTACATAGGCCGCATTCAATACTCCATTACGATTCTGAGTCAAAGTCACATGCGAGGCGCATCCCAAAAACAGAATTGACTAACGGCAAAGATTTTAAGGATTCTCGTATTTCTCGACTAATGATGTATGAACTTTTCAGATAATGCGGCCAACCATCAAAGCGAACAAAGTGGTAGCGCGGTCCAGCTAACACTATATAAGACGAATACATAGTTAATGTATTTAAAATAATGTCGAGTGTATTTGTGCACCATATCCAAACGAATAAAAATTTCTGGAGCCACACATACGTCTGAAACCGCTGTAATCGTCGGAAGCAGCTCATAAAAAATAAAAGGCATTGTACCCAGCAACCAGAGGGTGACAAATACCTAGCAGTAGGAGCGAAGTTCGACGCTGTCGCCTTAGACTTTTGAAAATCAGATTGAAGCAGAAAATTTGAGATAGCGCTCCATTGCCCCTCACTGAAGACCCTACCCACCCACTGTAGCCGTTCGTTCTCGGCGTTATCGTGGCAGCTGTCTTTCAGGCCCATTATTTTTGAAAATTTCTTCTGAGTTTACATCGTGACCTGTCCTTTAGGGGATGTGTCTATGGATGGAGTTCTGTAATAGCAGGACAATGTACGGTTGTTTCCGTTTAGTTCTCACCCAAACTATCTAGTGGAAAAGGTCAAAACTCGCTCGGTTTATGAGCTTAACATGGGAAAGCCATTTATGATCAGCAATCTCGACAATGCCAAACTGATACCACCGTGAATACTACCGAAGTGTTTCACTAGGGCTTATGCTATTAGGCACCATCAAGAGAAAAGTTGACCGCTGTCACATGGCGTCATAGCTGAACAAGGTTCTGAACGAAAGGCGGAGAAAGAAACAGGGGAATAAGAACTATCAGAGTTCATCGTCCTCGACCCAGTTCCAACATGAGGGCTACGGTGGAGCTTTTCGACCAGTATAAATTCGTTATAGGAAAAACATCTTACCTCCGCCAGATAATACCAATTCCGTCCAGGAAGAGTTTTCAACAGTGAGTTTTTTCGGTGGGATAGGCCTGCAGTCGTAGAACTTTGGTATCCAAATAGAACTTAACCAGTTCATGATATCTAGTCGCAGTCAAACTCAGACAATCCATACGGAACTTCAACCACTAGTCAAGACAGCATGAGAAAGTGAAGTCTACGGATACTGGATACAAAAAGATGTTAGCCCTCAACTGGCACGGGTTCGTAATGCACCGTTACATCCAAAGGCAGTTGTGATGGACTAGTTCATTTTCTGACTCCTACACTCAATCCCAACCCCCAACAAAAAAATGGCCATATGGACCCTAAGGAAGGATCGCGGACAGGTTCCCCCTGCCTTTGTCAGAGGGTTACTGTCGCATGATGCTAACATGGCGGGACTAAATGCTTTGTCTGCAGTGGCGCTTATCCTCCTTCATTTTACGGCTGAACCTCCTGCCATGCCTTACTTTGCCTTGGATGACAATTTCGACTGTATTTCGTTACAGAGACTCTGTCGATGGATTCGAATCATTTCTTTCGAAACTATCCTATCGAGATATATCGCCTTGCGCTCAGCTTTCCCCTGCTTTTGACCTAGTGATTTCTCTGCTGAATAAACTAAGAATGTTCTTATTCTCATCAACGAAGCACTTCTAGTCCAATTAAGCAATCCTTTTTAGTTACTTTTGATGTCGCTAAAGCGGAAACGAGCACCCAGTCGTCCTCCAGATGAAGCGTCTACGTCTGAATCACGATCAAGAAGAGCTAAAACCGTCGCTAAAGATAGCATTGCCATTCAGATGAAAGTGGAAGAGAATGGTTTGTTACTTTTGATAACCACTTTGGGCTCTCAACTGTTATTATTCTAATTCTTTCAGGACGAGTCACTCCACCTTCTTCCTCAAATGGTGTGTCTGAGTGGAAAGCTAGCACGTACGACGAAGGAAAAGTGAAGAAGCAGGAACCTCTCGCAGAAGACATGGAAGTTGGTGAAGGGTCGAGCTCGGATGTCTGCGCCATTTGCCTTGCCCCGTTAGTCTATATCTTTCTGACTGTTTTGTTCGTAATTATGTGTTGTTAACTGCGGGTGTTATGATTGTTTATGATAGTGGAAGCGGTTTCGATCAACGATCTCGCAGTGGTTGTTTCCTTCTTGATAGTGCGATCATTCATAAGTTCCGGTTTTTTGCCCTTCAGTGTTAGATCTGCAAAATTATAATATTTTTCTGAAATCTAGTTGGTTCTTCTAAAAGAGTGACTAATGATATGACGAAGAACTAGTTAGGATGTGTCTGCTGCCTTCTCAACATCACCTCTCCTTTTTTGCGCCCTAGGCCACGCACCCGCTTTTGCATATGGGTGCAGTTTTTGATTTAAACGAATGAATAAATCTGGTTCCATCCCAGTGAGCCTGGTATGCAGAAATAATGCGCAAGGCAAAAAAAAGGGACATGGATGTAAACTGAGTATTTCCAAGGGTGTCAACTGTTATAACCTCTCTGATAAAATAGAGCATTTATTGGAAACACCATATTTCTAGGAAGACCGATCCAACGGTACTCGACAATTGTGCTCACTCGTTTTGTTACAAATGTACCTCGCGATGGATGAAACATGCTGGAAAGTGTCCTCTTTGCATGAAAAATGTCCAAAGATTTTGGCATCATGTGGACTTGTCACCTACTAAGCGCTCTATGTGAGTGACGATATGGCACGACTTTTCGTTAATAAGATCAATTTCGTAGATGTAAAAGTGTTCTAAATGATATTTCTAAACCTCTCATCGTAGGGTTGTGGTTGCGGAGTTAAAAGCAGCGGCTGAAGCAGAACGTCTAGCGGAGCGAGGGCAGTCACAACCGCCCCTTGATGAACAAGAGTGCATACGATTACGGATACGTCGCTTGCAAAGAAGGCTGGATTACGTTCAGAAACAAATGTATTTCCCATGGTTTTTCTAACCCTCTCAGTCTCTGATTCAAATATTTCATAAATCGCTGCCTTCATACAATCTTTGTTTAGGAACGGCAATGCTCGTGTTGATCGGTCTTCTGATCTTTCGAGGACACATGTTCGAATAGTCAATGAAATTTCCAAACTGGAAATGCTCAAAAGAGATGTGACCACAAGGTTGTCACGTTCATAGCCAACAGATTTGGACTTTTTTTCAAACTGTTTCTCTTCAGGGGAGATCTCGTTGGTAACATTGTTTTCCGCTCACTAATTTACAAAGATAAACTCGAATGGAGCTCTATTGACCGCAATGCGATCAGAGTAGGTTGTACTTTCTGGTAATATAATTAGCTCTTTTCACTGCAGTCTCGGTTTCAGGTTCCCTTCTCACCTGCTGTTTTCAATGCTAATTTTGAAGATTCTACGGAAAGGCTTCGAAATTTTTTGGATCGTGAACTACAGATCGTCTGGCGTGGTGTGCGTTTTATTGAGTACTGCCAGTTATTAAGTGCTATCAAAAAGATTTTTTCTTCCAAACATTGTGCTCTGCTGTTGCTAATCAAGATGCAGCATTCACGCATTCAGCACTATTACTCCTAAGTTGCTTAAGGGTTCCAGGCGCTGTCATCGTTTAACCTTATGTTGGGGCTGTTGCGATGCGGCAAGTTGCATGGAGAATACGCTTGGCTTGCATTGTATTTTAGACAAACTTTCTTTGCATCCAAGGTTCCTAAATAATAGGAGTGTGTTTCCTGTTCGTACTGAATTATCGCAGTCTTTGGGTGTAACGGTAGTAGTAAAGCGGTAGCCTTAGGTTGCTCCGTTTTTTCAATCTTTGTATAGACGCTTAAAAAGGTACCTTTTTAGTTATAATAGGATGGCCCTTGCTGCCCATCAATCGAGTTTATCCACGCAAGATATCATGTAGAAGCGCATGACTTACACTCTGCGTGTAGACTGAAGTCTTTGATTGGCATTTTAAAAGGTTACTACATATGCAAGAGCTGCATCATTACGTACTATCTCAACTATACGGAGAACTGCTTTGCTTAGGAAGTGAATGGGGTTTTATTACTTTTTCACATCATTATTGTAAGCTCTCACCTTAAAACCTAGTTCTTTTGCAACGATATTGTAACTGTTTCTTCATCATTTCATCCTCATAACGATGGAATGCTTTAGTCATCACAAGCATGAAAAAAGAGCCGCATCGCGTGGGTGTCGGGTCCGACTTGCGATTTCCCTTCTACACCTCGTTTTGAACACAACAGCACTAGTATAGCAGCAAGAGCATATCCTTCCAATGTAAAGATCGCGCTGAGGCCTAGCCCGTTGCGTATGCAGGGCCAAGCCTGACGTCTCAAAACTTCCCTTTTAGAGGTACCTATCTGAGGTCTTCTGCAAGATACGGTCCTCACTTTTCCGATATACGATCCCCAAAAATATGGTGTACAAAGTTTGGCGAACGGACTGGACGCGGTGGGGATCGAGGAAGTATGCATAGCTGCTCAAACCCGAAATATTTTTTGACGTTTCGATTTTTATCCTGTATCCAGAGTTTACTTTTTGAAGTTAGGGCGTGGGCAATCAATTTGCCCTGAAGTGGCATAGTCTTTGAATTCCTGACTCCTGTATCAAAGATTATCTTTAGAGACGCAGGAATAATGCAGAGTTATAGGAAAAGGTTTTGGATTCTAAGGAGTCGAAGTATAGAGCTGTGAAAGCGAGGTACAGCCTGCAAAGGTGCAATATTGGCTCGAGAGCCGTTAGCAAAAAAATCAGTGCTGCTGGTGGACTGGATCAGTGGGTAGCTTTCTTTACGCCACTACCAGACCTTATTTTGCAGTGGTGACCGAATTTGGGTTCAGTATCGCCATCTTAGCCTCTACTGCCAAGGGCTCAAAGTTTCTTGGCAGGAAATATTCCATAGAGCCAATGTGATTTATAGTTATGCCTTTTACTTGCTATAAGAACCTTTTGGCAGTGCGTTCTACCACCCAGGCGAACTCACATACTCATAAGCATACTCTTTTTTTTGCTCCTTTTTTAGAACGAAGTTCTAGTCATTCTAATCGATATCCATACCCTCATGAATGCATTTCACATCAGACTGATTAATTCTTACAAAAAAACTCTTTGTTCATAAGAAATTTCTTTTAGAGAAAGCCGAATGAGTCCAGGGACGAATATGTCAAAGCCCGTGGCAGTGTTGTGAGCGAGATCATCATTTGGTGTTCAGAGTTCCAGATCAATTCTCCACAATTTTCGGTTTGTTGTAGCTAAAAAGCTTTATTTTACAATGGTTTGTAACAGCGCTTCTTTTCAGCGCAATCTTCGCCTGATAGGGATTTTTCCTGGTTACCTGGAACGGTTCCAGTCAGAATTGTTTGAGTTCGCGAGTAGCATGCTGTCATTACAAGATTTCGACAGGACAAGTGCATACAGGTACTTTTACTGGATAGGCCAGTTGTGAAAAATTGCCGGCCACTGCCGCGTTGGCATGCTGGAAATCCTGGCTCCATGGAAGTAGATAAGGAGCTCGTATTTCTGATTTCAGCTCCCCTGAACTCAGGCAGGTGCTGCACCGTAGGAATCGTAGAGGCAACAACAGTCAAGGTTCGTTACCTTCAGAATTCCATGTTTATATTTTCAAATGCAATTCTGTTTTAGAGGTTGTTATGCTAAGCGACAGTGATTCGGATTCGGTTATTGTTGCATTAGATGGAGGAAGAAGTCGCGATCGCCGCGATGCAGATGGAGATGATGTGATCGTGCTTAGTGATAACAATTCATCTGACGTTCAACCTATTAGGGTTCCCAGAGAAAGCAATTACATTCGGGTGCGTTCTCACCTTTCTGAATGCAATATTATTCCTTTTCTTTTGTTTCGGAAAGCAATCCTCTGGCCTTTTGCATTGCAACGTTTCGAATGTAAAAGAAGGCGGATTTACTCAAGTTGACAGATACCGCATAATTTTTTCCGTTAACTTATGCGACTTGGATACTGGCCTCATGAGTGAGTCTTTAATTTACGCTAGTACGGTTCTCCTGCTCCGATTCAAGAAAGTTGTTACATGGAATTTGGTAAAATAAACTGGCAATAGCTCTTGACAGAGTGCTGTTAGACAGGAACCATTTGAGATAAGTATGAAAATTCAGTATAATAATTGTGTGATAATTAAATTATTATAACACCCTAACAGGATGAAGCTACATCGTCGAATTCTGAAACGTCAAATGCCGGAGATTTCTACACTAGACCAGCCTGTCGCCTTCCTCAATTCCGCTTTCCTAGTCGTACAGTTCCGATGCATGTGGTTGATGCCTTCGGCTCTTCTCGCGATCTCTTTGAGGTAGAAATGTCATCGAATTAGAAGTTGTAATTTTGGCCTGACCCTTGATTATATCTTTTCGTTCTTGTTTATTCTATTCTTACTTTTCCCAGAATTCTATAATTTATTTTTCCACAGTCCCACATAAGACATTTCAGCACCTCTTCACACCATTTGCTTTGTCACATAGTAGCCGTGAACAGTTCCTTCACGCACTGGACTTGCCCCATACCCCGCCTGGATTTGATACGACGGTGATTTTTCAAGAAATTACTGAGTTGTACGAATTCTGAAACCTTTACAAGCTGCAGTTTTCTGCTGATTATGACATCGCACAAAAATTACTGTTGTATGATAATAAGAAAATATCTACTTGAGGTTAAAAGATCCAATGTTCCATTTACAGATTGTTCTCTCCAGCGATGATGAAAACGATAGATCACCTTCAAGGCATTCCCGTGACCGCCAGTGAGAACTGTTATTTGATTATTTCTTTCTGAACTGGTGTTTTCATCGCTGGTTTCGCTGCTGGTCAAATTAGATGCATACTTCGTGAAACAGTAATAGCAACTAAATATGTTCAGAAGACAAGTAACTTCCTCACGACCAGCTGAATACAGTTCCTCCAATTCATCCCAGGATACTGTTGTACCAAATGACATTGACTGGCTAACACCTATGAACCGCTCCTACGAATCGGGTAAGCTTGTGTCTATACTAGTTTCGTCAACTTATTACAAAGGTGAATCTTTGTGACGGGTGGTCAACTATTTACCTTTACAGGAAGCTCTTCTCGACATGATTTGCAAGGTCTTTCGGCAGCTTCAAGCTCATCGGATATTGTGCCAACACAGTCTTCTTCGAACGTACCTCGTAAAACGGTGAGGATCGAACTCATAGCTTGCTTATCTTTCTTCGATGACTGAGGCATCTTTTCAGAAATCCTTGTTCGGTTCTGAATGCACTAAGAGGATACCTCCTAAAGCAGCAATCGAAGTAAAAGGTTAACATCCTTTTTCGATTCCAACTTATTTTAACCAGTGAAAAAATGCTTGTGCAGTCGAGAAAGGGACTAAGATCAAGAATATTTGTTCGCAGTGGTTATAACGACCGGCAAGAATCCACTATGATAGCAAGGAACTTGTGGAACGATATATGCCGGAAGGAGAGCTGAAAATTTTTCGCAATCTCTTGTTTCTGTTTATTGCCGGCGAAATTTTCTCTGAAGTTTATTTGTCAACTAAAGGCTTTTTTCTTAATAAGGGCATACAAGAGAGTTTAATGTCGGTAAATTCGCCCACGTGATCGTTCTTTTCAGGCTGGCATTAAGCTGGCTCATAAATTTTGGAGAATCACCTCACCAAATTTTTCGAGCAATTTGTTCAATTTCCATTCTTAACGATTTGATAGCACAAAAACTTGGCATCCTTTTTCTTTAAACGTCAATGAATTGAAAGTTTGTACTAGCAGGCGAAAACAAGCTTCTGGCCGCTTTATGGCAAGAAAGATTGAATCGTTGCGCAACTGGAGGACCCGCGGCTGTTAGTTCATCCATGTCACCAACAAAGGATGCTAATGCAAAGCAGGCGGATGGGACCACTTCCACCGGGCCAGGTGCTTTCTCTGATGATATGTTGTTCAATGTATCTTAACTCATGAACAACAACCCTACTCAGAAGTGGAGTGAGTTTTGGGCGGGCAAACCTGCTTGTAATTAACACGCAATGAATTAAGTGTGGAAAGAGAAAAAATTGATAAATAGGATGTGAATGGTGACCTATCGTCTGTTACCACCTCCGGGCTTTTATTTTTGGCCTACATCGGGGGTATTCGTTTTCACTCTAACTCTACTAATGCAAAAAATAACGGTTGTTCAGATACCTAATCACGTTACCAGGCTTTTTTGTAAAAGTGCGGAAGGCATTATAACTTTATTTAGCATCGTCGTTGAAAAACGAAGCAGGAGACGAGGAAGCTGACGGATCTACTCTTGAGGAGGACAACATCAGCGCGCCTCCTGCAACGGTAAGTAGAAAGTTTGTTCACATAATTTACCCACTTCGGTCCATTCTGGTGTGTTCTACAAACGAATTTCTCTCGTTTTTAGCAGGGGCCTGCTAACATTCCTGGAGACGATATCACCATAAATGACGTTTCATCATCGTCTGTAAGAGCTGAAGAAAGCGATACGATCCCTGTAGCTGGATCTTCTACCGATCGGCCAAGCGAAAGACCTACTAGGTTTCAATTTCTCTATATATCTCTCATCTCTCCGTAACTAATTTTTTTCTACAGCCATGGAAAAAGAGAGAAACACCACAAAAGTTGGAAGTCAATTTTCAAGCGCTTCCGGAGAAAGCTTCAGCGTGAGAAGAATCCTCGTAAACGCCAAAGGTACTTGTCTTTCAAACCCATTGTTTCTATCTTTGAATATACTGACAAATACTTGTTCTATTTGTAGGGCGTATGACTTCCTTATCGAAATGAAGCGATTCGAGGAAGATAGGCGCAAGGAGGAGTCATCTCGTGGAAGAAATAGGGAAAGGACGCGATTGGCGTCTTACCATTCGAGCAACAGCTCATCAAAACGCGGTCACCACACCGACGATGAAATTCGAAGGCGGCGATCACGCTCTGCGGATATGTCACACAGCTTTTGATTCAGATTTAGTTATCGTTTCGCAGTTGGGATATTCTTGAAAGAATCGTTTAGTTTTTACTTGCATATTTGTATGATTGTGATAAGAGCAGTAACATAGAAGTTTGTTCTCGAGACCTATCCAGCATCAGCTTGTTTGCGAATGCTTTTCATACTACGGGATTTTTCTAGAGAATAGGAAACGTGGTCCATTTTTCTATTTTTGCAGTCATATTACCGAGCACAAAAAGTGTTCTCATGTTCAACACTTGTACTAGTTCCTCTTCTGAATAGAGACCCTTCCCTCGAGGTTTACTTGTAAAATCATTAGATTTGAGTTACATATAGTTTCACAATATGTGCTACTCGCTTTTCTAGGTTGTCTATGTCCATCACTAAACTTTATGATGTTATTGAAAATTGTTTCTCGCCTACTCGTAACCATTTCTAACCATATTTATGTGAAGTATGAATCTGAAGAATAACGCCTCGTCCTGGAAGAAAAGGTTTCAGTGACCAAAGTATCTTTTTCTCACCTCCAGACGCTTTCTTTCAATTATGGCCTTGTCATCTTATTGCCTCACAAGACAGACAATAGCTTTGAGCCTGCGGATAGATGGCTTGAAGGCTAATGTCCCTAGCCTACTCGCTGTTCTTTGTAAGTAAATCGTAGTGACATTAATTAGACTTTTAATTCATTCATTGGATCAAAGCATTATATGAGAACACCGAGGGGGTTTCGTATTGGATTGGATTTTCATTGGTTGATGTCATCAATTTTTTTCATTTGGAGTCACTTTTATTGTAAGAGATGTTGTTGATTATTATATGTTCACTTCTAACAGCTGTCAATTTTTCAACGTTGATTGACTGATTCGGAAAAGGAAATGTCATGTTTTGAGGGCGTAGTCTTGTCATTCGTGGCATTAACAAGCCCTCAAAGGTTGGGGCTTTCAAGAAAACCACATAATGTATTTTTAGCACCATTTTTGTACCTTGTGTGCATTTATAATTCATTATGCTCGAAATGTTGAACATAACCTTTGCTTTAGAAAAAGTTTTGACTTTTCGTTGGGCGCGCTATTTAATTACCCATCAAAGCTCTCATGCAATCAGCTAAGAGAACTTGATAGACCACTTTTTGGTGCAAAAAGTATTGCGGTCAATCCTTTTTAAGCGATTCCAATCAAAAAAAACTGAAGCAGACATTAACCATTAGCTTGTTGGAGTGCTCACAACTCATGGGCGCACATTTCAGTTCTCACAGTCATGCTCATAGATAGAGAGAATCAAGACGGGCACTTCGAAGGTGAGCTGGAAGGGTTCTGCATATTCGATGTCTAGGGGCCGTATGCAAAACGCCCAGGGTGGGGGGTGGGCGACTCTCCCCTTCCCTACCCTGGGGGTTATGCATACGGCCCTAGAAGATACTGCTCACATTATTTGAATCTCAGTCAACACCGGGATCCCTTTTTGGGGTGTCCTTTGTGAGGGCCAAGTATGATTTGTGCTGTATTAAGATGAAATTGTCCGATGGCGAATTTTTATATATCGAGGGATATTTAGGGAAATTACGCTCACAATAACGAACCTAGTTAGTGTAGACCTAGCGTATTCAGTAGGCGCTTGGCCACTCGCCAAAATGCGAGGTACTCCTCTTGTCAGCTTGTTTTATAGTAGTGTATCAGATTCTGTCTTGGAACTATAGTGAGTACCTGATCCTATCAAAACGTGCTTGGAGTTTAGCTGCACTGAAACTACTAAGAAATGAAGTAGTAGAATTAGTCTCGCCAACTTTGGATAGCATTTGATTGATCAATTGGAAGCTTAGAACAGGTTCAAAGGTTAATCGGAAGGGTTCATTTGGAAAAAACATCATGAAGGAGAGGTAGGTCGAAGGATTCTGTATCAACTCGAATTTCTTGCCCTTACAGGGCCTTTCGTTACATACCAACTGTAGACTTAATGAGGCTGTGTTAGATTCGCCCCCTCTTTTCTGAGACCCCAAGTGTGCCTTCATTGTTACTCCTAATTTATTGGACCTACAACACGTGGAGCACCAATGGAACATGTGTTAGTTCGAACTGCAGCGTTTGTACTTTAGGCCGGTTTAACTTGTTTTTCGAAGCGTAACTTTGCAATAATAGCTAAGACTTGAATTAAAGAAATGAGTCAAGTGCACTAACGCGCAAGTGGCGCTCTGGCGCTCGTACTCTCTCGTCTCACATTACCAGGGGAGGTCACATCCAAAATGTATAACACCTGGCAAGACATTAGTACAATTAATCTGCGCGCAGAATACCTGACTGTCTCACAGCTATCGTCAGCGCTATATGCGTGATGATGACGGCTAACATTCATGAAGATTTGCTCATTTCTCATGGTTTATTAGTTTCTTGTTTCTCACCGTTTTGGCTTAAGATACCCAGGTCGGTAACCGGCATTGCATTAGGTCTTTTCCGCTAACCATCCTTCCTCCAAACTCCTTGAATCTTAACATTGAATGTACAATGATTTTTTTGGTTTTATTTACTTCCCAGAACAGAAATGTATCAAACACATATGGAACCAATAATTCAACTGGTCGTGCAGTTGTATTGGTCGAATAAGTAAAGTTTAAGAGTTAGAAACCAGTCAAGAATATAAACTCTACCTTTCTGGTGGGTATACTGATTTAATAGGCCTACAACTAAGGTGAGAAGGACCTTCCCAATTGAGTTGTAGTTGTTAGTAGAAGTTATGCCTTATCTGCTGTAACTCAAATTCCAAGGTTAACAGAGGTCCGTGCTCAATGCTGCATTTACTCATGAGTGACTGATGTGGTTATTTGTACGGGCCAGTTTGACAGGAATTTTGGTCTTCTATGTTCGTGGCGACTCGTTTCTCTTCAACTTTAAGTCATCCAGTCAGGGTGATGCAGTCTACTTGTTGTATTCTCTTTTCTTCACTTTGTATTAGGCCTCTTGATTACTGTTCGTTTTAGTTTATTTTTCTCCCTGCTTGCTATTTACTTAACGTTTGACTCTATCTATGCGCCCCATAAGTGCAGTTTAAAATAAATAAACATTGTTCCCACTTACCAATTCCTATTAAATTTTTCTCATATTCAAGCTACAAATTCAGATTACGCTCTGGATAGCGCTCTGTTCGTTATCCATCATCTGTGTGGGATTGTAGTTAGATGCTCCCATTGACCGACAAGCAACCAGACCATTTCTAATCCTTATATCTAAACGTAGCTGAACCTATTGAAAAAAAATTGAGCTGCGATGAGGTCGCTGACCCTGAACGACACAGCTGCTTGTCCCGAAGTCAGACCCTTGGCAGGAAATCTTGGCCGAAAATGTATTTGAATAGTGCGCGCTTTGCCTGTTTCAGGGTGGGTGGCGTTGCGGGTGACCGCGCCGCGGCAGGTGCAAGTCAGCTGATCGACGTCATCGATTTTGTTGCGAAATATTGCGAAAGACGGAGCCGAAGCGCGGTCGGGCTTCATACAGCAACGCATCGTCATCTGTACGGCTGTCTTCCTTTGGTTTTCTGATTCATTTCGGGGTAACTCTGTGCTATTCTTTGTTGAATATTCGCAAAAACCCTCAAGGAAACAAATAGTTTTCTGGGTTTTTGCGGGTATTCCTCTGATTCTTCTGCAGTGGCTCGTAGTTGTGTATTGTTCAAGTTAAAGCGTGTCTGTCTAAATCAAGGCTCAATAGTCTCCGTTCTGGTATAGCTTCGTTTTCATAATTATCGATCGCTCGTTCACTCTGTCACCAGTGGTTCCAGTGGTCGACCCCACTCATTCGCTGCTGGGGTCGGTCGATTTCTCATCGTCTCCATTCACTCGTCTCAGTGCCTGCTTCCTTCTCTCTCATCAGCTGGTTGTCACCATTGCCTCTCTTTGTGTCCAGTTAGTCACATGTGTGGTTCGTCTGCCGTGTTAGACGTGTGTGTTATCATTTCCACCATCGCGTTGCTGCGCTAGACGATCGTGCTCTGATCATACGCGTCATTCTCCAGTTCTTCCTCCATGATTCATACGCGTTTTCAGCTTACACTTTACTTGATAGTTGTACTTACAGGTTGGTATTCATCATGAAGTGGGCGTACAAGGAGGAGAATAACTTTGAGAAACGCCGTGCTGAGGGAGACAAGATCAGAAGAAAGTATCCTGATAGAATTCCCGTTAGTTTTTCTTCCCTTCCTCCTCCAGCAACTACTCAAAGTGGGCTTGTACGTGGAAGTTGCCATATTAAGTTGGAAAGAGCCGTGTCTAGTGTGTTTACGACCTTTTTTTCTGAGAACTTTCTGTTTTGAACCTTTTCATTAATTTCAGTCCATTTACGACTTCAATTGACTCATCAATTCCGGCTCGATCTGTTCATTGTTGTTCATTGTTTAAGGTTATCGTGGAACGGGCTCCGAAGTCTCGTCTACGAGACCTAGACAAGAAGAAGTACTTGGTGCCATCGGACCTCACGGTCGGACAGTTCTACTTCCTCATCAGGAAAAGGTGCGAGTTCTTCTAAATCGCTGTTGAGTCATATTTTTTGGTTCAACTCCCTTTTTTAGGATTCATCTCCGACCTGAGGATGCGTTATTCTTCTTTGTGAACAATGTTATTCCCCAAACGATGACAACAATGGGACAACTCTACCAGGTAAATTTCTGGATTCGTTCGCGTGTGAGATGGCGTGCCTGTGCAGCTGGGTCGTGGCTGTATCGATCGCCTGTTCCTCATTACGCCTTATGGGCGAGTGATAAATCACTGCGCTCAGTTATTAATAAACTGGGTCGTTTAAGACCAAATTTCGGGGCTTGCTTTCGTTTGGTTAATTCATGGAATTCTCGGGAATCGAAGTAGATAGAGGAGGACTTCTGATTGCGTGACTTTCTCTGCGACGTTATTCTTAATTTGGATGAACTAATAACTGGTAATTTTTCACCAAGGTTACGATTCCTGTGTCATCTCCCTTGTTTAGTGAAACCGGTCCCTTAGGTCTATCTATTTCTGCCAGCCGCGTGTCGCTTTGTTGTAAATCAGTACCGTAAGACCAGTTTTATGAATCACGTCCATCTCCCTTCTTTAGTGTGTTGTTTGGCTTTAATTCATAAGTTATATATGGCGCACAGAGTGATGTTTTTACGAAATTGATAGTAGAAGGGCTATGTAGCGATGATCTATCGGGGTAATAACCATTCTGGTAGTGACGCGTTCTCTATTTTCGACCTTGGTCGTGTAAGAGGGTGAAGTGGTGAGCACGTGAAACGTCTTTCAGAAATTGACGGATCCTTGGAGTATAAACAAGTTTTCAAACGTTCTTCAGCTTGCCAATTGTTTTTTTGCGAGGGAATTCGTTCATTCTGATCGTGACAGTGGTTTCCTTTTTAATGCCATCCCTGCAGACATAAGCGCTTGTTTTGATAGTTGTTTGCACATCACCACTGCGCTGTGCTCGCACACCAATTTGCGCGGCGATCCAAAGATTTCTCTCACTTTTGCGAGATGGAATACCGACCGTCGGAAGTTCATTGCCATTCAATTTCGGTTCTTAAGAAAGAGAATGAATGTGGCCTTGTACTGTTCTTAAATTGACTGTAACTGTTTATAGCACGTTGTAAACCGAAACAAACATTTTCAGGATCACCACGAGGAAGACCTGTTTCTGTACATCGCTTACAGTGATGAAAGTGTTTATGGAGGCGACGGCGAGCTTTCAGCTCAGTAGGCCTTGGTATTCGATCACTGATAGTGGCCCTTCTAGCATTATTCAATTGACCTCTCTTTATTCTGATATCGACGGATATATTACACTTGTTTTTTCTAAATAATTCCACGTTTTTGCACAAAAGCTGATTCCAGCTGACTTCACCTTCAACAAGGCCACTATTAGAAACATCCAACAAAAGGACGTTTATATGACTTCGAGGTCTCAAAACGAAAAAAAAGTTGCTTTGCGTTTCTTCACATTTAATTCGCGTTCTAAGCCTGATGTTTTCCGTATTCTGTAGTTTTTAGTGTTTAAGGAGTCAATCATGGTTTCTGTTAGTGAATGTCGACTGAAGTGGAGTGATTACCGTAGTCGACAACCCATTAACAGCAATTATGAGCTCCCGGGTCCGTGCGTTCGATATTAGGCACTCATTTCGTACATTTGGAATTATGTACAGCCGTCCGTAAAGCCGTGTAAATATTTTCATTACGTTTGTACATTTTCAGCACGTCTTTTTAGCTGTTCTGGAATAAAATTTCAAAATCCATCAGGTGTTAACGGTCAGTGTGGCATGACACTAATAACACAGTCGCATGCTCGAGTTCTTCGTGTTGGTAACCAGACGTGGCAGAAGTGCGATTGACTGTCGGACTTTCCCCGATTTCAGGACAAAGCGGTTCCACTGTCGTGATGCATTGAGTAGGTAGTTATGGTTCACATGAAATTTGTGGAATAGTACTACCGGACAACTATCGTGCGATTCATTTTAATGTGCCTGCAGAGTGTGAAGTGGGATAGGGTAGTAATTAGAGATCTTGAAACTTCCTGTGTAGGTGATATTTTTCCTGTTAAGAATCTGGGTGAAGCGAAGCACTTCAAGGGGTGATCATCGTCCGTAACGGAGCATTAAATATTGTCCATGGCTGCATTGCGCAATGAAGTTGCAGTGCTTATAGTGCAGAGCATACATAGATCTTGGTCTCAGTGGAGACTTGATGGTGGATGAACCCTGACAAATTCGGTTCTAAAAGTTTGTCCTGAAAATTTAGCCAGACTGCGATATAGTGGCGAGAAATATTTGCTAACTAGTTGAGGGGCTTATCGGCTGGTGCTACATCTAATGAGTTACAAATTAGCCCTAGAATGGTCACATGCAGAGGGAATACGAGGGAATATTTCCTGTTTCCCAAGAGTAGCAAGCATGCTTGCAGCAGTTCAAATGCAAAGATGTCTTTGCCTTCCTTAAGCCTCTTGTTTGAAGGGATTTCGAGGCTTTGCAAACGATGTTCTAGTCCAAAGGACAGTTCCACATAATAACCGCCTAAGCGCTGAAGCGTCTGAAGCAGAAGTCTCCATTTACTTTATCTTTCTTCCACATCTACATTGCCTTTGTGCTCATTTGGAGATAACGCGCTCTATGGCGAAATAGTCAGCACCTTACGTGGTGGCGGTACTTCCGACTCCTCCCACAGACACGGAATAGTAAAAAACCAGTCTTAAAGCTGCTCTACTGCTAAGTTTTCACTTCAAAACTAACTTATGGTGGCCAAACAGTAGCTGAACCAAAGGGAAAAATCAGGAGTTCTCAACGAAATGCCCAGTTTCGCATGTACATGGTCGTAAACTGCAGATGTGCCTGATAAGGGTTTTAACCGGCACGACATGGGGTCGGTATTAGGCTCTTGTCGCCATTTCATAACAAACACTCATTTTTCTGCATATTTCGCAGTAATTCTTTATCATTTCAGCTTGTTAGTGATATGGGTTTTTTGTTATCATTTTATGCTGATCTGTAATCAACCAGTCTCCTGACTGCCAAAAGTTTTTGTGTACGTAATGGATACCACGCGCTATTGACAAACACAAGCTTTTGATTACTTAGATGCCGGCGGAAGTTCCGACAAGGAATGTATCTCCAGACCAGATCACAAGAGACAGTCTACCTACTCTAAAGTTGTCGCCAGAGTTTGCTTTCCTTTCTTGAAGACACATTCTGAAGTAATATACTTGAAAAGAAGTTTGTATGTTGCTCGAATAGAAAGGTTATGTAGCACTGTTATGGTGAAAATTTGCCTGTATGACTGATAGACCGTCAAGAACGCCTCCAGTGGCAGCCCCGCCTCCATACAGTTGTGATGCGTCGTCTCAGAACCCTGGTTCACTGGGTGCTCTCGCCGTCTGATCTCTCTTACCCCTCACTCACAGCATGCTATCACAGCCTTTGCGCTGCAAGGTGGCTGAGCGCTGACAACCCACTCGACTTGTTCATTTGCTTGAACCAGGGACGGAAATGGAGGTATCGTTCCGTGGTTCTCGGCGATTCCTTTCGGTTTTGTAGACAGAAGTCAATCTTCTACGTTGCCATTTAAGGGTTTCACAACAAGCACCCAGATATTGTGAATGTCTTCAGTCAACAGCTGGCTTGCTTACTAAAAGCAAGGCTGCACAAACTAGGTATGCAGGGAAAATGAGCGGTTGCCACTCGTCGTAAATGGCGTGAGCAGATGTTCCCTCTCCTATGACAGTCTGGGCAAGGACCGAAATGCGTGTAGCTTTCGCCACGTCCCTCCCCGATGCATTTACCATCTGCTTTTCTCCTCTCATCGAGAGTGTCCGTAGATGATTACTGAGTCCAAATGGAGTTATTTCCAGAATAAGAATAATATTAGGTTGATGCATAATTATTGCCGATTTTTTCGGCAAATTTTACTTCAAGGAACGATAGAAAGATTTAGCAAAGACATGTTCAAATAATTACTCCGGAACGTATTCACCATCTACGTCAATCACGGCTTCCCATTTATAGGCAGTAGAATTCCACAAGCGAAGAAGATTCGATTGTTAAAGGCGACTCACGCCTTGAAGTCAGTCATCAATCCATCCAGTTCGTCGAAAGTTCTGTTCTCTAGCCAATATTTCAACGGAGGATTCACTTGATAATCCACAGCAAATTCTGTTGATGAATAGGGCGACCGTAGAAGCAGATTCCATTCCATATTCGGCTATAGCTGACTGTTCCATCGTCGAGAAGGTCGTTGAGATCACTTTACGACTGTGCCCACCTTCCAACCTTTCTCGAAGTAATAGGGCAGATGATTTCTTGGGATATTTCCATCGAGGAAAGTGAGAATATCATTTCTATTTAATTCCGAATTCAAGCCGGGAAAAATCCGCAATAATTATGCATCAACCTATTAGTAGCAACCGATAAATAAACCCACTTGAAGGTCTTCGACTTCAAATTACTTCTTTTTGGGATAGAGGCGAACACTTAGCCAGCCTCGGAGGGATGAAAACCTTGGTTGGTTCAGGACTGTACCATTCCTTTATTTTTCAAACAGGCGACTGGCTTGATCGCTGCGAAGAATCAGAATTCTTTCACACAAACTGTAATCAACTAATCTGACAACGGTTACGGTAGACTCGAGCGGCGGATCCCAAATAAGCGGGTAGGCTTACCTCACACAGAAAGGCATCAAGTAACAAAAGAGTTTCAAGAGGATTTCTCTCAACAAAAGGTGAACTCGCCGAGTATGACCGTCAGTTCAGAGGAAGCAACGAATTACCAACACTGGATACTGGCCATTATTGTAAACTATTCTGATGATTAGTTGTGCTTTCTTTTGTTTAATTTCCAGCATCTTCATCAAGTCCAACGTAGGCTCAAGAAAACTCGTCCAAACTGGAACACTTCAGCTACACGCAATGATTTCTTAGCCTTGCGCTCTTTTTTTTGCAAAATTCGAATTAGTGGCAGGTTTGGAAGCTGACTCAGATTGAATGAAGCAGAAAGTGCAGCTTTTCCATATGCAGGATTCAGTATAGTTGAATTGAGGGACTATAACCTTCTCAAAAGCCTTGAATTGAAGGGTTCACCTACCTGGAACCATGTAATTTACGCTGGTCAGGTAGGACTTTTATTGCCCATAAGATAATTTTCATGATGAATCGAATTGATTCTTTCTGAACGCTATGAACATCATCCATCATATTGGGTTCTTTTGATACTCGATGGGAGCTCATTGGGCATTAGACACGATTGAAAAAAGATTGCAACGTCATGCAAGACAGCCTGTAAGTCTTTGTAGGTATTGGTTTACAATTAAAGGGACCGGCATGCCTCACAGCGAGTCAAGCAACCAATTCAAGCAACTGGGTTTTAGCGAGCGCGGCAAGACAACTAGCTAGGAACCTTCGCGTGTGGGACTTAGTGTCACACATCTTCCCCATCCGTTCGTACTTGTAAAAGGCGGGATAAGTGGGACCACCTAA